>CM063300.1:3437710-4021545 GCA_032173965.1 Sitta carolinensis
TGTGTTCCTCCCTCAGGATGTGCCACCCTGTGTGTTCGTGCTCTGGGAACCTGGCCTGTGCCACAGCTCACAGGACCTGCTCCAGTTCTTAGGGATTCTCAAGGGTGGAAAGCTGGACATTTTTATATGGATAGAGAGTAACAGGACAAGGGGAATGGTTTTAAACTGAAGAGGGCAGGTTAGACTAGATGCTAGGAAGAATTCTTCCCTGTGAGTGTCCAAGGCCAGGTTTGATGGGGCTTGGAGCACCCTTGGACAGTGGAAGGTGTCCCTGCCCATGGCAGGGGGTGGAATGAGATGGGCTTTAATGTCCCTTTCAAACCAGACCATTCTGTGATTCTGATCCTAAACACACAAAGAGGCACTAAAGGTTTTAAGGTCATTGTTTTGTCATTGCATTAAAATCTGGGGGAGAGGATCCAACCCCCAGATATTGCAGTTCCCTTCAATTGCATTTCTAACCCCTGCTTTCTCAGAAAATCACTGTCAAATTCATATAGACCATGTGTAAATATTTATTTCTTTACACACTGAAATTGCCATCCAAAACTGAAGTGTGAAGATGATTACTGTGTTCAGTGTGGTTGAGGCTGAAGTAGCAGATGAAAGAGGAGGAATCACCTAATTATTGCCTAATTCCAAGCACTGGTGTTCAAGTGTGAAGTGCTACTGATGTAATTAAAGCATAGAAAAAGCAGTGCAACTTTCCTATTGTCAAAATGTTCAACTTGACATACGATGTGGAAAACAGAGGATCTTCTTTAAGCTTTCAATGTTAATCAGTGCTGAGGAGCTATTTCCTTCCTAATACCATCTGCAAGTCTCCATCAGCACTGTGCAAGTGTTGATTGTGTGTTACAATACTTCATTTTAATTAGACTCCATAGGAGATAGTTAAAGGGTTGATGGGGGAAGATATTGTAGCAGTAAATATTATGGCACATTTGGAAACGGAGAGGGGAAGAGGAACACGTTGGCTCCAGTGTTGACATAACTGATGCTCTGCACTCTGGGACACACTTGTCACTGCTGGGGACTGCAGGCACCGGTGATAGATGGCAGCTCAGTGCAGCAAAGCTTCCTGGGGGACCAGTCTGTCACTGCAGCAGCCCAGCGAGGACATGCAGCAGCTGTGGCTGTGATAACCAGCAACTGCTGGTCACCATGGCAGGAGAACAGTGGCCATGGCAGGGGAACAGTGGCCATGGCAGGGGAACAGTGGCCATGGCAGGGGAACAGTGGCCATGGCAGGGAAGGTGGCCATGGCAGGGGAACGGTGGCCATGGCAGGGGAACGGTGGCCATGGCAGGGGATACAGACGTGCACAGGAAGAGGAAGGTGCCATGGCAGGACGGTGGCAGCGGGCATGGCAGGGGACCACGGGTGGCCATGGCAGGGGAATGGTGGCCATGGCAGGGGAATGGTGGCCATGGCAGGGGAATGGTGGCCATGGCAGGGGAAGGTGGCCATGGCAGAGGAACGGTGGCCATGGCAGGGGAATGGTGGCCATGGCAGGAGTGAGGGGAGGTGGCCATGGCAGGGGAACAGTGGCCATGGCAGGGGAACGGTGGCCATGGCAGGGGAATGGTGGCCATGGCAGGGGAATGGTGGCCATGGCAGGAGAGAGCTGGCCATGGCAGGGGAGGGATGGCCCTGGAAGGTGTCTCCGGTGGTGCCATGGCAGGTGAGGGGTGGCCATGGCAGTTGAACAGTGACCGTGGCAGGTGACAGGTGGCCATGGTAGGTGACAGGTGGCCATGGCAGGTGAAGGTGGCCATGGCAGGTGAACAGTGGCCATGGCAGGGGAGGGATGGCCCTGTCTGGTGGCCCTGGCAGGTGGCTGATGGCTATGGTGAGTCAGGGATGGCCATGTCTGGTGGCCATGGCAGTTGAACAGGTACCGTGGGAGGTGTCTGGTGGCCATGGCAGTTGAACAGTGATCATGGCAGGTGAGGGATGGCCCTGGCAGGTGGCTGATGGCCATGGCAGGTGGACAGTGACCATGGGAGGTGTCTGGTGGCCATGGCAGTTGAACAGTCACCATGGCAGGGGAGGAATGGCCCTGGCAGGTGGCTGATGGCCCTGGTGAGTCAGGGATGGCCATGTCTGGTAGCAATGGCAGTTGAGCAGTCACCATGGCAGGGGAGGAATGGCCCTGGCAGGTGGCTGATGGCCATGGCAGTTGAACAGTCACCATGGCAGGGGAGGAATGGCCCTGGCAGGTGGCTGATGGCCCTGGTGAGTCAGGGATGGCTGTGGCTGGTGGCCCTGGCAGGGGGCTGTGTGGCTCACAGAGCAGAGCAGACCCAGCTGGCTGCTGAGCCAGAACCAGGCTCCTGGGTGGGGTCAGGGCTCAGTGTCCACCTGCTCTGTCTGAGGAGTTCCTCCCAGGACTCAGTGACACGAGGAGCAGCTGGACAGGCAGGAGAGACAGGGGAGTGTCTCTGTAAAAGCAAAGATGCACTCAAGTGACTGTCCCAATCCTCTAATCCCAGAATCAGGCAGTGATGCTTTTGTTGCCATTTTGCTTCCATTTATTGATCTGGCTTTTCTGGCCCAGAGGCTGCTCAGAGGGCCCTTAGCCCTTTGCATTGTGTTTCATTGAACACAGAGTTCTTTTTCTGGCTCTTTGGCTGTAACTCACTGCAGGGTCAGCAGGTTGTGGCATTTATTCGCACTAAATACTGAACAGATTCTAAAACCTAATTAGAAAACAGAGCAGCTTCCTCCCTATCCCTGCACAGGATAGGGAAAGTCATCTCAGGGAAATTAAGTAACCTGGCCTAGCTTCTAAAAATAGAGACATAAAACCTGTGGCAAATGTGGATTTCAGTGCGACTCCTGGGCCAAGCAGTAACTATCACATTTCTAATGCAGTGCAGGTTCTCACATGGATTCTCAGTTACTGGTTCTGCCACCCCAAGATGAGACAAAATGAGGTTTCGTTGTGTAGTAGGTGGCAGTTTGAAGCATTAACTGCTGTGGAAGAAGATTTGAAAGGCAATTTCCCATCTCAATTTTCTCTTCAGTCATTAAAATTCATCTTCAGTTCTTGAAGTATCCAAATTTCTGTTCTGCTTAGGTATCTGGGTTGGAGATCTTGCTGCACTGAATATCCCTTAAATTTATGGCAAACTGTTCGACACCACTTTACAAGCCATCCCTGATTCTCCAGATTTATCTTTAGAAGATTAATTTTTCCCTCCCCACAAAATTGATGCTAATCTTGTTGTGAACTGAGTTTAAAACTACTTAAACCTGAAGTTACTTCTTTGCTCTTTACTTGTGAGAGTTTAGCACGGCTCAGCTCCTTTCTTGTCACCTGTCTACAGGTTGTGCTCATTCTATGGTTCTTTAATATGTTCTTCTGTGCCATGGATCATCCTGGCATCACTCAGGTGAGGAGTTGAGTGTGCTATTTACTCCTCTATGCATTAAAAACATTTATTTGGGAAGTGAGGGGACTCAAAGTTTGTCCTAGAAATGCAGAAGAGGACAAAAATAACATAATAACTGTGCCGCCTTATTTGAATTTAAAATAGCTCTCTTTTTAATTCATAAAAAGAGTTGTCAGGCTTTGGGTGACAGGGGGTGATGAATTTGTGTGGGAGTGTGGACTTCCTGCGCTTCCTTTCTTTAGGAAGCTTGTGGAAGGGGAATAACCTTTTGTCATGCTCATGTCACATTTTATTTTGGCTTAGGTCTGATGAGAGAAGAGAGAAATCTGGCTGTCAGGAACAGCCTGTCTCCTCCGTGTGTCTTTTTTGTTCCTCTGATCCTCAGCTTCTGCTGCTCCGTGGAGCACAGGAGAGGCAAAGCTCCAGCTAATCCAAGCAGAGGCATCCGTGGGGCTTTTCCTCTGCTGCCAGCTGTCCTGCTCCCATCCCTGACTGCTGCTCTCAGCTCTCCACACCACACCTGATCCTGCTGCTGTGTTTACCTCCAGGGCCAGGTCAATCCTGAGCACCCCGTGCTGGGTTAAATCACCTGGGATGTGGGAGCTGTGTGCAGCTTTTTTGTCTAGGCAATAACCCTCATAAACGATGATTTCAGAGATCTAAGGTTAATCACAACGCTCTTGCCAAGTCGAGTTGCTGGGGAGGGAAGCATGGATACAGAGAGGATTTATTTATATCCCAGCCCTGCTCCTTGCCTCTCCTGGAGGGCTCATGAGGGTGTGAGGACATTCACGTTGTTCTCTGACATTCTTTTGTGTTTAAAGGCAGACACTAAAGAGAAAGGTTAAATGAATGGTGAGAACCTCTTCTTTTTTCCTTAATTTTTTTCCTTTGATTGTGCCCATAATTGTGTGCTACTCATTAAGTAGCTGAAGGCCCTTTGAAAAGTCCTTTCATTTGAGAAAGATGCCAGGCAGAGCTGCTTGTGAAATAATTACAGAAAATGAGTGTTGATGCATGTTTTGACTCTTCTGTAGAAGTAATTCTGTCTTCTCTAGCTGAAGTAATTACATTTGTTTCTAAATAGAAGAAGAGAAATGGCAATTGTAAAAAAAAAAGCATAGATCTCACTTCTACATTTATGTAGTGGCAGATAGATGGGTAGCAAAAAAATAATTATGATATTAGTGTAGTCATTATAGTGTGTTATTTATTGAAGTGAGGTACCATTATTAAACACATCGAGTCACAGAAGATTTGTGGGACTTACAGCCTCCTTTGCTTGATGGTTACTTTCTTTAGCACTGAGGAGGATAAACACTTTTACAGTGTGTTAAGGTAATAATTAATTTAGGATAGATATCTGCAAGGACTCGCTAGCTATTAATTACTTTTTATTTTCTTCAGAGAGAAAAGGTTTTCAGTTATTATGGTCCAGAGTGCTCACATCAGGGAGGGCTGAGTGCTTGTATCTCTATGATGGGAAGTTTCTCCTCAGTCCAGAAGGCCAGGGGGCTAAAATTGTGCAGCAGCTGGGATGATGCCTTTGCTGGTTTTGGAGTGGGATGGACCTGCTGGGTGTTATGTGGATCAGGAAGCAGTCACGAGACAGCACCACTGCTGAAATCCTGCCAGTCAAGTCTCATTTCACCCTGTGTCTTTTATTTTAAGGAAATCAGCTTTTCTGTTATGCTGAAAAGGTGACCTTGCCTGGCAAGTAACCTTTGCTGAAAATCTGGATTAAACATTCTGGAGTAAACCTTGGATAGGTTCTGGCCCAGGGTGCTAAAGTCTTATTTGCTCCTATGCAAAAGCAGAATTAGGCATCTGGAATACACACTGTATGCTTATGTGAGTTGTTTGGTGACAGACTATTAATTACTGAGTGTGTTGTTAAAGATAGAAGTTAAAGGAATGAAGTGGGAGGATGCTTGGAGTTCTCAATGAGATGCCTGATTCTCTGTTTAGTATCAGTTAATCTACATATTTCCTGGAGAGACTTCTTATCTCCCTGACTTCCTAATGCTTTCACTCAATTGGCAAGAATAATTTGCAGTTCCAGGACTTGATGTTGAACGAATGTACCTTGATTTCAAACCAAAAGAGCAGAAATTTAGGGTAGATAAAGGAAAGAATTCCTTCCCTGTGAGGGTTTTGGGGCCTGGCACAGGGTGCCCAGAGCAGCTGGGGCTGCCCAGGGCCAGGCAGTGGATGGGGCTGGGAGCAGCCTGGGATGGTGGAAGGTGTCCCTGCCATGGCAGGAGTGGAATGGGATTAGCTTTAAGGTCCCTTCAATCCAAACTGTTCCAGAATTCCACCTCAGTGTGGTGTCATGAACTCCAGCTTGGGCACGTCCACGTTTCTGAGATCTGTGCTGATTGGGAACATGCTGAACCTCCCTGCTGGCCACGGAGCAGGGAAATCCTGGCTGTGTAAAACCACTTTCAGGGTTCCAGCATTGATTCCATGAGTTTGCTTTGTTTTCCAAGGAGGACAAAGTGTTCAGCTGCAAAGCTGCCCTCTGTGTGGAGAAGGGAGCAGCACAGGAGACAGCAAAACCTCTCTGCTCCAACCCAGACCAGTATTAGATTTTAAACAAAAAAATAAAATCTCTCTTAATTCCTGTGGCATTTTATCATCCTTTGGAATCGAATTCTATTTGCAAGGCAGTTCTTTCTAAGGGTGGGCTGTCAAAAAGTGAGTCAAGAACCTTCCCTACTTTTTGCAGAGCAGAAGGTCAGAGTCCTGAGAGTTTTGCTTTGGCATAAAAGTTTGATGAGTTGGCCAAACCACTGTGCAGAGTTGCATACAAATTGCTCTTTAGTGAGTCACAAAATAATACTCTGCTTCCATTTTTTGTTATTTTTTCTTGCTTGTGCTGGAAAGCTTTGGAAGACACATGATGCTGTCAAGCCTGTCAAAACTTCATACAGGCAATTTCAGGTTTAAAAAAAAAAAAAGTTAAATAAAAAATACAAGTGGTGTGAATGGGAACAGGGAGAATCTGGCAATCTCACTGACATCAAGGAATGAGTAGTGTGTTGAGAGATTCCCCCTCTCCAAAATCATGAGCACCATATGTTCAACTTGGATTCTCTTGGTGTCTTGGGGAGTAAAACAAAAAGGCCATCTTCCCCCCCTTTTCTCCACACATGCCTGTGACAGAAAACAGTGTGTGTTACATTTCTGTGCTATCACAGCACAAATGGGGAGCAGGGGCTGTCTCTAGCTGCTTCCAGGCTGTGGCATCACACTGGGCTGGGGCTGGCAGGTGTGAAGGTTTGGGGGTCTCCTGGAGGCCTGTGGGTGACTGCAGCTCCTTGGAAAAGCTATTTCCATGGAGAAGTTACCTCCGCTGCTGGTAGGGCAGCGTGGTGGCATCCAAGCACTGCCAGAGGTTTTGGAGGGCAGCAGGAGTCGTTCAGTGCTGAGTGAGCCAGAAAGGGGATCCTCAGTTGGAGCTGCTGCTCCTGGGCAGCTCCTGGAGCCTGGTGGCAGCTTTGGCTGCTGGGAACATGAGATGGTGGGAGGTGAGGAGGGTGATGGCTGTGAAAAACAGGATGGAGCCAAATAGTCTTGGAGATGTGTAGTGAGAGGACTTGAGAAGAAATGGGTCTGTTTGAATTTCAGAACTGAATGTGACGTTGAAGTTAGCTGTGCTTTTGGTAGGGAGTTGAATCAGATGACTAGAAGATTACTCCTCCAACCTGAATTATTCAGTGATTGATTTTACTCATTTGTCATGGCCTTTAGTGGGGTGTATTACAGGTTATTGTCTTCTTGTTCAACAGAAATCTTTAATTTGCTGTTCATTTTACTCAAAACCCTCATTCTTCTGTCCAGGAGTGCAAGTTCCTTCATCCTTGGTTTTTTAATGTTGCAATATCAGCTGTTGGTGTGTGTTGGAGGGGGAGTTATGAGGGAAAGAGCTTCAGAATAAATCAAGGCTTCTTAGTCTGTGGATGAGGAGAAATGGAATAAAAAGCAGGACTTCATGGTCATCCTGTTAGGGGATTGTTGTTCCTAGGATCATCCTGCAGGGAGAACTGCTCCAGAGATATTCATGCAAATACTTTTCTCTGTGCTGCTCCTCATGAACCTTCCCTGTGCAATTTTAGCTCAGAGGGAAAGACATTTTTTATTGACTTTATTGTGGAGCCTTTGTGAACTGCCTGAGCTCCCAGGTGGATCACACACAACCAAGGAGCAGCTATACAAGGAGTGAGGTCCTTTTACTCAGTGGGGAGCTGGATTTTGAAAGATTCCAGTTAAGGGAAAGTAAGAGATCTTCAAAGCTGGCATTTTTCAAGTAAATAACTCTTTAACTTTGATACACTTGCTTCATGCTGCCTTGTCAGTGAAGAGGAAAGTTGTACCTTAAATCAAAGTGGACAACTGAGAATGAAAGCTAATAAAAGATTACAATAAAAGAAGGGAATCCCTGCCACAAAAAAAAAAAAAAATATATATATATATATATATATATATAAGACATGGATATTTATCTGTTGCAGGAAACATTCATAGGAATGGATAGTTAAAGTATATCCTGGCCTCAGAGACTATTGCTTAAGTTTTATTCTTAAAGCTCTGCAGAGTGATGTGAAAAATAACAACTGGGGAAAAGTATCCCCAGCCACTCACTTTTTCAGTCACCTTGCAGAATTTCCTAATGTTGCCATTAGAAAAGAAAAATCTCTAATGGGCTGATCTCAGTTTAGCTGAGCAGGCAGGTCTCCAGCACCTGGAGCAGGAGTCATTAGCCCTGTATTTCCTCCCTGACATCACCATGACTAACGCTGAGGGGAGCAGCAGCCCACTGACCCTGAGCAGCCCTGTAGAGGCCAGTCACCATTACAGAGCAGCCTGTTGGCATAATTGAGAGCATCCATCACTTGTAAGGCAATTTGAGCTCCTGGACTTGAGGGAGCGTTTCAAATGAGTGGTGACTGCTGAGAACAGGGTAAACCAGTGGAGTTTGCTGTAAAACTTTGCTATCCTGTTGTCTTTGACAGGGTAAATTTACAACTCCTGTTCCCAGAGACCTGGGTGTATTCAGCACTCACAGTGTTCTTCCACTGGACAAAATTTGGAGTCTGTTTCCTTCCTGATTTCAGTAATATTGTTGCACAGAGGATGTTGGGCCAGGTTTACATGCAGAAAGATTTAGTGTACCTGTTGCTGATGGGAATTAAAATTTTTGAGGGTAGGGGGAGGAACCAGAAGACCAAAACCCCAAAGAAAACAAAAAAGGAAAAGAAAAGGGGAAGAGAAAGGAAAAGTCTTAGTGACCAGCTGGAAGTGGAAGTGATTGGAGTGATATTCTCCCTCCAATACCTCTGCAGTGAAATTCTACAATACTTTGATAAAGGAACCATGAACTTGTCATCAGGACCTTCTCAAACTCCTGGTGGGTTGCAGCAGCTTGAGTCAGGGTTCGTGCTGGCTGGAGCACGTTTTGGGCAGAGCTGAGCCATGGAAAGCCTGGGGACCACAGGGCCTGAGGCACAGGAGACACTGAACCTGTGTGTGCTGTGCATTCCCCTGCCTGGGGCTGCCAGACCAGCACCTGGTAATGCTGGATCTTCCACCCTCCACTTCCCTTGCCAGGAATTCTGCACAACGTGGTAGTATGGAAAAAAAAACCTGTTAAAAGAAAATGTCCAGATAAACACTTCTGTGACTTGACAGGGAAAACTGGATGCTGCAGTTCTGAAGCAGAAGACACATAGCACTGGCAAGGGCAGGATTCTGGTGGACTCTCAAAATAGTGTTGGTATTTCTACCTTTTATAGGGAAGAATTGCAACAAGTTCAACTACTTCAGGTATGGGCCCTGCAACAATGAATTTGAAAAAGGAGCACAGCAATAGTAGCAGCAGATCTTTCTGCCATTAATGTCCTGCTCTTGTACACATCCTAGAAAACGATTCTCACAGTGTGTGAAATTGTCAGAGATTTCCAGGGTACTTCATGCCAAACTGCACCAGCACTGAGCTGCTCAGTCCTCTGAATGTCATCCCTTGTTTTGTTTTCACAGTCAATGTAAATGAATTAGGAATGGATTGCCACTTACTATAAATAATGCCCTATTTCCTGCCTGTAGCTGTGCAGATCCTGCAGAAGATGATGTTTTTGACAGGCCATAGGCTTGACAGAGCTGTTTCTCTGGAGACAGTTTGGACTGCTAGCAATGATTTGTGCATGGTTTTAGGCATTTCAGATCTGGGAGCAGCTGGTTTTGACTTCCATTTTTCCTGTGGTATATCCTATCCATTAAAAAAAAAACAAAACAAAACCAGCAGTCAAGTGACCAAACTGTGCTTGACAGAGCCTCAGGTCTGGAAAAGGAAAAGCTTGGAACTTCAGCAGGGAATGAACATTGAACAGAGGCCAGGATTCACCTGGTGATGAAAGGACAGATGAGGAGGGGCACAAGAGAACAGGTTCATTAGGGAGAAATAGCAACAGATGCAATATGGTATATGGCAAATATGTTATTTGATGTAAAGTGTTCCTGTTTCTCGTGGTGTATCAGCCCTTCAGTGATTTCCCTGAGCAGAAACTTGGCATGACCAGGGCTCTGTCCAAGCCTATGGAGTTCTGTTCCAGTCAGGTTCATATGATTAAATCCCATTGAAGTTTGAGGTGAAAATCTGCAAGGATGGCTTTTAGTAAATTCTGGAGCATCACATAAATAATTTCAAATCATAGAACGTGTTATAGGTAATGCACCTTTCCTAGAAAAACAGAGAGACTTGGTGTTGTTCTGCCTAGAGGAGACTCTGGAGACATCTTAGAGCCACTCCCAGTGCCTGAGTGAGATTATGAAAAGATGGAGAGCAAGTTTTACATGGGCAGATAGTGACAGGACAAGGAGGAATGGCTTCAAACTGACAGAGGGGACATTTAGATTAGATATGAGCAATTCTTGACTGTGAGGGTTTTGAGGCCCTGGCCCAGGATGTCCAGAGCAGCTGGGGCTGCCCCTGGATCCCTGGCAGTGTCCAAGGCCAGATTGGAAACTGGGGCTTGGAGCAACCTGGGATAATGGAAGGTGTCCCTGCCCATGGCAAGGGGTGGAATGAGATGAATTTTAAGGTCCCTTCCATCCCAACCCATTCTGGAATTATCTTCTCACTAAGATGCTGCAAAGCAGTGAAACTGAAACTACCCAGGATACAATGTGTGGGGAAATAAACTCTGTCCCTGCTGTGCCTTCCTAATCACCCCTGGCTTGCTAATGCAGGCAGGGAAGAACCCTGCTCTGTCCTAACAGGCAGTGCTGAGAGGAGCAGCCTGGCTGAGGAGCAGAGACAGCAGCAACACCAGGTCAAGTGTCAAGGTGCTCCCATCTGGAGACACTTGCAGGCTCCTGAGCTCTCTGAGAGCAATGAATCACATGTGGTGCAGTCTGTTCACTGGGAATCACATGGGATTGGGAAAACATCCCTGAAACTGCCTCAGGCAGCCCCTAACTTTTTAACCTGGATTCGTGGTGTCTAAAGGTTTATTTTGAGAGGGCTGGATTCACCAGGAGTGACCTGGTGTTTTAAAATCTGGTAGCATGAAAGGATCTTGAACCAGAGTACATTCAGTGCTGCAGCAAACTGTGTGCAGTGATATCTGAGGGAACGTGTAGGTTGTTGAAGTGTTTGTAAATGTTTTACTTTAATTTTAGAAAAAAACGTGGCAGAGAAGAGATAAATAAGGAAAGAGAGGTTGAAGCAGATATAACAGTCTTTAATGGAGAACTGACAGGTTTAAATGTCAAGGCCATAATAGCAATTAATTCCAAATGTTTATCATTTTATAGCCAAGATTTGATCTACATTCCACAAAGCCAAATACAAATTAAATTGCCTTCTGCTGAAATATGGCCACTGAGAGACTAAGACCTAGCAAGTGTTTTATACTCCAGCAACACTATATAATGACCCATAATTTTGGTGAAAATGAGGTGGAAACATCTCTTAAGGTTGTATTTTAGCACACAAAAAGACAACATCTTGGACTATCTCACACAGCTGTGTTTTGTGTTGAGAATGGCTCAGTACTCCCTGTTGTCCCTGAAAATCAGCCTTCTGATTTGTTTTAGTATAGTGGAGTCAGCTCTCATGAATTGTAAGATAAACAAGGATCATGTTTACATCCCTTTGTAAAAGATCTCACCTGATGGACTTCTCCAGTGAGCAATGGAGATGGAGAGGTGGGAACTTCTCTGTCCAATCTCTGATCACTGTCCAGAAACTGAGAGATACGAAGTCAACACTAAACTGTAGAGTTCTTTTCTTCTTCTCTGCCTGAACCCCTGTTGTGTGTGTTGCTGTGTGTTCCTACCTGTGTCACAGTAACAACTCCCCTCAAACATGCTGGATGTCACTCTGGGAATGAATTTCTGTGCTTAGCTACGTTTTCAGAGGCACACAAATTTTTCCCTGCCCTGGGCTTTCTGGTGTGTGTTTTGAGAGAAGAGTTTGTCAGCAAACACTGCAGCACACGCTGGAGAGCAGGGAAAGCAATCCTGCTGTCGGGCAGCCCAGCTCAGACCCAGGCAGTGCAGTGGGGCAGGGAGCTCCAGCTCCAGCTGCTGCTCAGCAGGGATGGGCTCTGCCTGGCCAGAGCAGGCAGCAGCAGCTCTCCTTGGAAATTTAAAGTGCAATTTTGCCATTATTGCATTGGCTTTGTTATAACCTCAATGATTTCCTGCTCATCACTGCAGTAGGCAGAGCCCTTGTGTGTGTCACCTGCCAGCCTGCAATCAGCCACGTTCCTTGTTGGCTACCAGAACTTGTGCTGGGCACGTTTTTGGTTCAGTAGGAGCCTGATAGAAAGTGGGGTATATCACAGGCTATTGTCTTCTTGTTCAACAGGAGTCTTTAATAAACTCTGTGTGTGTGCAAACTGCCAGGCAAAAACACATTTTGCTGCCAGGGCCCAATATTCCAGCTCCGTTTGCAAAGGAGCCCTGAGTGAGCAGCAGTTTGTATTGAGGGGCTGCTTTACTTGGTGTGAAAAATGCACGTTGGCTTTTCCATCCTCAGACTTGTCCTGCAGTGTCTTTCCATCCTTATCCATATGGATGATGTTCTGATACATATTAGCATTGCTTTGTAATCTCACTCTTCTGAACTACTTGGGGATTCTGCAATGGCACTCACAAGATATTTGTGAATTAAAATTACAGACTGAGCTGTTTCCTCATTTGTGCTCTTTGTTGCTGTTCACACTGCAGCTTGAAAAGAAAAAAAGGCCTTAATGCACCTTTCTCAGCTCATGTATAGGCAGAGCTTTTGGCATCTCCTGTTATGGTTTTAGGAGCTTAAAATAATTTTAAAAATCCCCAAAATTCAAGCCCTGACAGGGGGCGTTTTTGATTCTTCAGAGTTCATATCAATGTCAGTTGGCAATTTTTACTGGTCAGTACTTTCTGTACTTTAAAATTCTTATGAGCATAGAATCATAAAATTCAAAAGGTTGGAAAATCCCTCAGAGCACGAGCCCAGCCCTTAACCCAGCACTGCAAAGCCCATCATGAATCCATGTCTCCAAGCTCCACTCCTGTGTGTCTTCTGAATGCTTTCAGGGATGGTGATTTTCTATTTCTATTTCTGACTATTTCCCTGTTGCAATGTTGCAAATTGCAATTGTTGCAATGCCCCAAAACCCTTTCAATGGAGAATTTTTTCCTAAAATTCTGCTTTAGACTCCTGCTGTCTCAGGTAATGGCTGAAAAGGTGGATTTGTATCACCTGAGACACACAGCTCTCCATTGCATTTGTATTTCTTTCTGGGAGCTTCTTGGTTTGAGAGAAATCATAAATCCTAGTTTTGTCCTGTTTGTGAATGGCTGCTGGCAAAGTCTGTCAGTCACTGAGGAGCAGACAGGAGAGGAAAGAGAGGAAATTATTAATATTCAAATATAATTTGATGCCTGGATGGCTCGGACAAGACAGTGTGAGCTGTGGTTGCACATCTCTGGCTGAGTCACCTGGCCAGGCTCAGGTGAAGTTGTGTTTATGTAGAAACATCCCAAAAGCTGGGGGGGATGGCAGTGGGACTCCCTTCTCAAAATGAGAGTGACTTGTGGCTACACTTATAAATATCAGCATTGACCTGGCTAGGGAAGTTTTCTTAAGGACTGTGGCTGGAAGGAAAATTCTCTCAACCTCTTGAACATGACCAAGGGATGCAGGGGAGCTCAGCCTTCAGTTCCTTGAGCTGTGTCTCATATGAGAAAAGAGAGGTCCTGCAGGCTGGAATAAGTCAGTTATTACAGGCAGAGTGGTCTTGAAACAAGCAGAGGTGCAGAGCCCTGGAAGCATTGCTCTGCTGCTGACAGTGCTTTCTGCTTTGTGCAGGGAACTCCAGTCGTGCCTTATTCAGCTTTAGATTAACAGAACAAGGAGGTGCTCACGAGGTACTTGTAGATTTGTGGGTTTTGGTTGCCTTTTCCCTTTGTTTCTTACATTATGCAAACCCCTAAAACTCGAGTCATTTCTGCTGATTAGCTCATCAAACAGACGAGCTCCTCAGCACCCAACTTTGATCTTTGCTGCGTTAGAGATTTAAATGATAAAGAGAGTCTGTGATTTTCTGTTGAGGAGTCAGAAATAAAAAAGTACAAATTTAAAGAGCCCAGGAGGTTTCTTAGCAGTCTAACATTCTATTTATGGTACATTACCTTGTAAGATGCTCCACTTAAGCTTCTCTAAATACCATCACCAAGCTTCCAGCTGGGGCTGCCCCTGGATCCCTGGCAGTGCCCAAGGCCAGGCTGGATGGGGCTGGGAGAAGCCTGGGACAGTGGAAGGGGTCCCTGCCCATGGCTGTAGTCTGGTTTCAGGCCTGAAGTTTCTGATTTTCTAAAGTTCTGGTTTTCTGATGTTTTGGTTTGCTGAAATTCTTTTCTCAGTGAAAGAACATAAACAACAGAATTGTTTTTGTAGTGGTATCCATGCTGTGAATTCCTTCTAGGAAAAAGATCTCTCTTGATGTGCCTCTGGTTTGACCAATGCAAGTGAAGACGTTTGTCTTTCTCTCACCAATCATATTGGTCTGTCAAAAGTAGTATATAAAGAGAGATATTTTTAATAAAATCAATCCTCACACAACCTTCAAGAAAAGATCACAAGAAGAGTGTGTCATGTGTTATCTTACAACAACACATGGCAGGGGTGGAACAAGATGATCTTTAAGGTCCCTTTGAACCCAAACCACTCTGTGATAGCTCTCAGCCCCTTTCTGGTGGTAGCAGCAACAATTTAAAGAGTGAAATTCCACATCTTTGGCTTAAAACTTCCATGCTCAAAGGCACCTGGGCAGGGGGAAGGTGCCTGTGTCTAAGACTGAGTCATTTCCCTGAGCCACATTCAGTGAAGGCACCGTGAATCAGGCCATGGTGAAAAGGTGGATTTTACTTTATTGAACTCTTTCAATTTTTATGGTCTGAGGTTGAGAAAAGAATGAGTTACATTCCTAATTTATGAGGTTAATTTTTAGAATTTATAATTTATGTGAGCGTGCTTTTAGATGGATTCTGGCACTTTGAACTGAAACTTAGATCAAAAACAGAGTTGGGGAGGTTAGCTTTCAGTCTGAACTTAAAAAAAACCTGAATTTGCTGCAGGACAAAAACCAGGTTTGCGCTTAAGGCTGATCTTTGAGGGATTGTTGGCTTTAGTAAGTAAAATTTATCTGGTTTGGGAGATGCTACAGTTCAGAAAGAGTATGTTTTGTCCAGTACCTGGTGCTACAGTTACACAGGCAAAACTATGACAAAAGACTTTTTTTTCTCCTCCTATTTTCAATACCCAGGTACATAATTTAGAGTAATCTGTCCAGCTGGCATGGCTGTAACATCTTGGCTCCTGCAATAGTGGATGCAGGATATTCTTTCCAAAAGTTTCTGACCAACAGTTCCCAAGGTGTGGGACTTCTTCCAAATCATAAGTTTGGGTTTGTTTAAAATGTATCAAATATCTACTGCTTGAAATATTAAACAGTCTGCAAGAAAATGTATTTAAGCTAAACCCAAAGGAAGCTAAGTGTCACAAAGTATTGAAATATAAAGATTCCAAGCAAATAGGAAAAATAAAAAAACCCACAGAACAAAACAAGAAACAACCCAAATTTGCAAGTACTGAGAAAAATTGCCTCCCACATGAAATGAGGTCCATGATCTTGATACTATTTTTGTTTAAAGACCCCTGATTATGTGTGAACTTACTGGCTGGAAGGTCCCAGAGGACCAGATTCCTGAGGCTGAAATCACAGGTGCTTTCCAGTCGAACTGCATCCAGGGAAAGCTGGAGCATCCCAACAAGGCCCATGGGCCAGAGGAGGGGTTTTGCTGGGGATTGTTCTTTGCTGACACCAGTTTCCACAAGAGCCAGAACTGAAGCCTCTTCTGTCACCTCCACAGATCAGAAGAAAGTAAAATCTGAGGCAGCAACAACCCTTGGTTTGATTTTTGTAGCTCAGCGTAGTAAAAACATGACAGGAACAAGCTTGTTCTCTTTTTTTTCTTGTAAACCAAACAAAAATTTCAGTGCTTGGGTGTTGTCTGAAGATTTATTTCATGTGCAACAAGACAAACAACCTAAGGAGCAGGATTCTTGTGGAGCATGGATCACAGGGGAGAGAAACCAGGCAGACACAGGCACCCTGGTGAGCTTTAGAATTTGGTTTTATAGACATAAGGTCAATGGCATGGAGGAAATGTGACCTGATAGACTTGAAAAAAACTGTGATTTGCTGGAATTCATGTTCTAAAACGTTAAAGATGTTAAATGTAGATGATCCTGGCAGAGCAATCCCTGACTCTTGGATTGGCTCAGGGAATATTGCCAGCAAAGTGATAAGAGGAATTGCATAAAGACAAAGTTTCAGTTCCTGGAAGAGGCTTGGCCAATACAAAGGTGCAGATAATTTGACATTCATCTGTTTTGAATTTTGATTCATTTCTGTGGAGGCTCTGTTGATGGAAGTGGGTGTGTGTGCATTTTCTGTGTATAAAGCATAAATTCCCAAAGCTTTCAGGAAACTTGGGCATCAGGAAGATGGGGTGAGTGCACAGCCAGGCAGCCCTGGTGGTGAGGAACTGTGCTCTTGGCTCTCCTTCCCCCCACATCATGCCTTGCCTGTCTGCAAGGACCTGCAGAAACCTTTCCCCCCTGCTTTTTAGCACTTGTGCACATAATTCCAGAAACAGCACTTTGCCTTTTTTAAGTCCCCATATGCACACAGCTTAAAGAATTAGGCCATATTTGCATCTCAGGCCACAGAGGATGCAGATCAGAACATAAAAATCCTTTTAACAGCAATATTTAACAACAAAACAGCATCTGTTTTGTCATAACCAGACACAGAATAGCAGCTAATTATCTTTCTTAAAAAGAAAATCCTGAATGATCCTGGATCAGTGACCCTGAATCCATGGTTGCTCTTCGAGATTCAGGATGGGGATTTAAATGGGAAACAAAAGCAGTGGTAGATGATGCGTAGGTAGGAGAAAGAGGATGGAAAAAATGGCAGAAGGATAAAATGGATGTGTCAGTACAGACAAAGGTACAACTCTGCAGCATTAATATAGTGCAGGGATGGGGCTGATGGTAATGGGAATCCACAGGAAAACAAGGCTGGGAAACAGCAGGGGTCTTTTTCACTATTAAGCCTATGAACCTTTAGGCTACTCTCTATTAAGGGCATGCAATAAAACACTCTCGGGTGTTTCCAGACCACATTTTATGTCAGTGACCACAACAATATAGTGAAAGCATTGCCTGCATTTTGTAGAGGCTTCTGGAATCGTGAAGTACTTGAGAAATATTTTGGAGAAGTGCTTGAAAACACGCTGGGTCTGCCCCCAGGGCACTGCTGGAATGCTGGGCTGCTGCCTTCTCTCCTGTACTGTCAGCCTCTCCACTTTCTGTGCACTGGGTTCCAGGCCAGACCTGCAGAAAATCCGAGTGTCATCCATGTAAAAAGGTGTTTGAGGGGTGTCTGTGCTGGCAGGGAGCTGCTGCTGGCAGTGGGAGGTGGGAGCTGAGTGCTCACCACCCTCTCAGCACCATCCTCTCTCTGTAACTGAAGATCATTAGTAAAATTGATTGTAGCAATGCATTTGCCTTCACTTTGAGGGTGGCTGAAGTCTACTGTGTTTTGATGCAGGAGTCCAACTGGACTGCACTTTCAAGTCCTTCATTAAGCAGGTGTTTAATTGCCCCTGTGGGTCAGTGGTGCTGCTGATCCTTCCCACCCATCCCTTGAAGTCATCGATGGATTTTCAGCAAGGTTTCCCTTCTCCCCTAGTGCTGTATATTGAATTATGTGACCCACTGTGGTGTTTCCATGTCAAGGATTAGGTTTCTTCTGGCAGTTGCATTTCAAACCGTACTTAACTGAAAGGGGCACACCAACTGCTTTCAAAGGAATTGGCATTGGGTGGGAAAAGAACTTGATGCAAATTTGTTGTTTGACAGTTTGGGCCCTTCCTTGTTGTCCTGTGGCCCCACAAAAAATGCCATAAATAGTAAATGATTTTTTTTGGCTGAATGATGTTCTGCTTAAACATAAACTCAGTGCTCGCTTGTTACATTTTTTGAATGTTTGGAAATCTGGTGATTGGATTTGGAAATTTTAAATGCTGTGATGAGTTCCATTCATTGTTCTCCTTTCCCCCTGCTAATCCTGGTTTAAAACTGTTATTTGTCATGAAAGGTGATTGCAAGAGCCTGAGATGAGAGCTGTGGGACCCCAGGCTGCTCTTCAAAAATGTGCTTATTACAGAGAAGAGTCACAGCAATCCTGAGTCTTGGGTGCTGAGCCACCTGTGAGCTGCCAGCTCCAGCCTGAGGCTGCCTGGAGCCAACCCTGCTCTGGTTACAATGCATTAGATAGTTTATTATATATTTTTCTTTGCTGAACACCTTAATACATAACAACCAATCAGCATCACACACAATCCCTTTACCATTACCTATAGCCCATCATAACTGCTGATATTACCAGATTATGGCAGTAACTGACCCATCACAGGAGTTACTATGTTATATTTTAAGCTTAAACCTTGTTTTTCTGTTTTACTGCAGTGAAAAATTCTTCTTACTTGGTAAAAACATGTTTACTGTTTGCCTGTGCTTTTTGAGATTTATCTTTACTGGGTAAAAACGTGCTCATGTTTGTAGACAACTTATCCTTTGCTCTTAGCCATAAAATCTCTTTCCAACTCACCTCAACCTTTGTCCAGTGACCACCAGCTCAGCAATCTTTATTTTCAGACATCTTTTGTTCTTCTATATCAAAACTTGCTTTCATTTCTAGAGACCCTTCTGCTAAGCATTCCTATTTGTAAAACTGCCCTGTTAAACTTTCATCTTGCCCAACAGGTGATAGCTTGTGGTCCCTTGTGATCACAGTATTCATAAAAAACAAGATGTAGGGTGAAAATTGCAATTCCTTAGAGGACTCAAAAAGGACACAATTCAATGCATTGTACACAAGATCAGCTGAACTCTTTCTGAGCATGGGTGAAATCTCTGGCATGAACAGGTTAGAGAACCACAGGATGGTTTGGGTTGGAAGGGATCTTGAAGTGGATCCAGTGCCATGGGCAGTGCCCTGGCCAGCACACCTAAAATCTGTGCAAACCACGAATGTGACAGGACTGCCCAGGGATGTGTCTCAAGCTGGTTTTTATTTTTTCTTCAAGTCTCATTGCACAACCGAGACAGCAGCTCACACCCCAAGCAGCAGACACTGAGTTCTGTGTTACAATATACTTTAAAATTCTTTTAGCCAATAGCAGAAAGCAAAAGCTTACCTGACATGAGCTTTAGCTAACAATGCTAACACACGTACGCCTGCTTAAAACAACACTGGCTTGTTGGTCTTAAAGCACAATGCACAGTACTTCATTATTAAGCTGAAAACTTTCTATATCTTGACAGATATGTATTTTTCTGCTATCCTAAAGTTTGTTTGACCTAGATTGAAGACACTGCTTATTGTCTAATGGCCTTCCTCACTAGCTAATGTAACTCTTTTACTTTCAGGATCAGCATCTACAGCATAGCTCTAAGGTTTTCTGTTTTCATCTGTCTCTAAGACCTGCTTTTACAACTTTCCCAAGACCTTTTTACTTTTAATGATTCCCACAATACACAGTTCTACATTTTTCTATATTCTTCTGTCTCTGAAATCTCTCTCCACAGCCTTCCCATGACCCTTTATTTTTAATAATTCCCACAGGCAGGGACCCCTCCCACTGTCCCAGGCTGCTCCCAGCCCCATCCATCCTGGCCTTGGGCACTGCCAGGGATCCAGGGGCAGCCCCAGCTGCTCTGGGCACCCTGTGCCAGGGCCTGCCCACCATTTTTTGTGGAGTCATTAATGTGTGTTCAGCCCTTTTTGATGGGAAGCAGCATCTCAAGCCTCTCAGTGGAGGGATAATATGTCTTCTGAAAAGAAGAGCTCATTTCTGTGGTGGGTGAAGAAGCTGGAGCTGAACAGCAGCATTGGCTCCTGTTTGTAAATAGAGAAATAATTGAGTGACCCCAGGCAGCTGAACTCAAATTGTTCCACCTCAGAGTGGAAACATGCCAGAGTTTCTGTGCTCTGTATCCTCTGCACGTGCTCAGACAACCTCTCTGAACTATAGCTGAAGAATTTATGAAGAATGAAAGCAAAGAGGTCCTGCAGGAATTACTTTAAAAACCAGCAGAAATTAATAAAGAATTATGTCTACTCCTAAAGATTTTTAAGGCCTCCCTATAAAATTCTATAGCAGGAATAAAATTAAGTGTTAGGTTCTATACAATGATATGAAAACACTACATATAGAATGTAATAGAAAATTAAATATTTTGTAGGGTACTTTCTCATAAGGGGTGACTAAACAGTCTGCCTGGACCTTTAATCAATACAAAATTCAATTTGAAAAGGGAATAAAAGTGATGACAACTTTCCTGCAAAAAGACAATCACAATACATCACGGTCCTGGACGCATAAGCAGTTCTGAGGTAGAGCAGAAATGTTTCAGGAGCAGAAAATGACAGGGGAAAATGTCCCCTGACTGGTGTTTGCACAGCAGGGAAGAGCTGCTGTCACAGTGCCCTGTGTTTCACGGAGGAGGTGAAGTCAGCGAGGTAGAGAATGTGACACGAGGGCAGAGCAGGCTCCGTGGTGCCCACTGAGGGGATTGATTCCTCTCTCTGTGATAGCCTCAGATATTTTCCCGGGTTCTTTACTCGGGGGGTGGCTCTCCAGGTGGGTGCAGCCAGGCTGGCTGGGGCCAGGTAACAATGCAGGTGTCAGGAGGTGCCGGTGCAGGTGGGATCCCCTGTGAGCGCCCGGTGTTTGGCGTGGAGGTGAGCACGGGTGTTTGTGGAGGCTGTGCCTGCATGGCTGCTCTCTTACCTCACACCACGAGGTACGTTTTACCTCTCATTGCACAAACCCCAGAAAATGTGTTGGAAACAGCATCCAAGTTCATGATGTGTGCTGTGTGGAAGGAATTGCCTTCTCAGTGATTTTTTTCTGTGAAATATTCACCATCAGATGGTTGGTTTCTTCAGCTGCTTTGTGAAATGACCAAAAAACCCTTCTCCTTGTTGGGCTTTTAGTACAAAAAGCACTTTTTTTTTTTTTTTTTCAGCTATCTGACCTTTTCCAGTTCTCTTTACCATAAATGCAGCTAATGTTCGAGTTTCTTTAGAGTTACAATAAAAAGAAATGTCAATGGCATCTTACAGCTGATTTGATGCTTTAAAAGAGATATATAAGAAAGGCAGAAATAAAGGGAAGAAAATAGATAATTTAATGGGAAAGAGGACACTTGTAGAGGTGCCTCTTATCTGCACATGCCATTGTAGCACAGCCATACTGATATTTTTTGGTGCTCTGTTTTGCTTGTACCTCATCAGGAATGTGGTAGATGAGATGTATTTTTCTCTGAGATATTTCAAATCATTTGATCCTATTTTAAAAACTAATTTTTGAAGCTGATGCATTGGAACACCACAAAGGTGTTCAAACATAAGGGCTCTCAAATGTCCTTGTGCTATTGACCATATCTTAATAATATCTCACGCTTGCCTCACATCACATTAAAGTCACATAAATCATTTCTCCCTGAACCCTGTCCCTCTCCCATATCAGAAATGAGATTGCTGTGTACCTGCAAGACATTTTTTTTCCTTGGAAAATGAAAGCAGAATCATTCAGTGGTAGCCAGTGTTTCAGAAGGAGCTAGTATTATGGTTTCAAGGAGTTCTTTTAGATTTAAAGTGACTTCTGAGCAAAATCCACAAGTTTTTAACATTAAGGTCAGTACTGTGAAGTAGAAAATGGCAAAAGAAAAGAAAATGTTTTATTCTTTGGGCTGTGTGTGTAGCTGTAAATATTTTATAAAGCCAAGGCTAGCCAATAGGTAAATATTCAGTTTACCCATTGTGACTAATTAGGAGATATCTGAGCTTTCTGCTGCCACAATGCCTTCAAACACCAATGGCCAGGAGCACAGCAGAAACATATTCCTTACTGACTTGGACTGGTTTCTGCTTTACCTTTATGCTGTGCTGCTGCAGACAACATTAGATATCTGTCTGCTCAGCCCAAAATCTAATTGAGCTCCCTGCTCTTGTCCTAATAACGTTAGAATGAATGGACTCCAGCTTTGCGTTTGCTCCCTGTGTATTTAAAATTAAACAATAAGGAGCAAGCAGAGTATCTGTATTTTATGTCTGTAGCTGCTGGCAAGAGCAGTGTTTGCGTCTAAAAATTCTGTTTGATATTGTTGGATCTCTTATGTGACAGCAAGGTTGAAATGAAAGTATTGCTGCAGAGAATCCAGGCAGGAATAACACACCAGCCTAGAGGTGCTCAGATGTGGGAAGGTGGCCACGGCTTGGAAACCAAGATTTTTTTTTTTTACTTTGTTTTCCTTTCTCCTTCCTCGAAGACTGGGAAAAATATGTTTGAATGTAACTTGGATGTTCATGCAACCGTCATTGTATTTTCTTTTTCTTTTCCCTCTACAAATAACTTGCTAGAGGAAAGTGTGGCTGGAGAAGATGTTTTTTAGATGCCTTTGAAGATGTAAGAACAGCAAATGGAGCCTGCAGTGGCATAAACTTCAAAGATCAGCCCAAGGAAAATCAAAGCATTTCTTTCAGTATATCAGCTTGCCCATAAATTGAAATTTTTCAACTCCTGGATGTATCCTCCATAGCAGGCACCTTACTATTGATTTTGATGCCACCCAAAGATAAAAGGATGTGCAGTACTAAAAACCTGCTTTTTCTATAGAATTCTACATCTCCTTTCTAAACCATCAGTTTTGCTGAACTGTCAAACTTTTTTCCTTAAACACCCTATTTTTAAAAGTTTGGGGGCCCAGGCAGCAACCTTCCTGCTGAAAATTGAAGAAACCAGTTGCTGTCATCCCAAAAACTGTTTCTGGGTGATGATAGCAATCATTTTGGCTGGTTGACTTGTATTTATTGGTCTTGGTACTCCAACATTTTTTTGTCAGGTATTAGATGCCATTATTCTCACATAGAGGGTGTGTGATTTACAATAAAATGTTCAGGATTAAAGGCATAGTAGTGGTGCTTACCAGCTGCTAAGTCCTCTGGCCTCCTGATGTCTGTTAATGTGCAGGAGATGTGAGCTTGGCTTTGAGGGGGGAGAAGGAGAGAGGAAAATCCCTCCATGAGCTGGACATGGATGTCATGGGCACTACGAGTTGTCAGTGACATAAAAAGCCACCACCAGCTCCTATATCCCAATCTTTGTCTCCCACAGACTTACTCCTGAACCATGGCACTCAGGGATTGATTGGTTGAATGATTGATTGATACTAGTGGGACCTGCTCATTATATTCTTTTTGTATTATTATAAATGTTTTCCTCCTTATGGCTTTTCAGAGAGAAAAAGCAAATTGATCTCAGTGAGTTGGATGTTGTATTGGCCACTGCTGCAGTGGGACCCAAACTGAATCCAATGCTCTTATTTTGGGTACAATGATCTTGTCAGGGCAGGAGAAAAGTCCTTCTCAGGGCAGTGCTGGGAGTGAACTCCCTGCTACTGAACGTGAGGTGTTACAGGGCAGGTGATGGTTTCTTCAAGGAAGAGTGACATTCTGCTTTGGCACAATTGTATGTAATGGTCACCTTTGGGTGTTTTAAACTATGGGATGTTAATGGTGGACTTTAGCTGATTGTTTCGGGCTTGTGTTTTTGGGTTTGTGTTTTTTTAAAAAATACGATTTTGTGAGTTGAGTGTATTTTATGCAATACCACCTCTACTGCTACACATTGCTTATAACACTAATTTTAGTTTGATATGATTCTGATTGTGTCAAAATGTTGTTTCTTCAATAATTTTCACCTTGCCTTTGTCTCTCTGGCTGTTGCTGAAGTTTCTGGTTCTGGAGCTCCACATTAGCAATACCAGGAGTAATTGTTGATATTAAATGGATAATAGTGAAAAGAAGAAAAGGACCAACTATGGGAACTGCACAGTACAGTGCCAGTTTTGTGACTGTACCCTGGGCAGCCATGCTGCTGGCTCTGGCCTGCAGACCCAAAGCCCTGTGTGACCCATGAGTTTTATTTCTTCTATAAATGAGTATGTTCCTCTTATGTTCCCACCCTTCCCCACCCTTGCCCAGATGCAGATCAATCCATTTAATGCCTCTCCATCAGCATTTCTGGAGTTAGGAGGGTGTGATAAATGGGAAGGGCTGTTTATCTCTTTCCTGGTCTCTCCATCACCCAAGGTTGGCCCATTACCCCGTGTCCTTGGCCAGGCACCCATGTGAAGGCTAAAGGCTCCTTAGATGCTTAATCTAGTTACCATTTGCACTGCCTGAACTGAAAACCTTATTTCCTTTTCCCTGCCTCACCTCAAAAGCTTTTCCCCATCCTCTGAGGATTTTCCTGCTTTCAAAGCCTGCCAAGTAATATTCTTGACCAGCAGGTCAGAATATGGGGGGGATTTTACAAGCGATTGGTTTGGGAGAAGGAGGGAAGATTGTGTGAGATTGGTTCCTGTGCCAAGCTGGATTAGCTGGAAATGGCTTTCCAAATGAGCTGGGGCACACTGGGGCATTGCTGCTGCCCAGTGCTGTACATCTCTTTTTAACAAGTTTTCCAGTGCCTTTCTGAGAATTAGTGTGTTTTCCTCAGCTGGTGCTCATTTCAGCAGGTTCTTCATTGCACTCACAAACAAATGCTGGGTGGAAGCTTTTCTGGTGCCTGTAGGCCAGGGTGGAACACCAAACCAGGGGACATCTGCAAATGGCTGCAGTGACAGGGACACCCACATTGCTTCTACACAGGGATTTCTGTAATCCTGTGATAGTGGGAGGCAGGAATTCCACATCCCCACACTTCACAACTTGCTTTGCTTTCCCTTGGTGTGGAGCAAGCCCCTTCCCTTAGGTTTCCCTTTTGTCAGGTTTTTTTTTGGTCATTTGCCATTCTAAAGGTGCTCTGACACCCAGTTTGTCTCAGCAAAGAGACAAGGGGCTGGGGTGTCCCTGAGACACCTTTTGTTCTGCAGGACCAGGTGCTCTGCACTGCTCTGCTCATGGGTTTTTCTTCTGCAGCAGGGCTCTAAGGATGTCACAGACCTGAGGAACATCTGTAATTGACAGTACAAAATACCTGAATGTCAGGCATTTATTGGAGACTAAAGGGCAGTTTGGAAGGTTCCAGGACTACTCGGAGTGTATATGGAGATGTAGCATAACTCAAAGTATATTATTTTGTTGCTGAACCAGTGTTTTGTGTCATTTTTTGTTTATCCCAATGAGATAGAAAGCTGATACAATTATCTATGTTTATGAACAGAACTTGAGGAAAACAATCTTTTGCTTTCCTAGGGAAACAAGAAAAACAACAGTGTGCACTTTTTTGTCCTGGTGCAAGCAGTAAGACAGAGAAGTGAGAGGTTTTAGAGCCAGAGAGTCTTGAACCATGGGCTGGACTTGCACAGGGGTGCAGAGGAGCACTGAACCAAAATCTGCTTCTCAGGAGCCTGCAGAGGAGGATTCAGGGGTTTAGTAGATTAATATTGTATCAGGGGTTATTTAGTTGTTGCCTATAGATAAACCCTTACAAAACAAGGCCTCATTACCCTTTTGAAATCCTTAGCCTGCTATTTTGGCTAAGCAGAAAAGGACTGTGGGAAAGTGACTCAGCTGAATTGGAGCTAGAAAAAACAAGTTATAGAATCATTACGTGCTCACATCGTGGTTGGTTGAATTACATTTACTGTGCCTGAATGTGATGTAACTGACTGGGGAGTAGCTGTTTATAAAGGCCTGGTGTTTGCAGTGAAGGGCTCTCCTCTGCACCTGCCTGGGTGCTCTGCTTGTTCTGCTTGGGAACATTCAGTGACCATTTCTCTGATTTTGTCCCACAACAGTGGTGCTTTGCTCTCACTCTGCAATCCCACACCTGTTTGCTGTGCTCAGGGGTTTTGGGGCTGCACTGGGATCAGCTGTGGTGCCCCAGTCCCAGTGAGGTGATGTTACTGTGATATAGATGTGAACACACAGCAACACACAGAGCAGGGGTTCAGGCAGAGGAGAAGAGAAGAACTCTCCAGTTTATTGCTGCCCTCGTATCTCTCAGTTTCTGGACAGTGACCAGAGATTGGACAGAGAAGTTCCCACCTCTCCATCTCCACTGGTCACTTGAGAAGTCCATCAGGTGATATCTTTTACAAAGGAATGTAAACATGATCCTTGTTTATCTTACAATTCATGAGAACTGACTCTAGTATACAAAACAAATCAGAAGGCTGATTTTCAGGGACAACAGGGTCACTCACTGAGACCACAGTGCTCAGCTTAAGCTGCTGCTAGAACACAGACATGACTAAAATCTTAGGGAGCTAAAGAAGCATTGACTTCTGATAATGACAGACATCCATAAACTCCTCATATCTGTGTTAACTTGGCATCCTGAACTTTTCCAGAGCTTCATGTCCAAGGATATCTCTGCAGTTTTGTGCCTGGGGATGGAAGAAGTTCATGTAGGATTCCATAATTGTTAAATTACAATTTCAAATCTTCCAGACTCTAATTTTATGCCTCGTGGCTTGACAGGATTGGAGAATACATTTTCATTTAAAGAAAAAAAGAAAAAAAAAAAAAAAAAAAGGTTTATTTTTATTGTTTGTGGTGTCTCTGTATAGGAGAGGTCTTTATATTTGATAGCAGCTGGTCTGCTTTTGAAGCGGGCAAAATACAGCAGGACCCAGTAAGAACTTCCTTTTGCTTTTTTGAACATTCCTGTGTTGTCTCTGACCTGGAGGAGGTTGTTTATTGCCAGGTTCCTCTTTTTGTTCTCCTCTTTCTTAAATGAGGTGGAATGTGCATTCACAACTGAAACATTCTTATCTGCAGAGATGTGACTGTCCCTGTTAATGCTCACAACAGCACTCAGTGAAATTCAGATGCTTCCTGGGGAGAATGCCGAGTTCATTCAAGTGCTGTTTCAAAGAATGTCCACTGGGTCAGAGGCAGGGGATCACACATCCCCTGTGCTCTCCAAGGATCACACGTGTGATTGCTGGCAGATCAAACTCACTGTCCTCTACGGCAAAGTGAAACATCAGAGCTCTTCAAAGAGTTCCTTTTTTATCACCCACGCTGAATGACTGCAGGGCTTTGAACAAAAACCTCTTTTGAAAAGTCTTTCCCAAGATTATGAGTTTTTCACTGTTGCCTGTTCCAAAAGGTGTGTACTGTGTGTTTTGGGAAGAGGGGAGTGTGGAATTAGGAAAGGCACTGTTATTTTAAAGGCAACACACATTTTACATGCAACTCCAGAGGTGCCATAATTAAACCTCCTGTCTCAAAGATCTTGAAGGCCTTATGCCTGTTTCACTCGAAAATATTTGGAAACTCTGTCTCACTGGAAAATATTTGGACACTCCACTACATGAGCGAGTCCAGGGCTGGTAGAGTTTACTGAAGTTCAGTGATTTTCTGCTGTGCCCTCACAGCCTCTGTAATCTGCTTTTGCAATTACTCTGCCATATCGGTGCTCAGAAATACACAATGCCAGCACTTCAGGCAATGCATTTGGATTTAGGGACCATTTTTAATCACTGATGCAAGTTCAGAGGTTATTCCATGCAAAATCCAGGTGGTCACACAATTAATACAATAATACTGTTTTTTCTCTCCTCCACAAATGTAAATGCTCTTGGTGCAATTGGCAAAAAAAACCCTCCCACAAACAGAAAAGGGGAATCTGCAGATAAAAAGGGAACTCACAGCCCCTGGTTTGAGGTGAAAATTGTTGCCTCCAAAGTAACAGCCTCATTTGCAGCTCTCTAGTTCAACTTGCCATAAAATTTGAAGAGAAAATGACTTTTGTTTTTGCAGTAAGTGCAGGTCCTGAAGTAACTGGGGAGAGGAAGAAATTAAAATGATTTTTAGGCTTTAGACAGTTTTGTTCATTGCAAAGTTAGAAATCTGAAGCGTAGATGGGGAAGATGATTCTTTCTAATCACCCCAGGTGATTTTTTGCATGGGGTCTGTGTGACATGCAAGTGCCCTGTTTTGGTTTGCTGTATCCAGTAGAGCAGTGGCATCCTGAGCAGGAGGAGTTCTGTGTTTTCTGGTGTAACCTGTACCTATGGTGGCCAAAGGGATGTAGGAGGAGATGAAGGGGCAGTACAAAACTGCATTAATGTCAGCAGTGGATTGGTTGCATCCCTCAGGGCTTAGATAAACCCACCATGATTTATCTCCTCTGAGAAGTGTTCCTGCTTGGCCCAGCATGTGAAAAAAATTGCTTGGGATGGTGTCTCTTGTACAGTGCTGTTGGATATTTGGGGTATTTTCCTTCCAAATGTATCAACTTCCCATATTTTTGAGCAGTAAAACATTTGTGTTTCTCCTTTATAATAAAGTCACTGCTCCTTTTTCACTAAGTCTATCATGCACCTTGCAAATATGTCAGAGTGGATCGTGACACCCCAGGCTGTGAGGGCTCAGGCTCTCCTCTTCCTGCTGCTTTCCTGACATTCCACAGAAACAACAGTCCCTTCTGACTCATTCAGTGTTGTGGGGCTGCCTTGCTCTGTCTTTGGTTAAATATGTTAATTAACATATTTATTATTAATATTAACATATATATTAGTATACTATATCAATCATCATATTAATAATATGTTAATTGACATACTAATTATCAAATAAATAAAAGTCTTATTTCTGTGCCATGTTACTTGGGCATGAATAGATTCCTGTCCTGGGAATATATTCTTTATTCTCTGCCTGAAAATCTGAAATGACCAAACTGAACTCTCAGGAGAGAGATCCATTGACAAGGAAGGAAATGAGCAAAGTGAAAACCCCCAAAGCAAAGAGCTCCACACCCACCGGGTACATTTCTGGCTGTGTGTGTGTGCTTTATGACAGATTTCTTACAGCAAACCCTTGAGTCCTTCCAGCAGATTTCCCCTGCCCTGCCTAGATCCCTGAGCTGGGGGTGCCTGGTGGGACCCTGCAGAGGTGGCACTGCTCACCACAGGCCAGGCTCTGAAATGCTCTGTGCACCCCTGGCCAGCAGGTATTTGGGGAGCAACACGTGGCTGTAGAACTGACTGAGCATTCTCCCAAGGTTTCCTCCTCGTCCCTGCTGCTGTCAGCCCGTGCTTCAAGGCAAGCTGGAGATGTTCCAGTTGCTGTTTGAGAGGCTCTGGAAGTCTCACAGTACAAGGTGCCTTGGGTTGAGTCTGTCTGGAATGTGCTAAAAGAAAAACTCTGTCTGTCATCACCCTTTTTACCCAACAAAAAGCGTTATTCTAGAGGAGGTCTGGCTGAAGAGCTACCAGATACCTGTTTGCTTGGTTATTCTGTCCTCTGACAGGGATTTTTGCATTGTTTCTGGTTTTCTTTGGGTCATAAAGCTGTTGAGGAGAGTTTTTCTTAACACAGTTATTCTTAACTGTAATAAGATTTTAGTAATGCTTCAAATGAAGAACTTAATCCAGTTTTGGTCACTGCAGAGTTACATGTGGAAAGCAACAGAAGAAGCCTGAAGGAAAACAGAAAGAGTAAAAGCAAACTGGAAGGCAAGATTCAGACATTAGAACAATTTCGTTGGGATGACAGCTCTTAAAGAACATAATATCCTTCAAGGATATAAAAGCAAAGAAGGGAGTAATCGTCCTTCAGTCTGTAGTGGACAGGAATGGAAATTAATGGGGTTAAACACCAGCAAGAAAGATTCAAGGCTTTAAGGAAAAGCTTTTTAACATCAGGGCCAGTGAAGCACTCAGCTGGGCTTGTGAGGAGGCTGTGCCACGTCGCTGGAGGAGAGCTGAGCCTGTCACCTGTCAGGAAGGACACGGTACAGATAATTATGGTGCATGTAGCACACGAGGGCCGTTTGCCATCTGCCTTCTCTGTCCCTTCTCACGCTGCCTCACAGGCACCTGGAGCTGGTGCTTAGTGAAGTGGCAGTCCTTTTGCCACGTGGGTCGGTTGTTTTCTAGCTGCTGATAAACCCTGGGAGGGGAGGGCTTGGGAGGTGTTATAGGCATTAAAACGATAAAGCTGAATTAATAAAAATGAAAATAGGTTTTATTTCGAACCCAAAATTCGGTCGCTGATAGCCACAATCCAAGGTACAGCCTCGAGCCCGGGGTTGGTGCTGGGTGAACTCTGATCTGAGCTCTATCACCTCAAATCCCCTCTGTCCACAACAGTCACCTCTGCCAGGGTGGTTTTTATACAGTTCTTCTTGCCCGGGGCGAGGTGTCCTTTGTCTCTTTCTTTCAAATATTCATGTAGTCCAGTGTTGGAGAATTCTATCTTCAAGCATGTCCGGGACAGATTTGAATATTCATGTGGTCCGTTCTCTGTCCTGAGTTGGAGGAATCCTGTCTCCAATACAGACAGAACTATCTCGAAACAAACAATAGTTTACCCAGGAACTGATACATGTGCAAGACAAGTTATGGGGATAGGGGATTTGCATGCAGGGTGGGTTACAGGAATTGAGTTACTCTCACTATCCGTGGCCATTATTGGCCGATGATGGCTTGAGAAATTTCGAGGAGACACCTCCTTCAGTTGCTAATTTGGAACCAATTCCTGTGTATGCTACAAGTAAATGAGTTAACCAGTTTCCCAATCCCTGTGCAAGGCTTATAACAGCCTAGGTGCATTTTTGTAACATATTCTCCATTGTGCTTGTATGATATTTATAAGAGCACGAATTTTGATACGTTTATTACAGGAGGGCACGTCTCACCTGCTGGGAGCTGCAGGACAGACCCACATCTCCCTGCACAGGTCACAGCTGGAGCAGGGACAGCACAGCTGGAGCAGGACAGCAGGGCTTCAGAGGAAAGGGTTTATCTCCTTCTCACACCCAAAGAGATTGGGGTTTAGGCTAGGATTTTGGGCAGGGTTGTGATCACCTTGCTTTGATACGAGTTGGCTTCACAGAAAAAACTCGTGGAGGAGAGCTCTGCAATTAGGTCTTTCCTGGATTAGAATACAGGAAAGGCAAAGCTTGGTCTGTAATTTCTGCTGCAAGACCCATTTGGCAAATTTAAAACTATGCTCTGAAATATAATTTACTGTCATGCAAGAATTAAATGACATCAATGGGGAAAAAAAGATAATTTATGTTCTTTACCTAGGGAATCTTTTGGTGGTAATGCTCGGAGATGTGTGTGCCTGTAATTAAATGCCCAATTTAATATGAACATCTCACCTTGATAATTAAGCAATAAAGACACATCAGAATACATTTCAGGGTGCTTATAACCTGACCTGGGTGGTATTATAAGGCATGAGGCCAAAGATTAAGTGGCTTAAACCACCTGAGAAATTCATTAATATATAGAAATTTGCTGCCTAGAGTGTTTTGTTGCCACTGGGAACCAGACTTGTACATAAACCCAAGGGAAATGGATGGTGTTACTGGGAATTTCACACAATGGGACTGAAAGCTTTAGGATTCTTCAACAGTGGGTCTATCAAGTGCCATCAGAGGATGATTTCAGGCTTTAGTGTACTAATTTAGGTGACAATCTAAAGGGACTGAATACATTACTCCACTTCATCTTGTTCCATTTGTTCCTTTCTTCTATTTCCCTTCATAATTTTTTTTCCCAAAACCTGAATCATTATGTGTATATCCCACCCAATAATATGCTTCTCATATAAAACAGCAAAATCTAGGCGAGTGCACATTTTATTCTAGTTTTTAACTCTGTAAAAGTTCCCTCAGGCTTCAATGCTTTGGGGATTCTCTGTGTTCACTTCCTAGAGCAGCCCACACCAGAGTCTTTGGCATCCAGCTTTCACCAGAGCTCTGATGGTAATGGATTTACGCTGGATTTACTGGCATGTAGGGAATCTAAAAAATATCAAGCCATTGAGTATATTTTGACAAATGAAACCATTAGACATTTTTGTGGTTTGTTTTTTTTCCCCCTTTGATTCATTCAAGATTTATGTTCTTCATTTCCCTCCGTTTCCATGCACATGCCCAGAATATCCCTGTAAAATTTTGTTTTCTGATTACTGCAAGGTAATGGATCCCTAGAACTAGCACACATACCCCTGTACAATTTTATGTCAGTGGGGACTTGATGAGAGCTGTAGAGATAATAGTTTTAGCTGTCATCAAAGATGTGATGCCTGTCTGTTTATTTTTGGTTGGATGAAATATAATTGCTCTTCTGGTTGACATTAATAAATGGTGTTGACTGGAGTGTGTTCTTCTGATTGCTTCAATGAGTGACATGTATCATGTGCTGATTTTTGACTGTGAAAAAAATATCAGGAGAAAGCAGATTAGTAACCTCTTGCAATGATGTGAGAATTCGACCCTATAAAATGGAGTAAAGAAGGATCTCATGCTCCTTGGTGTTTAGTGAAGTAACATCAACAGGAAACGATTAATTCTCTCTCAATTCATGCTCCCAGGATAAGATATGTGCTTATTTTTTAATTCTAAGTATTATTTTAAAAAATGAAACTAAGATATTATATACAACACCACAGGAACTTTTGAGTTGAGTCAAATTTATTCAGAAATCTCTGTTCCACTTTTATTTTTTAATGCAAAACTGACATATCTCAGCAAAGATGTGTTTGTAGTTCCAGAATTAGAACTGAGATTTGGGATGCACTAAATGTCTTTGGTTACATTTTGGCCCAAGTTCAGTTTCATTTGAATAAACAAGCTTTGCAAGGGCTTGGGGGGAAGTGATTGAAAGGGAGAGATTAGATTTTCCTTCTCACTTGCAAAAAGGAATATATTCCAGGCTGTCTCTATTTCTGCAGTGTCTGAAACATTCCTCTTTCTCTTGTGGTTCTGCAAATGTTCTGCCTGGCACTCATCTCATCTCCCTCTGTGCTGGATTTCTATATTTATTTCCTAATGATTTATTTGTGACATTTTTCTATGCTTACTCATATTCCTATAGTGATGCCTAAACTTGTGCACTAAAATTCATCTTCAAGTACTTTTTTTCAGAGAATTTTATGATACTGAGTTGAAAATAAGGGCACATGTCTGTTTCTCAATATAATGGAGTACCTGCTACCTTCCTTTGGAATATCCAGAAATATTTCTCACACACACATCTCCTATGTGTGAGAATTTCCCAAAACCCAGCAAAAATCCTGCTTGATAGGAACTGAGTTTTTTCCATCGTTTACATAACCTCACTTAAGTTGTTTTATAACTTAGTAAGATGATTTTATGTGTTGTGTTTGTTGTACTGCAGAGTGTAGGGAATGCTGCAGATCCAACTAAAATGTTGGTAATCAGGAACAATGCATTTTTTGCCAGCTGATATTTTTTTTTGTGTGTGTCACTTGGAGAATGCTTTTTTCACATTTACTTCCATATTATTCCAAATACAACTTCTGGACCTACCCATCTTTAAGTTAGGAGGATATCTAATGCTCTGGTTCAAAGCATGGAGAAGGGGGAAGAGTGAGAAACGTTCCTGAGCATGTAATAATAATCATCATCATCATCAGTAATTATCTTTGAGAGGATGAAAAACTGGAAGGCTTTGAAATAATAGCACTCAAAATGCTCAGGGAAATCAAAGGAGATGTTGTGGGCTTAAACAGATAATGAGACAGACATATTGTGCCTCCACTGGGCAGCATCTGGGCAGAGAGTACAAAAAGAAAATCGTATGCAATACAGGCACTTGTAAACACTTAGGGGAAAGAAGGCAGGCTGATATGGAGAATATAACTGTGAACAGCTGAATGGGAATTAAGAAAGGAAAAATTGAACTTATTCTATTAAAGCTCAGTCCTGGGGAATGTATTAGAATGAGTCTCCTCTTTGCCTGGGGCGTTGCAGCCTAGCATGGAAATTGCGGTGCCAGATCATTTCCTGCAGTGTGCTCTCCAAAGGCAGCGGGTTATCCTAATGATTTGTGGGCTTGAGGCCTTTCTGAGTTAGGCTTCTTGGTTCAGGCAAACATAATGCTTGGGAGAAGTTGAATAATATTATTTTTCCGTCTCCTTTGCTGCTGTTTGTTGCTGTTCAAGACCCAATAGCAATATGAGTATTTGTGTTGGATAGGATCATGGAATATTGTCCCACCAAGAGGTGTTCCTTTAGGAATAGTGCTCCTGTAATGGATGGGGCACATAATTTGAGCTGTGTGTGCTGACACCTGCCTTTGTTCATTGAGTAGTTCTGTCATCCACTTAAGCTGCTTTAGGTCAGAGCCATTTTTGAGTTAAAAGCCTTTGGTTAACAAGTGGCCAACAAAAATTCTTAGGAAAAGCTGTATTTAAAAGTATATGTGTTGTGACCTGTGGTTTAAGGACTTCAGAACTTGATGGGATTGATCTCACTGGTACCTTCTCCAAGAATTTCCATCTTTAGCCTTATCCCTTCCGGTGCTATCGGTGCAATTGATCACGTAGTAAAGGTCGATCACAGATCAGTAGCTGCTAATTTACAAATGTGCTTTCAGCCTCCAGAACTCCTGCCACACTAATGAGAAATCTGAGTGTCATTAGTGACTGCACTGACAAATACCCAAGGCTTTGCCCAGGGACCATTGGAAAATGGCCACGTCAGTGTCAGCAAACCTTCCTTGTGTAACTGCTTGCATGGACTCTGCAAGGCCCTTTGAAAAGGCAATTTTGAATGTGTTGCTTCCTCTCTCTGAGGTTTTTTGTCCTTCACTGTGTTTCTGCTGTAATAGTCCTGGTACTCTCCTCATAGTGCACAGCTGGGCTACAGAGTTTTCTATTGCCTTGGGAGAAAAGTGAGACCTTTAGATGCATTCCTTGCTTTAGTAATTCTGTTTATTCCAACCTGCACCTGTTGATATTGTTCAGTCTGTAGCATTATGTACATACAAATTCCTGTAACTTGAATGTAAAGCAACCTGTGAAAGTAGAGAGAAATAAATGTCTTCGGTTTGCATTTGAATGCAAAGGGAAAGTATTCAAGATAAATTCCATGCTGCAGGTTGCACACAAGCAATCCAGTTGGAAAGGGAGATTCCAGTGTTTTTGTAGCTGGCTGCCAGAGCAGGGCAATTACACAGCAAGCACCCAGCCCCGAGCCCTGTGCCAGGAGCCTGAGCATGTAATTGAAAAGCCACAGATACATTGACCAGCCATCTGTTTCCTCTCAGGATTAGAGAAGGGTGTAAATATCACATTTCAGAAGATCTTAAGAACATCGTACAAGTATTTCCCGATTCGTGAAGAATTTATCTCCAAGGTTACCTACCCTGTGCTACAGGCAGAGTCAAACACAGGCTAAAATATTTTGTGAGTGGCATGGAAACCTGAGGAAGTTGGCAGTGGCTCTCACTCTGGAGCACAGTGTGTGCTCCATCTCACACCCAGGCTTTTCCATCCTCAGGGTTCCCTGTCCTGCCCTTCCTCACTGAATATGAAAATCCAGAAAGATTGAAGACAACTTATGAAGGGCACATAAAAATCTGAGGAGCTGAAGATACTCAACTTTAATTTCCTCTTGAGCAGGCTGGAACAGAATGTTTGTCCTCTGAGTTGGGGGTAAAATGTGTTTTCACAGTCAGCTATTGAAAAATTGGAGAGCAGCTATTTTGGAAGGAGTTTGTCTGAAGTCTGCTTTATGTCCTAGGTCTGTGCTAAAGGGCAAACTTACATTTTTGACAAATGGGACCATTATTCTTTTTGAGTAATGCTTCTGCAAACTGCCTTTTAAAAATTCTCCCATCCTATTAAAACCATTTGAGATTTTAAATAGATCAATATAAATACATCAACATCTCTGATTATCAGCCAACAAAAGCTTCACCTGCTTTGGACAAAATAACATCTGAAGTTCAGACCTTCCTAATAAAGAAGCAAATTAAACAAACATTTGCTGAAAATTCAAAGGCAACAAAAAGCAATATGGAAGTGCTGAATGATAAGACCACTGTTTTATTAATATAAAGGCTTGCCTTAATCTCAGAATTCAATGTCAAATACAGAAATATTCAAGGATTTGCAACAGGGGGCTGCTCCATGAGGGTGCACGAGCCAGGAGCACCAGCAGAAATTAAGGAGCAACTTCCCTTCCTAGGCAGAATTCCATTCATAAAAACACCCCTTTGAGGAGTGACAGAGAGAAAAGCTCCAAATGCCAGTGTCTGTTACTGTTTGTGGCTCTTGTCTACACAGAGAACTTCTGCTGCCTTTCATCAGCATGACATGCTCATCAAAGAAAGCTTCTTTTATTCCCATTTGATTACTGTTACAGTTTTGGACTAGGAAAAGCAAGAGCAGAGATAAAAGCAGACTGTCAGCAGTGACTGGGAGTTGTTTCCCTCTCTCTCTGGCTAGCTGGAGACAGATCTCTGAGCACTGATGCTCCAGTGACACATTCAATCCATGGGCTGGGCTTGTTCTGTCTCTCCAGACCCCTTTTGGGGCATAAATTCTTGGGGGTGGCTCCTGCAGAGGGGCCACTTCATTCCTGCTCTTGCTGTGTAACAGCCAATTTTAGTAACATCCATGAGCTGATCCCAGAGCTTCTGGTACAACTGGAGTTATTCCAGTCCCTGAGTCAGCTCTGGCATGGTTCAGGGCTGGAAGGGGAGCAGATCCCCCTAGGTAACCAGAGTGTATTCCTACTGCTTCCAGGAGCTTGCCAGTTCTCTGGACTTTTACAGGAATTGGAGATGAAAGGGAAATACATGTAGTTACAACACTTGTGGTGTAAGTTGGAAACTTCCAAGCATGAAGCAGGGTGGCTGTCTCTAATGCAATGATTGCAATATTTAGTGTATCAAAGGCAACCCTTTTTTCCTGTTCAACCTGAGGAGTACTTTGCCTACTGAATACAGGTAGAAATTGAAATCTGAGGCCATTTAGGTGTTCTCATTTCACATGTCAATCTCACTCATTGTTATTGATGGATAGCAGACTTAAGATTTTAGTATTTTCCAGTACTCTTATTTAAAAGTTCTAGGAAAAAAAACAAGCCACTTCCCCCCCCAAGAAAAACAAAGCATAACAAACAAACAAAACCAAAAACACACAAACAAAAAAATACCTCACAAAAAACCAACCAAACAAAACCACAAAACCAACAGGACGAGGACTTTTTCCTTGCTCTCTATTCCAAGGAAGAAATTTGTTCTCCAGAGCATCAGCTTCTGAGCATGCAGCCTTCATCTCTGTCTCTTCACATACAACTCTGTACAACTTGGAGTGGGTTTTTTTATTCTTTTGAAGCATTAGACATAAAATGAGGAAAAAAGACAGTTACAGACTTTTTATCTAATATGTTTAGATTTGTGCCTCTGTTCAAAGCACAGACAAGTTTCTTAGTTCCTTTTGCAACAGTGTTTTGTAGGCAAAAGTACAGTTATAATTGCAGCAGTTATCTTCCATGGGAGACTCTCATCATATTAATCTAATGAAGAAGTTCTGATCTGTTTTCTATCTGAATCCTGTGGATCTTTTTGCACATAAAATGATTACTTGCATAAGAAAATCCATAGCATCTTTGAATCAGGCTTCAGCTGCTGAATGCTGCATTTTATCTGTGTCACCATGAAGTTCCTCACTGTTGATGTATTTGATTTTGGGGCTCACATCTCAGGAGCCTGGCACTTTCCAACTTGATTCAGGACCTGGAATCACAGAGTGGTTTGGGTTGGAAGGGACCTTAAAGCCCATCTCATCCCACCCCTGCCATGGGCAGGGACACCTTCCACTGTCCCAGGTGCTCCCAGCCCTGTCCAGCCTGGCCTTGGGCACTGCCAGGGATCCAGGGGCAGCCCCAGCTGCTCTGGGCACCCTGTGCCAGGGCCTGCCCACCATCACAGGGAACAATTTCTTTTCAATATCCAACCTAAATCTCTGCTCTTTTAGTTTCAAACACTTCCCAAGGGGTTTGTTTGTTGGTTCATGCCCCACACTGCAGAAGGAAGGACCCTGCAAAGGTCAAGACACTGCTCCAACAGGAAGGATGAGAAGCTGGTGGACATTCCCAGTGCTGACAGCAGACTGGATTTTATTTACAAAATTTCCCCAGGAGAACTTGAGGCCACTTGCTTCTGTAATTTTGAGGAACTTCTGAGTTCAAACAAGCAAACAAACAACCCCCAAGAACTAGAGTTATTCACCAAAGAAGATCAAGTTATTGCCCTGCTCTTTTGCTCTACACTATCTTATGAAAGAAAGCTGTAACTTCCCATTCCCTAATCCTGTTTGTGGTGGTCTGGACACATCCTATGCAGGTCCTTTGCAGCTGCCTTTGCAGCTCATTTGCATGGCAAAGTAAGCGATCAGCACGCAGCTACAGTCTCACGAGAGGAACAGCAGGATTTAATGGCGAGTCATGGAAGTCCCTCACAAAGGACACGAGTTGTGTGCTCTCCCACACACTGCCCGGGTCCTCCCTCCCTCACCCAGCTGAGGAACAGCCACAGCTCCCTCCGAGCATGGGACTGGAGTGGCCATGAGCACATTCCCTGCAGTCTGCCAGAGGGAGAATGATAAGGATGTAATAAAGATCGTTATCCCTGTAAAGCGTGTTGCTGTTCTGTTTCTAGGCTTTCCCACAAAGTCCTATATGGATACATGCTTCTTGGAACTAAAAAACGATCATAGAATCACAGAATAGCCTGAGCAGAAAGGACCAACAAGGATCATCCAGTCCAGCTCCTGGCTCTACCCAAGACAGCCCCAGGGATCCCCCCATGTGCTCCTGGCAGCCTCGGGCTGTGCCCATTCCCTGGGCAGCCTGGGCAGTGCCAGCACCCTCTGGGGAAGAACCCTGCCCTGATCTCCACCCTGACCCTGCCCTGGCACAGCTCCAGCCATGCCCTGGGTCCTGTCCCTGGTTGCAGGGGGCAGAGGTGGGAGCTGCCCCTCGGGAAGAGCTGCAGCCCCCAATGAGCTCTGACCTCAGTCTCCTCTTGTCCAGAGCCCTTAACAAATTGGCTCTTGGTTTAATGAGCACAGACAGGAAGGTCAACCCTAATGGACCTACAAGTGCACCTAGAGGGTTGTTATACGACAGAAAAAAATCCTAAAATCTTTGCGGTGAGGAAAGACCTCTGAGATCCCGAAGCCCAACCTTTGACCGAGCAGCACCATCCACTAAATCACACCAGGGAGCCCTGTGACTGCTCACATCCTTATTAACAGGCAGATGGGAATGCAGAGGCTGATTTACAGCCCTGCCTGCTTCCACAGGCAGGAGCAGGGAAGTGGCCAACCACCAGCTGGGAAATTCAGATCACCATGGGTTACTGCAGCCAACAACTCCCACACAGGACCACAGCAGCCCATGGAAGGGCTTGGGCTATCTGCATGCACATGGATCACAGCTGGATGAAGCTGGATTGACAAGAGGCACCTCTGGTTCTGTGGCTGCACTGCCCTCACCTGTAGCTTGTGAAACAGAGATGATAAAACAAAGTTTACAGTGCTACTTAAAATCACACTGCTAATGAGCAAGTTAGTCATGCCCTAAAAGTTAGGGAAAAGATCATTTGTCCACATCAAGATCTATTTTACTTTAGAATGTTGGGGTTTTTTTTCTGTGTGAATAGAGTTTCTTCCACTGAGTGTTTCTTACTGTGTATAAATAAATAAATAACTAGGAAGAGCTGAAGTGGAAAAAAAGCAGTGTGTTCTGTTTTCAGCAACTATGACTTGATTCTTTGCTGCCATGGCTTCAGCAAAGGCTAGAAGGAAGTAGATGGGCATTCATGTGTGAGAAAAAGCCTATGTTTTTAACAGAATTAGGCAGCCGAGCTCATTTCCACCCCATTAGGATCACTCCATGAGACAGTGCTGCCAATGAAAGTGTAGGAGATGAGTTTTCTCCTCAGTAGCTTAAGCAATGCTCTGGGCACCAAATACAGATCTCAACGCTTTTCAGGGATGTTGCAAAGCTCATGCAGGGAACTGATCCAGATCCTACCTTTCAGTTTCTCAGCAAAGCCATTTCCACACAAACACACCACTGTGCCCTGAAAGAATTTATTTGGAAAGGGAAAGAAGAGAAAGGAGCTAGATGCTTATTGGAAATCCATTTGCTAGAAGTGTGTTAAAGGAAGCTAAGAGTTTCTAAGAAAAGGTCTGTTAACAGGTTACTGAAACATTCCAATAACTACTGCCACAGCTTGGCACCACAGGTCTGCAAGTTGTAACAGCATTTATGGTGAGACACTTTATTTCATTTACTATGCCACTGAATTTCTATAAAGAGCATACCTTATTCCTAACCTCATTTTCCTCTAATATTCCTTCCTACAACAAGTGCTGAAAAAGTCAGCTGGATGGTTGGTTGTTCTCAAGCTGTTAATGATTTCCTTCTGTTCAGAGTAAAGGGCAAGAAAGAAGGGCAGAGAAAAAATAATTACTGCTTGGCTATTAAAATAACAATATTCCTACTGGAGATGTGTTAGCATTTGCTCCCTAGGTGGTTATAACTTATCCTGAGAACAGATTAAAAACGTCCTGGATCTCCAAGTGGCATCCATTCAGTTCCACTCAGGATTTACAGATACTGGCACTTTCTCTTCCCTCCTCATCTTCAGTAAATCTCCTGTGAAATTTAAAACTCAAGAGTGTCACAGCTGCAAAGTGAAGTGGGTCCAGTTAGAGTGAAGACACTCAGAACCATTCTGTGAGGATTGTCCATTTTTCTCACGATTCAGGAGTAGCAGCCACTCCTTTTGTCACCAGCTGTGGATTCTCACAAGGAATCTCAGAATGATGGGGATGACCTGATTCCCTGGACATCTGGAGGGATTTGTTCTCTACACCATTTCATATTGGCAGAAAACAATAATAATTATAATTACAGGAAAACCAACAGAAATAATATGAAAATCCAGTAACAACAATCCCAAAGTCTCCAATTTCTAAGGCTGGAAAATTACTTAGAGCAATGTAGAATATGCCACAACCACAATAATGATAAGGTTAGGCAAATGGGGAGTCCTTAGGAATGTGGCTGGAAATTGAGCTGGGGAAAAATAGGACAGAGATGCCAACTGGTTCCTTTCCCCAGTTATTCCCTTAACCAGACCAAGAGATATTGAAATTCCTGCAGCTGAGCTCTGGCTGCAATGCACTCCAGCAACACATGTTTATGAAGGGTTAGATGGAATTCATGACCAGCTGTTTAATTCTAATTTCATGCCCATGTCCTCCTTCTGCCGGGGTGTTGGAGTCAGCAGAGCGATGCCATTAAGGCCATGGATGGTTAGCTCTTACGGGAATGTACATATTTGAACAAATGTGCATTTCCAAATGCTAGAGACACTTGTTGGGGTAGGGGAGGACAGATAAGAGTTTGCTCTGAACAAAATCAATGCTCTGCATTTAGCCCAATAATTGCCCTTTTCCAGGATGTGCTTGCATTTTAGCTCAAACAAAAATAAAGCAAAACAATTTTATTGCCCGAGGGAAGTGCAAGGAGGGCACAGTGGGAGGGCAGGGTCAGCACTCCTTCAACACCATTTTTATCTGATCAGCCTGACACTAAGAAAAGACCCCTAAAGGATTTTAATAGAGGCATTATGTGGGAGAAAATACAAATAAAACAGCTCTTCAGACACATTGTCAAGCCTATAAAAAGTGTAGCTCCTAACCCAGCCAGGGTTCTCAGTGTAATCTGAACAGCATTGTCAGGATTACAGCAGTCTGGTTAATACCCCCACAGCAGACATTTTTAAAGTCTTATTGAAATCTAAGCTGTTTTCTCAGTCCAAGAATAACTCTTTAAATGCAGCAGGGTGATTTTTTTATTATTTATTTTTATTTTTATTGTTTAAATGCAGCTGGATTAATTGCCTGCTCAGACAATGACTCAGTAGTAAACAATACCAAACTGCTCCTAATACCTGTAATCTCCCTGCTGTCAGAGGGGCCCAAGGCACATCCACAGGTTTCTGTCATCAAAAAGGGAATCATGGAAGGGTCTGAGTTGGATGGGACCTTAAAACCCACCCAGTGCCACCCCTGTCATGGCAGGGACAGCTCCCACCATCCCAGGGTGCTCCCAGCCCCATCCAGCCTGGCCTTGGGCACTGCCAGGGATCCAGGGGCAGCCCCAGCTGCTCTGGGCACCCTGTGCCAGCCCCTGCCCACCTCGCAGGGAAGGATTTCTTTAGGCACTGGAAGGGGCTCTGAGGTCTCCTTGGAGCCTTTTCTTCTCCAGGTGAACACTTCAGTCCTTGGAGCACCTCTCTGGCCTCCTCTGGACTTGTTACAAGAGTTTTCCTTGTGCAGTGCTCCCAAAGTTCTCCTTCCCAGCCCCTGAGCTGGCCAGGAGTGTCCCCGTGCTGGGCACAACCTCTGCCCTTGTGCTGGCAGAGCAGGCACGGAGCAGTCGGATGCCAGCTCCGCTCTCAGCTCCCCTCCCTGCCCGTCAGCACTCCAGAATTAAGTGACAAGTCTGGCTTTTTATCACCAGGAAGTGTAAGATTGGAAATGCCAAAAATGTATTCTTATGTGAAGGCTGGCATTTCAGCTGATGAACTAAATAAGGCTGATTTAGTGTTATTTCTACCTGGGTATTAATTTCTGCTTATAATAGAAGCCGCAGACATGTGCTGCCCGGTGCTGCTGAATGCAGCTTTATTTCATGTCTCAAAGCCATCTCCTAGCAAGTTGGATTTGTCACATCCTGGACAGGAGGATTATCCTCACAAGAGTATTACCTCTGTAGCTGAAAATTTCTGGTTCTTAATTTCTGTTTCTTCTTTTTTCATATCCTCCTTATTTTCTGGCTGACAGACTGTACACACAGAGCACACTCTAGTTTTTAGCTGGTTGATGTTATTGCCTCCTGTTTGTGAAGACATGCTTAAGCAAGTTTTAAACTGCCTCTTGGAAGCATATCCCAGAAGAAAATGGGAGCCAACAGGAAAAAAACAGCCTTATATTTAATGAATTTATTCAGTAACATTTGCAGCATTTATGGTGTTTCAGTGGCTGCACTGCTAAGAATGCACAGTCCCTGCATTTGAGAGCTAGACTGGTATAAGAATAAAGCAGACTGGAGAGGTGACAAGCACGTTGCTTTGCACTCTCATTCCTGGAGATGAAAATCTTCCTTTAGGAAGGAACAGAAAGGAAGGAACCTCTTTCAGTAAGTGGTCAGGTTTGTGTTTGCTTTGACAGTGGGGAAACTCTTCATGGCTTTGTAGTTTCACCAAATTATCCCCAAACTCTGTTGTGGTCCCAGTGCTACATTTTCATGCCACTTTGCTTTAGATAAAAACAGATTAAACAATAATGTTAATTGATATATTTATGCATGGGCTTGTAAAAAAGGATTTCACACATTCTGAGACTAAACTGCAAGGATGTCAGGCCATGTAAAGCTGGGAATTCTGTATGAACCTGAGCTTAGATGTGGCACCTGGGGATGTGTCTTAGTGGTGGGCTTGACTGTGCTGGGTCAACACTTGGACCTAATGATCTTAGAGGGCTTTGCTAACCTTAGTGACTCAGTGATGCTCAGATTCTGCAACATTTCTTGTACCACACCTGACATAGGGTCCCCTTCGTTTGTGGGGTTTGACACCAGGGTGCTCCCAGTATTAGTAATTTATAAATCTTTAGCCCCTAACATCGATGGTTTGAAGGATTTCACAAAGATGGGAGACCCTGCATGGTGCCAGGGTTGTTGCTTTGCTCTCTGGAGGTTGGTCACATTCCTCTGATGAGGCAGCCTGTGAGGGTATGGCTTATTCAAGCTGATTCTGATGAATTTATCCCAGCCAACTGCAAGTCTTGTTGCAGTAATACCTTTGACAAAAATTGAAGTTAAACTGCTCTGAGTTGGTACAGAAATCTCCTTATGCTGCTCCCTGTATAATAACATTAACTTGTGCAGGAGTTGCTATGGGAGTGTATAAAGAGATTTGTGCTCTGTGGGTAATCTATAACTTAGAACTGTTCTCAGGATTTTTAACTCCTTGATTAACTCTCATGTGACCAGTTGGCTTCCTGTTAAATACACATTCCTGGGATTGTCCTTATCATGCCCAGGCAGCACAGTCATTTGTACAAAGTGTGAAAATCTCACTGGGACATTCCCATCATAGCCCCAGTGTGAGAAAGAACCACTCTTTCTGTTTTGTTTGAATTTCCAATAATTGATGGTCAGCATGCTTAATTAACAATTTTCTTCTGTGTCAATGTAATGACAAGGGTCATCTTCTGAGGCAAATATATAAATTTTTAAATGAGTGCCTTGGGCCCCACGGTTTCTTTTCCAGTATATTTGGGGATGGGAGCCCTGGCTTTGCCCCTGCATCATCACAAATCACTGCAAACATAAAAAATGAGGGGTCTAATGTGGAACAAGAAGCCAGAAAAAAATTCATCAGAACTTAGTTCACTCAAAGTGTCTAAGCCATGCCTGATGCAACTGCTCTGAATTGTAACTTATTTCAAGGGGTTTACTCAGTTTTTTAACATTTGCTTGTCAATTTATGCAACTGAAAACTCTCTCTGACACTATCAAGTCTCATTGCCTCATATTGCTACCCATTATTACATAAAATCTTCTTTTCATACAACTGCTCAGGTTGACTTTGAAAACTAAAGAGATTTTTTTTTTTTAACTAAAATCAGAAGATTATTTTTACTGGCATTTGAAAATACAAGAGTGTATTTTTTTTATATTTTATTGGTTGTTATTTGGCCTTTGTTTCCCAATGGAGATAAGAAAATAAAGGTAGACAGCTCTTTCCCCATCCATCAGCCATTTTCCCCCAGGATCTGATCACTGGATTATATCATGTTTGCTTTTGGGCAAGGTACTTCACCAGCACTGGCTGATGTGGATTAATTACGTATCACCCAGCTGAAATTGTGAGAACATGGGGAGCAGAAATGAAGTTTATGATTCTTGATCCTGATTGATCTTACACACTGTCTGTCTTCCACATAGAAAGTACCACCACTACTCTGTGGCTCCAGGAAAAAAAACCTTTCCTGTCTGGGAGTGCTGGAGGGTGAAACAAAGAGAAGGCATGAACTGAAGACCAGAGCAGAGATGAAGGGCAGTGTGATTTGCTGAATTGACTCCCTTTTGTGTTGGAAAGCCCCCAGTGCCATGCCTCCTGTGACTCTGTTAAATGTGTCTTGTTGGGATAATGGGATGTCAGCCAGCACAGAAAGGGATCCAAAGCTCTGATTCCTCCAGTGCTGAGGGCAGAATACACCATGCCACTGATGTGAGTTAAACTGGTGTACAAGGATGCTCAGACTGCCTTACAAGGATGCTCCAGAACAAGATTCCTAACTGGAGTAGCTGGGCTTGACCCGTTTTCCCTATGGATTCATGAAGATACTGGAGAATTTAGCTGAGGAAGAACACAACAGCACCAATGGAGATGCAGGCTAAGCCTGCAGACACACACTGCAGCTGGATTTGCCCCTTGTGTGTGGTGGGGACCCAGCTAGTGAGCTGTGCCCAGGCACCTGCTGTTCCCTGCCAAAACCCCAGGCACTATCTGTGGGACTGATCACAAATTAAAACCCCAAACCTTGTTCTACTACAGAAAAAAATCCCCAGTGTGTTCTGCAGTACATCATCCTCGAGAGCAGACACACAGAGTATGTTGCTCCTTATTTCACCAAGAAGCCTGTTTAGTTGCTCAAGCTACAGCACAAAGTTATTCTACATTTTTACTGCTTTTTGCTATTTTCTGTTCACATAATTTCTGAGTGAAATAATTCCATTTGGCTGATTGATTCAGGAATTTGACTGTCACATTCGAGGCATGACATTTGAAAATGCGTGGTAATGGACTTGAAATGTGTTGCTGTAAGTTTTAAAGTGATTTTTTGTAATGTCGAGGTGGAGCACTAATATCCCTTTGGGTAAAATCTATTGCCCCTAGAAACAATATTTCAAAGTTCACTAATATTCATGACTGACTTCCCCTTGTAATTGCATCACTGAAAGAAAACCAATGTGCTTTACACAGGCTGGTTGGAAACAGCTTTGCAAAGATTTTTGTAACACTCTGAGACAAAAGACAAAAGTAGTTCCAGAGCAGATGAATGGCTCAACTGCAGTAAAGATCTGGCTGCAATGGGCTGGAACTCCTGTGCTGCCTGGTGCCTTGCAGTTCCCATCTCTGGCTAACCCTGATGCCCCTGGGAGTTCAAAGCACAGCCTTGCTCACAGCTGTGCAGGGGAGAGCAGGGCTGCCCTAAGAGTGCAGGGAGCAGCTGGATTGCCCCCCTGACCAGGATAGTTCAGGATAGTTCCTCTTAGAGCTCAGTAAACACCAAAGAAGGGATTTCAGGCAACTCCTGATAAGTCACAGCTGTATTAATTAGCAAAGAGGAACAGCCTTGCCCTTAATGGGTCTCTGCTGTGACCAATAAAGACAGGTGTGGTCAAAGGGGTGGGTTGGCTGGGCAGGGGATGCCTTTTGAGGAAGAGGACCTGGAGAAGGTAGAGAGCCCTGGGGGAGAAGGAAAGAGGCAGAGAGACACAAAGAAGAATGAGGCAAGACAGAGAGTTGGTGCTGTAAAAGACCAGCTGTGAGGTCAGTCTGGGTCTGATGGAGTTGGAGCCTGTGGTCAGAATCTGCAAACCACCCCTTGCAGCCACAGTGCAGCAGGAGATAACCAGCAGGCAGGGTCTGCAGCTGGACCCTGCACTAGGAGCTGCTGTAGGGAGTCAGGATGGCAGAGCTGTAGAAGAGAATAAACTGGGACCCTTTTCACATTGGTAACTGAGAGTCTTGGCTCATTTCTACCCCTGATGCTGCTCTGCTGCTACAGCTGGGATTCTAAGCTTGCAGTCATGTGCATTTTCATGTTTGAGGAGCTCAGGCCAGTTGTGCCTGGTGACTGCACAGCAAAGCTCACCCTGTGAGTGAGAGGAGCACCAGGCAACTGCTGGCTACATCTGCCTCTCAACAGGGGAGCAAAAGCCTGATTCCAGGTGCTGCACTAGTCGTGATGTGCAGGAAACAGAAAATTATGTGAGCCCCTGTCCCAAAGTGAAAACAGAGGCTTGAAAATCAAAAATATCTTTTTTTTTGCAAGCAGAGCATGAAAAACCTTTAGTGAGGAATGAATACAAACCAGCAAAATGAGACTTCCAGAGTCTCTTCACCACCACTACCACCACCGTGTTTTAAACTTAACAATGCCACAAGTTAGAGGTGGAAATTGTGTGTTTGCAATTCTAAGTGGTGATAAATCACTAATATCAAAAATTAGCAAGCAGCTCTCCTGGTAAAGAGGAGACAGTTTCTGCAGACTGTCACTTCTCAAGGATAAATAATGTGTTTTACAGGGACTACTTCAGCCAGAATAATTAGGGAAAATACAGATGAGAGCTGTATGTCTCATGGAGTTACCCTCTGCTGTTGCTCTCAGAGGGCCCTCTTGAAAATTGTATCTGTAATGGATGTTATGGAGATTTGAAAGAAAATTTGAAACATGCAACTTTTTATCTTCTTTTGATGTTACATTCAGCTGCTTTCATCTCGGAGGATAAAAGTAATTGAACAATAATCCCAAAGAGAGTCAAATACACAAATCAATAAACTGCTCTCGCAGGAGAATTTATTTTAATGAGCACACTGGTACCTCACACTTCTCCAGGCTGCGAGGTTTCCATTAGGTAGCCTTGTTCTCTTTAATACAGATGGTGTGCCCTGATTGGGAGCAGAAACAATGAACAAGGCTGATCTCCTCACTGGCTGTCACCACACAAGAACAGCTTTCTGCCTCCTTTGAGTGACATCCTAAATCTTAATTGAGTCTTGAAAGCTTGGCACTGTCTTTTTTTATTTTATTGTTGTGTACTTTTGGGGAGTATAATGAAAGCCAAGGGCTAGTGCTTCCATTAGACAGAGTGAGAATGCAGGCTGTTGTTAGGCAAGATCCCTCTGGCAGGTGTTTTCCTACTTTGTCTGTGATGGATGAAGGAATTTTTCATCCTTTGTATTCCTTTTCTCTGCAGTGCTTTCCAGTGATTTGGGATTTTTAGTTTTTAAATCTGTTGTCATTTATTCTGAACTTTTTCTATGCATTCTCTGAAAAATCCCAGGGGGGTCAGGCTGGGAGGGTCCCAGGGCTCCCCAGGCTCTGTGTCCAGCTGGCTCTGCAATGGCCCCAGCAGGAGACTCCAGGGCCTCTCTGGGCTCTGCTCCCTGCCCAGGGCAGCAGTTGTGCCTCCTGAGCAGGAATTGCCAGCTCAGCCCTGCCCAGGGCTCTGGGGCCAGGGCTGGGGCTGGAGCTGAGCCTGGGACAGAACCTGGAGCTGAGCCTGGAGCTGAGCCTGGAGCTGAGCCTGGGACAGAACCTGGGACAGAGCCTGGAGCTGAGCCTGGGACAGAGCCTGGAGCTGAGCCTAAAACAGAGCCTGGAGCTGAGCTGGAGCTGAGCTGGACAGAGCCTGGGACAGAGCCTGAGTGAGCCTGGACAGACCTGGAGCGAGCCTGGACAGAGCCTGGGACAGAGCCTGGAGCTGAGCCTGGGACAGAGCCTGGGACAGAGCCTGGAGCTGAGCCTGGGACAGAGCCTGGGACTGAGCCTGGAGCTGAGCCTGGGACAGAACCTGGAGCTGAGCCTGGGACAGAGCCTGGAGCTGAGCCTGGGACAGAGCCTGGAGCTGAGCCTGGGACAGAGCCTGGAGCTGAGCCTGGAGCTGAGCCTGGGACAGAGCCTGGAGCTGAGCCTGGGACAGAGCCTGGGACAGAGCCTGGAGCTGAGCCTGGGACAGAACCTGGGACAGAGCCTGGAGCTGAGCCTGGGACAGAGCCTGGAGCTGAGCCTGGGACAGAGCCTGAGTGAGCCTAAAACAGAGCCTGGAGCTGAGCCTGGAGCTGAGCCTGGGACAGAGCCTGGGACAGAGCCTGGAGCTGAGCCTGGGACAGAGCCTGGAGCTGAGCCTGGGACAGAGCCTGGGACAGAGCCTGGAGCTGAGCCTGGGACAGAGCCTGGAGCTAGCCTGGAGCGAGCCTGGAGCTGAGCCTGGGACAGAGCCTGGGACAGAGCCTGGAGCTGAGTCTGGGACAGAGCCTGGACAGAGCCTGGAGCTGAGCCTGGGACAGAGCCTGGAGCTGAGCCTGGGACAGAGCCTGGGACAGAGCCTGGAGCTGAGCCTGGGACAGAGCCTGGAGCTGAGCTTTGGGACAGAGCCTGGAGCTGAGCCTGGGACAGAGCCTGGAGCTGAGCCTGGGACAGAGCCTGGAGCTGAGCCTGGAGCTGAGCCTGGAGCTGAGCCTGGAGCTGAGCCTGGACAGAGCCTGGGACAGAGCCTGGAGCTGAGCCTGGAGCTGAGCCTGGAGCTGAGCTGGAAGAGCCTGGGACAAGCTGAGCTGAGTCTGGACAGAGCCTGGGACAGAGCCTGGAGCTGAGCCTGGAGCTGAGCCTGGGACAGAGCCTGGAGCTGAGCCTGGGACAGAGCCTGGAGCTGAGCCTGGACAGAGCCTGGGACAGAGCCTGGACAGCCGGACAGAGCCTGGAGCTGAGCCTAAAACAGAGCCTGGACTGAGCCTGGAGCTGAGCCTGGGACAGAGCCTGGACAGAGCCTGGAGCGAGCTGGACAGAGCCTGAGCTGAGCCGGACAGAGCCTGGGACAGAGCCTGGAGCTGAGCCTGGGACAGAGCTGAGCTGAGCCTGGAGCTGAGCCTGGGACAGAGCCTGGACAGAGCCTGGAGCTGAGCTGGGACGAACCTGAATAGAGCCTGGTTGAGCCTGGACAGAACTGGACAGAGCCTGAGCTAGCCTGGACAGAGCCTGAGCTGAGCTAAACAGAGCCTGAGCTGAGCCTGGAGCTGAGCTGGACAGAGCTGGACAGGCCTGGAGTGAGCTGGGACAGAGCCTGGAGCGAGCCTGGGACAGACCGGACAGAGCCGGAGCGAGCTGGACAGAGCCTGGAGCTGAGCCTGGAGCTGAGCCTGGGACAGAGCCTGGAGCGGCCTGGACAGAGCCTGGAGCTGAGCCTGGGACAGAGCCTGAGCGAGCCTGGAGTGGCCTGGAGTGAGCTGGGACAGAGCCTGGACAGAGCCTGGAGTAGCCTGGAGCTGAGCTGGACAGAGCCTGGACAGAGCCTGGAGTGAGTCTGGGACAGAGCCTGGACAGAGCCTGGGGCTGAGCCTGGAGCTGAGCCTGGGACAGAGCCTGAGCTGAGCCTGGACAGAGCCTGGACAGAGCTGGAGCTGAGCCTGGAGTGAGCCTGGGACAGAGCCTGGAGCTGAGCTTGGACAGAGCTGGGACAGAGCCTGGACAGAGCTGGAGCTGAGCTGGAGCTGAGCCTGGACAGACCTGGAGCTGAGCTTGGGACAGAGCCTGGACAGAGCCTGGAGCTGAGCCTGGAGCTGAGCCTGGACAGAGCCTGGAGCTGAGCCTGGAGCTGAGCTGGGACAGAGCCTGGAGTGAGCTGGGACAGACTGGGACAGAGCCTGGGCTGACCTGGAGCTGAGCCTGACAGAGCCTGGACAGAGCCTGGAGCTGAGTCTGGGACAGAGCTGGGACAGAGCTGGAGCTGACTGGAGCTGAGCTGGGACAGAGCCTGGAGCTGAGCTGGAGCTGAGCCTGGACAGAGCCTGAGCTGAGCCCGGGACAGAGCCTGAGCTGAGCTGGACAGAGCCTGGGACAGAGCCTGGAGTGAGCCTGAGCTGAGCCTGGGACAGAGCTGGAGCGAGCTTGGGACAGAGCCTGGCTGTGTCCTGCCCTCCCTGTGACAAATGACAGCTGGGACCCCAGGACCCCAGGCACCCCAGGGCTGAGCCCCTCCCCCTGGGCTCCTCTCAGGCTGAGCAGCCCCAGCTCCCTCAGCCTTCCTGGGCATGGAGCTGCTCCAGCCCTTCTCCAGCTCCAGGAGCTCCTGTCCCTGCTGTGTGAGCAGCCAGGGCTGGGCACAGCCCCAGAGGTGCCCAGGCTGGCACAGCCCCCAAGGTCCCCCAGGGCTGGCACAGCCCCAGAGTGCCCAGGGCTGGCACAGCCCAAGTGCCCCAGGCTGGCACAGCCCCAGAAGGTGCCCAAGCAGCGTCACCTCCCGGATGTTCTGTCAGACCTCAAGAGGTTTAGGACAATTGGCTCTTCAAAGCCACTGTTCATCAACTTTTGTACCTCCTTCTTCAAATCAACAAGGAGAATGGGAAAATGTCTGGTTTTTAAAATATTTGTTGTTGAAGAACACGATTGAGGAACACTGAGCATTTCTCTTGCAGCTTGCACAGACATTAAAAGAACCCATAGTTACAATGAAAGAAAATGTCTTCGAGAAGAATGCTTTTTCTGCTGCTCAGAATAATTGAACAGCCCTGTGCCTGTGTAAGGAAGCTCTCTTTTACTCAGTATTTGATTACCTTATTTATTTTTATAATGATAATTTATGTTTTGTCAGGATCAAGCTTCTGTGTTACTCTGAGTCCTCCTCCATTTAGTCCATTTGAGGATAGCAGCAAAGCACACAGAGAAGAGATAATAAATGCATGTAAGTGTTAGTAAAACAAACAGTTAAAATAAATATTTTATTGATGCATAATGAAATAAATTTGTAAAATTGGATTTTTTTACTTTTGTTTGGCAAAAATCGAATGGTTTACCTGCTTTCTAATCTCACTTTCATTAGCATACTTAATTATGCTATTGTATTTAATCATCAAAATGCTCCAAAATGTACATTTTGTTCCCAGCCATGAAATGCCGCTGCTATGTGTATCCATGATAGATGTTTTTAATAAAATCAGTAATTACCCTTTATCGTTCTTTTAAATTGCTATTTTTTAAGTGTGTTAGGGCACAACAGGTTTGGGGTATAAAAGAAAGCAGGCTCTCATTTTGCCATTTCATAATATAATGAAAAATTTCCTTTAAATAGATGCTAATAAACCTTTTTTAAAAAGCAGTGCTTAATTATCTTGAAGTTGTTTACAAGTGGAGCTTTGGCAGCTCAGCTCTGGCTGGGACAGGTGTTGGGAAGGCTGTGCTGGCAGCTCAGGTCCTGCTCTCCACAGCCTTCCCCTCTGCCAGCACCTGGGTTTGCTCTGGGAGGGTGACAGGCAAGTCTTGTAACAGATGGAGGGGCCCAGATAGATCTGGGACCCATTTAGGGGTGTTGGGGTTGCTTTGAATTTGTTTTGATTGGTTCTGTTCATTTAGGGGTGTTGGGGTTGCTTTGAATTTGTTTTGATTGGTTCTGTTCAAGAAAGTTGAAGTCTGAGATTAGAGGGTGTTTTATAGGGTTTGTCATGTAGCAAATAGTTTCCTTTTTTATATGTACTTTCAAATCTTGGGTGTCTTTCTGTGCGGAATTCTAAGATTTGCAACTGAAACAAAACCAGATCAATAAAAAAAAGGAGAGGATTTGCAGTAAACTGAGTTAAAATGAGCAGGTTAGTTGTGGAGAGAGCTAGGTCCAGCTTATCTAACAACATACTCCATTATGTAACTTATTTCCTATTTCTTTTATAATAGTGTGGCTGCATTCCTCCTTCTTTATTGCTCAGAGAATTGCCTGGTTTAGTTCATCAGCTGTAATGACACCTATTTCTTTGGACATGGTTTAGGCTGTCGTGATAGAAGGCCTCACAAACAGATTGGTCGTTCTCTGGTGATTTTATCGTGTCAGTCTCACTCCTTTCTTCTCTCTTTCTCTGTTGCAAGTCTTCCAGAGCAGCCCTTTCTGTATAATTGCCTACTTTCAGCTCTGTCTGCACCACCTTTGGACCAGTGGTGATATCTGAAGTGGTTTAAAAGAAAGCAAAAATTAGATTCAAGTATTAGGGAGATGTTCTTGTCTGAGAGAAGGGGAAAGCCAAAACTTTCAGAGCCCTGAAAGACTGACGAACTCTGTTCAATCAGTGTTTTCATCTGTCATGGCTGCAAAGGTATTTATTGCACAGTTTTGCTCAGGGGCATTGAGATGTGATGGGCTGCAGCTGTGAGGGCTCTGGGCTCAGCAGAGGCACTGTCACAAAGGACACCTTGCTCCTCAGGGATGGACAGAGTTGTCCATCACTCAGAGATGTCTGTGCCTGGCACAGGGCATGGGGGGGTCTGTGGGACAATTCCTCTGTCAGGATCTCTGAAGAGATGAGCAGCTCACACTGTGGAGGGGCTTGGTTTACTCTGAGCCACCACACACCATGAATTTTGCATTTAAGGTAAACTTCTGGATTATTTTTGTTCTGTTTGCTTTGCTGGGTTTTTTGATAGTAGGTGTGTTTCCCTGGTCTCGTTTCATCCTGTGGAAATTAAGGGAGGAAGATGAGGAACAGGGAATAAAGGGAAGGGAGAGACAGCTTCAGCTTTTATCTAACACCCTGAATAAATCATTGTTGGAGACATTTCTGTTTGGTTTTTCACCTGTAGACCAAGAACACTGACTTTGAGAAACACAAAGGAAACCTTCTAACTGCTCGTTCCAGCCAGGCTGGCTGGGGCTTGCAGCACCCTGCTCCAGAGGAAGATGTCCCTGCTCATGGCAGGGATTATTGATTGTTGATTATCCTCAAGGCCCCTGCCAACCTAAGCCTTGCAGAGATACTGCAATTACGAGTTTTGTTTCTGTTGCTTGAAAAACTGCCACTGTTTCAATTTATCGTGGGTGTGAAATATTCTGTGTGCTCTCCACCACTCTGTGATGCTGCCAAATTTATGTTTTGTAAATAAAAATGAATTTAATTTTTTCCTGGACTACAGAGAGAGCTGTACCATGCTGGTAGTTGGGAGAACACAGGTTTTGGTGGCCTTACCAGCTACCAGTGTACCCAGTTTTCCTCTTATCTCCTCCCAGTCTGCCGAGAGGAGGGCTGGGGACTTTACTGGGGTTCCCACATTCTGGATGGCCTGTGCTGGTTGGAGTGATGACCTCAGTGTGGGTGTGCAGAGGGGAAGACAGAATTCATAGTTACACCTGTTTTCCCTCTGTACCTGAAGGTATCAGTTCAGGATTCACACAAAGCTGCTGCTCATGCCACGCTCCTTGTTCTCCCCTTTGTACATTCTCAGTCTCTGTAACCTGCTGCTGGCAAACAGCATTTAATCAGTGCACTGCTAATAAACTCTGCCTCCTGCTCTCCAGAGTCAGGGGACACGGGCACAGGGCCCCAGCTGAGGAGGGGCATCTCCACTCGCTGGTGTGTCGTTACTGACAGCAGCAATTTCTTGCAATTAGGCTGCTGCAGCAGGTACTTAACCCGGGGGCAGCAGCTGATTGTCTGTGTCTGACTTCACTCCTCGACTTGAGCTCTGTTCAGAACCCAGTGTCCCCCACGGCTTCCTTTCCTCCCTGAAGGAGGGTGACAGAGCTGTGACAATTGTTATTGATAATCTAAACCAACCTTTTCTTTTCTATGCCTCACCTTGAGTGAGAGGATGGCAGAGAACAAAATGAGCTCCGTGAGGCTCGATAAGGAATGAGCAAAACTGGCCTTTAAAGTCAGCTTTTCTGTGCAATTCTGATGGCAGAAAAAGCAGTCTCTGGACATTGTTTGCTCAACAATGTCTTTTTACCTGGACTGAAAGCACAGATTCCACTGAAGGATCACTGGAGAGTTTGTTCCATTCAGGCCACTTAGAATCATCAAATCATTTAGGTTGGAAAAGCCCTTTAGGATCGAGTCCAAGTGTTGGCCCAGCACTGCCAAGCCCCACAGGTCCCTAGGTGCTCTACACCTACGTGTGTTTTAAATCCCTCCAGGGATTGTGATCCTGAGCAGCCTGTTCCAACACCTGACCATCCTTTCTGGGAAGGATTCTTCCTCATATCCAACCCTGGTCCAGCTCTTCCCTCTCCTCCTGTCCCTGTTCCCTGTTCCCAGAGCCCAACCCTCCCCTGGCTGTCCCCTCCTGTCAGGAGCTGTGCAGAGCCAGCAGGGCCCCCTGAGCCTCCTCTGCTCCAGCTGAGCCCCTTTCCAAGCTCCCTCAGCCCCTCCCCATGGGACTTGACCTCCAGACCCCTCCAGACTTACACATCGCAAGAATTCCAGGAAGGTTCCTGGCTGCTGAGTGTTTGCTGCAGCCCACCAGAGTAATGAAAGGTAGCAAAGCATCAGTGGGTGATGAGGTATTAAAAAACACTCTTCAGTCCTTGACTTTGATGTGAACGTTCAAAATGTAATTAATGGTTCAACCAGGCTGAAATGAAAATACAGCGTTTGCATGGTGAAATCCCAGAGACTGCAATTTTCCTTGCGTGGGTTCCAGACTCGTTTCAGTAGATCTGTGGCAGCTGTTTTGTTGCTTAAGCTTCTTAAGAATTTACTTTCCCTCCCCCCTCCAAGGTCTCAGGACACAGAAAATTTTACTTCAGGTTACACAGTTTACACCACTATCTGATCTCTTAAGTATTCAAATTAGGCTAGTTTGTTTCTATCTTGCTTTGGCAGGTATCTTTGTATAGTTGAAGCTGAGATATTTATTAGCAGCTTTCATTCCTCTAGCCAGGTGCAAGGTACTACTTTTCAGGTATTTTCTTGTGTTATTTGTAAGCTATCATAGAATACAGAAATAGAGACGTTTGTCCAGTTTAAAATATCAGCCCTACCAGAGAATTGTACATAAATTATAAATTTTCCTTATCTTTTGGAAGAAAACATTATGAAAAAGGTGATGTTAGACAGGTCCCAGGAGTAGGTGCTACAGACCTTTTGAGACTGAACTCTTACAGAGCTAACAGGCAGAGAGGACAGTGGGACCACTGCCCTTTAAAAACAACAATACAAAATCTCATCCTGGAAAAGGAGGTTTCAATGCCATGGAGGAAATCAGTGTGGCAACAGGAAAGCATTTTCAAAATTATATAGTCTCAGTATTTAGAAAAAAAGGAGGTTGGAGCCAAGAGAAGAAAACTGGAAAGAACATAAAGGGCCAGATTTTATTTGTGGATTTAGTTCCAGTTTGGTTTCTTCCTCTCTGAACCTAAAATTTAAGCAGTTTTTACTTACTTATTCTCACTCTGCTTAAAGATCTAGGTGGCCACCAGATGTGTTTCTCTACACTTGCAGCCAGGGGCACCTCAGGACGCGGGTATTTGAGACCTGGTTTAGGACTGTCAGCCTGAGAGCAGATGGTTCTTGGGGAAAATGTGGTGTAGTGGGGGCTGCACCCTGGGTTTTACCTCTTGCTTTGGAACCAAACTCCCCTGTGCTTCACAGGCTGGTTACTCCATCCAGAGACTTTCAAACTGTGGGTGAGGGAGCTCACAGCATTCACAGCAAAGGCTTGAGCAGAATTAGAAGCTGGTTGCAAGAAGCTTCTAACACTTAGAGTTTGGGGTAGGAAAGGGAAAAGCAGATGTGGACAGGGTGAGAAAGGAAGGTAAAAATTGCAGGAAATCTTCCCCAACCCAGCTTTGGGCAGATGATTTGGTGAGGTGATGATCAGGCTGTTCCTTACTCACAGGCACAGTCAGCATGTCTGATGCCTACTAACCAAACACCCTCTAATTGCTGATTCACTCCATAACATGACTGATTTAAAGCCAATAATTGTAATTAAAAAAATAAAATAACGGCGGTAGAACATTAACATGGTGGTGAATTGCCATTTTCAGCTGCCTTACTGCATTTCTGTGAAAGGTTTTTGCCTCATCTCAGCCACGTTCTGAGTTGGGCTCTGCAGTTGAGTGCTTGGTGTAATGCAGAGTTCAGTAGGGCAAATGTCTGCATTTGCTTTTGCTTTTCTTTCCTTTGGATGCTTCTTGGAATGAGGCTTGGGATTACCTTTACTGTTTCAGAATATTTTCAGAGAACCATTCTTTTGTTCACCCAATTTATCTGTACAATTCATCTGCAGAAATATTAATTTCAGGGATTTATAGAAAATTAATGCTTAGTGCCTCATGCTAAGTATATATGTGTAAATTCATGCATAAAAATTTCCTAATTTCTAAATTAATCTTTTGGTTTTGTTTTTGTTTGACACACAGAGTCAAAGGCTCACTTTTAAGAGGTGTTTTCTGGATGCTGAGGGATTGACAAGATTTATAGGGAGACCTAAACCATTTGCTTGCTTTAGACCCCTGGTCTTTTAATATCCATCCGTCTGCACACGTGTATATCTATAAAAAGATGCAGAATACTTTCCCATTGCCATTCCTAAGGGGATTTTCAGCAGTAATACAGAATATGCAGGTTGTTAAAATGTATTTTCTGCTTATACATGAGTAGATTGAAGTCAGGGTGGCTGGTGTGTGCTTTACTTTCAAGAATTACTGGAAGGGTTTTTTCGCACTTTAATTATCTCTCAGAGAAGTGTGACTGGTATTCAGGAGTCTTCCAACTTTTTTGTTCCCATGAAAACGCTTTTTTCATAGGTTGAAGTTGTGAGAGACTTTGAGAAGTGGAAAGAACCCTCAATTGTGCTGTAAATTAAGAAACTTTATGTGAAATTATGCATTTTCTGATTACCTTGTTCGGATATATATTGAGCAAAAGAGCAAATACAAGTTGAAGAAATGTCAGATAAACAAACTGACATCTGTAGAATTTTTATGGTTTGACATCTGAAACACTGATTTTACTCAGTCATCCTTCATTCTTTATATCTACATGTCTAGTGGCACATGAATTTATATTTTATATAAAGGGCAGAGTGTAGTCAGAGCATTTGAGTGAGGCTGTTAAAAATAAATTAAGGAACAGCAGGTGAAAATGATTCCTCCACATGAATATTCAAAGTATACCTCAGCCAGGTACTGTAGAAAGAATAATAAAGAGCAAAGAAACTGTGATGGGACCAAGGCATGGAGGTGATCTGAAATTAAAGTTTTATTGGCACCAGGTTGAGATGACTCAGAAAACTGACTCAGGAGTGGCAGGATCTGCCCGTGCACCCCCTTGCCAGAACATGCAGGAGTTTCACAGATGAGAGGGCACTGGGATGTTGGAAATCCAGCAGCTGATCCCCTAGTCTTGATTCTTTCACTCTGGGGCTTCCGTGTGAGCAGAGTGGGTTTGGAGGTGCAGGAGGGTGTAGAGGCCACAGAGCTGAATTCAGAGCTGAGACCTGAATTCATTCCTTCCCCAGGCACCATTTCCTGCCTGTTTGCATCACTTGGGGCTGGACTCACCCAGGTCTTTAAGCGCTGTCAAGTAGTCCATCAACTATTACTATTTTTAATTTTTTTTCTTTGTAAGAATGAAGAAAACACAACTTCCCTACCCCTTACCTGGTGGAATCATGTTGCCACTGTTGGATTCAGTGATATTTCACAGGAATCAGGAGTGGGCACTGTTAGGGCCTCATGACAGGAAATTTCCAGGTGAAAGTCAGGATCCAGAGTGCAGCTGTGGATCTGATGTTCATTTCCCAATCACTTTGTACCTCGTACAGACAAGAACATCCAGAGCTGTGGAGTGCTGGGACACTCCACACACGTGTAATAAATACGTGTTATGGTATTGGTTCTTTTGCAAATATTAGGATGGATACTAAAAGCGTGGTGTAGAAATGGTTTTAAAGACATGGTTTTCTTTAGGGGTAAAATAAGTTGATAAAGTGTCTTTGTAGTAAGTGAACTGACTTCAGTAAGTGAACTGGTTGGGGTATAACAGCCAGTGAAGACACCTGCTACTAATAGGAAGAAATCTGCTATTGATCTACCAGCTACCAGCACCAACCATCTGTAGAAATTATGGACCAAGGCCCAAATTAAGACTGATAAGAAGAAATTAATTAAAACCACAACCAAGAAACACGCATGCTCTAAAAAGGAGGGATCAAGGAGTGGCCATGTAGTCTGGCTTTCAGGCCTGAAGTTTCAGGGTTTCTAAAGCTCTGTTTTTCTGATGTTTGGGTTTTCTGAAGCTTGTTCCCAGGGAAGGAACATAAACATCAGGATTGTCTTTGTAACGGTATTCGTGTTGTGAATTCTTTCTGTGTGAGGGATTTTCTTTTGATGTCCCTCTGGTTTGACCAATGTGGGTGAAGAGGTTTGCCTTTAGTTCACTAATCACAGTGATGTGTGGAAAATTGTATATAAGGGGAAGGATCCCTAAAAATAAAATTCATTCTTCACGCAGCTTTGGAAGAATCACAGGAGTCTCTGTCGTGTGTTGTATCCCAGAGCGACATGGCCATGCAAACCAGCTCCCTGAAACATGGAAATCAGATCATAGAAAAGTTTGAATATGCATGTAAATCTATGAATATGCAACAGACTGGCTTATTTAAGGGGTGTCTCCAAAACACCAGGTGTGCTCTTGCCTGAATTCCAAACACCCGGCCGGAAAACTTTGCGTTATTGTTTGTCTCTTACTGCCTTGTATTAAACCCTTTAAATGTTAGCAGTGTGGCGAACGGCGTTCTCCACACACGGGAGGGAGGGTGTGTGCCCTGTTCAGGTGCCAACCCGTGTCTGTGTTTGCTGCCCTGCTCCCCAGACCCCGTGCACGGGCCGCAGAACGTGGAGGTGGTGGACATCCGCTCGCGGCAGCTGACGCTGCAGTGGGAGCCCTTCGGCTACGCCGTGACGCGCTGCCACAGCTACAACCTCACCGTGCACTACCAGTACGTCTTCAACCAGCAGAAATTCGAGGCAGAGGAGCTCATCCAAACTTCTTCCCACTACACCCTGCGGGGGCTGCGGCCCTTCATGACCATCAGGCTGAGGTTGGCCCTCTCCAACCCCGAGGGCAAAATGGAAAGCGAGGAGCTGGTGGTGCAGACCGAGGAGGATGGTGAGTTGGGGTGGGCTTGGTGGGTTGGGTTTTGAGGGGAGATTCGTTTTCGAGTTGTTAATAACACCATAACCCTCTGTCCCACAAGACTGGTGCAGTTTCTCTACGGTGTGTCTGTTTTGAGTGTAAAACTTGTGGGTTTAAATGATTTCCATTCCACAGCCGTGTTCTTGAAAGGGCAAAAGTCACAGTGGTGGTGGTGGTGGTTGTGACAAGGTTCTCCTGATTTCAGGGCAAAGCTGGCACAAAGCAAAGGAGCGGGAGCGATGAAGTGGTTGAAAAAGAAAATTCTTTAATTGTAAAAGAAAACACAGGGACAGCACGCAGAAAACCAAATGCTAGGTAGAATCCAACTCCAAAGACCAGTAACAAGGGAAAGGCAACAAAATATAGACTGGGGAGGGGAAGGTGAAACATGGCCATAGAGGGAAACCAAGTGACCAACAGGGGAGCAGGACTTGGGTTATTTAACATAATAACTCTAAAAGGCTCATGGGAGCATTCTGAGCTCACCCTAACCTGACAAATGTTTCCCAGGGCTTGAAGCTAATGCCTGGTACTTTTGATTTAAGATCTAGCTGCTCCTGAGTTGCAACTGGGCCAACTCCTACAGGCAAAGATCCCTGAAGTGCTTGGGCATGGCAGACACCACTTCTGAGCAGCTGTTAAAGAGCTGTAGGTTTAATTCTTCCTGTTGTGAACCACCCAGCAGTTCCTTTTATCACATGGGCAAAGGCAATCCTGGCATTTATTGATTTTTCTTGTGCCTTCACACAAAAAAAGGTGTTCCAAAATAATGTATAGTTCCTTTCTTTCCAGCGTGTAGCTTTTCTTAATAGTGATCTTCTGGACATTGCATTTAGCAATTTTAGCAATATTTAATTGCTAAATGAATTGTGGGGATAAAAGAACAGTTGTGGATATAAAAGAACAGTTTTCTAGAGGAACTGATGGAAAACTTCAAAGTATTGTTATTCCATCTGAGCTCTTTCAGACCAAGGACTAAATTCCTCTGCCTGAGCTGTAGAAGTTACTGTCCTAAGTTTCTCTCAGCTGAAAGTGGCTCCTCCAGCCCCATACATCACATGGGGAGATACAAAAGAATGGCAGATATTTCAGAAAAATGAGCAGGGTTTTTATCAGACAGTGCATTTAGTCGGTTATCCCCCATGGCATTAACATTTTGCTGGAATAGGTGTATTTTTGAGCTGGCCTTGTAGCTGCAATGAAATAGAAATCTTGCATTGTTACTTTACTAAGCAAATCAGTCTTTCCTATTGATCAAAGTGTGCAGCCCCATAGCATCTCCAGGCCAAGGTGCAGTCTGGCTGTTTAGGTGGAGAGTTCTGTTGTTGTGTGTTTGGAGAAGGACAAATTAAATTCCCTGCTGCTGCTCTGCTGTACTGGAATAAAATCATACTGAAATTAGCGTCATATTTTCATGGATTCTGATTTTATTTGTCACTTAGTGGTTACATTAGGGTATTGTTATTTGAACCGAAAGTTGAAAAATAAGCCTTTCATATTGATAGTAGCTTGGTAATGGTAGTGCCTTGAGGGATTTTAATTTTTAATTTTATTTTTTTATTTTTAACACTCAGCTTTCTGTCTGGTGGCCGTTTCATGTCTTACGTGTGTGCAGCTGGAGCTGGTAGAGTTTTTAACACAGTTTGTTGTTTTGTCTTTTTTTTTCCCTGCAGTTCCTGGACCTGTTCCCTTGGAATCTATCCAAGGAGGACCTTTTGAAGAGAAGATCTATGTTCAGTGGAAGCCTCCAAACGAGACAAATGGCATCATTACACTCTATGAGGTGAGAAGAACAGATTGTTGTCAAGGAATACGTGCCACAGGGCCCTTTTCATATGTGTTTAAGCCAATCCTGAGCTCTGAGAGATCTCAGCAGGTGCTAAAAGAAGCCTGATTAAAATAGATAGGAATCTTCAAGATAGTCTGTTGCTACTGAAAAAAATTTCCCAGTTCAAAAAAGAGAAAGATTTCTTTCCAATATTTGTAGCAAATTGAGAGCCACCATTTCTCCATGTCTCAGGTGCCCTGTTTCCTTCTGCAGTAGCTCCAAGGTCTGTTTTCTGCCTTTTTATTTTTTTCTTCTTGAGGTAAAACACTGCTAGGCTTTCTACCTACACATTGTAATTGATTCCTCTTTGCCTTCCACCACTCACAGCACTTCCTGCCAATATCAGCAGAATGGACCCATTGACTCTTATCTCTTTTTGAACGTTTCAGTGATGATATTTGTCCATCCCAACAAGTTCTCTGCTGACAAAGTGTAGAGCAGGCTATGGGATGATCACTGACCATCCTGTGCTGGATGAGAAATAATTGAATTCTAGTTTGTGATTCTCTAGAATATCAGGAGTGGTGTTTCTTGTGAAGGTAAGGAAGTGTTACTGCTGCCATGTGCTCCTGGTGAAATTCTCTGTAATGTCATGTACACCCAGATATGTGGAACAGGAATGAAAGAGAAGGGACTCTTTAGGGAATCATGTGAAATGAAGTACAGTCCTACAAGAGAAGGTAAAGGCACTTGGATTAAATAGCATAAAGTGGTACATCAGTGCTGGCTGAGTGAATGTCAGTTTATGGTTCAGTATTTACCTCTGTAAGATTAGAGAAAGTAAAAATAATTTTGTTTTTATGGTGACATAAAACCTCTCACTGTGGCTTGTGCATCATTTTCTGACACAGAAGGGCAAGAACTGATCTTTCACTCTCTCTTTTGTGCTTTTTGTACAAACTCACTTTAGAAAAGCCACAGGTGCAAGAAGCAGCTCTGCCACCACCGATGAGGTTCTGCCCCTTTCCTCTTCCCATTGTCAGGAAAACTAATCCACAAACACCAGAGGTTTATGTCCAAAAAGGAGACAGAGGAGTCCTTCTACTTTATTTGAATAAAGGGAGAGGCCATGGGCCATTGCCCTGGGGTGTCTCAGGGTTTTGGGTGATGCAGCCTCCTTTTTATCCCAATTTCCCAGTCCCATTTCCCTCTCCCTTTCCCCATTGCCTGAGGTATTTGAGAGGCACAAACTGCCAGAACACCTGACACCCAAGATTCCCCTTTAATGTATGACCCTCCTCTTTAACTTTTAATTCTTATGGAATTTATGGTTTCTCCCCATTGTTTCTTTCATCTTTCAATATCCAGTTTCATTTATCAGCAAACCTACAGTTTGTTTGTAAGGGCTAATATCTTTTTTTTCCATCCATCAATCAGTGGAATCCTTCCCATTGTTTCTTTTCTCTCCCAGTGCTAGTTTTATTTACCAGCAGACCCACAGCTTGTTTGGAAAGACAAATCTGTCATTCCTCTCCCCATCCAGCCTCTCCATTTGGGACAGGATGTTCTGTGACCTGTCACTCCCAGATGTCCTCACTGGCACTGGCTCTCTCTGTCACAGGCAAATGGGAAAAATTAAACAGGTCTAACATCACTGAGATCTTACACTCCAGCATGAGCAACAGATGAATTTTTCTCCTGTAACTTCACTTTTAGGTCATCATTTGGCTCACAAAGGCCAGTCTGAGTTTGATGCAGCAACACTAAACAGATGGATAGAATTTCCTCTTGCTAATTTAATATGGCTTCAGCTGGGTTGAAATCCTTGACTAAGTCTGGAGTCATCGTTGGTCACTGCTGAGACACTCATGGAAATGCATGCAGGGTGCAAATCATCTGTCAGTGCTAAAATAGAGCCAACCCTCATCATTTCATGGTCTTCGAGGGTGTCTGTGTAAGGAATTAGGCAATAAACCTGGGTGTGTTTTAAAGGAATTAATCTGAATAGAATCAGTTACCAATTCATTTTTTTTCTGGCAACGCAGGTGACCTGGAACAGAATATATTTAAATTGACCCCAGTCAAATGATGCAAATGATGCAAAAATAACTCCTTTTAATTTTTAAAGAAGCAGTTTCTTACTAAAATATTGCCTTGGGCTCAGCTTGTTGAAAGGACTTCAACAATCTGAGTAGCTTTTCTGGCTGAGCTGCTGCATCAGACACTTTAATGCCTGCAGGGTTGTGATGCATCATGACAGTGCCTTTGCCCCTGAAGTCATATCACTGCTCGAGTCTCAGCGGAGGCACAAACAAATTCTTCTTTTCTGATAATGACTCTCTGCATATTTGGCAGCTGAAGACAAAGAGAAGTCAAGGTGAATTCAAACTCTTCCTCCTTTTCCTATTCCCCCTCGTCTCCCAAAGGATGAACATCTGAGTGCTGGAAGCACCGTGAGAACCAGAGTGCCAGGAGGTTGTCATGGTGAAAATGTCCTTTCCTGTCCCTTCTTCCATAGGAAACCTTTCCACTGTCCATGGAAACCTGGGACAAGTCCATCAGCTGGAGATAAAAATACAGGAGAGCACTTGCACAACCTGGAGAGATGGCCAGAGCACTCTTAGTGTGGGCATCCCTGCAGATAGAACCCACACAATTCCTGTACACTGTTACTGGTGTCACTGGGAATTCTGCTGTGTCCTAGGAGATCCAGTGATCTCCCAGTGGATTTGCAGCTCTCTGGAAACTCTGCAATTGTGTTGCTGTTATTGAGGAGAAACAAACACAAAGGCCTGTGAGCATTTATTAAAGAAAAATTCCCTGCAAAGTGTTTATTAAGTATTATCACTTTATGAACTTGAGTTAGTGGTGTCAGCTCCTGCATTACACCTGGAGGTAGCTGGCTAAATTCACACATAGGAATTGTGCCACTGAGAGTCTCTCAAACCCCTCTGGGCACAAACCCTCCTAATAAAAACAAATAAACCCTCACCTTCTCCTCCTAAGTTATAGTTCCCTCCTCACCATCACCATCACAATTTGATTCATTGTATCTGGATATTGTATTTTCCCTCTAATTCTGTTTTAAAAAAAAAATGTTATTAGCTTCTAAAATGCTTCAAAATAATCATGCTGTCTAGTCTATTTACATTCACTTGCTTCCCTTTGGGACTGATTTTCTTCTCAGGTTCCTAATCATTCTTGCAGCTCCCTGCCAGATGTCCCTATAACCCAAATTGCTGTTGCAGTTTTCACATCCACTGCTTGGGTGCCAACTGGGCTGGGATTCAGCAGCACAACCTTCAGCAAGTCTTTTGGCAGCCAGAAGCACTAATCTCATAATGACTGAATATTTCTAAAGGGCCTAAACAGAATGGAAGGACCTTAATGAACCTTTTTGACTTCTGCAAGTCTCTTCTGATGGGCATTTCTCCTTCAGAAAGCTATTGTTGCCTTTTAACAAAGCAAGAGTGTTGCATTTAAAACGGTGGTTTAAACCCCTCTGCGTTCAGTTGCAGAATTAATTGTTTCACTGGGTACAGAAACAGATGGATTTTTAAACAGAGGGACCTTTAGATCTCTTGTAATTGCAGTTCTAGATCCTTCTCTAATTACAGTCTCTTTCTGGGGAGCAGAAACCCCTTGTTCAAGACAACTTGGAAAGCTCTGGCAATTACAAATCAGTCAATCAGTGCTGGAAAGATTAGGGTATGAGCTGGGTGGAAAGGGAGGAGGGAGCAGATCGCCCTGGGGTGCTGGGGAGCCCAGCAAAGCTCCAGGGTGTGTGGTGAGACAGGAGGTGTCAGCCTGCCTGTCCATCAGGAAAGCCAGGGAGATGCACAGGCTGCTGTTGGAGGCAACAGAGGGAAATCTTCAAGGCTCTGACAGGTCCCCAGGTGGCTTCAAGGTGTGTAGGTACCTGCAGCCTGAGCCCAGAAACCCAGCTGACAGCAGAGCTGGGCTTTGCTGGTGCCTTGGGTTGGGTAAGATGCTCCACACAGATGGTTCTGCATGTGACACTCAGGGAAGAGGCACTATTGCACTGGTTTTGTTCTTATTGTCTCTGGGAGCAGCCTGTGAGCGGCACAATTCAATAATATCTCAGTAATCCTGCCCCACAATCAGGCTCCTGGCAGACTGAAAGCACCACTTCTTGCTGAAATTTTTATTTTACATTTTTTCTTTAAGCACTCCTGAAAAGATGTGCTTTAAAATCCCTGATAATCAAATGCTGCTCATTGTCCTCACACCATGTGGGAGTTCAACTTCAAAGCCTTTGTGTACAAAGGCACGCAACAAAGATTTATTCCTTTTAATTCATTTTTTTCCTAAGTGCGTGTAAAGTCAAGCTACCATCAAACAGACTTACACTGTCATTGGGCTGCAAGGGCAAGCAATCTAATTTAAGGTCATGGACCAGCTTTGGCACTAAAATTCTTCTGCTTTTAGATGACATGAGGTTGTCTTGGATGTATGTTTTGTGCAAACTTGCATCTATAAAATTTAAGTGAACAAAATTTATTTATATCTGCATTTTGCTGTTCCTTTGGGCAGCTGAGAGCTTTCAGGTGCACTCTGTGAGTGATTCTGGCTTTTGCCTCTGGAAATACATTTTTTGTGTGCATTCTATTTCTCAGAATTGTCAGTTTTTAGAATATTTCACCCTTAAACAGGAAGAAAGAAAGAGAATCCCACCTATCATTGCTGTCTGAAGTACTTGTCACATCCCTTGGGGGAAGGCATTGTTGGGGGTACTGCAATCCTAACAGCATTTAAAAGGTGGATCCCAAAATTCAGCTCCTTGCCTGGAAAAATGGCTCTGAGCCTGCTGAAGTCCTTCCAGTGAGCCGAGCCTAAGGGCACTGTTGAAACAGCAAACTGTCTTTTCAAACATTATAAGGTGCAGTCCTGTAATCACTTATGTCCTCATCTTCAGGATTGTTAAATCCCTGGTGGTTTTTGGGGAAAATAAGGATGCATTTGCAGCTTCTAACTAGCTAGTTTTGTCAGTCACTGTTTCTGAAACGCTGTAAATCTCTATTTTGATGCCAGGAATAATAATACGAGGGACTTTCATACACAATTTCAGCACTTTAATGGGATGCTTGGAGCCTAGGACATCTAATCCCGGTGGATTTGAGTTTAAATTGCACTTCAGAGGCTACAGATCCTCTTAGTTACCATGTAAAATTGCAGTCTGCCCTTCTTCATCTCTCCAGTTGCCAATATGCCATTCCTTCTCCATCACCTCACTCCCTTTTGCTCTGCAGGAGAGGTTGTTACACACAAACTGCCTCTTTAGAGTGTCTTGCATAAGGTCAATATTTGTGAGATGCATTGCCTGTATTTATAAAAGGGTGGAAACAAATTTCTTCCACCCTCGACCCCTGAAAGTGCATGCTTATTATAACAAAAAGCAGGATTATCTGGTGTGATAGCTATGCAGGGATATGCATCCATTTCTATTCATAGCCCTTTTCTAAGCTGTTCAGGAAACGTGATTTTTTAAAGATAAAGTCTTTCCTTCTAAAAGGTGTTGCAAAAAAAGGGTTTCCCCAGAAAAAGCTGCAAGGGTTGGGAACTCAGCTTGGCTAAGTCATTTGTTTGTTTATTTAAAGAGTTTGGGTGGGTTTTTTTGGTTGTGAAGTATGAAAAATGGCTCCCACAAGAAGGAAAGCAACAACCACAAAATCTTGCAAGCGATTTATATAAAGCTCTACCGTCGAAATAGTGGAAAGATGACAATTCTGGGAAATTGCCTTCAGTGAGAAGTGGCTTTGAACGTTCCCATGAAAATCAATCATGTTACAGCCTCTCGATTGCATTCTGTGGATGCAGGAGGCTCCTGGGATGGAGCTCTCTCACTTAAACTCGCTGCGTTGGGCCGTGCAGGCACAGCCGGGGCTGCGTTTAGCTGAACATTAGCAGAACAACCTGGAGACACTGCCAGGGGTCCAACACAGGCAGAGATCGATTAAAGATGGGGCTCTGGGTCCTGGCTTTATCACTCATCTGCAGGGACATGGTTGGGAATTATTCCTGTTCATCTGCAGGGACACGGTTGGGAATTATTCCCTGTTCATTGCAGCACTAATACTGTTTGCCTCTGACGCTGCATTTATAAGATGTAGTCTGTTGTTTGTCCAGAGTCCATGAAAGTCAGTTACATCAAGAATAAGGGGTTTACTGCATCTGTGCTGTATTGAATTAGACTTCTTTAATCATCTAAACTAGCAGTGGAAGTGTGTGACCGTGTATCATCTGTTCAAGTTTGAAGCTCTGTCAGCCCTGTCGAAGGCTGTGTCACCCTCTCAGTGACGTGTAAGGAAAGCTGTTCACATCTACCCAGCTCAATTAGATCTGGAGTTTATGGCTCTTAGCACAGAAGGGCTCTGAAACAGGGCTGGGCTGGCTGAAGAGAAATTGTTTATTTTATGCCTGCTGACTGTAGTATTTACTTAGCTCTTGGTGAACAGGTTGGTTAAATGCTGCCAGCGTTCTGGGCTGCACTTAATAAAGATTCAGGCCAGAATATGGGAAATGAACGGTGCTGATTGCACTGATTTATTATCATTTCTTGGCAACTGAGAACGATGATAAATCTGAGCATTGCTCTCTCTCTTAGTAGCTTGGGATGCTGTGTTAGTCACAGATCCCGTGGCTCTGTTCCTAGAACAAGGCAGGGCTCAGTCAGTCAGCTTTCCAGTGAAACCTGAGCGTCACAAGGTCACAGGAAACATCTCTCACCCCACAACCAGTGGCATCCCACAGAGAGCTCCTCCCCTCCACCCCCATGCTGTTTAATCAATTTTAATAAATTACTAGGGTTTATAAGCTCCCCTGTCAGTACAGAATATGTGCCTGAGTGACCATCCTGCCACACCCAGGGCGTTCAGTTAGGGTGGCTTCTCTGACCCTGCAAGGAAAGCACAATTTGTCCCTGTGCAGTACCACAGAGGGCAACAAATGCAGCTGCTGTTCTGGTGGAACAGGAGGCTTTCCCTTCTCCATCACGTTTGGAACCATCAGATGCTGTGGCAGGACTGGAGTTGGCTGGAGCTGTGTTGATTTAGGGTGCTGTGGGGAGCTGACAGGAATTAGGCTGGGCTCTGCCTGGTGTGCCCCGGGGTGATGGCTCTGCTTGGCTGCTCCTCCTCTCCTCTAAGGAGAGCAGCAGCAGGGAGGATGCTCCAGGTGCAGGCTGGGGCTTTACTCAGGGATTACTCCCTGTTGGAAAGGGCCTGCTGCATTGATGCCTTAGGATTCCACCTTTTCTCTTTCCCATAGATTTGTAACCCTGCAGTTCTTTAGTGTACAGCTCTAAACTCCATGTTCAGTGTCAGCCGCTGCTTTCCCATTTTGTCAGACACAACAATTCCTCTGCAGGCCTGGGGATCCAGGACCCCTCACTGCCTCAGGCCCTGAGAGATGTAAAGAACAGTGAGCTGGGGGAGCAAACTTGGGGTGAATGACTTCATTACCTGAAGCTGTAATTGGGAGATTAACCCCCAAAATGAAATGGACCAAACTTAGAGAAGTGTGAAAACCCATGGTCCAGTTTGGGTACAGCCCCTGGGGGCTTCATCTGCCCTGAATGTACCTGAAGGCCCTTCAATAAACAGAACTGCTTTTTATTCCCTAATTTTGCCCAGCCTCTGATTTTAGGTAGTCCTGACAAGACATCAGTTTTTTATTGCTCCTGTTCCTCTCCACCCTGTCCCAGTTACTTTTACACAGCCTTAAACTCAGGGAATGTTATAATGGTTTCCTAATTAGCGATGCTTTTCTGAATAAACACCTCAAAGAGCGTTTGAACAAACTTCTTCAAATTATATAGGATTCTTAATTGTGTGTTACTCACTTGCAAGATGTGCTTAACTTGGGAGCATTTTTTAATGATGCTTTTTAAAATCCTATGGTTTCCAGTAACATCTTAGGGAGAAAATGAGAGGGTTTTTCTGAGAAACTCAAATGTCAGGGTTTTTCAAATGTATGACAACCTCCAGGTAAGTAGCATACTTGGGCTATAAATAGAATGAATCAACTGTTTTTTAAAAAAATTGCTTGATCAAGATTTTCAGAAATAAAAGCATAATGTGGTCCCTTGAGCACAACAATTTCTTTGATTACCTTTTTATTGTTCTTTTGAAGCCAATAGATGTGCAGTGATATAAATCTTATGCAAATGAGAAGATATTTGGATACAACAACTTTTTTTTTTAAGGAGCCGAATTATTTTAATGTGCACATTGCACTTTTTCTAAGCCAAACTAAATGATAAGAACTGAAAAAACTTCCAGCTTATTCTTTCTTGTAATGAAGTTCTACATACTTTTGTAGATACATCAGCATCTTGTCTTTCTGCCTTGCAATACTTCTTTTTCCCAGAAAAAAAAATACAATTTCAGTCTATTCTTCTTTCTTCTCTGTATTGCTCATTCAGAAGAACAGCTGATCCTTAGTCCCATTGCCTCATCTCATCTTTTCACATGGCAGTGTACCTGTGCAGTTAAGAGTACTACAAAGATCTTTAACAACTCCATTTTCACATCTTGCAGTATTTTATTCACCAAAATGTAGCAGTTAGCTAAGTTGAAAGCAAACTGCAGATGCATGTTTGCACTTTCTTCCTAGGTTGTTGGGGGATTTTTTAGTTTCATCTTCAGTATTGCTTAATTTAGAAAATACATATGACTGAATAATTCAAGGGTGGCGTTGGCTTCATCCTGTTAATGGATGCCACTGAGGAACTTTGTAAAGGGGGAGCGGCCAGTCAAGGTGATCCCTGCATCACCTTCAGCAGGATTAAGTGTGGATGCATGGCTCCTTCTGGGAAATTCACCTCGTTGCTGTCCTTTGGGTTTGTGTCTCAGGGCCAGTCTTTATGATCCTGCCATCCAGTAGACAGGATGGGTTTGGGTTTAGTTTTCTGTGCCTTGCTCATTTACCAGTTTCTGTCACTCTGAGTCTCCCACCTCCTTCCTCCTTTCCCTTTTTCCCTTCCCTGTGGGTTTCCACTTTTCCCTGCTCCTGCTCTCCCTGCTGTCCAGGTGCTATTGCTGGCAGAGAGGGTGAGATGGATTTCAGAAGAATGAAGGCTTTTAGCACAGGGAGAACAACTTTTCCTTTTGTTCTCAATTCGCCTGCTTTGGCCAGAATTGGGGAAAAGCAACTTAAGGGTGATCTTGGATGGGGTTTGGAGCAACCTGGCCAAGTGAAAGGTGGCAGGGGCTTGAACTGGGATGATCTTTAAGGTCCCTTCCAACCCAAACCATTGTGTGAGGCAGACACTTGACTCGGAGAATAAGTGCAAATGTATAGCTTAAGATTCCAGTGACTGAAACTCACCCTCTGACAATCCTCAGCTACAAAAAGAGCTAAGATGATATTTGATCTGTAAATGTGGCCAAACCATTTAGTGCACACGTGGGCCTTGCTGCTGCTGCTCTCTGCTGTGCAGCAGCCCCAGCAGCTGGGTGGGAGGTGTGGATGCTGCTCACACCCACTCTGTGGCCTGGGGGGCTGGTCTTGCCCACAGCTTTCCCTGCACCCAGTGTATCAAGGCAAACCACAATGAGGGGTTTTAGGCAGAGCTTTCAGCATCAAGGAATAACTGAGGAGCAAGCATGGAGATTGAATAACCACCTCAATGGTGCAGTCCTATCAGAGCAATTTCTATAGTTGTCATTTTCTGCTATTAAACTGAACAATGAGGCTCTCCAATAAAATCATATGAAATAACAGCTCATTAAAAGCTCTCCTTAATATATAGCATGCTAATTAATGTCAGTGGGGTGCAAGCTTGAATGGCAGAATAGACTATAATGTTTAGAAAGTAGGTAAAATAAAAGAAGATATTTTATCATTAATGACCTTTCAGTAAACCTAATGAAATCCTTAACGGCCTGAATACATTACTGAGGCACTCCCAATTGCTTTGCTACCCAGTCCATTCTCCCTCCTTTTCTCACAGACGTTAAACTTGGCTTTGTTTATAAAAGACAAAGAGCCATAATGACCCAAGGAAATATGAACAGGAGGAAAGAGTCTGTTCAGAAGGAGAGCACAGGAGACCTCTCAGCCCTGCTGTCCCTGGTCCTGGTCGAGATGGGTGCAGGATCCTGTTCTGTCCTGCCTTGGCTCTGCTCCTGTGTTTGTATTCAGGTTTAATTGCCCCCGTGTTTACGTGGCTCTCAGTAAATAGGCCAGGGAGCAAATGGGCCTCTTTTATTCCCAGGGTCTCCCTAGGTTAACTTCCATATTCATTCCTAATGAATAGCTGTGCTCTGGCTTTTTATACTCCTACCAGCCATGCTGTGCCTGTGCTGTGACTCAATTAAAGGACTTTATTCTGCAGGGCTTTTAGTCTTTCACGTGTTGCCAGCCTTAAATATAACTTGCAAATGCTGATTAACTCTGCCTTAACCTTACCCCAAAAGAAGTAGCACAGGAATGGAAAAGTGAAAGGCCTTTGCTTCCTCCCATTTCCAGGATGAAATTTAGTGGGCTGGGGAAGGATGTAAGTGCAATTATTGCCTGGCTTAAAGTGAGTTTTAAGATGGAAAATGTCCCCATTCATCTCATCATAAAATACATTCTTCAGTTCTTTCCTTGTCCAGCACTGGAGAAGGACCAGGATCGTTCACTAACCTGTTCACCACCTCTTCCCTGTCACTGGAAGATAACTTCCTTCAAATTACTCCCTTTGTGCCGTACTTAGTGCAATTAACTTTAGTCTCCTAGCCCAAAATGTCTGAAACTCCCTGATAAGATTGAACCTCAGCCCATCCCAGCTGCACTCTGAAGTCACCTGCAGTAATAACTGCTCCTGAGAAGCACAGGCAGCTGGGGACTCTCCGAGGGGAAGAGCCCCTGGCTTGCTGTGTAATCGTGTTTCAATCAGCTCCAAGGAACCATGAAATGGATTGTGCCCCTGACATCCCTGCTCTGCAGAGCACACACTCTGCTGGGCCACTTAATTCCCTGTTTGGCTCCCAACACAAAAAAACCTTCTGGCTTCCCCTCCCAACCCTGCAAACCAAGGAGGAAGGGAGCACAAATCACCTTGAAATCAGAATTTGAGAGTGTAGCAGTGTCAGCCAACCCTGTTTTGTTTTCCCAATCATCCCGTGAGGAGCGTGGTGCTTCAGGAGAAAGATGCCCAGGCTGTTGGCTGTGTCCAAGGGGGCCTGGATGAATGACAAAGGCAGCAGTGGGGAGGACCAGGTGGTGACCAAAGAGCTGCAGGAGCTGCAGTCTCACAGGAAGGAGAACCCAGCCAGTGGCTTGTAAATATGGGGTCCTCTTGGATGGAGCTCCTCTCCCCTCTTTTCTGCAGCTGGAAGAGAGAAGATGCTGTGAAGACACAGTCCTGAGGATATTCTTTTTCAGACACCTGCAAGGAAGGTCTGGTCATGTCTTGACTGGATTCAATTCCCATTTCAAACTCCCCCATTTCAGGAATATTTTGGTCTTTCAACATGAGTGAAACTTCATCCAAAACAAATCCAAATTCAGCTCACCAGTGAAAATTCTAGGAACCCTTTCTTACACCTGAGTCTCATCCCTGGAAGATTTAGTATGTCTGACAGTTTGGGATTTTGCATTGAAATGTTCACAGTTCAGGGTCACTGAATTTCAGCTCTGAAACCCTTCTGCTGCTGGAAATGGTTCATTAAGGTCTGGGCTTTCATGGGCTGACTCTGAAGTTCACAGGAAGGATTCAAGAAAACAAGGCTATTGCTGTCATCTTTAAAATGGTTTCATGAGGCCAATATCTTGGTGAAAGAACAGAAACTAAAAATACCTAATAATAAAATAAAACAAAACAACTTCCCCCTGCTGAAACAGCAGAACATGCTTCTATCCAGATGGATGCTGTCTTTTAGAGTGAGTGATCTTCCCTGAGGCTCACACCTTGGTGCTTTTCCAGGGTCAGGAATGTGGTTCTGCTCCTCCATGAGCCCTGCCCAGGCCAGTCCCATGGGAGGGGTTGGTCCAGCCCTTCCCATGGCTGCAGTCCTGGCAGCAGAGCCATGGGAAGGGGTGGGGGTTATTTGTTTATTTTCTTTTGCACAGAGCGCAAGAGCCTTGTGGGTGCCCAATCATTATTAGTTTTGTTTGCTGGAGAAGAGAAATCCAAACACAAGTCATGCATACAGAACTCCTGCATGTTACTGTCTAGAATATTTTTCCTTTTAGTGCTTGATAAGTTCCTTTTTCCACTGAGCCAAAAGGTTTTTCTGAGCTATTTAACTTTGTCTCTGTGACAGTGTTGAACTTGCATTAAATTTAAAGAGGAAAAAATGCATATACAGCATTATTAACTTGCCATTTTCTTATTTAGGCCACAGACAAATTAGAAATTATTCAGGTTATCCAGACAAAAGCTACATCCTCACCAATCCAACACCCTTATTATGGGTGAACTTTGTGAACACATCCATGTTGCTGCTGAGCAATCACTGCTGCTTGGTGGATGCAACTCAGTCCTTTCCCTCACACTCTAATCTTTCCCTCACATTATATTTTATAATGTCTTATAATGCCCCTCATTCCAGAAACTTTCTGTCTTCTTTCCAAACCTCTCTCTACAGCAGAGAACAGGTTTCCAACCAGATAAACCCATGGCTTCAGCTTTCAGAGGAGCTGCCAGCAAGAGACAAGTGTGTGCTCCAGTGCCACTGAGGCTGCAGCAGCCTTGGCTGGGGCAGGAGAAATGAGACACAGCCCTGGGCCATAATGGCAGTGACTTGGGAACCAGGGGAATTCCTCCTGCTTTGCCGGAGGCAAAGGTCTGCCAGGCTGTCAGCTGACTCTCCTTTTCCTCTGTGATGGTAATAAGTACCAAGAAAGCTGCTTGTGAAAGACTTTTGAGGAAATCCCTCGTTACCCACTACTAGTTTGTGTAATTCAGCAGCGGATATCTATTTCTGGCTGCTTTGCTGGCAGGTTTAAATACAGACTGTGGACTTTGGGGGACTTTGGAAAAGCCTTTCTGGACCACGAGAATCCCCTGCAGCTACAGTGGTTTGCTAGGAGTTGTCAAGGGAAGGATGACAATCGATGAGCTGCAGTTGTTCCTGCTGCATGGAGATCTTGGTGTTTTCCTTTACCCTGAGCTCCTCAGTGGTGTGAGAGAAAAACTGTCAGCGTATCTGACATTTCAAACAGGGAAGCACGGTAGCAGTGGCTCTTTTCCCCTCTAGCAAATCTGATGAAGAGGTAGCCCTAGTGAAGCGTTCATGCCCAGAAAGAATCAAGATGTGCAGTTTACCCACTGCTTTTTCACGTCATTACATAATTGTTTTAGCAGCTTCCCTCCTCACGGGCTCCACACACATCTCGGTGACCAAGTTATTTGCTGGGATTTAACACAGCGCTGTCTAAACAGAGTATCTGTGAACATAATCCTTAATGATGTGCTGGGGGCACACACTACCTTTGGAAGTCTTGCCTGTGATTAATCAATTAAGCATAAGATAAACCTGACAGAGTTTTGGTAGCTGATTTGAATCCTGCCGGGGCTGAACGTGCATGTGTTTTGTTTGCAGATCCACATTGGTGCTTCAGTGTTGTCTGAAATGAGATAAACACAGGAATAAAATAACTGTCCAGTTATCAGGAGTGATAGCACCTGCTTTTTGGGGAAAGCCACCTTTGTGTACCACTAGTAGGTTTATTGTCAGACCTGGACAGCAGTGATTTGACACTCCTGCCAGTCTGTATGCAGGTGGGCAAGGGATTGTGGTTCGAGTTTGCTGATCTCTGTATTACTGTGCTCGACAGGCAATCCCTGGATGAGACTGGCAGAATTGCCATCTGGTCAGGAGATCTTGGAGTCCTCAGCAGTCTCTTACAGGTCTTTTCTGAACTCCTGGGCTGTGCCAGTGTAGATGAGAGCAGCTCTCAGGGAGTGCAGTGCTCCTGCTGGATGACACTGACTCCTTTAGGATCCTGCTTGCTGTGAGTCTTCCCAGCAAAGTGCAGCCCCTGGGCACCCCAGTGCTGGCATCATGTCTCTTGCAAGTGAACAGAGGGAAATCAAATAACAGCAAAAGCAATGGACAGTTTGAGTTAGTTTTCATGCTCCATAGTAGCTGTTGGAAGAGGTGTCATTTCAGAAGATAGAGATGCAGTTTATTTTTCATTTACTTGCCTTCAGAAGATATGGTGTCTCCTACTGATGATATTTCTGAGATTTCACACTGATAAAGGATAACTAATAATTTATGGGAGGGCCACTCCTCTGCATCCTGTTTCCACCTAAAGGGACGCAGGATTTGGGCAGAATACTCTGTGGCATGACTTGTGCAGCTTTTACCAATATGACAGTCTCTAAATTTACTGTTTATAAATATTTCTGCATATAAATTAGTGATTATAAATATTGCCTGCAGCTGAAAACAATCTGGTACAACCCATTCAGCCCTGTCTGCCCCTCAGAGAGCCATTGTTTAGCTGAGGAAGGTAACAGATGAGGTGACAGAGCTCTTCTCTGAGGTGGCACTTGTTTTTCCTACTTGCCACTGCAGGCAGATATGTCTCTGGATATAAATGTAGAGGAAGATATGTTACCTTCTGTTCAGCAGCTTTTCCTTTTCATGCCCAAGTCCCTAGAGGGAAATACACTTTAGTGGATTGGGACTCCTGCTAGACATCAATGCAGTCTTGTGATATTAAATTAAAATTAATGTCACTGCCAAGAACCTGCTGTGTTCAGGAGCCAAGGTCACACATTTGAGCAGGGACAAGAGATGACCACAGAAGAGATGTTGGGTTCCTGCCTTCTTTTCAAAATTTGGAAGCTGAAGTGATGGCTAGATAAGTTTTATGGCTCAAGAAGCAAATCTCTTTGCAGATAGCTATTTAATCTGATTTGAGTTGATGTAAATCATCTTCTCGAGAGGTGTCTGGGGTCATCCCTTTCATTCAGGATACACACACTGCAAGAACTGCCTGGGCTGTTGAATATTTGGGTGCACTTACACCCAAGTTCTAAATATTACAGCAGTAGACTCATCTAATAGCAGCAGACTTGGAGTTGGATCATCAGTTTTACAGAATCACAGAATAATCTGAGTTGTGAGGGACCCACAAGGATCATCAAGTCCAAACCCATATAGGGGCTGAACCATGGTGGTTTTAGCACCAGGCTCTGACCAGCTGAGCTAATCTCAGTGTCTCTTCACTAATGCTGGCTTTTCTTCCTTATTTTTTCTTGTTTTGTCCATGGAAATGCTGCCATTTCCTTAGCCTCTTTTGGCTGTTACAGACACTGCAAAGGGAGAGTCTGTGGTGGGGGGGACCTTGAGTTGTACCCAAGTGTCTCTAACAAGTGTTTCTAGCAGATGTGTTCTCAGTCCATTGATTTTTGCCAACGTGACAGTAAAAATAAAAGTATCTGTACGAGGGAGTGAAAAAGGGTGAACAAAAAGCCCACAAAGCTCTCAGTGTCTGAAACTAAGCCAGTCCTCGCTGTGAGAGTGGGAAGAGTCCTCTCTGCAGATGAGTTCTGTGAGCAGCAGGTCATGCAGACATCAGAGACTCTGAAATAATGACTTTGTGTCAGAGTGGGGCTTGTGCTCTTGTACTTCCATTACTTCTCTTCCCACTCAGAGTACTCACTGTACCATACTTCCAACATGATAAACATACCTGGAATGAAAATGCCTGGCTGTATCCTCATAGAGAAGCTCCTAATCATAGGAGGGGTCCCGAGGTTACCATGACAATGCTGCAGGAATGCAAAGTGGTTCTTTCCTAAAGGGCTCCAAGAGAACCCTTAATTCTGCCTTGTCTTGCATCAGTTCACCTCGGCATTTTGGGGTCAGGTTGTTCCCATGATGGGAATGTTTTCAGAGGGCATCTTGACTTTTATGATGCTCTGGGTAGATCTGTCTCACCACTCTCACCCTAATACCTGAATAGTTGGAGCTGCAAAATGCAAGTTTTTAGAGCAGCTCTCCATGGTGACCATATTGCGTAGCCTGTATGTAGTAGGTGGATGACGTTGGGAAAGGAAGATGCAGTTGTGAGAAATATCTGAGTAAAGTGATACCTCTGGAGGGAGTTGGACTGTCTTTTTCATGGACATTTCAGCTGCACATTGTGAGGAGTAAAAAGCCCTCAGTGAAGAGTTGTTGTCAGCCTTGCCCAGCAGCACCCTGGGCTTCCCTGGCCCTTCATCACAGGCTGCTCCCGTTGGGTTTGTGTGGCTCAGTTCAGAGAAACGGGGCAAAAAAAAAGACAGTGCACGTTTGGCCTGCAGAGCCAACACTGGAGAGCCAGGAGATGAGCTGGACCCGTCCAGGAAATGGATTTGCTGGAGCTGCAGAGTCAAACACCTGCAAACACAGCTCACAGGAACAGCACAGGGTCAGGAGGGCTCCTTGGCATCTGCTGAGACGTTGGCTCAGTGTTCTCTTGGCCAACTTTAGTGCAGGCTATTCCTAAATGCAAGCCATTAAGAATGAAAGTCTGCAATCCATGTGTAATTTTTAAAAAAAAAATTGCTTAAAAATAAGATTGTCATTAGTTCAGAAGGAGGCAGGGTTTTTTTGTTGTTTTTTTTTTTTTTTTGTTTGTTTTTTTGTTTGTTTGTTTGTTTTTTAATGTTGCACTGTGAAAACTAATAGAACTTAGATGTGATATTCAAAGTGCCTGGGCCTGTTTTTAGTTATGTTGGTTTTCTCCAAAAATGGCCCATAAAAATGTATTTTATTTTAGAGCTTTAATTAGCTAAGTATGTAAACTAAAATAAATAAGAGTTTTGGAGACATTCAGAGGGGAAGAAAAAACAATATAAACGTTCATTCTAATTCTTATTTAGATGAAGAGTAATTATTTCCTTTGATGTTAAATCACCTTTTCTTTTTCTCACTCCATCCACGAATCTTCTCTCTGCTAACAGAACCTTGGGATTTTATTCCCAACACTTTGGCCCTGTCATTCTGCTTTATTAAACTGGCAGTTTGTTTGAACACTTCAGTTAGTCATTAAATTTTACATTTTCTCTAGCTGTATTAATCACTGCTTTTTACGAACTGGGAATGTAAATGATTCCTTTGCCATCCACACCGTGGGATAATTTGCCTTTGTAAGAGGCTCCTCAGCATTTCATGCAGTTTTCCCAGTCTTGTAATAAGTGGGTTTTTCTCCCTTCACTGTAAGATTTACTTTGGATCCTGCTTTTTACTATTGTTTCGCACAAAGCAATTCCCCCCAAAAGTCAGATTTTCATAAAACTAACAGTCCTGTTTACGTGCTGCTCTGGCATTAAACTGTGCATATGCAAATGGTAAAATGCAAATGTGGGAATGTGTTAAAGAGCCACTCTGTGGCTGGGGGAGAGAAATTGCTTCTCTCAAATCCCCAAGCGTTCCAAGCCTGCTCATGCAGATGGAAACTGGTTTAAAATCCCTTGGGAAAATTTAGCTCGCAGAGATCAATAACGTGTGAACGTGGCACAAAGAGCCTGTTCACAGAGATTGATTCCATCCTGATAGCCCGGCCCTGGTGGGACACAGGGACAGCAGCGAGGATGGGGGGAGGCAGGGAGATGTCTCTGCCTCTCTCTTGGTGTTTTACACTTGGAAATCCCGGCAGATTTCCTCGTGAACATGGAAGCTTTGTAGTGAGGAGCTCCAGAAGAACGGCCTGGTTCTCTCAAGAGCTGGGGAAGGGAATCCAGCGCTCCAATCCAGGGGTTGGTGGCGCCAGGATCTCATGGGAGTCTCATTCCTTGTCACAGCTGGGGAGGGTGAGGACACAATCAGAATCTCCTGAGCTGGAGGGACCCACAGGATGCCCCAGCCCAGCTCCTGTCCCTGCACAGACCCCCAGCAGCCCACCCTGGGCACCCTGGCTGTGCCCGTTCCCGGCAGCCTGGGCAGTGCCCGTTTGGTCCCAGCCACACTCCAGATAACTCTGGCATTAGCAGCCTGTCCCTGTAACTCTGGCTGTAGGGAGTCTGGCACTTTAGAGAAGATGAAGCATTTAGTGTAGGAAATCTTTATAGTGCACGAGTGCCCCAGAGTTGCTCCAGGACTGCTGTAATTTCTCCACTATCACAATTTGTCCAGTTTTATCAGCAAGGATACATTTGAGAAATGCCAAACCTGGAAGAACTGAGCAGCCTTCCCGTGGAGCAACAGGCTTCCTTTGAGAAGTGGCTGTGATGTAGACAACACCAATGTTTTTAGGTCTGAGACCTACACTCAGATGTTCCCTGTGGTAACCTGATCTCCTGGGATAGCTTGTTCTGTTTCCAGGAGCTGTGCACAAAGGCTCTTCACATTTTAAGGACAAAATCACTGACTGGGGGTCCTGGGACCTACTGAAACCATAGGACAAATAGATTTCATTGCTTGGGAGGGTCAGAGAGAATAAGAATGACCAGACTGCTTGTGGTAGAGTAAAAGAGGGGAGAAAGTTGACGTGCCAAAGGATTGAGCTGTCTCAGGGCAAAGGCTCAGCACTGATTGGTTTTCTCCTGCTGGGTGCTGAGGCAGTGGCTGCAGAGCTGCTGCTCTGCACCCACCAGGCCCTGTGTGTGTGAGTCAAACAGATCAAAACACACTGACTGCTGCGTCTTTCACCAACGTCTTTCATGCAAATCGTGGCGCTTTTTTTCAATAAATTACCCTTAACTTGAATCAATAAAAAAATCTGCCTTTCCATTACTGTATGATGACTCTCTCTGGCTCCCTAGTGAATTCACAAATCTGTTTCATGTTCAAGCCTCCAAATTATTTTGACGAGAATTAAGGCAAAGCAGTATAAACGAAGTTTTCTGCATGACTTTTCAGGACCAGGTGTCTGCTCTCTAATTTGCCACATTTCGACGTCACCCTCCTTGTGTTTTAGACGTGGGAGCTGAAGCTGAGTCTCATTCAAATTTGTGTTCTTGTTATTGCTATTCAGAGCCTGAATACTTGTTGGTGAAAGGCTCTAATACTCCAGCAAGTCCAGGAACAGCTGCTAAGTCTATTTAAATTATACTTTGTACCAAGCTCAAATCGTCAATAAAGGACCTGTTTCCTTCTATAAAATGCCTTGATTTTTTTTTTTTTCAGGGTAAGTTTTAGCAGCAACCACCTGAAGGTATTTTACCTTTCAGGTATAGGCAAGCATAATATTTTTACACTTGTTATTTGAAGCCTATTGCCATCTTCAACTGGCTTACCAGATTTGGAAAACTCATTTCAAGGGTCTGTAAAACCCTAAAATCAGACTAGAAGAGCCTGGTGCAAAATACTTTATTCACAGCTTTGATATGTCCAATAACATGCAATTATTTTTATGTTCTTTGAGGCTGAACAACTATAAGGCTTTGAGGTTGAAATCATGAATCACTGGAGACAATCAGAAAATAAAGGCTTGCACTGATCAAGGGCTTTTATTTCTGAAATTACAACTCAAGCTTGACCACAAATAGACATCCCTTTTCTAGTGGTGGCATTATGTTTTTGAAGTCTGTATTGTGGGTCCTACAGGAATTGGTATATCCTCTACCCGTTCTGATTTGTGGAAACCCCTGGACTACTTTCCTTCCCCTGGAATATTTTTTTATGAAAGTGCAGACCACTGTACAGGAAATTTAACTATCCTGGCTAGCTTGTTTTTCAGTCATCTTTAAAATAGTCTGCAGTGTGTCAGACATGCAGAAAAAAAAAATAAGAAACTATGTTAGGATTTGAAAAGTGTGATCTGGGTGGATGGAGGAGAACGTGGCATCAGAATGATGTGGTGTGTGAATCACTGTGACTAAGTGTCCTTTACGTACTTGCCTGGGGTTGTAAAAGTCTGCAGTGAGAGCCTGAGGGGGTTCCTGCCTCTTCCTCCCCTGGCCCTGCTGCAGTCACCCTGCAGTGTAGGAAGCACAGCCCAGGGTCATGGTGACTGGCTATATGGGACAGTGTGGGAGAGAGTCCTCAAATAAATGCCTTAAAGAGGAAAAAAAATCCCCACCATTCCTTTTTCTGTGCTCCTCTAATTGTGCTTTATAATTGAAGCCTAATGAAGTGCACTTTGAAAAGTGCCTGAGCCATTCAGGCTGAGTTTTATTCTGCAGTTCCCAGCATGGGAAGCCCAGGTCTGCCTCTGCAGCAATTACCCGTGGTCACCCCCTCAGCAGGACACGCTGGAAGCTCGGGGCTTGCTGTGGCTGCTGCTGGAGGCTCAGCAGCTCTGCCCAGCCCCTGCCTGGCAGAGGAGCTGGCACGGGGGACAGTGGCACCCAGGGCAAGCTGCTTTGCTCCCCTTTGCCCTCTCCAAACCCTGTGGAGCCACAGGGACAGCAGGGAGTGCAGAGCACTGCAGCACACACCCAGAGCAGGTTCCATGGGTGCTCCTGGTGAGACCTTGCCTGTCGCTGTGGCCAGTAACAACACAACATGAATTTCTCCAGAACAGCTCAGAGAGATGAAGCTGGCTCCAATTAATTCAAACCACTGACCCCTTTTATACACTTTGGACAGGCCACTGTGATTGGTGAGCAAGCAACAGAACTCTTCACCCACATTGGCCAAACCAGAGGGACATCAAAGAAAGTCCATCCCACAGAAAGAATTCCAAACATAGATTTTGTTACATAAACAATCCCAGTGTTTATGTTCAAGATGTGAGAACAAGCTTCATAAACCCAAAACATCAGGAAAACCAGAACTTAGAAGCTGAGTTTCTCAGGAGGCCTGGAAAAAACAGACTACACTTGCCAAGCAGAAGGACCCCAAAAGAGTCTCCAAAGAGTTGAGATACATTTACGTACCTCATATGGAGGTTTTATGGAGGTTTTTCTCCTTCTTTATAAAGCAGATGTGGAGCTAGTCAGACTCATCTGATTTTACATCTCATTAGCAAAAGGGAAGAAGCAGCAGAGCGAGATCATCCTATAATGGGAGTTGGAAAAATAAACTGGATTATTTTAAAGGTCGTCCTTTGAGACTCTGAGCTGTGAAGACTTTAATGCCACCTAAAGCAATTCAAAGTATCTTTGGAGCATCACAAGGGTGGAGTGAAGAGTGCTCAGAATATTGCTGTTAATGTGGGGAACAAAAAAAAAGAAGGCTGAACCAATCTAATGGATTATCCAATAAACACAATTCATGGTTGGTGATATTCCTACAGATGAAGTAGTAGGGAAATCCAATAGACTATTAAAACAAGGGAACAGAAAAGTGTATTTTTTCACTCCTGTTTGGAACGCAAGAGCAGGCAAGTGTAATGAAGTACAGCAAGTGCATTATGCCAAGAGTTTTGCAAAGCATTTTTAAAGAGTGATTGAAATGTTTTTGTGTGGATTGGAAGCTGATTACAGCACCATAAAACCAGAATTGGAGTTGAGAGGTATCTAAAGATCTTAACAGTTCACTTCTCATTCACAAGGTCTCCACACTGTGCCTTCAGAAAACAAAATAACACACCTGAAATAAACCTTACAATGTAAAATGGACCATAATGCACATAATACAGTTATTTTTGTGCTAGTCAGTGTTTGAGTGAATGCCCATGTTTTCTCAAATTGAGTAAAATACAAAAATCAATGTAGCATGGGGAGAAAGGTCTGGAGCTGGCTTTAGTTTGTCCTTGTGTGAAAAATGAATCAGCCTCTGCTCTGAGTGCTGTGTGAGGCTTTGCTGATGTGGCTCCTGGGGTTGCCCATTTGGACACGTATCCCACCTGTGGACCAGCACTTTTATCTGAAGGCAGCTGGATTTTAGGAAATGAAGAGATTTTTGTACAGAACAGCACACAAAGAGCTGGGCCATGGTATATTTCCCCCCCTCCAGCCTCTTTTTTTAGTGGGCAAGAGGTCCATGGGCACTGGATTTTTCAGTCTTATCCTTTGAAGAATCCTGTCTGGCCAATGTCCTGTGCCTGGGTCGGATGCCCCAGTGACCCTGGAGCACTGTGATGAGTCGGGGAGTATTGCCTCAGCTTCTGACTTTGGAACACATTTTCTGCACTTGCTGTGTGTTTTCTCCCTCTACAAAGAGTATTTAGTTGTTCAATGAGATGTAGCTCACTTGGAGCTAATGGATAGCTCAGAGACACCTTCGTGTGGGAAGTCACTTAAAAAAAAAAAATTGCAACATTTGTTTTGGTAGGAATTTTTTTAACTTGCTTTATAAACTGTGGATTTTACAGCCTCTGGGTTCTGGGAAAATATAATTCAGGTAAATAAAGCAGAAAACTTGCTGCAGCAAACCTGATTGGAGACAACCTCTTCTGCAATAGTAATGGGATTTTATTCATGTAGTACCTAAAGTGTCTGCAAAAGCTATATCCTGTGTATTTACTCCAAAGCAGTTCTGTCCCAAGGAACAAAGGATGTTGTTTTTCCAAGGTGATGGAGAATTTCCAAGTGTCTTCTGACTTTGGATTATCCCCAGGACATTAGAAATCAGATGTAGGATTTATTCAAGAGGGAACCAGCAGCAGTGAGTTGATTTAGAAATTGCAAACAATCAGTGCACAAATGAAAAGCCTCTGGATGTGAGCACTGGGAAGACTTTTAAAGGCTCTGGGATGTCAGGCACAGGATTTCTCCTTTCTGATGTTGTGATTTATTAGAGGGCAAAGCAAAATGTCAGTGTCAAGCCATGTGCCCCTGAGAGAGGGAGGGAGCAGAAACTGTCCAGCAAGGGTGGGAAGAAAGGGAAGAACATGAGGAGTTCAGGAGTCTAAGGGACTTAGAATAAAAATGTAGAATGAATCTGTTAAGTTTTAGCTGTTGCAGCATGTTGAGATGCAGAAGGAAAAGGTTCCAGGGAGATTTTTGGGGTTGGGGGCAGTTGGTTGTGTGTGCTGCTGTGAGATGGGCTCGGGGGGCTCTCTCCCCCCTCTCCATTTCCCCAGATCCACCCCATGGCTGGGCCTGGACCCCTGTCCTTTAATCCCCTGTCACAGCACCATGGGGCCAGCAGAGAACCCTGCAGAGCCAGCTCCATCACAGGCTGAGCAATAGGCGTGAGAATTCCACCTTGTCTACCTTTGCAGAGCTGCTCAGGAAAACATGTTCCATCCTGCTATAAATACTAATACACCAGACAGCTCCTTAAGCACTGAATTCCAAGCAAATATTTTGCATATGAACATTCATTTTCTTCACTGTTATCTAGCTCAAAGCTGACCATTTTTCTGCTAGAATGTTGCAGAGGCAACTTTGCTTTTTTTTCTTTTTCCTGCTGGCTGAAGCAGTTCAGGTGGATTTATTTGCTATTACTTAGGGCATTATAACAAGGTTTCTACATTGGCTTCAGGAGGAATTTCTTGCCCTCTTATTTATGGCAGGTGGGTGTTAATGGGGAGCTGGTTTGGCTTCCATTCTGTTTTGCAGGGCTGATTTAGACTTGCAGCAGTTTTCAAAATCTTTGCAAGTGGCCAAACTATTTTTTGGCAATTATGTTAGACAGGAAGGGTGAAGGTATTAATTTAAAATTTTGGAAAATGGGTTGGAAAATTTCACAGCCTGTTTTCATGCCAGACTTGCTCCATACAGGTTTGGGTTTTTTTTCTTTCTGGTGAAAAAATCCAAAGTTTGGAAAACTTGATTCTGTAGCTTGAGAGGCAAATGTAAAAAGTGCAGTCAGAGTTGTTGTTTTAACACACAATGTCAAAAAACTGTTGTACCTGCTCTTTTGATGCTTTGTCTTTCTTGCATGGCAAACTCAGAGTGCAAAGAGCACGGTGGGGTACAGGCAAATTATTTTGTGATTTGCAAAGTGTGACCACTCTTATTATTTCTGCATTCTTGGGGTTTGAGATGCTTTCAATTCTGCTCTAAGTCTGAAAATTTTAAGATAATGGCCAAAAGGAAAGGATAAAAAAAATCAACATTAAATAGTAATTTTTGTTTTAATAGGTGTCAGAACTGATTTACAAGTGAGTTCTCATCCTTAGTGCCCTGCAATTCCTTCATTGCAGAAGAATTCTTAATTTTTTTTGGTGTGAGCAGTCTCAGGTTGATCTTGGGATAAGAACAGAGCTCTGGGCTTGATTCACTCATCCTCTGCTTTTGAGATGAGAGTGTAGAGATGCACCTCAGGTCCCCATGGCAGGAAAGGAGGATTATTGTGTGTTTGAGGGTTTGCTGGGCTCAGGAACTTGGCTCAATGCTCCTAGCTGGTGTTCCTGTCCTGAGTGCTCCTCCTGCCCTTCTTCCCTTGCAGATGTATCCAGGTGTGCAGCCAGGCTCCTTATGGTTCTTGTGTCTTAAGAATATTAAGACTTTTGTAAGACTTTCTACATGGTTTGGGGTTAAAGCTGTGACTTGACCACTCTGTGCTGCTTTCTGCTTTCGCTTCTGTGTTAATCACCTTCAGTCTGAGATGTTCAGAGTTTGGGTTGGAAGGGACCCTAAGCCCCCTCCAGGGTCAGCCTGGAGGAGAAAAGGCTCCGAGGAGACCTTAGAGCACTTCCCATTACCTAAAGGGCTGTAAGGGATTTAGAGAGGCTTTGTGAAGGTGTGGAGTGATAGGACAAGGGAAAATGGTTTTAAAATGAAAGAGGGCAGAGATTTAGATTAGCTATTAGGAAGAAATTCTCTACTAAGGGAGTGGTGCAGCACTGGGGTTGGTCACTGAGAGCAGCTGGGGCTGCCCCTGGATCCCTGGCAGTGCCAAGGCCAGGCTGGACAGGGCTTGGAGCACCCTGGGATGGTGGAAGGTGTCCCTGCCATGGCACAGGTGGGACTGGATTAATTTCAAGGTCCCCTCCAACCCAAACCATTCTGTGATTCTTTGAACTGAGTCTCTACTATTGCATTCCTTACATTTAACAGCCATGGGGTGTTATGCTTCTCTCCTGTTCCCTTCAAGAAAACAAGCAGCTCTGATAATATATGTGGAAAAGAAGGGATTCCTTATGTTCTTCATGCCTTATCTTTCACACCCAAGTGAGGCTTGTGCTGGAATGTGGAGGTGAGCTAGACAAAATATTAACACACTTTGATTCAAAACACAGATCTGAGTCCTCCACCTCTGACACTCTCAGCTTTGAACTTGAAATCAAATGTAGAGCCCACATTCTGGGCCCTGGGTTGTTTATGATTTACACTCTGCTTGATACCAGCCTGAGAACTGGAAGTGGCAAGTGCTACCAGTCGTGCTGTAAACAGGGATGGGGACTGTGCCAGTCCCATGTGGCTGGGAACCTGCAGGGGAATCTCTGTTGCAGGAGGAGGATCTCTGTAGCTACTTAAAATGATCCAAAGCCACAATTATATTTCACCTTTGGAAAGCAAATGATCTTTAATTGTCTGCTGAAACTGCGGTTTGCCAAGATTAAGTGTAGGATTAATGCCTGAAAGCAAAGATTTCTGCAGAAAAAGCAGCATAACCAAAGTCTGGGCTTTTCCCATAGACCTGTGCCTGCTTTTTGCTCCTGGGTGCAGCAGGCAGTGACTCTGTATTTCACTCCTATGTTGCATCAGGTGGCCATGCAGTGGTGTTTTACTGTGGAAGTGTGGTTCTGAGAGTGACCCCAAGCAAGGGGCTGTGGGGGAGAAAAGAGCTGCTTTTCATTCCCAGAGAGTGTCAGGCTGGGGCAGGTGGTGGCTTGCCAGGTTTGAATTCAGGAGTGCTCACTGTCCTTCCCCAGCTTGAGCCCTGGTGCCAGAGCTGTCCCTGCAGGAGAGGGACAATTAAACCTTCGTGGCTCAGCCTGGTGAGCAGTGACTGGGGAAGAGCCACTGCTGATGCTGGGATGATCTCTGTAAGAAATACATCATTTTAAAAGCCTCTTATGGACCTTGTTGTCAAGTCTCAAGCGTGCAGGGAGGGAAGGCTGTGGTTGGGAATGGCTGTTTGCTTCTGCTCTTTCCACTGGAACCTGAAGCTGCTTTTGATGTTGGGTATCTCATGAACGATGCAAACCTCAGGTTCAGAGAGATGTGTTTGGGAAACTCAGTGCTGACTACGTGAGAATAAATCCATATGTGGTAAGAACTCTGGAGAAGCCTTATGAAATTTCTGGAGGGCTCCGTGGTGCTGAGAATGAAGGTGAGTGAGATGTTCAGTAGAACATCTTCACTTTGTACACACTCTGCACACACTGAATTCAAAATAAAACACTTCCAACAGACACCCTGAGCTACAGCTTGTTTTCTTCCATCATAAAAACCTGCTCTAGTGGAAGGTGCCCCTGCCCATGGCAGTGGATTTGGAACAAGATGATGCTTAAGGTCCCTTCCAAGCCAAACCATTCTGTGATAAACGGGGTTTTTTTTGTGGTTAACTCACATTGCACATGGCATCTTAACACCTGGCTAGAGGAACACTGCTTCCCGAGGCAGCAGCTAGGGAAATGAATGGTTCTGTTTGTATAACTTTGAGTTCAAGGATATTTCTGTCAGACTTGAATGCATCGGTTGATTTGAGTTTATTTTTGGGATACGGGGGAAAATGAAGTTTTCCTGTAGGCTTTATTAGAGCATGGAGTGGAATATGTAAGGCAAGATTTAAAACTAAATAGCCTATTGTTTCCTGAGGTGTTTTCAATCATGAAGCCTTGCAGTTGGTTTCCCCTCCCCTCCATCTGCAGTGCTGAACCCTGTGAAACACAACCAGCTCTCTGCTGATACCTGACTCCCTTATCTCTGCACTCTTATGAATTGCAGAACATTTTCCAGCCCTGGAAAATCACACTTCACCTGTGACAAAATTCTTCCTCATCTCTTTGCGGAGTCTCGTGCCAGCCCTGAATGTGCCAGCCAGCCAGTTCTGAATTTGGAGCAAGTGGAGTGGCAAAGCACAGGGGAAAGTCCCTGGTGGCTGCAGGCTGCAGGTGCTGGGCAGGAGCACAGCCTGGATCAGAGCTGCTCTGCCCTGTGCACTGGAGCTGGCTCCTGGCAGCTGGACACTTCTAATGCTGCTCTAAGGAAGATTTAAACACCACTAAGTCAGGCTCGTTCACAGCTGAGTCTGCTGGGTGTCATCTGGGTAAATAGAAGTGACTCTAGCTCCAGAGAGGATTGTGCAATTGGGACCCAAGTGGTTTTCAGAACGAGAATTATAGAACCCCAGGATGGTTTGGGTTGGAAGGAACCTTAAAGCCCATCCAGTTCCACCCCCTGCCATGGGCAGGGACACCTTCCACTATCCCAGGGTGCTCCAAGCCCCGTCCAGCTTTGGGCTTTAACACATCCAGGGATGGCGTGTCCACAAACTCTCTGGGCAACCTGTGCCCTGGCCTTCCTACCCTTACAGTGAAGGATTTCTTCACAATTTCAAATCTAAATCATTCCCCTTGTGCTATTCCACATGCCCTTGTGAAAATTCCCTCTCCAGTAAGCTCCACTTTAAAAAAAAAAGGCAGGAATTAAAGCTGGAACTGATTTACAGCTTTAATTTTCTGGGATGCCTTCAGCTTTGTTGTTTCAGTGGGTTTGGCCCCAGGCTTTTCCATCAGCTGAACAGGGCTGTCACCAATGGGACAGGTGGGACCTGGTGGCAGGACACAGCCCCAGGGGGCAGGGGAAGCAAAGCCAAGCCCTGGTGTGGGAAGGGACTCCAGACAATGGGATTTTCTGCTTGGATGGACAGGCTGCCTCCTCCTCTCCTGCTTGCTGAGCAGTGCTGGAGGAACTGACACCTGTGACAGTCACTGGGATCCTTATTCCCAGTGCAGTTCCTGTGCCCTGTGTGCAGCATGGCATGATAGGAACCAAGGGATAAAAAAGATCTTGATGCCAGGTCTTGCTTCACAAGGCAGGAGTGAGTTCAAAAAGCAGCAAGAAGTCAGGAAAAGCTGCCTTTTTGTCTGGCTCAGTAAAGGGACAGACACCAGGGAGGGTGTCCCTGCAGACCTTGCTCCTGACCTTGGCACACTCATGCATGGAATGGCTGTGTCATCTTCCTTGCCCTGCCTCCTCTCTTGTCCATAGCAAGAGATTGTTTTAGTCTTGAGGCATTGCTGAGTGAAGAAGGGGAGGAAAACCCCTTATTTTATAGAGAGAGCTACTGCAGCTGCCTGTCAGCTCCAAATCATCCCTGGATGGGAGGGGTTGCAGGAGGGGTGTGGAGAGGCAGAACGGGCTGTTTTATAAAGACAGGCACATAAAACATCCCTGGGAATGCAGAAGAATAATGCAATGGATTTATAGGCTTCAAATGCCTTCTCCAAACTGCTATGCAGGCTGTCACTAAAATGGAAAATAGATCTAAGGTTGTGTAATGTACCCACAAAGTAGTGTGTGATTTAACAGCAGTACTTACCATTTGCATTGAAACAGGCTGCAATTGCTAAAATCAGAGGGGAAACCTAGAGTCCTAATGGCTGATGGTGGATATGGCTATAGAGAGCAAAATTCTGCTCACTGGGGTTGATTAATTCTATATGGCAAAAGATATAAGATAAAGTGGTCTGCATACCGGGATCAATTGCTGTGGGAAGAAACATATGAGCATTTTTTTTTTTCCCCTTGACTGGCAAGCTCTCAATCCTGAGACACTGGAGTGTTCTGCCCTCAGTTTTAAGGTTATGAACACACAAAATCCTGACAACTCTGTTCATCAGGGTGAAATCTTACTCATATGCACCAAATGTATGGGCAGGCTAAATGGTTCTATCAGCCATGATTTGAGCAGAATATTCTGCCTTGTTAATTTATTTGTTTGAGAGGGTTAAAGAGAGTCTGAACAGCCATCCTGGGTTCCCTGAGGATTTTAGTAGTTCAGGACCATGACAGTGGAGTGATGAGATCTTTATCACAATGTGGTCTTGGATCAAGCTTAGGGCCTCGTGCTTGTGCCATTGTAGGTTCTTCCAAAGGAACTTATAAGCCCAGAGTTAATTCATCACATCTCTGAATGGTCTATTTCCCCGTTTAATTACCACATTTTTAACAATAGGCACCCTTTTTTCTTTTCTATAAGGATTTTTTTAACCTCTAATTTTCAACTCCTGCTGGCATGTCTATTTTAGAAAGCACAGGACAAAGCACTTTCTTCTTCCACCATGCAAAGAAGGAGTAAAATTCACCAGACTTGTGCACTTGCTTGTTCACCTCTTGGAAATATCCAAGTGGGTGATTTTTGTTATTTTTTAAATTATGTGTTTTCTCTCTTGCAGTGGGAAATAATCTTGAGCTTCCTAGTTTAGTTAATACCCCTGCTGTCATCTCTCCCTTCCCCATGAAAGTTTTATGTCCTTGTGAGAGAAGTTGTGCAGTTGCAGATGATGACAGTTAGCAAAGTGTTCACATCTCCCCAGAAAATTGTGTTAAATTGGGCTCTGTGAAGGGGAGAAGAGCTGTGCTTATGCTCTCAATATTACATTTACACCTCTGGGGCTGTTACCATAGCTCAGAGGTTTCAAGGAGTTAATATTCCAATCTGTAAAGTGGATAAAACCCAGAGAAAGATGGGATAAGAGGGGGTGCCCCTGGTTAATGGGGACTAGAGTGCTCTGGAATTGGATGCTTAAATAACAACCAGGAGTGAACTTGTTCACCAGCCTACTCCTTTATGCTGGTCTTTTCTTTTATTCTCCAGTCTATCACAGCAATGATACATCACTGAACACCTGGACATTAAACCTATGAAGCCTTTTGTGATAGTTTCCAGAAGACTTGAACTTGTACTCCTGGCCTGTTTTACATTTTACAAAGGATTTGGACTCATGTAGCCAAATTTTGCACATTTGTCCAGGGATTTCACCTTGTGAATAAATCCCTCCTGGCCAGCTGGAAGAACCCCAGGCTCAATGTTCTGTCCCTCTTGTGCTGGTGGGGAAATTGCTGCTCTTTATTCTTCTGAGATCCTTCACCCTTTCGCACTTTGAATTTTTCAAATTTACGGCTTTTATTTCTTCGGTGTGAGAAGCATTTCATTAACTCAGTGAAGGAGGTTCCAAGGAGGTTGAAGATTTATTAATGCTTATTTCTTTGCCCGATTTTGCTGTGTTTAGATCCTTAGCCGTGTTGGCCACTAAAATTCTCATTGGGACCATCAAGTTCCCCTGGAGCTGATGTGTAAACTCTCCATTCCCTATGGAAACCTGGACAGACATTCCAGTTTGCAGAGCAAAGACAATTTTCCACAGTGCCTGGCTTGCAGGGAGATCAGGAAGGTGGCTAAAAACCACAGAGTTTCAGACTTGAGAGAAATTTCCTCATCTTCATATTTGTATTTTTTCTGCATCAGACTGTAAATAAATATTTTCAATATTTCCAATCAGAATTAATTTTAAATCTATCTTTTGGTATTTTTCTGTCTGTTTTCTATGTTTTTAAACTTTTAAATTATTGATGTTTCTTTTTTTTTTTTGAGAATACAGAAGTATTAGATTGCTCAGCTTGTCTTTAAAATAGATTATTTAAAAATAATTTAGAACAGCTGCTTTTGAGCAATTGAGTCATCTCATTTTTTTAGATTAGAATCTGTTGTTTGTTTTGTAATGAAATGCTTTGACACTTGGAACAAGAAATTAAGATAAATATTCAGCATACAAACCACCAGACAGGTGTTTTTTCCAGCATCCTCCTTGCTCCAGAGAAGTGCCATATTTCTTTTCCAGTCATATCTTTGTGCTTTTATAAATTACTCCAGAATAGGAGATTTCCACAGTCTCTTGAAAATTTTTCACTGTCCGATTCTCTGCAATTTCTCTTGCTTCAGAAAATCAAGTTTAAGTCAGTTGAGAAGAAACTTCCTTTTGCCCGGCTGTAATTTGGTGGAGGGTGTGAAAATTAACGTTATCAGTGATCCAGGGATTGCTGTAGGAGCAATCTCTGACCCAGCTACATGGACACAAGTACCATATTTCTTCACTAGATATGTTTTCGTGCTTTTATAAATTACTCCAGAATCTGAAATTTCCAGTTTCTCAAAGATTTTTCACTCTTCTATTCCCTTCAATTTCTCTGGCTTCATAAAATTGAATTTAAATCAGTTGAGAAGACTGGAAACTCCTTGTTACCTTCCTTTTGCCTGTCTGAATTTGGTGGAGGGTGTGAAAATGAACCTATCAGTGATCCAGGGATTGCTGTAGGAGCAAGCTCTGACCCAGCTACATGGACACAAGTGCCATATTTTTTCTCCAAACATATCTTTGTGATTTTATAAATTACTCAGAAATTTCCATGTTTTCTTGAAAATTTTTCACTCTCCAATTCCCTGCAGTTTCTCTTGCTTCATAAAATTGAGTTTAAATCAGTTGAGAAGACTGGAAACTCCTTGTTACCTTCCTTCTGCCTGTCTGAATTTGGTGGAGGGTGTGAAAATTAACCTATCAGTGATCCAGGGATTGCTGTAGTGGGAATCTCCGACCCAGTTACATGGACACAAGTGCCATATTTCTTCGCAAGACATGTTTTTGTGCTTTTATAAATTACTCCAGAATCTGAAATTTCCACGTTTTCTTGAAAATTTTTCACTCTCCAATTCCCTGCAGTTTCTCTTGCTTCATAAAATTGAGTTTAAATCAGTTGAGAAGACTGGAAACTCCTTGTTGCCTTCCTTTTGCCCAGCTGAATTTGGTGGAGGGTGTGAAAATGAACGAATCAGTGATCCAGGGATTGCTGTAGTGGGAATCTGACCCAGCACACGCACACACCCAGACCCACCCGTGCGGCACTCCTGAGTGGTTCCAGCAGGGAGATGGCCCTGCCTGGAGGCTGGGAGCTCTGCTGGCTGTGAGCAGGGTGGCAGAGGCTGTGCTGGCAGAGCAGGAGCTGTGCCAGCCCCAGGACTGGCTGCTGGCAGGGCAGCTGGGGCTGCGGCTGCTGTCGCTGAGCCTGCCGGTCCAGAGAGGCACCAGGCTGAGACACAGCTCTCAGCTGCTGACCCACACTCAGGGCAGCACTTAGAGCTGAGGAGCAGCAGGTAGCTCACGTGGAAGAGAGAAATGATTGTTGTTTGGTTGTTTGTTTTTTTTTTTTTCCAAGCACACAGCTCTGTTTCCAGGGCTGCTTCCTCTGGTTCACCTGGGGTTTGGCTGCTTAACCAGCAGCACTCACAGACAGCAATTACAGACATCCACAGACCTCAGGGCCACACAAATCTCTGTGTAGGGCAGTGTAGAAGCCCTGGGTTTATACATGGCAGCCTGGAGACCTGGAGAGCATCAGGTCCTTGTGCTGGTGAGGAGAATCCTCCTGGAGGTGGGCACAAGCCCAGGGGCTCCCTGACAGTGTCTGTGGGCACTATTTTATCCCAGGGGCTCCCTGACAGGGTCTGTGGGCACTATTTTATCCCAGGGGCTCCCTGCCAGGGTCTGTGGGCACTATTTTATCCCAGGGGCTCCCTGCCAGGGTCTGTGGGCACTGTTTTACCCGGGCTCTCCATGGAAGTGTCTCTGTGCACTATTTTACCCCAGGGCTCCCTGAGTGTCAGGCACTATTTGAGCGGCTCTCCTGGCAGTGTCCATGGGCACTGTTTTACCCAGGGCTCTCCCTGGCAGTGTCTCTGTGCACTATTTTAGCTCAGGGCTCTCCATGGCAGTGTCTCTGTGCACTATTTTACCCCAGGGCTCTCCATGGCAGTGTCCATGGGCACTATTTTACCCAGGGCTCTCCATGGCAGTGTCCTGTGCACTATTTTACCCAGGGCTCTCCATGGCAGTGTCCATGGCACTATTTTACCCAGGGCTCTCCATGGCAGTGTCCATGGCACTATTTTACCCAGGGCTCTCCATGGCAGTGTCTCTGTGCACTATTTTAGCTAGGGCTCTCCATGGCAGTGTCTCTGTGCACTATTTTAGCTCAGGGCTCTCCATGGCAGTGTCTCTGTGCACTGTTTTACCCCAGGGCTCTCCTGCAGTGTCTCTGTGCACTGTTTACCGGGCTCTCCATGGCAGTGTCTCTGTGCACTGTTTTACCCAGGGCTCTCCCTGGCAGTGTCTCTGTGCACTATTTTAGCTCAGGGCTCTCCATGGCAGTGTCTCTGTGGCACTGTTTTATCAGGCTCTCCATGGCAGTGTCTCTGTGCACTATTTTACTCCAGGGCTCTCCATGGCAGTGTCTCTGTGCACTATTTTACCCCCAGGGCTCTCCATGGCAGTGTCTCTGTGCACTATTTTACCCCAGGGCTCTCCTGGCAGTGTCTCTGTGCACTATTTTACCCCAGGGCTCTCCATGGCAGTGTCTCTGTGCACTATTTTACCCAGGGCTCTCCATGGCAGTGTCCATGGGCACTATTTTACTCCAGGGCTCTCCATGGCAGTGTCCATGGGCACTATTTTACTCAGGGCTCTCCATGGCAGTGTCTCTGTGCACTATTTTAGCTCAGGGCTCTCCATGGCAGTGTCTCTGTGCACTGTTTTACCCAGGGCTCTCCATGGCAGTGTCATGGGCACTATTTTACTCCAGGGCTCTCCTGGCAGTGTCTCTGTGCACTATTTTACTCCAGGGCTCTCCATGGCAGTGTCTCTGCATTATTTTAGACCAGGGCTCTCCTGGAAGTGATTTTTTTGGATACTTTTGCCCAGTTCAGTCACTCAGAGCCCTCCTGGAGGGAAGCAGAGAAGAGCTCAGCCCTGATGACAGATAGAATTGGTTGCTGTGTCTGCAGCATTTTCACTTATCAGCCTGTAAATATTTCTGCTGCTGGGCTGGGTGGCACTGGACACATGCACAGCTCTGCACTGTTGTGTTTCCATCCTCTGGGCTGCAGCCAGGTGCTGTTCATGTGTTAAAGTCAAATGTTCTGTTTTGGGGACCAGGGTTCCTTCCTCACACCACCTGGTTTAACAGGGTCTGGAGCTAATGGAAAGAGACTCTGCTGCAGAAAAAGTAAACTCACATTTGGCTGTGCCACAAATCTCTCTGCTGGAGTTTATATATCCTGAAAAGAGTCTTGGGAAATCCTGGAGTCTGATTCGAGTGAGCAGTTGCTCTGAAAATTGACCCACACTAAAATATCAAACTGGGGACATTCTCTCAAGTGCTGTTTCCTCCTTCCCTGCTTTTTGTGAGTTGACCCAGGTTGGTTTAAGGTCCTTTGTATTCATTCTCTGCAACAGTCAACAGAAAAATAAACTCTGGGTTGGTTTGTTTGTTGGGTTTTGTTTTTTTGAAAATCAGTGAGTTGTTTTTTTCTTTAGTTGTTTTTTTGTTCTTGTAAGCTTTTCTAGCTCTTTTTGCCTTAAGGGAATAGGGTTTTTTGAGCTTTTTTAATAAGGAAAAAATAACTGTTTCTGTAATGATTGTAGAAATGCTGAAGGTAGCTGAATACATTTATTTATATGGATGGAGATCAAGGACAAGTGCATCTCGCACTTGTATTTATAGCCTTCAGTATAATGTGCTTGAAAATAAATACCACTGATTTTGCAAAGGCCACTGCCTGGCCTGGGCATCCTGTGAATGTGCTCTTCAGTGCCCCAGGTGTAGGAAGTTCCCTTTCTTTTTTCCCAGTTCCTATTTGGCTGATTCCCCTTTGTAGTTTTATAGAATTCCTCTTTCTCTAGCTCTTGATGTGCCTACAGAGCATACAAGATTGCAGTGGCTCATTCCTACATAACATTAAATTAAATGCATTTTTCTTCCTGGATTTTACCTATGGCAGGGACAGGGTCATGTCTCTTGATTTAAGTATTTGTTTCTGGATTTCATTCCAATGGTCTTCTTACAAATTCCCTTGCCTTGAAGTGCCTTGGTGCAATAAGAACTCTCAAAATACTGTCCCATGCCATGCTGGTTCTTGACTCCCCGAGGGAATAGCAGAGGGTATAGAGATTTTCCTCCCGCTTTTAATTTTTGGTTTGTTTTAAAAACCATTATGCTCAGATGTCTCTCTCAGGTGTCTGGCACATAATAAAAATTTAAACCCAGGTTGTAATTCCTGGAAAAATTAGCTGGTTTTCAATGAAATCACCTGCAAGATGTCTAATTAAAATTCATTTTAAGAGTTCTGCTTCTGTACTTTCTTGTTGCTGCTGTAATTCACGCCCCTTCTCTGTTACACTGCCTTATCTTGAGTGTCAGCTCTGTCTAAATTGTTCTTCTCTGTCCAAATAACAGGATTCACATGTTCTCACCCTCCTCTGGTGTCAGTAACATCAGTCTCAGTCTCTTATTTATCCCATTATTATTAAAGCCTTCCTTTTTAAACACTGGGAATTTATTTTTCCTCAATATGCAGCATTTTCCTCCTGTCATAAAGCAAGTGACTTAAAGATTTTCGAAGACTCTTTCAGAAAGGCTGGGAATTAGATTCTTGTGGAGACCTTAATAAAAAATTGAAGACCTCATGTATTAACATACATTGATTTATTCATAGTGTTTCATTACAAATAAGTGAGGATCCCATAATATCAAAAAAGGTTAGGAGAGCAGCAGAGCATGGTACATTATATTGACAGCTCTGTTGAAATTGAGCTGCCTTGGGATTGAATTTGGAACTCAGGCAAGGAATTGGCTGGTAAATAAGTCATGAGTTTCCCTTGAAGTGTCTGTGTATCAGGAGGGTTGCCATGGGTGAGCATGCTGAGCTCGGGCAGGTTTCAAGGTGTGCTGGCACCAGCTCCAGGTGTGCTCAGGACCTCCCTCCAGGACTGGAACCTTCCTGGCTTAAACCAGGTGTAAACCAGACACTGTCCCACGTGTAAATCTGCACTCTGAGGCTCAGAGCGAGGGCAGGGAAAGGACAGCAGAAGCTGGTTTCCACAGAGAGTAGGGCTTTTGTCTCAAGGCCTGATGATATTTATTTCAATTAAACATATCATTTCATTTCAGCGTAGTCTCTGTAGCACTTCCCTGTGGCTTTTTGTTGTCAGAAGAAGGCTGCCATTGTTTTCAGCTGCCTTTTGAGGAGGTGATTTGCCAAAAGGGAACGTATCCATGTTTGCACTGAGGGTTCTCCTGAGCTGGGGGGCTTGCAGGGGCTATTCTCCTGAAAATCCTGCCGGTCGTGCTGTGTGTGCTCTGCTTCGACTGCAGAAGTTCTGAGCTTGGGAACAAAAAAGCAATTCTTTGCATCTTTTGTTGTAATTCAGCACATGCTGAGGCTTTAGCAGAGAGAGGAAATTAGTTTTTTCCCTAAGTAAAGCCTTGCAAAAATTGCCATGTTTGTTTGACAGCCCCCAAATACAAAACGCTCGCGGGCGATACGGAAATAATCCCAAAATAAAACCTGTCCTTGTGAGAGGTGAGCAGAGAGGGGGCAGAGAGAGGCCAGGTGCAGGAGGCCCCTCGTCACCTCCCAGCTTTGTTCTTCCTTTGCAGATCACATACAAGGCCGTTGGGTCCCTGGATCCCAGTGCTGACCTGTCCAGCCAGAGAGGGAAAGTCTTCAAGCTGCGCAACGAGACCCATCACCTTTTTGTGGGGCTGTACCCAGGCACCACCTACTCCTTCACCATCAAAGCCAGCACAGTCAAGGGCTTCGGGCCACCCATCACCACCAGGATTGCAACGAAGATTTCAGGTACTGCTTTGGAGAAGAAGAGAAAAAGGATTTCTAGGGATTTGCGCTTTAGACTCAAAGCTGATGCGTAAAATTCTAAAAAACACTCAGCTTCGTGTCTCTCCGAGTTCCATAGGGCAGAGTTTTGAAACAGCCACAGGCCCTGGTTAATTCGGGTCACAAATTCAGGGGTTAATTTGTGGGTGTCCTAAACATCCCTGGATATTTATGGAGCATTTTAAACGAGAACCATCATTAGTTCCACGAATGAACTACCCTTAGAGTAATTATTGTTAGCATTATCTGCCTGGCTGGGGAAGCTCCTTCCATAATGTGGGTTTTATTTTCAGGATGTACCAAAATGGATGCAATGAAGTAATGGAATTAATAGTGCAAAGAGACTAAAAATAAGGGAGGAAAGCTGTTTTTCTTTAGGTTTTTTTATGAGTAAGAGCAGAGGGAGGGCTTGAGGCAGACAAGAATATGAAAGGCACTAAAATAAGGAGGCAATGGCAAAGAGAGTGTGAAAAAAAAAGGGGAAACAGGCCAGTTATCAAGAAAAAAAGGACAGTAGTGGTGATATTGGGTAGTTATATGTGGATTTTAACATTTAGTTGATAGCACTAAAATAGGTTCTCTAAAAGAGAGAAAAGCTGTCATTTTTTGGACCATTTAAACTGTTTTTTCAGTAAAGTCAAAATACACATCTGGAACATTCAGGACACTGGTAATGCTTGAAATTATGGCTGGTTATTGTAGAAAAGATTGCACTACAGTATAGATTTTCCACTGCCCTCTTTCAAAATCAGTTAATAATAGCAAGTTGTGAGCAGTAAGTGACAGGGTAAATTTTAAGGAAGCAAAGCACATCTCCTCCCTCTGCTCGGGGTTTGAACCCTTCACATTTAGCACTAAAGCCCTGAACCACTTGGAGTAAAAGCCTTTAAGTGTCCAAACAGCTCCAAGGGCTGTAGGGGGTTCTGCAGCCCTGCTGGGAAGGGACAGCACAGCGTGCACTCCATTCCTTTGTGGCCAGAGAAATAAAAAACCACAGCCATGGTTTGGGGGCCTTTTCACCTCTGAGTTAGTTTCTTTGCATTTTATCATCCCATGAGTGTTCAAATTGTGTTGGCAGCCTGCATGAGTACCAACTATGTGCATACTGAGCTTGGTTTATTGACTTTTTTACCCCCCATCTTCCAAATATCTGGCTCTCAATAGGTGGGTACAAACTCCATGCAAGCATCAGGGGAGTCTCTGACATTAGATTGTCTCATTGCACGGTCAAGGCTTTGGTACATTTTCCAAATAATTTGAAAATTACCATTAAAAGTGCTCTAAGAAGCAGCCTCGAGTTTTTAGGGAGGAGAAGGGTTTTTGCACTGACAGGAGTGTCCTTGTGAGGCTGTCATTTGTTTTCACATGGAAGACACCCGTGCTGTAGCAATGTGTGTTTGTTCCTGTGGGTGCACTGAGCTGTGCTGTAGCTCTGTCCCCTCTGGCCAGAGCAGGGGCTCAGCAATTCCTGCTGTGCCATCGAGGCCAGCAGGTCAAGGCAGGGGATTTTCCTCCTCTCCTCTGCCCTCGTGAGACCTCACCTGGAGCTCTGCATCCTCAGCACAGGAAATCCAGAGGAGGCCATGGAGCTGCTCCAAGGGCTGGAGCCCCTCTGCCCTGAGCCAGCTGGGAGAGCTGGGGGGGCTCACCTGGAGAGGAGAGGGATCCAGGGAGAGCTGAGAGCCCCTGCCAGGGCCTGAAGGGGCTGCAGGAGAGCTGGAGAGGGACTGGGGACAGGGGATGGAGGGACAGCACACAGGAAATGGCTTTAACCTGACAGAGGGCAGGGTTAGGCTGGATGTTATAAAGAAATCCTTCCCTGTGAGGGTGGGCAGCCCTGGCACAGGGAGCTCCAGAGCAGCTGGGGCTGCCCCCGGATCCCTGGCAGTGCCCAAGGCCAGGCTGGATGGGGCTGGGAGCAGCCTGGGACAGTGGGAGGTGTCCCTGCCATGGCAGGGGTGGGATGGATGGGCTTTAAGATCCCTTCTAACCCAAGCCATTCTGTGATCTCCAGCATCTCCAGAGTCTCTGGTGTGGAAGAGCACTGGGGATGTGTCTCCTTTCAGTGAGTCACTGCTTCCCCTTGATGGAGAGCACCTTATTCCAGAGAAATCCTCCTTAAGCAGTTGACATTCACTCTGAACGTCTTCCCAGCTTATTGACAGGGAAGCCAGCAGCTGAGCTGATAATAGCAGCCCCCATTCTTGACAGTTTTCAGGCATTAAGATAAAAATCCTGATTGTAAACAGGATTACAGTGGAAATCACTATGAGAGGATTAAATATGGGATCCCCCACAATGCAGCTTGCCCTTGTGAGCTACAGATGAACTATTTGTGTGAATTCTTCTGTTTGCTTTAGACTTTAAAATTATTTCAGCAAAACCTGCATCTTTGGGACAAGTTTGGTGCTGCTCTGACCTCATGATCTCTTCAGGTCTTCAGCAGTAAAACCTGTCCCAAACAGGTACCTACTCCTGGGGAAGAAAGTAATAAGTGAAATGTATTTCCTAAGGAAAGCTGTCCTACTTTCATGGAGTGGTCCTAAGAGAAAATAAAGCAGAAGGAGAAACTAGAGTTTGACTGAGTCAGTGGGTTTTTATTCAGTGGGGTTTTATTCAGTGGGTTTCTGTATTGCTTGGGGGAACATGTCAGAGATGGGGTTGCCATGGCTGGGCACTGCCCAAGGGTGGCACTGGGATCTCTGCAGCTGCATGTTGAGTCAGCAGCACTGTAAGCACTGGGGTAAAATGTCCTGGGTTTGGGTGTAAAAATAACCTGGCTAATTTGTGTTCCTCTCTTTTCACATTTTGTGTTTCCTAGCACACCCTCCAGCTAATCAAGGGGACACAGCTTAAGTTTGTGCATTAAAATATCTTAAAATGTGAGAGGACTAATCCACTGACCAGAGCAGGGAAAAAGATTCAGGATTCAGGGATGCTTTTCTTAGCTTTGCCACTGATTCACTCATTCTAATATATGCCTATGCAGTTTTCTTTCCTCACCTTTAACACTGAAAGAATGATCCCATCTCAAGGGCTTACTAAGTCTTAAAAATTCAAGCCGGGATTTTCAAAGCCAGCTTGAAGATTCTCCCATTCCCGTTTAATTGGAATGGAAAAAGAGTGCCCAAATATTTAATCGGTTTTGATCATTCTGGTCACAACACTGGGAAGTATTTTGCTCTTTCGTTTGAGGGCTGTTGGCATGGGGCTGCCATCACCAGCAGAGGCAGTGGCGGGTGCTGAACGTGTCTCTCTGTCCTGCTGCAGCCCCGTCCATGCCGGAGTACGACACGGACTCTCCCCTCAACGAGACTGACACCACCATCACCGTCATGCTGAAGCCTGCCCAGTCCCGGGGAGCACCTGTCAGGTGGGTGTTTTGCCTTTCCTTTTCACTCCCCCCTCCTCTCCTTCCTCCCCAGGCCTCCCTCACTCCTCTCTCATTCTCCTCTGATAATGGAGCTGCAGAAAGCAGGCACTGACTAAAAGGCCAACTCAGCTGTTGGTTCTGCCTTTCACAGTCTCCTTTCATGAATCTGCAGCCTCCTTGCCTCCCGCTGGCAGCCTCCAGGGAGGATTGCTGCTGGCACTCTCGGGGTTATTACCCTCTCAGCATCCTTCAGATGCCTTTGCAGTGCTGGAGCACAGCGGGATGTGGAGCTGGAGACTGAACATCCCCACACGAGGGTGGAGGAGGCTCCAGGTCTCCATCCTGCCCTCTCTTCCATGATGAACAAGGCCTGCTGGTAACTATTGTAGGAATGCCTGCCCTGTCTTTAATGCTTGTGGAGGTATTTGCTCAGTTTCTGGATTTAACACATTTCTCACATTCGTAATCCAGCTGTGCTGCTGGGCTGCCTGTGCTGTAAAGCAGTAATCTAGTCCAGAAAAAAAAGAATTTTGATTTAGTGAGGCTTTGCTAGCATAGACAAGCAGATCCTGCTGCAGAATAGAGGATTTACAGAATCACAGAATCGTTAATGTTGGAAAAGGCCTCCAAGACCATCGAGTCCAACCTTTTACCACTCACGAACCAGCCCAGAGCACTGGGCAGCATCTGCAGTCATTTCTTGAACTCCTCCAGAGATGGGGACTCCACCATCTCCCTGGGCAACCCCTTCCAATGCCTGACCACCCTTTCTGTGAAGAAATTCCACCTGTCGTCCAACCTGAACCTCCCCTGGCACAGCCTGAGGCCATTTCTTCTTGTGCTGTCCCTGTTCCCTGGGAGCAGAGCCTGGCTGTCCCCTCCTGGCAGGAGCTGTGCAGAGCCAGAAGGGCCCCCTGAGCCTCCTCTGCTCCAGGTTAAACAACTCCAGCTGCCCCTCACATGACTGAGTCTCCAGCCCCTTCCCCAGCCCCCTTCCCTTCCCAGGAGACCCCCCCAGCCCCTCAATGTCCTTCCTGCAGACACAGGACTCAAGGTGTGACCTCCCCAGTGCCACGTTCAGGGCTGCTATCCCTTCTCTGATCCTTTAGGGGCAGGAGCTGCCCAGGCACCATGGCAGAGAGTGGGCACCTTGCAGGGAGCTGCCCAGGCACCGTGGCAGAGGGTGGGCACCTTGCAGGGAGCTGCCCAGGCACCATGGCAGAGGGTGGGCACCTTGCAGGAGCTGCCCAGGCACCATGGCAGAGGGTGGGCACCTTGCAGGAGCTGCCCAGCACCATGGCAGATGGTGGGCACACTGCAGGGAGCTGCCCAGGCACCATGGCAGAGAGTGGCTACCTTGCAGGGAGCTGCCCAGGAACCATGGCAGAGGGTGGGCACCTTGCAGGGAGCTGCCCAGGAACCTGGCAGAGGGTGGGCACCTTGCAGGGAGCTGCCCAGGCACCTGGCAGAGGGTGGGCACCTTGCAGGGAGCTGCCCAGGCACCATGGCAGAGGGTGGGCACCTTGCAGGGAGCTGCCCAGGCACTTGGCAGAGGGTGGGCACCTTGCAGGGAGCTGCCCAGGCACTGTGGCAGAGGGTGGGCACCTTGCAGGGAGCCTCGCTGCCTGTCTGAGCTGGGTCCTGCCCTGAATGGGGACGTGCTGATGTGGGACACTCACCTGCAGGTTTCTCCCTAACCTGGAGTTCTGTACTCACCCCTCTCTTCCACCTCAGTGAATTTGTGTTTGGTGCAAGGCACCAGCACAGATTTCCCCCCTGAGCCCACACAGAGGTGCCAGCTGCTCCTTCAGCCTGTCACTCACCCTGCCAGGCTCCTCTGCTGGCAGCAGCAGTTGGAGCCACTTATAAAAAGAGTGGGGCCAGCAGGTATTCATTACCTCCCTGTGGGATCTTCAAGCTTTTTCCTCCAGTTTTCACAAGAGGCTCTTGAAGTTTTTTCCCATGGGTGTTATTTTAGAAACACCATAGTTCCCTCTTTGGTAATGCTTGGGTTTCTGTATCCCACTGACAGGTTCTTAATGCTTTTGACGGATGTCCACTAAGTATTCCAGATGCAAACTACTGGATTTAATTAAATATCCTATATCAGCTGGTGGTCCCCCAACTGTGTTGTGGCTTAGCCCCAAATTGCATTGACAAGCTCAAACAAAAAACAAATATCCATTCTTTAAGACTAAGCACCATCCCTTCTCTGATTTTTCTGAGTAATGTAATTCAAAGTTTGCCTTTCAATCTCTGGTACTCCATATGAGCAAATTTAGGAGCCTATTTTCTGAGTCCTTTAGGGATGTTTTTCTGCTGGAAAAGAGCAGTAAAATCACACAGCTTTGTTTTGTTTTATTTCTTTATATGGGGGAACATTCCTGTATCTCATTTTACCACCTGCTGTCTTAGCAGTGTTGCTATTTTGTCTTTTTATTGAAAAGTCTTGTGATTTTTCTCAAAGTCGATTTACTGCACTTTAACTGCATTCAGTGAATAATGCCTTTTCCAGCAAATGCATCTGTACATTAAATTGGTAGAGATTTTTTATAAATTTTCCCTCAGATTTCTTTAATTGCATCGTAGCCTATTACACGTGTTTGCAGATAGTGCAATATTTACATGCCACATCTAAGTGATAAAATTATTTCCTATAATGCGTCCGTTTCATTGACTTACAGATGTGTGTATGAAAAGCAGGAGGGCAGGGGGAGTAAGGGCAAGGGAGTCTTGGGGAGAATTTCAGCTTTTTATTAACTCTGCCAGGCTCAGAATTCTTCCCCTGTAGAACCATCCAGACTGTTCTTAAGCTAACCTTAATAAATCCAGTTATTTCAAGCTTCAATTCTCCCAGCATCTTCCCTTTTACTTCAGTCTGTTCTGGACACTCCCCCTTTTGTGAAATTCTCTCAAAATACCATTTCCCATGAGCAGATCCCATTCCCTCAGAGGGGGATCAAAAGAATAACACGAGTAACCTGCTGTGAGCTGCTTGTGGCACCCTTAGCACACAAGAACGAGGTGTTTTTTCCTCCTCAGGGTGTTTTGTCCATTCAGCTGAGGTCAGATGTGTCCTCTTGGCTGTTGTCCAGTGAGCTGTTGTACCTTTTGGTGGTGTGGGGTTTATTTCTCTCATTCCTTCCCTCTCAGTGTGATGCCATGCTCTGGCCAGTGGCTGAAGGCATCAAGGCAAGCACAGCTTTGGGACAAAGGCCTGAGGAAAACCTCCCTGCCCAGCAGAGAGGTGGTGCAGAGGATCCTGTCCAATGGAAATGCTGGTGGGATGCCTTCTCCTGGCCTTTGTTATAGTGCTTCCTCACTGTCAAGATAAAAACAATTAATATACGGTAATTATCCCAATATTTCCCCTTCTGGATGCTTACTCCTGGCCTTTACTGTAGTCCTTCCTAATTGTAAAGATGAAAAACAATTAATATACAGTAATTATCCCAATATTTCCTCTTCTGGATGCCTTCTCCTGGCCTTTACTGTAATCCTTCCTAACTGTAAAGATAAAAACAATTAATATACAGTAATTATTCTAGTATTTCCTCTTCTATTCAGGGGATGGTGAGTCAGAGAATGTCACTGTTTCTGGTAACACATGACATGGACTCTAATCATTTAACCTTAATAATCATTAAGGTTAAAATGGCTACTTTATTAGGGATTGTTTTCCTTTATATACAATTTTTTACAGACCAATGTGATTGGTGAGAGAAAGGTAAACTTCTTCACTTACATTGGTGAAACAAGAGGGACATAAAAAGAAATCCTTCCTCTCAGAAGGAATGTACAACATAGATATTGTTACAAAAACATTTTATGTTGTTTTCCCACTTTTCCTGGGGAAAAAAAAATTCAGAAAACCCGAACTTTAGAAAACCAGAACTTCAGGCTTGAAACCAAACTACAGGAGAACATGTAGAGATGTGACTGAAAGGCAATATCTGTACTTGGTCTTGAGTTATCTCATTCTGCTGTAGCACAGAGGTGGAGCATGGGCTGCAAGAACATCTTCAGAATAATACAGAAAGATATTTAAAATAAGATTAATTGTATTTTCATTCATCTGAAATGCAGGTACACCAAATCCAAAGTCACTTTCAGCATTAAGACACTTCTGATGCTCCCCAGTGCTCATGATAAATAATTTAAATGAGGCTGTTTATAAAATAAACGATCATGAACTCAGCATTGCTAACGATCTATAGATAACAACGAGGACACTTTCTTGCAGCTTAATAGGATTAATATAAACTTAGATATTCTTTGACCTATTTTGTCCATTGCCAAAAGAAAGGTGAAGCCTCAGCAAGCAGCAATATTCTCCCTCGTGGCACAGGCGTTTCATTTTTGCCTTTATTTTTCGTGGTATAACCTGCAGAGTTTGGCTCCACGTTGTCCTTTAAAAATAACTTTTAGGTGTTCTTATATCAATCTAAACCCTGTGAATGGTGCTATGATTGATTTGCTGGAGGCTGACATTCATCTATAATACATTCACAAGAGGAAGGAAGAATGCAAGTGTTCTCAATCTTTACTCCTCAACTCTTCCCTGAAAACCGTCCAATGTGATTTTGAGGATATTTCTGCCTTTGGATCTGTTATTGTCAGGAGGGCTGAGTCAGTCCTTCATAGATTATTCACATATGACATCTTTAGACCTCTATTTGAGAATTTATATCCCACTCCCAGCTTGGAAATCGCACTCTGAGGGGTTTTATCTGCAGGACATGTCCACAGGTGGGTTTCGTGTTTGGAGATTTGAAGGTCCATCTGGTTTATTAACACACAGTCGGTTCTGTCAATCTACCTATACTACTATTATGGAGAAAATCAGATTTCCAGTGCATGTGTTAGTTCTGAGGATTTGAGAGTTTAGATAAATGCTGCCCTTAGGTGTGATTGCCTTGTCAATACCCTGCTCTGCGTGCTGGAGCTGTAGGACACTGCAGAAGGACATTGGAGAAGAGCCTGCAATTATTTTGGGGTGGGATTCAGGAAATAGAAAACATTCTTGTTGGAGAAATATGGATTTGGTCTCCCTCTCTTTCTGCAGTTCTCAGAGGTGTGTCAGTAAATAATCTGTGGTATTCCTTTGTGTGCTGCCAGTACACAGGTACAGATGGGTCAGTTTATTAAGGTATGTCTTAAAGGAAATACGTAAATCTGATTAAGAGAAGAGAGTTTAAATATTTAAAATATATCAAGAAGGACTGAGCAAAGATGAAATAAATATTTTCATGTCAACAGCCACCCAGGAGGAGAAATTAATTTATATGGACCAAGCCCCATGTTATGCTTCAGTGTTATTATTTGATTCTTGGTCTTCCAAGCATGAAATAAAGAGAAATTTTCTTCAACGTGATGCTAAAACAATTAAGAGGAAACAGCAGTAGTGTTATTTACAGAACACCTGAAAACAGTGGGTTTTTTTCTGGTTTTATACTCAAGCTATTCTCCCAGGGAAAAATCCTGTTGGATGTATCTGTGCACTTAAGTGTTCCTACATGCAATAATGAGTAAAACTTTCCTGGGAGGAAGGGCCATGGTTTTGCCTCCATCTTAGGTTAGAGAGCTGAAAGTAGCTAAAACTTATCTTTCTACCTGCAACAAAGTAAAAATGGAGAAAATTTCGAGCCATAGGCTAGAAATTTAATTTCCAGGTAATTCTTTCTTTCCTATGATTTTGGGCATCATCTGTTCATCCTGAGCCTGCCTTTCCTGCATCCCTCTCCCTGGCACCCTTAGTCTGCTTTTGCCTTTACTGCACTGTAGTTCTTCCTAACCTTACAAAGGAGTGGTTTGCAAGCCCAGTGACCTTGATTCTGTGGTGGAGAAACGATAAATTCACAATATTTGCTGGTGCTTTTGTTTTGCTTTGCCACTGGTGACTTTGGTTTGTAGATCTCCATTAGTACAGAGGGAGCAGTGCTGCTCAGATCTCTGCTTTGCAGCTTCTTAGTGGCATCACATGAGCCTGCCTCAGGCATTTATGCTGAAAATTGATTCATTAATGCCAGGAAAGGGTGGCAATTTCTGGTTCTTAAAACTCCCACGTACAGTACCTTGTATGTGAAAATAAAGACTGGAGTGAAGGAGCAGCAAAACAATCAAAAGGGTGCTAAGAGTGAAATTATCATGCCCTTGGTAATTCAGAAACTTAGATTCCCTTGATAGGCACGTTCTTAGTGCTTGGAAAAGAAAATTCCTGGTCTGCTTTTTCTGAGCTGCCATTTCAATGTCTGCATCACATGGGTTGGTTGATTCAATACAGGACAAGCAGTCGTCACTTTAGATCTTTTAATTTTGTAGTATTTAATGAGAAATGAGGTTATCAGTCTAGGCTTCTGATTTTATAAGCCAAATTATCTGTATTAATTAACATCTCCTATAATATACCTCAGGGATATTGTTCTGAAATCATTCAAGCTGAGTTTCTCCTGCCTGACACTCTGCCTTCAATTTAGCAAAGAATTTGGAGGCACATGGAGAAGTTTCTCCTTAGAGATAAACCAGATCTACATTTTCTTCAACTGTGTGTGAATGTGAGAGAAGGAAATCAAGAATTCGGGTGAAAGGCATCAAGTTCTTGAAATTATTCTGAATATTAGAGTTGCTTTGCTTATTGCATCACGAGAAAAGCAAAATGGAGATACAGGTGTGTAAGGAATAACCATAAAGTATCAGGAAGGAATATTCAGTCTTTTATGTAACAATGCAGAATAAGTTGAGTAGGGGATTAAAGGTTTTGCTTAGTTTCCCTGAAGGTGTTAGTCCCAAAAAGCGAGGCTAAAGGGCATTTTGGGTCAGTTTTCTCCTCTGGTACAGAAATTCATTTTCCTACTGGATCAGCACAATGTGCAGTTGAGATTCAGTCCCTAAAGGGGACAAATCTGCCTTTTACCTTTTATCAGCCATCCAACCCATGGCCATTTTCACAGCCTGGGTGACCTGCTGGGTCTTTGACTGTTCCACAGGGAGCTTTGGCAGTGGGCAGAAATGGGAGGGGAAAGCCATGAAATTGGTGTCTATTTGAATGATAATATTTTAACAATCAAATTACACGTGGAGCCAATTCTTTGGTATCAAGCAGCATTTTATTAGTGCTACAGGGAGGTTTTTGCTGACACTTTTAGTGCTGTGAAGGCCTGAAGATAGTGAGTGGGGGAAAGGAAAAGTTTTGCATAAATCTTTTATGCTGACTGTGAAAACTGCCAGATTTAATTCCAGCAACCAACAGGTTAATGAATTCTGAGCTTTATGCTGATATTCACAAATTGATGGCCACCTCCTCACATCAACCTGTCACCCTGTTAGATCAGGAAACAGGAGAACACACCTATGGTTCCAGTTTGAGGGTTTCTTTTCCCAAGACATTTCTTTGCCCCACAGCTCTCAGAGCCACTGTGCCCCTTCCTTGTGGTCACAGAAGGAAAGGGTAATAACAAACAACATGAAAGACTTTAAAAATCAGGAACTCTGGCTTCCAGGAGGTGTAGTGTGAAGCCTGTGAGAGCTTTTGGATCAGACCCTTCGATGGAATGAGCTGAGCTGGGCCACAGCTGCTCAGGGGTGGGAAGCCCACAGGAAGGACCTTGGCCCTTTTGGATCATCAAGGATGATTTACTGAATTGAAGCAGCTCCTTAAGGCACTTAAAATGAAATGGGATGAGTCTGAGCACAAGTCCCTGGCAGTTGTCCACCCCTCAGGAGCTGGGTCCAGCCAGCAGTGCCTCTCCAGGAGAGAGGGTGCTGAGTTCAGGACAAGTGAGCCCTTCCTTCTCTGCTGCGTGTGGCAGGAGATGTTTACACAGGCAGGTGCCCCTCGAGGTGTCTGCAACACCACAGAAACACAAGAAAAGGGAAGATGAGCAAGCTCTGCTTTGCTGTTGCAGACTAAGGCATTTCAGGATTTAATTATACTACAGGTATATAAATTCCGGAAACATGTTAATGCTCCCGTGATTAAAATTATAGAGGGCCTAATTGAAAAAGCATAAACCGAATTGAAGAATTCCTAATTATAGTTTGCTTTGAGGTGTTAATTTCCTTCATAATGAATGCATAATTTCTTGGAACTAGAAAATGGGGTTGCTGCACCAGTGCGTGGGACGCAGATGGAATGAAGGGATTATCATAAATGCAGCCAGACAATTCTCAGGAATAAACCTCTGCAGCCATGATGCTCTTATGCCTGCCCATAATTTCAGCTCTCCTTGCACAGGGTTTTCCAAAGCAAAAGGCAGAGCTTCGGAATGGTGAAGGATTTGCGTGCAGTGCTAAAGGAAGGGGAATAGGACTGGTGTTGCTCAAAGTAGTCATGGTGCAAAAGGGGGAGGTGAGGAGAGAGGCAGAATGTGGAGTATGTCTAGAAACAAAACAGTAAAAGAGGAGGAAATGCCAGTTTCCCTTGTGGCCCTCCTTGACAGATCCCTAAGGAACAGCAGGAGCTGATGTTGATGCAGGTTGAGGGCTTTTTTCTGCCAAAGGACACAGCCTATGTGTAATGTTTGCTCTTCTGTAAAAAATACTCTAAGTATCAAAGGGAGTTGGTGGACTACAGGATTGTCAGACACATTCTCCTAACGTTTAAATCCATCCCATTCCCACTGTGGTGGGGTGGGAGGTGTTTATAGATGAATTGCTGCAGAGAAGTTCTTCTCCTTGGGACTTTCCCACTCCCTCTGTCCTTGATTTCCCTTCATTCTGGGGCAGGAGATGTTGTAGTGAAGGCACCATTTTGGTTCTCTCCCTGGTTATCAGAAGCATGACAGTTTTGCACTTTCTGAAATGCAAAACATGTCCAGAGAAGGTAGAAAGGAGCTGGTGGAAACTCCTGCAGCTTCAGGTGCTTAAAATCTGTGTTAGCCTTCACCAGGAGAGCTCATCAACATTGCACATTGACCACAGGACAGGGAGTGCTTACCTGACTGCATGGGCCTTGTTGAGTAATAAAGTTCATCAGAAGGTTGTAAACAGAGTGGGTTCCCTTTTTTCCTAGTGTTTTCTTAGTCTTTTAATTGAAAAAAAAAAATATCCAAACAGACATGACACCAATAAAAGTATTTTTCTAGTGTTTCCTAGTGTTCTCTCTTCAGAAAGACAGCAGATTCTTCTGTGTGGGTTTTCCCTGCATTGGCTGGTAGCTGTGGAAAAGGCAGAGGAAGCTTGAATTCCCAGATAGATTATTACTGCATCCAAATGAACCTAATTTGATGGAAACCATTGGAAAAACCCAAATTAATTCTGACTGAGAATATGTGCAAATACCCCATCCTCTTGTTCAAGCTGCTGCTTTTATGAAGGGCATGGCAGAAGGTGCTGGACAGTCCCAGAAAGAGTTTGCAGTGGTCTCTCCTTGCCCTGCAAGTTGTTCAAGGACCACTTTGGCTCTTCTTGTCCTTGAAACATCCTCCTGGCCTTAAACCAGCACTTGCTGAGGATGACAGGACCTCAGTCAGCGATGCCTGTTTAATACAAAGCAATATTAACAAAACAGAGGTTGGGTTTAGCTTTTTTTTTTTTTTTTTTTTTTTAGACTAAACAGATGGCAGGTGGCTCAGGAGGGAAGAGACACCTCCAAAGCCACTCACATCAGCTCCTGTTGCCGTGGAAGCTGTATCTGTCTGCACTCATTATCTTTAATCTGCCAGCAGAAAATAGCATTGAACTGGAGACAGGGACTGGGCCAGTTCCACTGGGGAGCAGCAGCTATTATGGCTAATCTGGGTTGTAAGCCAGGTCAGGCTTATGGAGATGGTTGAGATAATGGAACACAGAGCTTTGAAATGCCCTCCAGTTCCGTATTAAATTTTTTTAAAAAATTTTCCACTTCCCAGAAGATCGAATAAAGAATTTCAAGCATTTAAGAGTGTACAAGTAATATGACATATGTACAAGTAAACAGATGCATTCTGTGGGCTGGGGATGGTCTATCTGCAAGCCAGAATTGCATCTGTTATTAGAGAAAATGATACAGCTGGGGAAAATGGCCCTAGAAGTACACAAATCCTTCTTTCTGGTCAGTGAATACAGTTGTGTTCTGATCAGCTCCTGAGGTTTTGTGTGTGTTACCACATTGCTCTTTGCTGTGGACAGCTGCTCTGGTGATGGACAGACTTGCTTAGAGCTGTGTGGGAATGCCTGGATTTTTGGATACCCTTCCATAGCTGTCATGACCTCTTCAGTCAGAGAAGAGTCATGGTGGGTGGAACCTTATGAGACTGGAAACATTGATTTTTGAAGACATATTTATGTGTAGGTACATACAGAGGTGCACACAGGGGTGTCCAGATGTGCACATACAGAATTGTAGAAGCACAGAACAATTTGGGTTGAAGGGACCTTAAAGTTCACCCAGTTCCAACTCCCTGCCATAGACAGGGTCAGCCCCCCCTATCCCAGGTTGCTCAGAGCTCCATTATTTAAACCATAATTATTGGCACAATGTTGTTACTGGTGTTTATGGTTTGTGGTGTGGAAGAAGGGATTTCAGGCAACTCCTGATAAGTCACAGCTGTATTAATTAGCAAAGAGGAACAGCCTTGCCCTTAATGGGTCTCTGCTGTGACCAATAAAGACAGGTGTGATCAAAGGGGTGGGTTGGCTGGGCAGGGGATGCCTTTTGAGGAAGAGGACCTGGAGAAGGTAGAGAGCCCTGGGGGAGAAGGAAAGAGGCAGAGAGACACAAAGAAGAATGAGGCAAGGCAGAGAGTTGGTGCTGTAAAAGACCAGCTGTGAGGTCAGTCTGGGTCTGATGGAGTTGGAGCCTGTGGTCAGAATCTGCAAACCACCCCTTGCAGCCACAGTGCAGCAGGAGATAACCAGCAGGCAGGGTCTGCAGCTGGACCCTGCACTAGGAGCTGCTGTAGGGAGTCAGGATGGCAGAGCTGTAAAGAAGAATAAACCAGGGCCCTTTCCATGTTGTTAACTGTGAGTCTGTGTCTTGGCTCATTTCTACCCCTAACCAGAGGTCTGCTGCTACCGTGGTTCTGTTGCATCTTTTGTGTGGTGCAATTTTAAGACAGAGCCAGTCTCCAAACACCTCTTTCCCATCACTGTCTGCTCCTCTCTCATCACTGCACGTCCCATCTCAAGTGATGGTCAGGAGTCACATTTTTCTCCTTTTTTTTTCCCAATTTGACAGATTTGGTAGGAGTAGCATGTGTTCAGGCTGGATACTCCAGACTCCATTAGGCAGGCCATATTGGCTGGTGGGTGGGTGGAGGAATGTTGGACAGGAAAATGTGGATTTGTTTGCATACAACTGATACTGTGATATCAGGCAGAGTCACATTCCCCATGCCACTCTTTACATATCTGCAACCTCAGGGGTCTGCCAGGATAAAACCTATGCAACCCAGGAAAGCCATGGAATATTTAATGTTACACTGTCACTTCTTTTACTAAAAACCCCAAACAACTTCCCCCACACACACACACACCTTCCAACAGAGTTTTCATTTTTTCAGTGTGGGAGTTGTGAGACTGCAAAGGAATTTCAGACAAAGCATCCTAGCCAAAGACAGCATTTGTTAGAGTGACACTGGCAGGATGCTTTTGTGCAAATACAAACATTTTGTTTTGGTGTTTCTGTTTCCTCAGGCTTGACACAGTGCACAGTTGCTGAGATAGATGGCACTGCCTGTCCCCCAGGCAGCTCCTCCCAGCTCTGCTGCTGGCTGGGACAGCACGGGCCCATCTCTCTCTCCTGCACAGTCGTTAAACACCCTCACTTCTTCTGGAGCCCGTTTCAATCACTAGACAAATTTAACAAAGCTTGAAATTTTAGCAATAAAGGAATGGCTGTGTGAAAAGGCTGACTCCAAATGGTTTTATCCAGGTGTGAAATCGCTACCTTTTGTTTCATGAGTTTCAGGGTCTGACGTGCCCTAGTAGTAAATCTGGAGCACTGAGCTGAATAGGAGAGTGGAAGAAAATGTGAAGAGACTCTCTTCCCAGCCTTCTTGATTATTAAATGGATTTCATTATTACTGGCTCTATCTCAGCAGGTTTTTTCATTGCAATGGCAGTAATTACCATCTCTTCTTCCTATGCCATTTTTTTACGAATTTGGCTGAATTTGAATTTTTTTTTTTTTTTTTTTTTTTTATTCTTCAACTTCAGTGAACGTTGTAGAAGAGTTGTTTAATTTAAATGCCTGTTAAAAGAACACGCAAAAATAACTCCAAAATGAAGGCTCTGGTGTGAATAACATTGCAATATGAGAGACTATTTCCTCAAGTAGCATCACTATTACCAGCTTTATTTTTGTGAATGCTTTGCAGATGCAAGCAAGCTGACTGATGACAGTGCAGCCCAATATTCATAATGGGCTACTTTTGAGTCTTTGAAACAGTCAAGCACATTCCAGAAGACAACACTGTAGAACAATCTTTTTTTTCCCCCTATTTTCAGCATGAAACTGTTTAATGAAAGCAAACCTTCACTTCAGCATATTGTATTCTGCACAGAGCTGTTCCAGAGTGTAATGGAAACAGGAGCAATCTTTAATTGATTTTAATGTGTTTCGAATCAGTTCTTAAACAGACAGAAAATTGCAGAACGGAGCACTGGGTCCTGTCAGCGTGTCCTAGGCGGCTGTGAAATGCACTTCATTATGGTTTGTAGATTACTTTCAGAGCTTCTGATTAAAAATGCCATTGGAGGTACTGAGGGTGACATTTTAGAATATTTGAAGGCAGTAACTCAGTTCTCAGGAGTGTATTGGCACCTGTTTGCACCCAGAAAACTTTATCAGCGTGGAAGCTTTCTGGGGAGTTGACTCAATGCCTGATTGCAGGAAGTGCCTGCTCAGGAAATTCACCCTTGGAGCCCAAGGAAAGCAGTGCTGCAGTGAGGGGCAGCAGCAGCCTTTATGGCAGTTATCCCTTGTGTTCTTGTAAACTTTAGGGGAATGCATGTTATATAAAACTCTTTTAGATTTGCTTCGGGTTGAATTTTTTACAAAATTTCCTATATGCAGATTCATCCTGGGGCTGGAGGCACGTTGTAAGAAGGATCTATTTAAGGCTTGATGTCACAATTTTTTAGGGTAAACTATGCAGAGTACTGATATATGGAGTACCTTTCTTCAAAATTCCCATTATTTTATTTCTTACTCTCTCTGTGGCAGAATTCAGGCTTTGATCGTGGTATCTTTAAGAGGGGGAAATAAAGATGTTGATGCTATTCTTCTGTCTCAGTGTGCATCACTGGAGGCAGCTTGGCCATAAAACAAGCACGTCCAATGGCTAATCTGAATTCTAGATGTGGGTGTCAGGCAGCACATCAAACCCTCTCCCATTCCAGTATCCTGGGAGATGGCTCCATACTGTCAGAATAAATGTGATGAACCTTCATGGATATATACAGATATACTTACTTTGGCTCAACCAAATTTAACAGGATCACAAGTTAAATGGAATAATCAAATGATAAGAAGCTGGTGCTCAGTATCTATAGCTGGATTCTCATGTGGCCCACGGGGGAAAAGCAGCTGAAGTGGTTCTTGGTCCCTCTGCTCACTGTACCTCTGTCCCAGTGCATGTGCTGCCTTTTCTCTGCCTCTGTGCAGCACTGACCCCTGTGGATTGGTCAGACAGTGTTTGGGGTTTGTGTTTTTGGGTTTGGATGGCCTCTTTGGAATAGCTGGATCTCTTCCTTCCATACAATGTGTGCAGGAGGGGAAATTCAACATTCAGCTCCACTTCAGCTGCTACATCCCACATGGGGAGGCACAAATCTTTTCTAGCCTGCCTTCATTTGCTCCTTTTTGTCCTTCATTCTTTGAAATAAAATAACCAGTAACAAGGAAACCACTACTCTCTTATTTCCTGTAGCCTATCAAAGAGTTATTCTGGAAGTAATGTGCTCATCTGAGCTAGAAGTTGGAAGTTCCTGTTCTCTGTAGGATGAACAACAAATCCTTCTCACAGTAGTCTGCAAAAAAAAAAAGAAGCACTACAAGATCAAGCTGTACTAATTGCCACTTATTTTTGCTCCCTGGGAGAAAATAATATTGGAAAAATATATGGCTGATAATAAATTTATGTGTTAAATGAAAATATATTAAATCTTTATATGATGTGAAGGAAAGTTTAATAATGAGATTGGTCCAGAGGGAGTACTCAGCTGCCGAAACATTGTTTCTTTTAAGCTTTAATAATTCAGGTGAGTGGATCACTGTGAGGTTACAAAGAAATTATATTCCCTTTCCTACTCTCTCAATTAACAGGACTCTAGTGAAGGTTTCACCTTCTTGATGTGTCAGGATACTAAAGTGCCAGACATTGGATGCTTTATGGAGGGCTCTGGCTCAGCTTTTCCTCCCCACATTCCTGTGCATCCTACATTCAAAATTTGAGACTGATCTTAATTCTTAATTTGTGGACCAGGGCTGTCCCAGTCCATCCTCAAAAAGAAATCATGATCAGGGGAAGGAGAAGCCTGAGGCAAGCAGAGAGATCTCCATCACAGAAATGGGCTGTGACTGGGAATGTGGATTTTTTCACACCGAATAGGGAACTCATCATTTAAAAAATTACCTTGTAGATGGTGATAAGGGCACCTTTCATTCCTCTGCAGACAACACTTGTGCTGTGGCCCGTTATGGTGGGTGCTTTTATCAGTGATTTACAGCCGAGCTGTCACAAACTTTCAAAAGCTTCTATTAAATTGGTGGGGATTTATCTATATACTACCTTTGAATTTTATAAAGGAGCCCAGTTTTGGCCTCCTTTTCTAATTAGAGTGTGCAGCTGCACACAGGGCAGTCAGCTCCCCAGCCTTCTAGGAGGTCAGGCATTTGTTTTGTGGCCCAGATTTGAGCATCCCTCGAGAGCTCTCTGGAGAGCAGAGCCTGTGGATGTTTGGAAAGCAATCCCTGGTGTTTTTTACAGGGACAGCAGCATTATTTGGCTGCATCAGAGTGGGCTGGGGTGGCACTGGGAGCTCAAAACCCCTGCTGACTACTGCCCTGCAGCACATCCCTGTGTGTTTGATTGCAGTGTTTCCAAATGTGTCCTGATGTTAAAAGCTGGAATGCAGGAGTTGGTGCGGCTCTATCATCTTCCATTTCACTGGCACTCAGGGTGTTCTCTCGTGTTGGAGTTTGAATGCTCTGGTTTTGTTGTCTCTTTTAACATCATTTCTGTGCATGACACTGACTCTCGTCCCCAGCTGGGTGTTTGCAGCCAGGCATTGATCCCTGCCAGGAAAGCCATGCTAGCTGACCCTGCCTGGGAGCAGCAGCTTGGAGCCTGAGATCCATGCTACTGCCTACCTGCTGGATGGACTAAGAGCTACTAGAATAGTTTGGATAGCTCCTCCTTATTTTCATTGCCTGCTTGCTTTTTTTAATCCTTCCCTCCAGTACCACTTCTTGGAAAACCACTCCTCCTTTCCCTTGTCTGTAATGGCACTGGCGTTACAGAATTGCCAGGGACAGCAAACTGCAAAGGGTGGACCCTGCTGAGCCCTGCCCCAGAGATGTGAGTGCAGCTGTAGGGCTCTCAGGACAAAAGGGCAGATCCTACTCACCAAGTTTATCCTGAGTCAGTGCCCAGCCACGATCTTGGGGGTTTATGGTGTATCCCCAGATCCCATCTGAGTCAAGTTGGATTAGTTTTACTCTTTTGAGACATGTTGTAGTAATGCAGATGGTTTGCTAAACTTTAGGGTGGGTAATAGGACATTTGCTACTCAGAATTCCCACAGCAGTTCCATTTGGGCGTAGGATTGAAGGGTTTTTGCTCCAAGTTACAAGAGCACCTCAATGCAGGTGTGGAAGCACTTGCTGTGCTTTGCAGCACTCACTGGTTAATGCAGAGAAGTTGATCTCTGAAAATGCCCCAAAGGCAGGCAGGGAAATTCTGCTCCTAGGTATAAACAAAACAGGAGGAGAAGAGCATAACTCAAAAAACTCAGAGAAAAACCTCAACAAAACACCACAAAAACAAGATAGGAAAAAAATTCTGTACTAGTCTGTGTCCTTGCTGGGGTGAATTATGAATCCTGCCCTTCTGGAGGGTCTAGACAGATCAAAATACTGGGATCAAAAAGTGAGACCCTGAGTCATTTGATAGGGAACCAGAGCTCAGAGTGATAATCTTCAGCCCAGAGTAAGCTTTGAGCTCAGACATGCTCTTGGCTGCTCCTTTGAGAGTGGCCTCTTGACCAGGCTCAGCTGGAGGATGCTGGACCCCAAGCCAAGCAGTCAAAGCAGAGGTGAGGGTGCTGTGTCAGTGTGAGCTGGGCCACCAGGGAGGAAAGTGCCATGAAAGCAGTCAGTCCCCCACCCCAAGTGTCCCCAGAGGAGGGGTTTTAGCCACAGGGAGCAATGACAGCAGGGCTGGCTCAGAGACCTGTTCCATGGCAAAGGAGGCAGTATTTGAGCAGAGAGGAACAGGATTTTAACTGGCACAAAGGGGGACAATTGGTACACCCCAGCTGAATGTTCATGAACACACTGTTGTGCTTCCAGAGGAACTTTGATTCATTTCAAAAGAATAAACACTAGAAGTAACATTTCAGGCCACTATAAGAGTTATCCCTATGAAGGGAAGAAGTATGTTAACAGCTAAGTGGGAAAGAGAAAATGTGAAAGAAGAGAAGCAAAGGAGTATCTGTGACTGGGTTCAGTTTAAAAAGTGTCTGTGACTGGCTTCTGTATGTATCTAAACTCTTGCTCATGATAAAAGTGTCTGAAATGCTCTAATGATTTGGGAAAGAGTTCAGTTACCTGGCAGTTCATATCCCTGGGAGCCTTCCCTTCTCCAGAGACAGACAGTGCATGAGTTTGTGGCTTGCAGGTGGGATAACCAAGAGAATGAGTGTCACCCTTAGGTCTGGGGTGAGAGGATGAGGGAATTCTTGGCCTCTGTGCAGGCTGAAAGCAGATTAATATATGTCTGTACACATATATTTGTGTACACACCTAAAGGAAACATTTTCTATGACCAGAGAATACAAGTATTTAGGATTGGATGAAACAGAAACCAAATGTTTCTAAGTTAGAAGGCATCTGGCAAACGTCCCTAAAAGTATCAGCTACAATTTTGCACACAGCTGACAAACAACATGACAAACTTTCCCAGTAGTGTTGATGATTATTGCCAGAGAGAAGGGTTGGAATAAGAATGTACACTCTCAGTAAACAGTGGCCAAAGCAGCCCAGGAGGAGTTGCTGTTGCTGAGCTGAGGGTTTGTATTGAACAGGCTTGCAGCTCCTACTGCATCCTCAATGGCAATACTTAGAGTGTTGCTTGGAAACCTGATTTTGTGTTTTTAAAATTGTAAAATAAATACCAGAGAAGGTCTAAAATATTTTATTAAAGGCACTGATGAACTGTAGGAGGAGGACAGCTTTGCAAAATGCTGATGGGACATCACTAAGGGCTGCAGTCCATGCAGCTCCAGCTGCATTAGCAAATGCCAGCGTAAGGACAGCTTTAGTATTGAGTAATTCACAAATTGCTCGTGCTTGTACAGATTAGCTGGGATTGTGTCTAGCAGTGGGAGCCAAAGGGTTTCCAAGTGCTTCCCTGCCTGCCCTACTGCCAGCAGAGCAGGAGCCAAATCCCCACGGGCCCAGGAGCTGGGAATTCAAAAGCAGGAGCTGGGGCTTCTTTCACTCCTGCACACGGGAGGAGCCAGAGCTCTGCCTCTCCCAGGAGCACTGATGAGCTCTTGCTAGGCTAGAAATTCCCCAGACCAATGTTTCTGCTGCAGAGAGCCTGTGAGAGCCGGGACAATGATACACGGGGGCTGGTCCCAATCTCTGAATCGATCTCCCCTGTCTGCCTGAACAAAACCCAGCCTGACACAGACAGGTGAGGGCAGCACATCTGAATAGCCTGACACAAGGAAAATGACTGCAGCCCTATCTCTCTTTGTCAATGTGTGAGTGGTGTTAAACAGACAGTAAAACCTGCCTGGGCTATAGCAGCATCGAGCTCCAGGGCTTTGTTAGCTGCCTGAGGAGGCAAGGAAAAAAAAAAGCAGAGTGCATTTGAATGCCTTGCAGGCTCTGAGCCTGGAATAGTAAGCTAGAAATAACAAGATTGCTATTATATATCATAATGGCCAAAAGCTTAGCAGGAATCAAAAAGGATTACCATTTCATAGAGTCAGAGAGAATATGAGGAGTTGTTGTTTCTTGAAACAAAAGTGGATTGAGAGATCTAGAAAGCCACCTGCTCTGTACATAAACAGTCCTCCAGGGATGGATGGTAGAAGGAGACTTGCCATTGGGAATTAGAGAATTCTGCATTACAGGATATCCCAAAAAGAGGTCACAGAATACTAGAATGCTTTTGGTTGGAAGGAAACTTAAAGCCCATCCAGTTTCAACCCCTTGAAATGGGCAGGGACACCTTCCACTGTCCCAGGCTGCTCCCAGCCCTGTCCAGCCTGGGCTTGGGCACTGCCAGGGATCCAGGGGCAGCCCCAGCTGCTCTGGGCACCCTGTGCCAGGGCCTCACCAGGTCTTTATGTGGATATCAAGATATGAGGGAGGGCCAAAAATAGTGATGATCAAGATTCTTTTTTGTCCTAAACAACATTTTGCACCTTGAAACCTGACACCATTGCCACCTACTCCTGCTCTTCTCCACTGCAGCCACTGTTTGGCCCAAGCAAACAATTCATGTTTCACTGTGGTGGCTGAAGCAGAAACCATCTGCTTACCAACATTCAGCACATTCAAAATTCATTCTAGGCTGGATATTTTATTAGTTACTCCTTTTCCTAAAGAGTGACATGATTGAGGTCTACTCTGACTTTCAGCAAGGTTTGCCCTGATTTACTCAACTGAACCAAGAGAGCACGTGGCCAGCATCTTGCCCCCACAGTGCCTTTCAGTGGCCACTGCCCCTGCTGCTGGTGTGCAGTGTTTCTGACTTTACTCTTGTCCTTTTATTGCTGGAAGCATTGCCAGTGTTCAAGGCCCTGGGGTCTCTAATCTCACCTTTCTCTCTCCCCCCCAGTGTCTACCAGCTCGTTGTCAAGGAGGAGAAGCTGCAGAAGGCCCGGCGAGCTGCAGACATCATCGAGTGCTTCTCTGTGCCTGTGAGCTACAAGAATGCCTCCAGCCTGGACTCCCCACACTACTTTGCAGCTGAGCTGAAGCCCATCAACCTTCCTGTGACACAGCCCTTCACCGTGGGCGACAACAAGACCTACAATGGCTACTGGAATGCTCCTCTCTCCCCCCTGAAAAGCTACAGCATATACTTCCAGGCTCTTAGCAAGGCCAATGGAGTAAGTGCAGGGCAAATTGAGCTGCATCTGTCAGTGTGACTGCCTCTCTCTGTCCTCCTCATCATCCTCCTTCCCTCTCGATTGGATGCTGGTTTAACTTCTCCTTCTTATTACCTCTTACAGAAATCTGATGAAAATCAAGCATGCCATTACTTGTCCTTCACTCAAATCTCTCTCTGATGCTCAGATCCAATGAGAAATCTGTTGAGGACCCTGATTCTGTAAAGGCACATGTTGCCATGTGATTTACTAAATGAGCTGCTTAGAACTTAGATACCTTTTTTTTTTTTTTTTATCCTTCTATAAGCATGAATGTCAGAGTAGGGGCTATTGTGCTTTTAAAAGCCATAATTGCAGTGTCTTGATAGTTCACAGTGCTTGTGATTTTGGAGGAGATGTTATGAATTTGGATTACCTTGGAGCTTGCACTTGGCCATATCATAATGCAGCACTTGTGGCTGGGAGTTTCAGCTTGAGGAAGTCAGGCACTGCAGTGGGGACTGTCTGCATGTCTGTCCTACCCCTCTGCAGTGCTGTATTTTTCTATATCTTTACTCTGTGATATTGGGTTTAAAACACAGACTGCAGAGGAAATGTAACCCGCCCCATTCTCAGACTCAAATGACTCACAGTGCCACAACACACCCATCCCACCACAGCAAAACAGGAGGTTTCTCTTCCCTCTTCCAGTTGAGGATAGTTTGTGACCTTTTACCTCTCCTGTTTCAGGCCAGATCCAGCCTCAGTGGATCACCTTCCTCCCCTTTGGCTCTCCAGCTTTTTTCCCTGAATTCATAACACAAGAGAATTTGCCACTCCAGCCTCGTGAAGAGTCTTAGAGCCATAACAAGGCATCACAAATTTGGGTAGCAGAGTCTGCTATTATTAGCATGTTTGCCAGTGCTTTCAGGAATTTAATTTTAACAGAGATAAATTCTCAAAAATATCACCCCTGAGAGAGCAAAATTGCAAAGATCAGTCAAAGGTGAAGAGTGCAGGCTTTAGCAGCTTTTATACCTGAAATGCAGCTGCACATTGCAGAGCACTGGGATGGTTTCACAGGCTGCCAGTGCCAAAGAGTGCTCACAGCACATCTTAGTGCTTTACACCCTTCATTTATCACCATTTTCCTGCAGGGCTTCAGCCGTGTGGCTGACAAGTACAAAATCTCTTCAACACTGTGCTGCTTTTCACCTTGGTTTCCTTTCTAGCCAGTACAGTTTCCTTCCAGCACTGCTCAATTAATTCAGTTCTGGATTTGCCTTTATAAAAGAAATTGTGAATATATGTATATGTCTCTCCATTTCTAGTTAGTTCCGTCATGTGTGATAGTTAATTGCTAGTGAATGGATCCCCAGGGAAGAAGAAACTTTATTTGCTTAAGTACAATATAATATTCCATAAATGGGTCGTGTGGATGGAAGTGTAGGCTTCCCTTGGTGTTCTGGATTCAGGCAGCACTGCTGTTCCTGCTCTTCCTGCATCTCACCCTACAGTCCAGGTGTTAAGGACTCAAAAAATAATGACTTGCTTGGCCTGTCCTAACAGGAACAAGACTGTAAAGAGCTTTTTAAGCAAAAGTTTATCAAATAGTCTTAATGCAACAATGCACAGTTCATGACAGGATGTGAAGCGTCCAGCCAGACACAGTAAATTCTTATTTGAGAAAGTAATTTCCTCCTTTCCTCCTGTGGTAATAATTTATATTTCTACAGGATATGCTTTATATATCCCGAAAGTGTAATGCTGTGAGTAAAAGTATAGAGGAAATGCCCAAGAGTGGAATATGGATCTTCAGAGGAGTAGCTTCTGTTCTGATCCCTTCTGTTTCTTGGTAAAATCATTAAACCCCATATTTCAAACATTAGGGTCAATATGCAGTCACTCTTTTGCAGCTCTAAATAGCAGGTTTTTGTTCCATTCCCAGAATTATTTGCAGGTATCATTTGTATTTAAGAGTTCTGAGTTTTCACTTGTCTGTAACCTGAGCAGCTTTTATTGACCTTGGAAAACCCTGCAAAAAATTATGGCTGTAACATGACACTTCCATCCCTGGGAGTGTCTGAGGCCAGGCTGGATGGGTGGAAGGTGTCCCTGCTTGGGGCAGGGTATTGGAACTGGATGGTCTTTAAGGTCACTTCCAACCCAGTTCTTTCCATGATTTTTGATAAGGCACATCTGCAAAAAACCCGCAACAATTACAATTTAGCACTTTCAAAGTAGAGCCTTATGTTTCCTTACACATGAAAAAGCTTTACAGAACATTGCCACTCATTTTTTAATTAGGATATTCTATAGTTTCATTAATCACTGACGGTTTCAGAAGGATGAATTTTTTTTTCCACACCTGGGAGCTGCAATGAGAAGCCTTCACACAGTGAACCAGAACATCTTCCTTTGGAAACAGAGGCCTCTGGGGAGAGCTTAATTTGAAGAAACAGCCTGGATTTGGTCAAAAAGCTTGATTAGGAGGAGGTTAGGAGTGTTGTAGGAGTTCTGCATTGTTTGAGCTCCTCTGTACATGGAGGGTTGTGCTCATTTGGTGTTCCCGTCTGCTCCGCAGCCATTAGCTCTGATTGTTACACTGAAAGGAACATAATTAACAGCTGGATGCAAAACAAGTGTGGCAAATTGCTGCAGAAGCAGATCACGAGCTCTTCTGCCTTCTCTTGTGCACTGTCTCAGAGTCAGAATGGAAAAGCTGCTGCTGGCTGGCTCCCTCTCCCTGGGTGCAGTCTGGTCACTGAGGGGCTGCCCCCAGACCGGCGTCTGAGCAGAACACGGTGAGACTGAGTGGCTTTTCAGCTTTGTAACACAAAACACTTCCAGATCGTGGGAGCTTCTCTCCTAGGCACTGCTGACAGCCACATGCTGAGCTGAAATGTGACAGAGGTTGTAGTGACAGAAGGGAGAAAGAGGAAGGGGACACAGGAACTCCAGGCTTTGTGGCTGTGGGAGTGAAAAGCACCATTAGTTGCTGTTTAGTTGATAGAGGGAGTCAGCACAAGGGGTGGTGCAGAAGCAGAGGGGAGATTTGGCTTGGCTCTGCTCTGGCAGCCTCTCCAGACACTGTCACAGCCATCCAGGTAGGGATCTGATGTTTGCTGCTTGTCCTGGTGCCACCTGCTACAGATGGCTGCCCAACAGAGCATGAAGATCTGCTTGTCTGAAAACCCTCCCTGAGCTCAGCCCCTTTAAACCTCCAGCCCTGTCAGTCACCTCTGAAAGGTGAGGTCAGGCTGATGACCCCGTGTTACTCCTTATCCTCCCCCTGGCTCAACAATCAAGCTGAGATGCTGCAGGTTTGATTGTCCCAGGTCTTTATCTGGCTCACTGCAGGTCTCTGGTTGCTGATCCAGCACCACGCTCCGATGGGGAGAATTTTTGGCTGCTGTGTGAAACCTGCCTGAATTTTTGAGAAGCTCAGAAACCAGAGCTCCTTAAAAAAATCCTTTCTGGAGCTGCATTTTACCTCATTGAGTTAAAATGAAATCTGTAATGGCACAGTTGCAATCAATATCTCCTGGCCATTTTTCCTTTAAATGGGAGATGAGCAGGAGCCTGTGTGACACAGCTGGGAGTGATGGGGGATGCTGCCAGCTGCTCTGCCAGCCTGGTGGTCCAACAGGTGACTGATGTCTTCAGCCCAGAATTGTGAAAAGTAGCACTGCAGGAATCAATGAGAATATTATTTTTTTGAGGGAATGATAGACTCTACTGAGATTTCTATTGATTTTTTGCCTCTCTAATGACTTGTACTACATGCACAATCGGGCAGCTCATTATTATCAGGGGACTTGAGGCTGGATTTCTTGATGCTGACAGGTCTGCTCACAGCACAGAGCATCACTCTTCTGGGACATGCTGGAGGTGTGGGTAGGGCTGCCAGCAGAGAGATGCTCTTCATCCCCGTGGAGATGGCCATGAAAAAACCAGGGAAGTGTTTCAGTTCAGCACGAGCCGTGCTCTGAAAGGTGAAATGGCACCAGGGCTGCCTGCAGCACTTCTGTGAGCTGCTAACCAGCTTTGGGGAGCTCTGTTCAGGAGGATTTTGGGTGTGCAGTTTACCCACTGACATTCACTCCTTAATCTTATCTTGGAGGTGCTGGCACAGAAATAAAGCAGCTGTGGGAACACTTCACTCTTTGTACAGCCCTGGTTCCACATCTGGTTGACCAGAGGATGTGGGCCTGAGTGGTTTTTTTCTGCATAATAAATAAAATCCTTCTCCAGCCTACCTCATTTCTGAAAGGTTGAGGGGAGTGGGAATCCAATCATCAACTACAGATCATTGAAATAACTTCCTGTTGTAAATATAAAAGCCCTAACCACTCTGTTAAACCTCCCTTCTCCCAGTGACAGATACTAAAAAAAAAAAGAGCTGATAATTGTAATAGCAATAATAGGTTTGGCTTAGTCTCTGGAAGGAAATAGTAATTTCCTGAAGCTGGCAATAAAAATTATAGGGGAGTCCATTGACCCTGCACAGACATATTTTAAGGCTGAAAACCACTGTCTGCAATGGGATAGAAAATAAACACACAATTTAGAGCTCTCCTGAGCTTGAGCAAAATAATATTATTTTTTTTTTTTTTTTATTCCTTAAGAGTGGACAAACCCATGTTTTCCACCCTGTGTGAAGCAGGTCACCAAAAATTCGATGTTCAGCTCTGGGATGTGGGGAGCTAAAGCTGGAACTGAGGCCAGGGGGAGAGTGGGGATTCCTCATCATGCACCAGCAGCAGAGAAAATTGCCAGTTCCATCTGGAGCTGCCTAAAAACCTCTGCTTGTTGTAGGGCAGCCCCCATGGCACACCTGGGGACAGCAGGTCCCACCAGTGCTGGCAGGTGGCTCTTCAGGAGAGGCGAGCTCTGTTTGACTGCTGCAAAGTCATAATCATAGTAAAGGAAAGGCAAAATGGTGGGTGTGAAAACAGATGGATGAAAAAGCTTTGCTGCTTTCATTGTTGTTCGTAGTCTGTAAACAGCAAGCTGTCAGTTTCAAAGAAAAGGGGGAAAAAATGATCATGTGGCTTTTTAGGTTGTGAAGACGCAGCTGTCACATAAACATATGTCCTGCTGCCCTCGTAGCCCTTTTCTGAGAAAATTGTTCTCATCCAAACACTGATCAGACAGAGGCAGAACTCGTCTTGTTATCATCCATTTCACTTGAGTGAAATGTGCATTTAGGAACCTCAGTAATTAGTAGACAGCAGCAGCTCCTTTGCTTCTAAAACGAAAGAATAAAGCTATATTAAAGGATGCTTTAAAAAGCCCTGGAAATTCAGGGGGCTGCCGAAGCAGGCTCGTGGTGTGCAGCTCCCAGGCTGTGGCAGGAGTTGTGGGGGCAGAGGGGGCTTGCCCAGCCCCTCACACAGGAGTCTCTCCAGAGGGTGCCCAGGCTGTGCTGATGGTAGGTGCAGGTCCTGCCTGAGCAATGCAGAGCTCACATGTGTCCATGGTGTGTGCACCTAAAAACAGAGGCAGGGTTCAGCCCTGAGGGAGGGACCACCGTAATCTTCTTTTATTCATTGGTAAATAAGATCCAGAAAACAAATTCCCACCAACGTGTTGGGGTAGGTATGTGGATGGCTTATTCTGCAGGGAGCTTTGAGGATATGGAAATGTTGGAAAGTGAGGGCTGGATCAGGAGCTGCAGGATGTCACCATGAAGTGTTTTCCTTTTCCAGGATCTCAGTGAGAATGTGCCTACATTGTTCCATTACTCTTGGCTGTAAAATGTCTGCCTGAACCTGTCAGGGATACAGAGCTGAAGCAGTACTGGCATCTTAATTTAAGTAATTCCTGTGAGTTCAGCCATAACACAAAACAGATATGCACAATATGTTGGCTCTAAGGTCATCATTAAGACTGTTGGAGATATATAAAGCCTTGTAAAACTTCTGTGATATCACAAAATGGGAATTAAGCATTGCAGCGTTTGAAAGAATGTTCAGAAACAACACAGAGACTGAATTCTGGGGAATTATCTGAGGGTTTTTTTTTCCTAAAACTTCTATTATTATCTCTTTATTAAATTATTTTTCTTGCCATTGCTTTGAGCAATCTGGATGGATCATTGAGAATTACCAACACTGTTTATTCCTGCTTTGCTGGTGGCTAAATAGAAGCACCTTGTAGTGATAGGACAAGAAGTAATGTGTACAAATTGAAAGATGGGAAATGTAGCTTAGGGGGAAAAAAAAGAAAAAAAAGTATTCTCCTTGCCTATGGCACTTTAAGGTCCATTTCAACCCATTAACATTCTATGATCTTTACTGTGTACAGGAAAGCGCCTTGAAGCAAAAGTAATATTTTTCAGAAAACAAACACGATTGTGGGAAAGTGGGTTTATTGTTTTTTGGGGGGATGATTGGGGTGGGTTATAATTTTTTTGGGGGGTGGTGGTAGTATATATTTAGTTATTCTGTTTCTTCTTAAAAGGATTCATTCAAACTTAACAATTCTCAGTATCAACCAAAGAAAATTAGAGTAAATTGAAAGGGATCTAATTTTTATGAGACACCAAAGAGATGAGCAGTGGGGTAATCAGTGGAAAGCAATGGAATAATCAGCCTTAATTCAGAATATGGACAAAACTCAAGACTTTAAACTTTAGCATCCCTGGGAGCTGGGAGCCTGTTGCCTGTGCAGGTATTTTTATGATTTCCTTCCCAGAATATGCAATTTGAACCGAAGTTCTGAAGTCCCCATCTTGTTCCTCTAGCCCTCGCTGTTGGCAGTGCCAGTTCTCCTAAGAGCTGTGGCTGTGCTCAGTGCAGCCATCAGTGGGTGCAGATGCAAACAGAACAAATTCTGTCTTCCCGAACCACCCCGTGGGAGGGTCTCGTGCAGGAATACTCACATGTTCACATGAGATCACTCTAGACTCTTCTTTTTCCAGCACTGACTAATTTCTGCAGCTTTCTGTAACTTTCTGAAGCCAGCAGAAAGCAACAAATACACAAGAAAATTTTCCTTAACGAAATGTGAGCAAGTTTCCACCTGCTTGTAGACTGCAAAAATCCTGCCTCTTAATTTTTAATTTTACCCTTCATTGCTGATTTTCCAGGTCAGCTTGTTGTATATCAGAAACTACATCAGGACCTCTCTGTCTTCAGGTTCCCAGCACTATGTGCAGAGACAGCTCTGAAAACAAAGCTGTGTTTTTCCTGCTTCGTGCATCACAAGCAGCAACAAAGACTTTGGATTTACAGAATAACTGGCAAATCAAACTCGTTGCCCACGAGGCAGAGGGGAGTGGGGGGCTCTGTGTGCAGCCGTGGTGACTTTGCAGTGCCAGTGTTGGTGCAGGGGAGCTGATTTTTGAGGGACAAAGGGGTGAAACCACAGCGATGTCTCTGGTTTGCTGGGATAAACAGGGCTTCAGTCCCACTCTGGAGCATACCTGGCTGGATTGTCCTCGAGGATCCAGGAATTCCTTAAGAGAGTCTGAAGGCAAGGTCAAAGGGAGGGTTTGTCCTTCTGAGTGTCTCTTTGTTCTTAGCCTGCACACAGGGTGGCTTATATCCAGATTGTGGGGCATCATAAAAAAAGGATCAGAGAGAATTGCTCCTGTGATTCCTAGTGTTTTCCCAGCATGGATCCTGCAGTCATCCCCTCCCTATGTGCAACAAAAGCATGAGGAGAAAGGCACAGTGGGGCTGTGTGTGTCTGCTCCAGCCAAGGAGGATTTGTCACAGATGGAGCAATTTTCTCCAAGAGCAAATTCCGATTTCCACAAGGTTTGTCCAGTTGTTTGAGGATGGAAGGAGGTGCTCAGCAGTGCTTTGCTGGGCTGTTGTTTCCAGAGCACAGCCAGCATCCATATTAATGGAGCATTGTTAGCACAGTAATTTATGCTGGATTCATTACACCTGAGACGTGTAGAGGCATAAAAGTGCTCTGCAAACCCTGCAGCAGATTAGAGCCTGACAGAGGCAGCTCTTTAACCAAGCAGCATGTTCCCATTTGGATGGCAATGACAGGCTGGCCAGCAGCAGCCCCTGCCAGGAAGGGCTGTGCAATGAGGAGCTGGGGACTCCACCAAGGCTGTGTTTGCAGTGGAGGTGGCCTGAGAAAGCTGCCCAGTTGGAGCTGTTCGTGAAGCCAAACACAGCAGTCAGATCCAAATCCTGTCTCTGCAGCCCTGCAGGCTCCAGGCTGGATTGAACACAAAGCCTTGGGTTCTGTCCCAGCTCTGCAATGAGGAGCTGCAGTGGTGAGGGTTGTTAGAACAGCTCATTTGGCAGAGGCACCAGCACAGAATGTTGGTCTGCTCCACATCCATCAGAGAGCTGAAATATTCAAATGACTTCTTCGGTGTCTGTTTGCCATGTGTTTAAATAAATACCCAATTTGCGAAATTTGCAGTAATGGTGCATGAAAATGAGATGTACAGTGGCGTGTACTTTTGACCCAAGGCTTGTCAGTCTATTACAGAGCAGGTCATTTAACTGGGAAATTCTATTAGCTAATCAGGCACTTACGTGGGACCCATCACTCACACATGGAGTGTGGAGAAACGTGCTGTCACTCCCAACTTTTCAGTATGTAAGAGAACCAACTGCAGGCAAATCCAGTGGTGTGGAGAGTTTTATGCAGCAAAAACTGTTGGTGGTGTTTGCGAAGATGAAGTGCAAGAAAAGATACATATATTTTTAGCAGGTTTTTAAAGGAATGAATGTTTATTGTAGATGGGCAAATTGCACGTTGTGATGTTTTCCTATATATTTTTCTTGTGTTTTTTTGTTTTTCAGGAAACAAAAATCAACTGTGTCCGGCTGGCAACAAAAGGTATGTGGGTCTCTCTTTCCTGCAAAACACAATACCAGAAATGTAAAAACTGCAGTGGTGGCACAACTTGATTACAGTTCCTAGCCAAAGAACCAGCCTCTTTATTTCCTCCTTTATTTTATTTTTTTCAAAAGGAAGATTGCCATGGCAGGACAACAGTTTCCAGGACCACTCCACTATATTTGTGATATTTTTTTAACGCAGGCTATAATTCTCTGTGGTTCCTCCTTCCCCTCATTCTGTTGACAGCTTTTCTGTCCTGAGGACTGTTCTTGCTGTTGGCAGAACATCACTGAAAAAGTGACATTAACTTCCTATTCAATTTGTTCTCTCCACAACTGTATAAAATAGATAAGAGGAGATCTCGTGTAAGCCTAACCTTGTACACAGCAGGGCACAGTTCTTACATCATGCCATTTTCATGGTATAATTGAACAAACTAGGAGAGAGCAGTCCTGATTTTCTTTGTGGTGTGCTCAGAAGAGACCAGGCTGCCAGGTCACACAGAGCAAACCCCAGGCAAACAGCCCCAGGTTGGTTCACGAGGTGTAACTCTTGAGGGACCAACGGTGACAACACCTGAGCTCCTTCTTAGACTTTACAGCTGCTTTTAACAACTCTTCTAAAGATTTCAAAATCACCCCAGGGGCTACTTTTCCAGAAAAGATGCCAGACACCAATTTGTTTGTAACACAGAGTAGCTGTAAAAAGATTTCCCCAACACATGTTGTAGTCTGCAAAGGAGCAGTAGGGAGATGCTGAGGTATTGCCATGGGCTGTGCTACAGATGACTCTCATTCCCAAGCTCAGCTTTGCCAGCCTGTGCTCTCACTGCTTTGCTGTCATGTGAAATACCTGCCTGTGGAGCCTTTGAGAGTTCACCAAAATTGGCAGGAACCCAGAAATCCTTTGAGGCACCATCCTTTTTTTTTCCATTCTTTTCCATCTATTTTGACTCGTGGCAGAAGTAAATGACTTCAAGGTCCTTTCTCCTGACCCCTTCTGCATCTGCACTTGCAGAGGAGTTGGGAGGGCTCAAAGAAACCCCATCAGCCATTGGAGAGCATTTTCCATCTCCCCTGGGGACACCCCAGGCTGTCAGGGCCAGCCAGGCCCTGGGGTGGCAGGTGCTGGTGGAGTTCCCACCTGTGCAGCTGTTTCCCTGCTCAGACCTGGCCAGGCAAGCTGCTGGGGCTGTAAGCAGTTGTGTCACCACTGAGAGCCAAGGAGGAGGAGCCATTTCTCTCATTTCTCCCGCTTTTCCTTCTCATCTGTGGCTCTGGTGTTCCCCAAACCCTCTCGTTCCTTTCCTGTTTAAAAGTTCCTTGTAAAATCTTTATTTACTTCATTCTCTGGTACAAGCATTCTGTGTGTCTCAGTCTCTGTGTCTTCTTCCTCTCAGTTTTCTCAGCTGGTAGTACTGTGACCATTTCAAAATTCCTGATTTTGGCTTTCTGGTGGTAGAAAGAGCAAGAGCAGGACTGGGTGAAATGAATCTCCACAAGTTTTTCCAATAGCATAGTCTCTTTGTGAAATCAGGGATACTGGATTAATTAATTTTTGGAAACCTGTAGTACTTTCCATTTCAGTTCATTTTTTTCTGGAGCTGGTGGAAGAATGTTGTCATGCTAGTAGGAAAGATATTTGCTCTGTGACTATTCAAAAGAAAATAACTTAGCTTGAAAAATCCCATTCTGGCACCACCTTTTGTTTGCACTGTCTGATTTGGGTACCCCAGGATTTAAATCCAAGGCCCCATAAGTGTTTGACCTTCAGTTGACTTCTGTAAACTGAGATAATTTTCATTAACCCTGTTAGGTCACTATGAAGAGTCACTGAGCCACCCAGCCAACGAGCCCCCTCCTTCTGTTGGACCTGAATGTCCTCTCTTTGTAAAAAAGAATGCCTTGCTGGGATTAATTTAATAAGAGATACAAAAGAGATGGATAGAGCCTGAGGATGTCTAGAGCCACTGCTTTTTGGTGATCTTAGTCTTTAGGTTTTTTCCTTTATTGACATGAATGGAAAAGGACAAGAAATGATGGTAGTTCTAGTGTTTATTCTTGCTATCTCAATTCATATCACTTTTGATTTATATCACTTTTGATTCGTATCACTTTTGATTTATAGGTAGAGATCTTATTCCTCTGTGTGGAATGCAGAAATCTCTATGGAAATCCTTTTCCTCCCACCCTTGCTCTGAATTGCAATGCTGCAATTGCCAGTGCCTGGCCCTCAGCAGGAGCCTGGATGCCCCAGCTGTGGCTGACTGCAGGCACCTTCAGCTCTCCCAGGGCTGGGGCAGCTGCCAGGCAAGGAGGGTTGGGAATGTCCAGGACCTGCCACTGCTGGCACCTGGGCAGGGCCAGCAGCTGAGCTGCAGCTGAACAAAGTGGTCCTGTGAGCTTTCCCCAGTGTCAGTGTCCATGTCCTGAGGCTGCATTCCCACAGCCAGTAATTCCACAGGGGTAAAGGGACCAGCCCTGGGAGGGTGCAGTGGGGCAATGCACAGAGACACCACAGAACTGCAATTACACCACATCCTGATCAAAGGGTGAGAGCTGCAATGTTCTAGATGGCCTCCTGTGTCTGTGCTGTCTTCTGTCTGCTCATTATATCGATTATCCTTAATAGCATTGCTCTGTATTCCCCTTTATTTGCATTGGTGGTTTTCTGAGGATAGAATGAGCAAACCTGAAGTCTGCCTTGAACAAAATTAACAGAGCTGGTAGTGAGGATGCCACTGTGGTGTTTTTGGTAGGAATCAGGGAAAAAAAACGCAAAAACTTCTTTGGAGTCAGGAATAACCTCAGCATTAAAAGCTCTGCTTTGAGTTGTACCAAAGGAATAATGATTCTTTTTTTATTTGATGCGAGAAAATAAATAATTACTACTGGTGCCAGACTAAATGTTCACTTTGGAATAGAGGCCTAATTTTCCCATTCCTAGACATTTGTCACTGCAGCAGCTCCATTAGCACCAGTGAAATGAGTTCTGATTTACACCAGTGACAGGAAGATTAGGATCGAGGCATGTTTAAGCAAGGCAAGAATTCTCTTGAAGTGCTGGATTAACAAGGGCACTAAACGTGAGTGTGGGAGTAATTAGGCAGTGAAATGTGTTAGGCATGTGTTACTGGGGGATTGTAACACATCCTGGGTGTCGCTGCAAGGCACCTGCTCAGGCTCTGTAATTACTGGAGAGACGCATGGGGCTGTTGCAGCCTCTCCTCCAGCTGGCTGCCAGGGAGTGTGTGTCCCATTGCCCCAACACCAGGACAAGGAAAGCAGAGCACTCTTTAAAAGTGGGTTAGTCTACTAAAAACAAAAACAAAAAACCAAACCAAACAAAACAAAAAAAAAATGTTTTGGAGTTCTCCCAGCTTCCTTCACCCCTCTTAAGCCAGAATAGGCTGCTCAGGTGAGCCCTTTCCAGCTCAGCCCAGCTCTGTGCAGGAGCTGCTTACCAGCTCTCTGGTGGGGCTCTCACTTTGTGATTCTGTGTGCTGCTCCTGGTTAGATGAACTTGGCTCTTGTGGCAGGAAGAAAAAGCTCTCAAATCCTTTTGTATTGGATTATTAAATGTCGGGAGGAAGGGGTGGCATCAGCACTTGAGAGCAGCAGGGCCAGCAGATCCCCCAGCTGGCCAGCGATCCCAGACGGGCCAGCAGATCCCAGCAGTCCCCAGAGCAGGGCCAGCAGATCCCCCAGCAGATCCCCCAGAGCTGGGCCAGCAGATCCCCAGAGCAGGCCGCAGTTCTCCCGAAGGGCGCAGATCCCCAGAGCGGGCCAGCAGATCCCCAGCAGATCCCAGAGCAGGGCCGCAGATCCCCAGCAGATCCCCAGAGCAGGCCAGCAGATCCCCGGATCCCAGCAGATCCCCAGAGCAGGCCAGCAGATCCCCGCAGATCCCCAGAGCAGGGCCAGCAGATCCTCCAGCAGATCCTCCAGAGCTGGCAGCAGACCCAGCAGATCCCCAGAGCTGGGCCAGTAGATCCCCCAGAGCTGGGCCAGTAGATCCCCCAGAGCAGGGCCAGTAGATCCCCCAGAGCAGGGCCAGCAGATCCCCCAGAGCAGGCAGCAGATCCCAGCAGATCCCCAGAGCAGGGCCAGCAGATCCCCAGCAGATCCCCAGAGCAGGGCCAGCAGATCCCCAGCAGATCTCAGATGGGCAGAGATCCCCCAGAGATCTCAGGGGCCAGCAGATCCCCCAGCAGATCCCCAAGCAGGCCGCAGATCCCCAGAGCAGGCAGCAGTTCCAGAGCGGGCCAGCAGATCCAGCGATCCCCAGCAGGCAGCAGATCCCCCAGAGCAGGGCCAGCAGATCCAGCAGATCCCCAGAGCAGGGCCAGCAGATCCCCGAGCAGGCCAGCGTCTCAGAGCAGGCCAGCACATGCCCCCTGCCCATTGCCCTCCCTCCAGTGCCTCCATGGGAGCACTGGGTGGTCCCTGTGCAAGGGCCAGTGGCCAGACTCAGCCTCAGCCCTTGCTGGGGTGTCCTGGGTGATCCATCAGAAAGCTCCCTGCCTTCCTCCCCTCTGTGTAGCCATCCCACACTTTGCCAGCCTGTTAAACATCGTTAACCTTTTGTATCTACGTTTGTATTTATTTTCAGATTCGTTGGTCTCAGATCTCTTGCCACTTCCATCCTTATGTGGGCTACTCTTTTTTTTTTTTTTTTCCTAATTACTGGACTAATGTTATCTTTCACAGCATTAGGCACTTGGATGCATCTCATTAACATAAAACACAGTTTAAAAATGTTTATAATTAAACCCCAATTTACCAGCTCTCTGCCATACAATTTTCATTCAGATGGGTTATTTATAGGTTTTGCCATTTGGTTTCCTTGACAGCATTTGTTTTAATATGTCCCATTCTTTCTGAATTAACTGACTTGTTCTCCCTGTCTTAAAGCAACATATTTATATCGACACTTTATTAGAGAAAATTGCAACCTCTTACCAAGAGAGAGCGATTACCTCTTGTATTCCTAAAGTGCATTAAATTAATTTCACAGTGTAATTGAAACCAAGGCAGAGGGCTCATTAATGGTTCCTTATCTCCCGATACTCATTTCTTCTTTCCTTAAAATTTGAGTTCTTGCAAATGAAAGAATGGAACTATAATAACCATTATGAGGTACATTTTTATTTTTTTCCTTTTTTTTTTTTTTTTTTTGTCTTGTGCATGCTGCCTGGGAACCATTTTGCTTGTTCTTAGCAGTGATAGGTAGACCACAGGTGACCACGCGAAACCCGCCCAGCCTCTTGAGCACAGGTGATTATCAGTTCAGGAAAAGGAAAACTGGTCAAACTTCCAGAGGTCTGAGCAGCTTCATGCCTTCTTGTTTAATACCTGTTTTGCATGAGAAATTACTTTTACAGTTGCTCCAACTCCAGTGTAAAGGGGGCAGTGCTTCCATGGCATTCCTTCAGTGCCAAGGTGGGAACGTGCCTGTGCTGAGGGTCAGCTGAGGGCTCAACACCTCTCAAATCTTCACAGCAGCACTTGAGTGTGATGGAAGAGCCCCAGGGATCCCCCTCTGCTCAGGCTGAGTGACCCCTGAGCCTGCATGGAGCAGAGCTTGCATTTCCAATTAAAGGAGCTGTGCCATTTTCTGGGGCTGATTATTGTGCTTATTTGTAGACAGCTGAGTCCTGCTGTCGGAAAAATGGTGGCAAGAAAAGGAAAACTTGATTCTGTAAGCCCTCTGTAGAAGAACAGAGGAACTATAGAAACTGTAGTTTCTATAGAAACTTCTGCTGGAGCCAGAGATGCTGCAGAATTGAGCCTCAGCAGCAGCAAGTCGCTCGCAGTGGGAGTAAAGTCACTCACAGTGGGGAGGTTCAGAACCTCTCAAGGGTTTTGCAGTTTCCATCAGAAGGAACTTGGAGGTCTGTGTGCCATAAAATTGCCCCATCATATGTAACACTAGGAGCAGGCTCATCGTTAACTTAAAATTTAAATGTAGAGGGGAGATCCCATCAGCTTGTGGAAATAGGTTCTTCTCCTTCAGCCTGATGTGCACAGAATGAGGGGCTGGGATGTTACCTGAGATTAACAGGAAAGGAGGGTGGCTTTTTCAGTTCTTACAGGGATTTCATTTCTCTAGGAAAACTCCTCTCCCAGTGCTTCATGGCTGTTCCTGCCTAGTTGTGACTCCCTCAGCCAACAATTATTTCAACTGCACAGCAGCTGTGATGATAGAGGGGCAAAAAGGTGCTGGGATTACCAAATGCATTGGAAAAAAAGGTCCTGATTTTTGGTAGGGCACCAGTATGGGAAGAAGGAAACTTGCTGGGAGAATGTTGAAATCTCAGTAAAGAACCTGGATCTGAAATGTGTCCAGGGAAATCTTGGGATGGAGGGGGGAGACTGCAAAAATATTAGTGGAAAATGAGGAAGGAAAAAGTTCCTGCTGTTCCCACACAATTTTGCTGCATGTGAAAAGTTGATTTAATAACTTCTGCTCCCTCAAATCCATTTAAGAGGCTTCTTTTGTTTCCTGAAATACATTCTGGTTTTGTAGACTGATAATGTATTTTTTAAACAGATCTAATCCCACTTCAAATCCGTTTGTTGATGCATTTTGTCTTCTAATACACTGGAATATTATTCCTTTGACAGGTTTATTCTGTTTTGTGCTATTTATTTCAGAGGAGTTTATCACACTTTTTAAGTTGAATGTGTGAAAATGTTTGGCTGGGTTTTTTTTTCCCCCCTGAACAAATTTCTGCCTTCTAAAAGTTATTTTTAGCACAAGTTTTGTGTATCACAATCTATTTAGAGGCTTCCTTATCCCAGGGCACAGCTTTGAATTAGTGCAGAACCTGGTGCAGGACGGCATGGGGCCAGGAGTGAAGTGAATTTGGTATCTCCAGCCCAGTGTCCAGAGGTCATTATCTACTCCAGAGCTCTGCAGCATTGCCAGACCCTAATCTTGGGCTCCCCAATTAAAATAAGCAGCTGGAGGGAAGGGGAGAGAAGAGGCAGTGTTTAAGATAAAATTTGGGATAGTTTAGCAATAGGAGACTGTGAAAACATCACCTTTGTCGTTCAAAGCATCCACTGCCAGGACACAAGTAGCTTCAGGAAAGAAAGGTCTTTGGAGAAATGAAAATAAAATATATTATAGTGTGAGCCAAGCCCTCCAGGAATGAAAGCAGGCAAGGATTTACTGGAGCAGTGTGGAGGTTCATGTCCCTTTTCAAGACCCACCTGGTGGGGAAGGGAGCTCTTGGCCATGTGCTGTGGCTGGCCCTGAGCCAGTGTGCATTCATCTTTGTTGGCAGATAAATTGGTGGCCAGATAAAGGAGTGGAAATTAAAGAAAAGTCAGTAGTTGGACATGAAAGCCACAAGTGAAGGTCAGATTAAGAAAATAATTCCTTTGGTTTTGTTTTACTTCTTTTGAATGCAGGGATCATTGGACGATTCCTCACTTATGAAGTTCAGGGGCTTGTTTTTCATCTCTTCTGCTTGAAAGTTGGCAGGAACAGCTCTTTGGATGTCCCTGGAGCCTCTTCTGCACAGAGGAGGGGGCAGCAGCATGGGGGGAGCCAGGAGAGGCCTCTCATGTTTTAGGGGACAGTGGGGTTTCGTGTTCCTGACCTTCTCACCCTCACACCAACTCATCTGGGTGATCAGGATTTTGTCTCCTTTTCCTGATGCCTGCAGATCCTTTCTAAGGTGGGCGAGCCACTGGGCAGGTACTGCAGATCACTTAAAATGATTCTCATAGATAGATCATCATTGTCAGTGTCCTTTAACAACACTTCCAAAGGCATGACAGACCCAGAACTGTTACAAATACATGATGCCTGTTTCCTTAAATAGATTTTTTGATAAGCCAGTTCACAGACAGGGTTGATATTAATGAGCTTCTGAGCTTCTTCCAGGAGCTGGACATTGAAAACTATACAGTTGCATTAGGATATGTGATAAAATTACAGGGTAGGTGTGAGACTGTTTTGTAGCATTGTTGCAGAAGAAAAGAGAAATCTTCATTCCAGTCTTGCCAGAAAGTGCTGCCCTGGCTTGGCCCAGGCAGTGTCCTGCTGTTTATGCAGCACACGTCGAGTGTGTGTGCAGCCTCCTCACACTGCCCAGCTGGCTCCCCTTTGCTGCAGGAGAGATTCCTCCTCCCTGTGCTGCTCTCTCACTCGGGCTGAGGCCTCACAGGATAAGTTTTTTATGGTCACCCTGGGACTGGAGCACCTTCGTCCAGCTGGGCTCAGAAGGTGATTTTATTTCAGTGGTCACTTTCTGCCCAGCCCTGGGCTTTGCTCACTGGTTTTGCAGCTGCTGTGGGTGTGGATTTTTCATGATAATCATGATGAGAGCAGGGGAACTACTCAGAGGGGGCTGACTGGGGGAAAAGTCAATAATTGTGATGAATCTGTTATATATCCATAACATTGTCAGGCACTGAGAAGTTTTTGCCTGTTATCAGTCAACAGGTTGGTCTCCCTGTGTCTTAGGCTTTTCAAAAGTTGTCACATCTGTAAATTTCAACTTTTCATATTGGTAATTGTACTTGTTTTCCATTTTTATTATTCTGAGCTAGTTTTTAAATACAGCTTTGCAAAAGTGAAGAGTTAAAACAAAATCATGCTCTCACCTCCTGAACCGTGACATCACTTGTTGGCATCACAGCAGCTCTCTTTAGGTGAGCTCCTCTTTCAGGGAAATGTTAAATCCATTCTTATTCTTGGGGACCATACATCTGCTTTTAGCACAAATCAACAGCTCCTGTTCTGAAGAGAGAGGAAGAAAAACAGGAGGATGAAAGAAAAGCCTTTGTGCTGGATTTGCCTGGAATCTCCAGAATCAATTATTCACTTACAGCTATTTTTTAATTCTCATTCAGCTTAGCAATGCTGATCTTGATGGCTCACTCTGTGTTTACCCTCATCCTCCTACAGATTCCACCTCTAAGCCTGAAAATCCCTCATACAAATTCTGGTCTGTCTTTCTCTCCAGGACTGCTTTGTTTTGCTGCTCTCTCTGCTCAGAATACGGTTGAAAGCTTTTGGCTCTCATCATTCTGTCTATTCCTTTTGAGCTTTGTTCAAGAAATGAGTGTGGCTCATTATAGTCTTAAGCCTGTGCTGTTTGCTCTTCAATAACTGGAGGTGGAAAATTGGTGTAGTGACATTTGTGTGTGATGATCCTCTTTGTGATATTCATTATTTAATGAATTGCAACAAAGAAATAGCCAAAGAGGAATCTGGCTTTTAGATGTGATGAGCTGTTCCACTCTCTTGGCTCATGGTTCATGGAGGCACCAGCATCATGCACAGATTTTTTTTAGTGCTAATACACTTCTGGAGGGTGTGGTCAGCTGACACCCTGGGCTGGTGCTGGGTATTTCCACATCAGGATGTAAAAAGATGCTTTTCTACCTTTATCTCAGTGTTGTCATTCCTGGAGATACCTGTCTGCCCTCGTGTTTGCATGTCAGACTCTGTTTTACAGATATAGATATTATCAGGAACTGAAAACAGAGGGAAAACATTCCTGCATGCAGAGCTGCTTCAATAATTTGTAGGCCACTCACATAGAAAGCACCATAAAAAAATAAATAAAGGAAATCGTGTTTACAAGTGATTTGAGAATAGCTGTCTTTTGAATACAAGCCTCTAGGTCTATTAGGAGATTTTACATTCAGCCCAATGCCTGGCCATTATGTGCTGCAAAGAAATTACTCTGATTGTGCAGATCATTTCAACACATAATGACTGGGAGCCCAATATTTTTCATTAATTTCTCTGGGTTAAATAATGCTGTGAAGTAATTTTTCTGATTGTTTTTTTGTTCCAAGAGTGGATTTCTTTCTGATGAAGCTGTGTTCTTAGGTGTTCTATACAATATTGAAACCAAACCTCGTCGTTGCCAGACTTGTCCCCTTGCTGGGTCTTTCCTGTCCCTGGAGGTGACTGAACCTCCTATTCCTTGTCTTGCTTCTCTCATTTTGTCCCTCCCTCCTTCACACTTGCATTGCCCTTTTCTTGACTGAATATTTGACCCAGCTGTCCATAGAATCATTTTATTTGATTTCTTTTCTTCTCCTGTTAAGCTTTGGGATGCTTCTCTCTCCTCCAGTGTCTTGGGTACTGGTGATTGTGGTGCCCCTTCCTCTGCAGGATTTTGTGCCTCACCAGCTGGAAATCTCACATAAATACCTGACTTTCCTCCTGCTTATGGCTCTCTTGAATTCTTTTTCCCGGCAGTGTAATTTTTTAAAGTGCAATATTGTAATTGCTGCCTAAAGTAAAGAATGTTTCAAATTGCAGTTTGTGAAATAGGTTTTATGGAAGAAGCCTGTATTAATCAGCCCTGCTTAGCTACCTGCGCTCAGTAATCCTTCTTTCCTGGATGTTTTTCAGAGTGCCACCTCCACAGAGGAGTCTCCTTTATATTTTGTGGCTTATTTTCAAATAATATACCTGTGCAGAAATTGCTGGGAGAGAGATTGCCTTGGTATCTTTCCCTTCGATGCCTCTGCTGTTTTTCCACCAGAGGGCACTTCCCAGGGAATGGTCCCGAGCTCCAGGAGCCTTTGGACAGCACTGCCAGGGATGGACAGGGTGGGGTTGGTGGGGTCTGTGCAGGGACAGGAGCTGGGTTTGAGGATCCTGATGTGTCTTTTCCAGCTCAGCTCATTCTGTGATTCTATGAAACAGCAGCATGGCCAGATTAGACCTTAACTAAAACCTTAATTAAACCATCAGTGTGTGATGATCCAGGAACATGACTTCTCGTGGGCTGATGTGCTGGACAGCTCTGGGAAATTGGCCATTTGCCCCTGCCCTGCTCTCTTTGCATCTCTGCAGCATCACCAGAGCCGTGTCTCCCATGAATGTGTGTCACAATGCAAACAGATGGGACTCAGTTTCTTCATGCAGAAAAGCCAACCTTTAATGTTGCAGCCTGTTTTTATACAGTTTTCCAAGACCTCGTGTTTAATTGGTTCATAACTTTTTTTGCCACTCAATTCATTGGTCAGTCAATGGCCATCAAAGCTCTCTACTCCTGGATAGTTTACATATTTTCTTCACTGATTCCTATGGGACAGATTTCTTGTTTTTGCAGTTGCAAATTTATTTTCCTTACAAGGATATATTGTTATGCAAACTGACTTTAATTTGATTTTTTCACATGGGAATTTACTAGCCAGAGTAACAGGGCCTAAACCATATTTTTACAAGGCCATTCTTTTGTAAGGTATTGCCCTATGCAACAAATGTGCTTTCTGTCTTCTGTCTCACTGCAAGATGCTGGATCTGGGAATTTTGGATGGGGTTGAAGAGAAAAAAAAGTCATTTGGGTTGCTAGGAAAGGACTAAAATGTTGAAATATCTCTGCCTGACCAGTGGAGTGCTGGGTGAATGTCAGTGCCTGTGAAAGTCAGTCAGGCCCTGCTCTGGCTCCTGGGATGGTGCATTTTGTGCACCACGTTAATGAGGATCTCTGAGAGCAGCAGCCTGGCAGAGCAGATAAGGCACAGATAAGGAGTCAGGGGACCTACAGTCTTCACTCCTCTGGCACTGCCTTCTATCATTTGCCTTCCTTATTAAGACAGCAAGCTTAGGGCAGAAAATTGTCCTAGTTTGTGTTAGTGCAGAGTAATGGGGTCCTGACCTCCGTGGGGGCTCTGGGTGCCACTGAAATACACACACTAATAACAGTGGTGACCTGCTCTGTGTTTTACTATTCCAGCATCCAGCTTCTGTTGCAAGGAGCAATTCATTCCAGGAAATGTGCTGGAATTAACCACTAGAAAATACAGCTATAATTTGTTTTCACTTGTTTTAATGTCAGCAATATATAAACACAGTTTTTCACAAAGAAAAGGGTGGCCCCTCAAGTACAGTAGTGCAGAGATTTGCAAGTGTGTTTAAAGCTATCTGTATGAAATGGCCACCTGAGCAGTTTTTATGGGCTGCTGTGCTCAGAGGATTTCAGATCCTGCATCTCTATAAAGGAGGGAAGCAAAACTGAATTCTAAAACAGTGTTTCTGTCAGGAGCAGCAGAAGTTATCTCCTGTGAGAAGCAGCTCACAGAGCTCCTCCTGCCAGGACAGGAATGGTCTTACCTACAGCTGCTGCTGGGGCAGGTGGGAAACCAGAGCATCCAGAGGAGATTCAGACATCTGCCTGGAAAATATGCCAGAGCAGCAGGAAAACAATGGACTTTTGCAGCAATGTTTCACTGCAATGCTTTGAGAATCCCTGAGCCAGGAATTTGCTGACGCTGTCAAATTCTCCATTCCTAGGCACTATCAGCTGAGACAACTTACAAATGGTTGGGCTGGTAGCCTAAAGGAATTGCTGGCCTTTGCCAAGAGAGATAGAGTTGCCCAGAAGACTGGAGTGAATGTGGTGTGGAGGTGCCAGGATGGATAATGAGCCTTTCTGCTCCTCCTGGAACTGCAGGAGCCTGCAGTGGGGTGGGGGACATCAGATGAAAGCACTCTGACCACAACTGCCTGGAGTAACGAGCAACAGCCTGGCAGAATCAAACCAATCTGCTGGATTGGGAGATGGAGTTGACAGCACATTCTTATTTCTTCTGACACAGCTCACACTTCAGGAGGGTATTCAGATGGTACAAAAATGGGGAGCGCCTGACTGGGCTGTATAGAGCAGAAAACCATTCTCCAACACCTATTATTTAGGGTCATAGGAGTAACTGCAGCACAGCTGAAGGATCATTTGGAGTACTTCTGACTTTCACTTCAATGAATAGAGTTTTAGCCATTTTCAGGGAGAAATTGTACCTTTCTCATTGCCTTTGTTGTGTGACAGTGAGGGGATTGCCTGTCTGATGGTGTATAGCTCACCTCTTGGACACATTTACTGCAGGAGTGTGGGAGAGCTTGTCAAATAAAGATGGAAATATGCAACTGATATGTTATTTTCATGCTCTGGAGTCCCATTAATGCATTTCAGACATGTGAGCACAGAAGTTATCAGTGAACTCTTAACTGAATGGGCAAATTGGTGAATGCAGCATAACAGTAGAGCTGTCAGGGGCAAAAGCTGAAAATGATACATGTGATTCCAAGAATCAGCCCTTTTTGCTTGGTAAATTTTGTGTTTTGCTCTGGCTAAACTAGATTAACATCTTAGCTGTAGAAGTGAAACCCTGCTTCTATCACTGCATCATCTCTTAAAGCATATTCAGTTTAACGTGTGGCAAAGAGGCAAAACAACAGGCCAGTGACAATGACACTGCTGCCTCCCCAACACACTGACTTGGTTGAATATTATCTCCCTGAGCAAGTGACTTCATGAACAGAAGTGATTCAGATTTCCTGAAGATCAGCAGCACAGAGCTGTGAAAAGAGCAGAACATTACTGTGGTCTGATGTCAGCCCTCTGTGTTCACCTTCAATTCCCTTTCCCTGCCATGTTTAAGCTGCAGAGGAAGAAGACCTGGCTGACTCCAGCAGCAAAGGTGAAGCCCAGGATTAGAGGGGACCTCATGTAACATGAATTCATTTAACTTCATGAACTGCAGTGCTGATATTTTTAGGAGTAGTTAAGTGTAACAGGAGTATAATGAAGATAGGCTTATTTAGTCTTTAGAGTAGCCATGATTCAAATCTTGTGGGGCTTTCTAAATCAAGCTCAGTGGCTTAAGCTGTGTCTGGAAATATTCTGTGCAGCCAGTGGTGAAGCCTGCAGAGCTAAGGTCTGTAATGAGGACTAATGAGGTCTCAACAATAGGGTAGAGGGCAGCTGTCTCCAAGGTGCTCAGTTAGAGCAGAAATGCTGTGCAAATAATGTTCTTAAATGTTTTATTTTCAGGTGTGTAAATTTCACTTCTTAAAAAACAAAACAAAAGCAAAAAGAAATTCAAATAGAAATTATGCTCTCTTGTTTGGGCTGAAGAAGTCGTGCCTGGTGTGTGATGTTAAAGGGTGCTGAGGCACTGGAATGGGTTGGCCAGAGAAGCTGTGGCTGGGAGTGTCCAAGGCCAGGCTGGATGGAGCCCCAAGGTTCAGCCTGGGACAGTGGAAGGTGTCCCTGCCCATGGCAGGGGTTTGGAATGAGATGGGCTTTAAGGTCCCTTCCCCCTCAGATCATTCCATGGGTCTGTGTGGAGGGGGCTCTGTATGTTGGGTTAATGCTGGGTACACCTCTATCTGTAATGGGATGTTTAAAAAAGCCAGGCCTCCAATACACTGAGAAACACAAATGTGAGCTGATTTTGCAGGGAAAAAAGTTTCTGCCAGAAGTGTTATTATAATTACATGTTACTGTGCTCACTGTTTCAATGAGTAAGGACTGCAAGTCCATTTAAACTACTTGAGATAAAAATTAGAACTGTTGTTCTCCTGTTTCTGGGTGCATGCTGAGTGCTTCAGAAGAGTAAATGCCCCATTACAGTATAACTTAGTAAAATATTAGAGTCATTTGCACTACACTGGGATTTTACACCCTATTACTGCTCTGAATTATCTGTCATTAGCCCTCATTAAAGGCAGATTTGGTTAGATGGACAATTGTCTATTACAATTTGATTGCAAAGATGTTGTTAGGCTTTCAAATGAATATTTCAAGTGGATCACTGCACAGTTTGCCTCTAAATTCTTTTTTGTTTATCTTGTCCTTCCTCTTCCTCCATCTTTAAGGAGCTTCCACCCAGAATTCCAATGCAGTGGAACCTGAGAAGCAAGTTGACAGCACGGTGAAAATGGCTGGAGTTATAGCTGGTCTCCTGATGTTTGTGATTATCCTCTTGGGAGCAATGCTTACCATCAAAAGAAGGTAAGTTTCTGCTTTGCTTCCATCCTGGACCTGAGATGCATTGTTGTGGTTTCCAAAGGAAGAATAAATAAAGATCCAGCATCCTTAATGTGTGACAGAGAGCAGCAGTTAGTTAATGCCTGTGCACATAACACACCAAGGGTTGTAGGCCCAGAAGAAATTCCTGTTCTGGGAGATCCAGCAACAAAAGAATGGTTGTTGCTGCAAAGAGATAACCATAATTAATTAATAATTAATGTCAAGGGATAAGTCACAAAGTAGCATGGAGAAGTACAAAGGGATAAAAAGACCACCACTCCTAACAGGAAAGACTTGGGATTGCTCAGTCTGGGGAAGAGAAGGTTTGGAGAGACCCAGTTGTGGCTTTTCCAGCACTTGAAGGGAGCCTACAAGAAAGGTGGAGAGAGACAGCTTACAAGGGCCTGGAGTGACAGGACAGGGGGGATGGCTTCAGGCTGACAGAGGGGAGGTTTATATCAGGCATTAGCAAGAAATTCTTCCCTCTGAGAGGTGAGAGGTGAACCTGACATAGGTTGCCCAGAGACCCTGTGACTGCTTCATCCCAAGCATTTTTCCAACATTGAGTTTTCTGGTGCTTTGGCTGTCACAACTGCTACAACACAAGTTATTATCTCACAGATAACACAGACAAAGCCCCAAGCAGAACTACTCGTAAGGCAGAATGAGTCCCAGAGGAGGGACCTGGGGGTCCATTTGCTCTATGTGCAAGTTCCCAAGGTCCTGCTGAGCTGAGCTGGCCCCTGAGGCAGTGCCCAGGACCTTCAGCTGGACCTGCCTGGTCCCCGAAGCATCACGGTTTGGTGAATTTGTGTGTGATGTCCCACACACAGAACTTACTCCATCTGGTTTTGCCATAGGCTCTGTAAACCTGGGCAATTTTCTTCAAAGTTAACATTAAGAAGGAGTGAGTAGGAGTATTAGAAACCTAAATTCTTCCTTTTTTCTCCTAGAGCTGGAAAATTAGTTTCCTCTGTGTTGTTTCCACATCCCTCCCAGGGCAGACGAGCAGAATCCCTGCAGTCTGCATCTCTCTCTGTTTGCTGCAATTTGCAAGGATACCCGCTGGAAGACACTGAAATAAGGAATAAACTGGCTCATTGACTTTAAAATCTTTTCCCATTTAAAAGCTCTGAGTGCAGGAGGAGGTTTGGGAGGCTGTAGCACACCTCCAGCACCTCCAGGGCTGCTGATCACACCCGTTCTGGGCTCCCTGGGATGGGCTCCACCAGCCACATCCAGTTGGGGCTCGGAGCTACAGATGGACAAGTGTTCCCTGGAGATGAACTTCAGCCTGTCAGGCTCATTTCATTTGTAAACTAGTGTGGGTTGGGAGCAGCTTTTATAAAAGGAGAAGCTGATTTGGACCACAAATTGATTAGAACTTCTGGAGGAGCAGAGCTGAAAGCTTGAGCTCCTCTGAGAGAACAGTTTAACAACAGAGTTCTCTTTTATATTTTGCAAACAGAAGCATTTGGAGCTTAAGCTCTTGCATTCCATGTTTGCATTAGCCTCATTTTAAAAACAGTTCCCTTCCCAGTGCTCCAAGGCCTCAGTGTACAAATAGTGTAGCCTTGCAAGGCAGCAATTCAGAAAAATAATTTAACGAGCTGAACTTGAGATGTTGTCTTCAAATGGAGCTGGAAATTATCCCAGTGGCATCTGTCCATGGTCCAGGGCATCACAGCTCATTGGGAGCAGGCACAGGACTTCCTGGATGAAGCATTGTGCTAGCCAGTGCAGAGAGAGAGGAAGGAGAGGGATTAGAAGAGAAGGAAGGCATTGGTTTGAGATAAGCATTGGTATCATCAGGAGCCTCTTTTTGTTCCTGTGAGACTCAGCAGATCAGCAGCACACTGCTTGGAACCTTTCAGACACAGAGCACGAGCAGGCAGTGCTCAGCTGCCCACAGTTTCAGCAGAACAAATTGCAAAAATTCCAGGAACTCAAGAATTTCTGGGGGCTGATAAACTTTTAGAGTGTTTAGTCAGATATGTGAAGCTAACTAAAGCTAACCAGTGTGTTTTTATAGAGTGGAAATTTTGGGGTTGACTTTGTTTGTTGTGTTAGTTGGAACTTGGGGTTGTCTAAAGTCTGCTGAAGTTTCCATCTGTGCATATCTATGTCAAATTGTGTGTACATATAAATTTCTGTTTTAAACATGAATGTCTTACAGTATTTAAAATCTAAACCATTAATTTTGTTTTCTTGGTTTTGGGAACCCACTGACTCCAGGAGTTAAGTCACAATATCATCATACATGTATATGACATAAAAATTGCTGCCACATAATGGAGAGAAACTTCATACCTGGACTTGTAGTGACAGGACATGAGGGGAAGGCTTCAAATTGAAAGAGATTAAATTTATATTGGATATCAGGAAGAAATTCTTCACTCTGTGGGCAGCCCTGGCACAGGGTGCCCAGAGCAGCTGGGGCTGCCCCTGGATCCCTGGCAGTGCCCAAGCCCAGGCTGGATGGGGCTTGGGGCACCCTGGGATGGTGGGAGGTGTCCCTGCCATGGCAGGGGGATTGGAATAATCATAAAGGTCCATTCCAACCCAAACCACTCTGTGATTCTATGATAATTTAGCCTGTTAATTTAGAGGTGGTTATCAGTGCCCTCGTGAGTGTATGTGCCCATGAAAGGCAGAACCACATTCTTTCACTAACAGACACATATCCTGAACTATCTCATTTTTATTGTATGAGAATATTTCTAATTCTCTAAGGCTCTCGTTGTTTTTTCCTTAATATTATTTAAATATTTGTATAACAGAATAAGAGAGAATACAGAATCATTTTGTAAAACAAAACTAAACAAGGAAAACAAGATATTCTTCAGGAGAAAATGCCCTTTGACTTTGCCCCTCTACAAAGGATTTGATTTTGGTCAGTTCTGATTTCATCTGGGCAGTTTTAATTCTGGTGTAATAGTGAATTTTATTTCCCTGGAGTGAGGAATGTGACACCTCTCAGGCTGGTGTGTCTGAGCAGACAAAGCCTCCACTGACCCCTTTAAATAGAAGACTGAATAAATAGGATCAGACAGCCTGTCATGGATGCACTGTAAATAAGTTCTTTAAACTGCTGTCAGTAGCAAAAAAAAGGAGATTTGGGGCTATGTAGGGTCTAGGATTATTTCCTCCTATGAAAATTCAGCTCCTTATTCTGGATTAGGATTTAGTTTGTTACCTTAAACTAATTAAATAAACCCCCAAAGCCTCTTGGGCAGAACATACCCAAGCTGTCAGATAGAATCAGGGAAAGGGACATTTGCACATTCAGAGAGCAGGATCCCCCTGTTGTTTCAGGTGGGGGGCTTCAGGCAGGGCTTTCGTTCTGTTGTACATTCTAGGACCTGGTCAGGTTTTTACTGAACCATAACCCCATAGTTCCCACAGTTAAGCTTTGAAATATTCTTTAGTAAGCACTTATTTCAGGCTGCATATTTTGGAAGAATTTGAGCCAAAATGTCCAATTCCAAAACATAATCCTCCTTTTGTTTGTGTTCCTTTATTTTCTGTCCTTATGGAGCAAACCTTTCTGAGCTTTCCTCTGCAGCCTGGAGGGATGTGCAGCTTTTTAATGAGGGCTGAGAGTCTGGTGGGCTCCCAGATGTCTGTGGCCCAGACAGGAGAGCAGCTGAAAGAACAGCAAGATGTTCAAGGGAGCAGTTCCAGTCGATAGAGCTGTGTGAGCCCTGGTCCTGGCCTCTCACAGGGCTTGGTTTAATTGAATCATTCTGGGGATTTCAGGGTTCAGCTGTGTGTGCTCTCATTTTCTACATCTTGGTCATGTTTCCCTTTGTTTGGAGGCTCAGTGGCAATCACTGCACCTTAACTGGTGCATTGCTAGGGCTGTAGGATTGCTGCTTTCAGGAGAGAATAGCATTTAGTTAAAATACACCCAGGTGTGTCTTGTGGAATCAGTGCCATTCAAATAACTTGGCATACATCAGGAATCTGGCCAAAATAGCAGGCTTATAGCAAAGGCCATCATCAGGAAACCCATGCCACTTCAGTTTAATGCTCACAAACTGCTCTTTGCCCATGTGTGCACAGCACAGAGGGTGACTGTGCACAGAGTGACTGAGCTGAGCCTGGTGCTTGTGGAAGTTGTGTTCAACCACAAAAGTGAACACTTGAAAGCTGCATTTGTATTTCTGAGCGACTCCCAGTCATCCTAGTATCTCCAAGGATGGGATTCTAAAGCTGTGCAATAGGTTGAAGTTTGTGTTTCACTGGTTTTCCCTGTTTTGACCACTGCTGCTGCTTTGGTGGTTTTTGTGGCTGGTAATAAATCTCTGATAACCTGGGCTAGGTCTGTCATGAACCAGTCTTTTCAGAGGAGCCCCTTTCCAGCTATGAAAGGGAAAATATCACCTCTTAGGCTACAACTGATTGCCCAGGCTCAGTTTGTGGTGCTGCTCAAAATGTTGTGAAATGGATTGTTGAGAAACTGTGGTAGAAAATGCTTAATCACAGTGATGCAGAAAGCTAATGCATGCCCCCAGTGCTCAGCTATAAATATGGAGTGATGCTTGAATTCTTAATGAACTATTTGCATTTTGGAGTTTGATGAAGCTTGATTTATCACTAGACAATTTGCTCATTGTCTAAATATTCCAAAATTGTGGTGTTCCTACATTGTCACTTCCCTATTTATTGTTATTTGTATTAATAGCTCTGACATCTTTCTTTCCATTTCAAAAATATCAAAGCACTTGAGAGGCAAAATTAAGTCTCATTGCCCATGTTACTGACATGATAAAGTGAGGGAATTAAAGGTTAGGGGATTTATTCATGGTGGCAGAAGTGGAAACACAACCTGTCTCCAGTTCAGTATCTGTTCATTCCTCACTGACATACAGCTCCTGAAACAAGTGTAGGCAAACAGGACCTCAGTACAGAAAACAGCACAAATACTTTGTATATTGAAAAGGAAGCCTGGAGTTCATCTAAATCTAATTATGTGCCTTTCTCTTTTTCTCCTTTTGGATATTTTGTTCATCTGACTGGCCGTCAATATTTAGAAGAAATGCATATTCCTACTCCTATTACTTGTAAGTACTTGACTGGGGATGAGGTTTTTTGAGCATGTTCACCATGTGGTGATTTTGTGCTTTGTTGTATTCTTTTTTTTTTTTTTTTTTTTTTTTTTTTTTTTTTTTTTTTTTTAACTCTCCATTTATCCTTGTCTTTCCAGCAGCTTGTGTTTTATTTTCCCAGTTGCATGCTGTTATGTTTTCCCCATTTTTCACCTGTAGCTGTGCCTGCAAACATATGAATGTCCCAGAAATGTCAGTTATGGTTTACAGCTCTTCAAATTGGATATTCATCTTTAGATTGGATATCAGGAAAAATTTCTTCACTCAAAGGGCTGTCCAGCACCAGAACATGTGGCCCAGGGAAGTGATGGAGTCACCACTGGGACATTTAAAAGTTGTGTGGACGTGGCTCTTGGGGACAGGGGTTAGGGATGGACACGGCAGTGCTGGAGGAACAGTTGGACTTGATGATCTTGGAAATCTTTTCCAACATAAATGATTCTATGATTCTGTGAATGCTAATGGACAAAGAGAGTGTCCCAAGTGCACCTTTTTAATTGTCCATTGCTCGTAGCCAGACTTCAGCGTAATGCACACCTGAAAGTTATTGTCGGGAATTTCTCAGCCGTGGATGTAAGCTTTTTAAAAACTTTCAGGTTTCTGACAACTGGGAGTTGACATTATTCCAGCAAACATCCCTGTTCCTGGAGCTGCCAGGTTCTGAGTGTTGGTTTGGATCATTGGATGATGAAGTGGTTCAGATATTCAGATCTAAATCACCTGTCCAGTCCTAATGACGATGCTGCATAATTAAGGCAGTTGTTAAGGCACACGAAAATGCTTCACACATGGGTACTTCCAGAGCCATCTGTTGCCTAAAGACTGAGGGGCTGGGAAGCAATCAGGGCCAAGCTGTTTCTGCCATGGTAATGGCTGTCTGAGGATCTGGGGGAGGAGAGGGCTGGATCAATGATGTGAGGAGAAAGTCCTGGAGAAGCGAGTTGGACGCTGCTGCCCTCGGGGGCTGCAGGAGGCAGCAGCTCTGCCCTGCCCAGCTCCCAGAAGCAGCAGGAGCCCTACCACTGACATTAGCCTTCCCCAGAACCTGCCTGACTTGTCAGGGCTCTGAAACCCACCGGGTTGTCCAGAGGGCCACCTCAGCCCTGACAGCCCCTCCTGGTCTGCAGCTCCAGGAGCTGCCTCCTTTCCCCTTCCTGCAGCTCCTCTTTGCCTCATTTGGTGCTTTTTTCTGGAGGATGTTCAGCAGGTCAGCAGAATGAGAAGGTTGATGTGCTGCTGTTTTAAGGGGAGCTGATTTCTTTTCCATATGAGTTGCTTTATGACCAAAGAACAGGGCAGGGGAGGATCCCTGTGCACCACTGCTTGGAGGGATTTTGGTTTTCCATGACCTGTCGGGAAGCAATTGAAAGGGGAACCTTTCCCACTTGCCAAGCATGTGAGGAACCTTAGGACGCCATCACGAGTCCTGACTTTGCCCAGTGATGTAATTGTAAATGCAGAGTAACTCCATTTCCTCTAGACCTCACACTGGTTCACCAAGAATGAAATTTGACCTCAAGTAGTCAGATTAAAGAGGAGGTTAACTAAGTGTAAGGTAGGGGATGGTTCTAACCTAAAGGAGCTACGAGCTAGTTGAATTTATTGATAGAATCTTTCCTCTTCTGCACATTGCTCATGTTTTACAGTTTGGTTTCCTTACAACCAGTAGCACCACTGCCTGAGAAATTCAGTGCCAGGTTATCCATTATAATTCTGTCTTTTTCCAGCAGGCAGTATGTGGTCAGCATGTTCCCTGCTTTATTTTATTTTGAGATCTGTGTGTTTAAAAAGATGAATCAACTTCTGAGCCCTCTGTGACCCATTTTACAGCTGCACAGCATTGCTTTAAGCAGTCAGCTGAGGATTGCTCTGCCAGAGCCAGCACAGGGGTCCTGAAGGGCTCTGTTTGCTGTGGGTCAATTTGCTAGACCCTTTTTCCTCAGGGAGCAGTGCAGTGACTCAGGAAAAGTGAAGAGAAAACCCTCTGGAGGGTCACCCAAGCCTGGGGTTGCAATGAGCTTCAGCAGAGGCAGAGGGAAGGGCTTTACTAAGGTTTAGTGAGGCAGATGTCCACCATGCAGCAATCACAGCAGGGAAAAGCCAGAGGTGTCATCGGGCAAGCTGAGTGTTCCCAGGAGCCAGTGGGGATTGCAGCTCAGCTTGCAGAATTCACAGAGCTTTTCCTCCCCAGTGCCACACCAACATTTTCTGCACAGAGCTCATTCTTGGCTCTGTGCTGGTGCTGTCCCAGGGAAGTTGGAGCATCCTGAAGGTGGAGGCAACACATCCTGGTCCCCTCACCATAAACACTCCCAGCACCAGGCTCTGTGGGGCAGTGCTCTGGTTCACAGATGGTTGTTTGGTCTGGGCTCTGAGCTGGGAAATCCATCTCTGGTTTGGATTTTTCCCCCTTGAACAGCTATCAAGGTAAAAGAGATGCTCCAGTAGTGAGGGAAGAAAGCAGGAGAGCCCATGATGGAGTATCCAGTGAAGTTCTACTGAGTTTCATGTTTCAAGTTTCACATGAAATAGTTTCATTAGAACTGCAGATGAGGACCTGAAATTACTAAGGACTGTGCAATTCTTAGCCAAACCTGATTCAAATTGCTCTGGACTCCTGTGTGCAGAGAGGTTGGATTAAGTTTATTTGAAATGTTGTGGAAAAGCAGCAATATGGTTATATACAGATTTTTTAAAATAAAATTGGTTTCTATGCTATGACCTTGCATGAATTATTTAATCCTGAAGCAAAATTCAGTTGAATGAGTTACCAGTATTGAAAATCTGGTTCCCAAATAGATCTGCTGGCAGATCTTTAAATGTGACAATATGGACTGTATCACTTCATGTTTGGTTTCAATTTCTGGACAGAGATGTGTTTCTTAGAGCAATCCCTGTCTGCTTTCAGATAATTTCTCCCAACCCTTTGTCATCTTCTGTCCAGGCACTTCTTCTTGTTATGGACCAAAATCTCCAATCCTAACTCTTCTAAACAATTCTGAAGGATAAGTCTATTAAAGTCACAGAGACTGTTTTCAGGAGTACCTGGTCTTTACAAAGACAGGCCACAACATTTTGGTAATCTCTAAACTGGAGTTCTGCCCCCAGCCAGTCTTGTGTTCTGCTGCAATTCAGGACTGGAAAATCTGCTTCTGTGAGATGGTTGAGTACCTGCAGCTCTGACTGGTCCAAACCAGTCCGAAATACTCACTTACAGGAGCAGCTATTTTGGGCTGCACAGTTAATGGGTAAATAGTTATGGGATTCTTGTGTGGCAACTGTTGATTGAAAACTTCCTACAAAGCGTAAGAAAGGATGAAAGAGAAGGCCATAAAGAGCTTTAACCTGCTTTGAGTGGAAATACAGCCCAGGAGGCCTCGACTCCTAACTCGTAACTCGCGGTGCAGGGGCAGTAGCAGCCTGTGCCCTCCAGTTTACCCATCAGCAAAGGCTGGTGCTTATGAGTGAGGTCTGGGAGGAGGAGGAGATGGAATTAGGAGTTCTTGTCCTGGTGCACTCCTTGCCCCCCTGTGCCCAGGGCAGTGCCTGAACCTTTCCAGAGGAGTTACTCTGTATTTACACCAGCACAAATGGTGTCTAAGGTTGGGGCAGAATTGCTGCTGTCTCTCTGCACTCAAGTTTAATGGGCAGTGTAAGATATCAACCCAGACAGGTCTGGATGATGGTTTTACTCCCAGCTGAAGCTGTAAAACCAGACAGCAATTCATCCACTTTACAGAAGGCTTTGCATTTAGTGACAGACACCTCTTTTGCAACAGTATTTTCAACTGCAGCAATCCCTATCATGATTTTATTATTTGCTCACCAGGAAAATAAATGGAAATGTTTTCTGTGTGTGGGTTGTTTGTTTTGGTTTGTTTCTTTCTCCTGGGCTGGGTAATGGCTGCAGAATGAAATTTAATCAAGAGCAATATGAGACCAGGGAAGAATTTCTGGAAATGCAGAGATTCGTGTACATGTTACAAGCACTCAGTTTAATGTTATTTATAAGAAAAGGGCACTCAATGGCCAAGATGTTTTCCTTTTCCCCTGAACTGGCCAGAGCTCCAGAGACATGACTGCAATGTAGGAAGCCCCTTCAACTCCCACTGGAATTTCACACCAATTTTAATTGTTGGGTGATTTCAGCTGGAAGTTTCTGTTCATGTTCTGTTCACTGCAAATGTTATTAAGCTAAAATTATACTTAGATTTTTTTAAATAACGGAGTTTATGCTGAATTTATTGCCACCATCTGTGGGACATTTGAAAAGAAAAACACCACTTTATTTTATTTCTAAGCATACCTTTGTACAACCACATTCACACATAAATATCTCATGTATTTCCACGGATGGTGGGATCTGCCTGCACAGGTCAGCTTGCTAAATTGGGATTTTAAGAAGAAACATTCTCATTAGGTGCTTTTCTCATCAGATGATGGAAAAACAGGATCGTTAATCAGTGGCTATGCCTGTCTAATGAAAGCAAATTAAAAAAAAAAAATAATATATCAAAATGCAGAAAGTAGATGAGATGTTATTTAGAACGTGTCTGTGTGGTGATTGCAAGCCTAAACCTTGCAGAGGGTTTGTGGCTGTCTGCACCAGCAGAGACTTCTACTGGGTGGCTCCTATGTGCAGCTGTCTTGTCTAAACTTTCTCTGGTTGCAAGTAAAACTAAAAAATATAACTGAAATTAAATCCTCCACAAGCAGTGATTAATTTGATCAAGTGAAGGTTAGATCACACTCTCGAGAGCCTGTGCTTGTATACCCACAGCACGAAACTCTCAGGGCATCTTTTGGCTTGTCTCTGCTTCCCTTCTCCTGTCCTGTGAGGTTTGCTCTGTGGCATTGGCCTTTGCTCTTCACTTCACTGCAGCAACCTCCCTCTGCCCCTGCCCCAGCCTGGCCTCAGCAGAGCAGCTCTAAAGCCAGCCAAGTCTGATTTGAAGAGCAGTGGTGCAGCAGAACCCTCTGCAATCCTCAGTCAGAGCAGCAGGATCTCCCAGATTACAGTGATCTTGGTTTTAAACCAGCATGACACCATTCTTCCAAACTGGTTTTGTCATCTACTACAGGTTCAGGGCATGGAGATCCTTTCCAACAGATCTGCTGTTTGACCAGTGTGCCCTGGTATCTGCATGGCTCATCTCTGCCTGCCTGAAATTGGAGCAGATTCCATCACAAATCCCATGTGTACTCCTAGGGGTTTGCTATGCACAATTCTCTAAAAGGAATTTTTTTTTTTCTTTTGGCATTCTCAAATTGTTTATTGAAAATGAGGGCAATATGCAATTTGTGTCTGTAGGAGGAAATTTCACGTTTAACTTACCTGATCTATACCTAATGTCTAAATTACCTGTGCATGCAAATCTACACCACAGTGTACATAATCCATCCTGGTGAAACATCTAAAATTAAATCTGTCAATGTACATGCACGAGAGTTCTCCAGGAGTGGCAGTTACAGATTTAATGTTCATGCATGTAGAATTGATATAAAAAGTTAGAGACGAGTTTGAAACTGTTTTTAAAAAATAATCCCTGACAGTCATCCAAACCTCCACGAAACAGGAATCTGATCCTGCAGATACTTCTAACAGAAAATATTGCTGGAGCTTCCTGATTAATGCCTTTGGCAGTAAATGGTTTGTGCTTGATACCAAGTTTGCATTCCTTGACTGTTTAAGTAGAACTCCCACAATTTTAATATACTGCTTCAGATTTTATGTCTAGTCTCTGATATGTGTAGAAGTTTCAAAAAAATAACTGAATCAAATCCCCATCATTTTTGCCCCCCCAAAATTCACACTTAGTTGTGTTCTCTGCCAACGGCTTTTCTCCTTGCTTTAGTGGGGTTAGCATCAACTGCCTGATTATACAGCTGGTTTCATTTTGTCACTCAACTTCGAGCATCTTTCTGTCTCATCCCTCCTCTGTGTGTGTGGTGCTTGCAATCATCATCTCTTCATTTCCAAACCCTCTCAAGCTGAAAAGAGCAACCCAGTAAACTCCATCCATGGACTCCTGCTTTCCTCTTGCCACATTCCCTTACCCTTGAACGTAAACCAGCATTGAGATCATTTTATTCACATCCTGACATTCTGTGTCGATTGTACCAGACTCTTCCTCCCAAGATCTGCCTGGTCCTTTATTTCCTGCCCTTTTCAGCTGCCTACTGCATGAGTGGGGAAGTGTCTGCTCCGTGCAGGGTGTCTCTGTGCTGGGGGCACGCAGCCAGCCCCTGGCTGACACTGGTGCTCCCAGAGCAGCTTTGCTGGGGGTTGCAGTGGCTCTGTGCAGGGCACTGGGGACAGCAGGAGCCGTGTCACCAGCGGGGCTTGTCAGTGATCCACAGAGATCTCTTGGAGCGCCCTATTTTTGGGAACACAGCATTTCTAGATAAATGCTTTTCCAATTCCAAAAGGCGTTTTGATGTGCTGGGAAGTAAAGCTTTACCTAGCTGTGGGTTTTGTCACATCCCTAGTATTCTGGAAAGTGCTAGTCATTTGATTTTCTAATCTTTTCTATGAATTATAATGATGGTAAGGGCCAAATAGGCTTAGTCCTGTGCTGCCACTCTCTCCAGACACGGAACGGCAGCAGAAAAGGCACGTTTAGAAACTGAGAGCCCCTTGATGTGTCTGGCAAGCTTAGCTCTGAAATCCTCAAAAGAGATCTGTCTTCCTTTTCCCTCTAAATTTAGATGAAGAATTTTTACATTCCTGGAACAGAGAGGGAGAAAGGTGGAAACTGATAAGACGCTGTTGAAAGAAAATTGTAGCGTTTTCAGATGCAGACCTGGGTTGTGTGTGTGAGGTAGATTGAGAACTTTATACTCATGTCACCTTTTCTTTTTAGGCATTCAAGCCAATGTTTTAGGGGCCTCTCTGTCTTCTACAGGACCAGGTAGAACTCCTTTGCATAGGGCTTTTGTAAGCAGGCCTTTGGGGACTAAGGGGCTTGGGTTTGGGGTTATTTTTTTCCTGCCTAGAACATGCAGAAATGTTGTCGCTCATTCACACAAAGACAAAACCAGTTTGCCAATTCTGGCTCTTTGTAGCCTGTTGGCATTTCTGAAAAGATACCAGGCAATGGGGATTTACAGATAATTATTGCCACAAATAATTTAACTTCCATCGATTGAGGACGTGGCCCCTTTTGACTCACCATTTTCAGCCATCAGGAGTGGTGTCTGTAGTGGCTCACCCCAGCAGTCCAGAGCGCTCGTTATTAAGGACTTCTGTGTTTTGGATTAGTGTTTCCCACTGAGTGATTTTAATTCCTGTTGCCAAAGAATTCACACAGGCGTGCACGATTAGCAAACCATCAGGATTAGAAGTACCACACGGCAGGGTGAACACACTTCAAGACTGTTGCAGTTACCACAGCACAGAAGAGTAGGGGCTCCCACGTCTGCAGCTCACAGCTCCTGAGTCTGGCTGTGCCAGCTGCTGAACACTGGAAGCAAAGCTTTTAACCTCATTAAGTGGCAGCTCTTTGCTTCATCACTCAAGGACTGCTCCCCTCTTTGCATCTTCATCTGCACAAGTGGATACACCGTGGGGCTTTTGGGAGATCTGAGTAAGCCCCCTGGGATGATGGACCCAGTCTGAACAGCTCTGGGCTTGGATTGGAAACACTAATTGTAAATGGCTGAGCCCCAACTGGCTGAGCAGATGAGACAGATGTGTTTGTTCAAAAGTTTGCAGCAAGCATTCGAGTTTTCTCCATAACTCTGTGCTCTCCTGATCTGGATTATCTTTCTTTGAAACAGGCTTTTCTCCCACAGACACAGGCAAAGGATTTAGCTCTTTTTGACCCTTCTTTGCAAACAAGTATAAGTGGCCAAGCTGCCCATCTCCTGAAGGCTGGGGCTCAGCTGTGTGCTTGAACTTGCCTATAAATGCCACTCTGACATGTTCTGTGCATAAATAGAGCCTGTTAGACTATGTTGGAAGGAGTACCTTTTTTTTTTTTTTAGAATCTAATTAAGTTTAAAAGATGGGTAGTACTTACTGTAAGCATGTTGTTTTAGAAGAGAAAAACCTCTTTGCAAAATGATTCAGTTGTTAGGATTTTTTTCTTCTTTGAGTTGGAGAAAAGAAAGAAAACTAAAGCTCCTTCTTACAGTAATCTGTTTTTCTCCCTTCTATTTTGTTTTATTTTCTTATCTAGGGAAGTCGTGTAAGCAAAGTTCTTTGCTGGTGCTAGGGATTTGTGTGATATTTTTTCAAGGTGTGGATTGTAGAATGTCACACATTCATTTTTAAAGGGTTTTGCTCTCTGATACGAATGAAGCACAGGGCAGTCAAATGTCAGTGGAAGCTTAGCAGCTCACTTTTCCTGCTTCTCTCCATTTATTATTCTCTGTGTTTGCAAAAGAGGAGCCTCTTATGTTCTCAGCTTTGTTAGTGTTTTCAAAGCAGGCAGCCTTGCTGCTTTTGACCAAGTTTTTGCTGTCTCCTCAAAACAAGAAAAGACCCAATTTCCCAAAAGAGGGGCATATTTGGGCATTGCTAAAACAACTTCAACCTTCAAGGTGCCCCAGCCTTCAGTGGCTGGGGATCCCAGAGCAGTTTGGGTGTGTGCCAGGAGGCTGCTGCCCTCGCTGCTCTGCTTGGGGCCAGGACAGAGCTCTGCTCCAGCTCTCCTGTGGCACAGAGCCAGGTCTCATGCTCCCTCAAAGAGCATCCCGTGGGCTGGGTGCAGATGTCCTGGTCCCCTGGAGCCAGCAGTGCTCCCACCCTGAGCCCCCTGCTCCTCCTGGAGCGCGCCGCACCCGCTCTGGGGGCTGGAGCTATTCCAGCCTCTCCAAGGCCCCTGCTCCAGGGGCTGTGCCTATTCCACCCTCTCCAAGGCTGAGGTAGCACTCCCACTGCTGGGGTGATGCAGGTTTGTGCCAGTTGAGTGGCTGGGAGGGAGAGCTCCAGGCTGGTATCACGATATTTATCCTGCTCGAGTCACCTTAGAAAGCCGCGGGGTTTCCTGGCGTGCGGTTTGTCACGTGCCCTGCATGTCTGACCAAGTGGGGAAATTTTGTCAAAATATTTTGCCATTGTTTTGTTTTTAATGAGGGCAAACTGACCTTGCTTTCTCCCCTCTCAAACCACCCCAAAGGAAGCTAGCCAAGAAGCAGAAGGAGACTCAGACCAGCACGCAGAGGGAGATGGGTCCTGTGGCTACTTCTGACAAGACCTCCACCAAACTCAGTGCTGTTCACAATGAAGAAGCTTTTTCTTCCAGCTGCCAAGATGTTAATGGATTCAGTAAGTTTAACTTGCTTGCAATGGATATGACCCCCTTGGAGAGCTCTAGGTTCCTAAAAGGACCAATTCCTTTGGGCACAATGTTAAGGAGTTAGGAATGGCAGTGATAGAGATGATTGCAAAAGCTCCATAGAAATCTGGAATGTCTCTGATACTGCCCCTGCTTTAACTGTTAGACAAGTGGAGAGCATTCCTCTGGGTCCAAGTCTACTGAGAATAATTTATAAAGTCTGTTCTAATAACTGCATCAGAATAAGAGGCACGTGTTTATTTGTTGTTCCGAAATAATTTTCCTTTGTGAGTTGAAGAGTCAAATCACTTAGCTGACTTGTAGGATGAAATAACATTTTCTGTATGAAATTGTTATGAAAGAAGGCCTGGTCTCCTGGCTAGAGAACTGGAATGGAAAGCAGCATTTCTTCCTTTGTCTGTGTCCTTGGTTTATTCTTCACACGGGTTCAGTAAAACTGATCTTAGTTAACATTTGTAAACCACTCAGACCTCTGTAGCTAAAAGAGTTTTGTGGGTAAAGCAGCACCAAGTCCTACTTTAGCCTCACTAGATCCAGGTTGAGTGCATGGTGGATTGCATGGTGGATTTGTAAACTTTTTTCGTATTAAATAAATTTAAACTTAGACACTATGGGCATGTCACTCCTTCTTTTGACACTCAGCCTGTTAGTTTGGACAAGGGACAGCTCTGAAACTCAAGTGTGTACTAAAACTCTTTATTAAGAATCTTTAGTGAAGGGTTTTTTCCCCCTGATTGCTAAAATAGAAGTGCTCCTGACACAAAATGTGGTTTATCATTGAAACCTCCCCTTGTAATCTGAAATAGAGTGGGACAGGTTGAGTGAATTCTTCCTTTCCCTCTCTCTGCAGGTCATGTCAAATTCCATCTGCATGTGCTGCTACTGCCTCTTTGTGTAACACACCTGTGAGATGGATAAATAGGTGTTTGGGACAGCCAAGGCTGGCAGGGAACACTGCTCTCAGTATTAAATTGGCTTCAGTCGAGATCTGATTTTCTCAGGTGCTGAGCAGCTCTATCCTAAGGAGGCAGCAGGAGTTCTGTGGGGTTCCTGTCTTCAAAAGCAGGAGAGCAGCAGGCAGGGCTGGATCCCCCAAACAGCAAAGGCAGCTCGGCTGGAGTATGTGGGGAAAATCAAGGGTTTAGCACTTCCCTCAGAACCTGGGTTTCTGAAAGTTTGGGGATTCTTTTTCCAACCAGAAAATTAGAAGAGACAAGCTTGAAATGTGACCTGATTTCCCCCAACACCCCCTTGTTATTTTGACAGTCTAATTAAAACAGTTGAGTCGTTTGCTTGAAATGGCAACTATAGAAAATATGATGTATCAAATTTTATAAAGAAACAGCACTCCAGGTTTTCAATATTTTTAATCAGTTAGACCTTAACTTGTCTGACATCTCTGCAGATTTTATCACTGCCTTCTTCCATAACCTGAGTCAGTCATAGGCGGATTCTTTATTTTCCTCTTCATATCTGTGAGAAAGAATTATCAATAAATCTTCATGATTTCTCCAAATTTTTTACTGCCAAGTCCAGGATGCTGAGGTGTTGGAGGTAAGTTCTGTGCAGTAGTGTGCACATGCCGATACAGGAATTTTATGGGTAAAAGAATCCTTTAAACAGAAAAATAAAATAAAGTGCCTTAATAGAGTTTAATACTTGTGGGTTCTATGCAGGCCTACTTCAGAAGAACATAATAGGATTATTTCTTAACCTTTCTGCTAACTAATAGAGTTTTACAGGGTTTATTCACCAGAGCTGTTGAAATCAACTGTCTTAAGCAGCAGTCATATTCTTTCTTAAATGTTTTTTTTTTTTGCCTGCCAAGAGTAAACAGCATTTGCAGCATCTCCTGGTGGGCAGTCACCCTCTCCACCCTGCCCCTCAGCTGGGGCAGCCTGAGCTGGCTGTGACAGGGGGGTGGAAATGCCCCTCTCCTTTTGGAAGAGCCCACCCAGGGAAGCAAAGTGCTTGCAGTGCCAGAATCACCTTGCCAGCTCCCTAAAGCAACCAAAGAGATCAAGACAATTTGCTAAGTAGGATCCCTCAGTTAGTGAGGGACTCACAGGCAGCTTTACCTGCAGAATACAATGTCCTGGCAGGGCTTGTGTCCTTGCCTCCATTTTTTTATTTTTGTCACAATAATTTTGATAACCTTTCAGACAGAACAAATTCAGTGAGTGCCTACAGAAGCTTTTCTTTACCCATGCTGTCTCCACTTGGTCTGCCCCCAGGTGAGTCCTGTCCATCCTCCTGCTCTTGCTTACCCTGGCACCACACAGGACTGTTTTATAAATCAGTTAGATTTAAAAATCCCACTTTTAAGGGTGCTGCCAAATGCTCTGCACCATGAGGGAGATAAAAAATGAACACCTGCCCTCCTTCTTATCAGCTCCTTGTTTTCTGTTGAGGCATCAGGACCTCAGGTCCTGCTCAAAAGAGGAAGAGAATTGGGCATTTATCTTTGCTGCCCGAAGCAGAGCCCCTCATCCCTCTCTCCATTCTGCAGTGTTTGTTGTCCTGGCAGGATACATACAGATGCTGAAATTAAAGAGGTTTTCTGGACTCAGCCTCTGTCTCTGACACTCCACAGAATCAGAGAAGGTGTTTGCTGAAACATAGATTGGTCTGTGGCTGTTCCAGCTTGTCTGCTTTTACTCAGGGATCATGAACACCCACAGTTGTTCATTTTCTCAAATATCTTGGTTTTTTTAAGACAACAGTATATCCTAGCTCCATTAAAGGCGGGTGATGGCCCTGGCAGTGGCTGAGCAGTTCCCTGGAGTGCAGGAGTGCTGGGGAGCAGCACAGTCACGTGTGGAGATGGGCTCAGGGCAGGGTAACTAAGAAACGAGATGGGAAATAGGAAACAAGGTGGATCTAAATTTGCCCCCAGTGTCTGCCCTGACCAGAAGGGTGTGCAGGGGGTTGGCAGCAGGCAGAAATCCTGGGCAGTCTGGCAGTGGTGGCACCAGCAGCAGTGGCTCAGCGCAGCCGGGCTGCACTGAGGATGTGCTGTGCACACAGGAGCTGCTCTCCTGGCTGGGCAGTGTCAGGTGCCACGGGCCAGCCTCGTCCAGGAGAATTCCCTGGCCCCTGCAGAGCCCTCCTGGCAGCCTTGCAGGGCTCCTGGCAGGAGCTGTTAGATTCTGAGGACTTAACCCATTAGAATGGAGCCAGTTTTGCTGGAGACTGATTTATTAAGGTGTGCTTTTCCTGTGTGACATCTCAGACTGGGGGAGACAGCTCTCCAGACACCTCTCAGGAGGGACACTGATGGAGATAAAGGAAGGGTTTTAATGCTTCAGGCAGAGCCTTTTGGTAGTGGGGGAGCTGAGTTTTGCAGTAGGAACCACAACCAGAAGTCACCAAGTCAGTGTGACTTCACTTCTGAGAAGAAGATGAGAGGGAGGTGTAGACAAGGGGCATTCAGGGTTTAAATCCATTTGTACCAAGAAACATCAAAATTCACACCTCTCCACAATCCTCCATGGTTTTGTGATCAGTGAGATGCAAAGGTCTTCACAAAAGGCAAACACAGCAAGATGTAGTTCTTACTCTTGCCCCATAGATAATTTTCACTCATAATTAGGTGACCTGCTAAATGCAGCCTAAGGACTTGTAGAGTCATGGACATGGATGTTTTTTAGTAAAATAAAAAAATTTAAACAATTTAAAAATAAAAGACAAACCCACATTTTATCACAGGCATAAAAGGAAAATGTGCTAAATTCCCTTTTACTGGCTTCCATGGGATTTTTGTGGGGTTTGCTACTTTAGGAAATATTATAAAAACTAAAGAATAATTTTCAGAATAGGAAGGAGCCTTCACCACTCTGCATGACTGGAGGGATCTGTGTGGCCTCACGTGCCACTCCAGGGAGCACAAAGAGAATTTTTAATGAAGTCTTAATCTCTACCCTGATGTGAAATCCTCTCTGGACGTGTTTCCTTTGATTACAGACCCAAGTGCCTGTAAGAAATGATAGTCAGAAAGCAGCACTGTGTACACATCTCATTAAACTACCTGACTGATTTGGGGAATAAGTTCTCCAAAGTTTTAGGAAACTTCTCTTTTGTGTTTGTGGGTTTTGGGGGATTTTTGTTTTTGTTTAGTTTTTTGGTTTGGTTTTTCATTTGTTTTGGTTTAGGGTTGGGATTTTTCTTGGTTTTGGTTGGGTTTGTTTGGGGTTTTTTTCCCTCCTTTTTATTCTAAAAGTCACACCTCTGTGTCACAAACACAATTCATGTCATAAACCTCAGCTGGTAACATCTTTAATCAAGCTCACTGACATGAGGAGTTTACCTGGCAATTCCTCCTCAGCAGCTCTGGAAAGGCAGCATGGCCCTATGAGTTCTTTTAGACTCCCAAATGCCAGAAAAACTTGAGTCCTGGCCCAGCCCTGAGTGCTGCCCTGCCCTGTGGCTCTGGGCAAAGCAATTGCTCTGTTTAGATCTTCTTCTGTGCTCTCTGCACCATGGCCACGTCCTAAGTGTGCTGAGAGCAGGGTCTGGCTGAGGCTGACAAAGAGCACAAAAGTGCAAGAGGCCCCAAAGCAGAGGAGCTTTATGACTTAAGGCAGCTGGGCAGAGCTCCAGCAGACCAAACCATGAGGAATTTGATTGTTTTAATGTGTTTCCAAGTCATGTAGGTCTGAAAATATGGGGTGAGGATGCAGAAGGAGAGCGAGTTCATGAACTAGATGAATGTAAACTGCTCAGGAGGTAATTCTGACTTTATGGAGCTCCCTAGACCAGTGACTTCTTTGGGTTTCCCCACAGAATAACTTGAAATTTTTAAGCAGTGCTTGCTCCATAGATACAAAAAATTGCTTCTGAAATGACTTTGATGTACACTGAGTTTTATCTACTTCTGCTGGGCTATGGAATAGTTTTTGCTCTGTTATCTGTTGTCATCTTTCTGATGTACTGAGATTTGTATTAGCTTGTTTCCCAGCATTCTGAGGAGGAGATAAATAAATGCCTGTAACTCTGAGAGTGAATGCAGAGTGATAACAAAAGAATATGCCTTCAAAAATGATGGATTACCATAAGAATGTGCATGTTTGCTCTTGTAGGTATAAACCAGCCTCATAAATTTACTATCAAGACAAGAATCTACCACGAAGATGTTGAGCCCTTCCTCCTTTCAAAAAAAAAAAAAAAATTGATTAATATGGAAATACTTGATTTGATTAATATGGAAACATTTGATTTGATTAATATGGAAATTTGTGTCCAGAGAAGGCTAATGCTGTAATGGGAGAAAGCAGGGATGTTTGTCCTGCTGAAAGAACCCAGCTCACAGTGGAAGGGGCTGTAGGATTTGCTATGAACAGTCCTGGCTTGAAGAACAAGTCCCTTGTAATCTTGTAATGTTTTAACCAAAAAATTGCTACCCCACCTGTGTGTTTTTGTGGTACATTTTGTTTGAGTAGGTTTATTTTACTGTCAATACTAATTTGCTGTAGTTTGTATTTTGGGGGTCATTTTTGAGGAATTTCCTCTTAGAGACAAAACCCTAAGTTTGCTCCTTTGGTTAAAAAAAAAGAACATTTAGAATATAGGCCTATGAATGTAGCTCTGTGTGTATCCTGTTTAGGAACACATTGATTTACAGTAACTATAATCCTACATTTGGGGTCTGGAGTGCTTATATTAAAGAAAATCCATCATGATGACAATGTAATAAATGTAATATGCATGTTGAAATGAAAAATATAATTCATTTTGATAAGCCTTATATATCCCATATTACTGTGTTCTTTGAGGAACATTCTCCCTGTTCTCTTTCTCTCTCTTAATATATGTCTAAAGTCTTTTCCTTATGTCTTTCCTACCTAGCATCACCCTCTCCTTGTTCATTTTCTGTCCAAAGCAAAACCCTTCAGAGCAAATCTATGTTGAATTCCTACTACTCAGGTACTAGTGCCAGACTTTTCTTTCATTCCTAAATTTTCTTTGCTTTTGTACGTTACCCAGTATAACCTATAATAGACCGAGGCTCCAGAGTGGGACACACAGCTAACCTTGTTCTCATTTTCTGTAACTTTTCTCTTCCCGTTGATCCTCTGTTGATTCCCATTGATCCCTGTCGTGTGGGTGAACGGAATTCCATCTCAAAGTTTCATCAGACACCGTGCCATCGACCACGCTGTTAGGTAAGAGGACAGGTATGGTGTGCTGGGCTGAGCTGGACAGCAAACACACTCTGTGTCATGGGAAAAACACTGTGAAGGCTTTGGCTTCCAAAATCAGAAGTAATCCTGTGTTCATCAGAAATCTTTTGTTTCATTCATGTTTTGTTATTGCTCTTAGTTGCTTTCAAAGGAAAGAAAAATTCAAAAAGTAAGGTTTAGTCATTTTTTTTTTCATGTTTTGTTTCTTTTTGTCAGTGAGATTTGGGGTTCTGGGCCACGTTCCCACAGGCTGCCTTGCCCCAGGCTTAGTTCTGACTCCTGCAGGTGGTGGTGCCTGTGCAGCTGATACAGAAGCACCGGGGAAGGGATCTTTAAAGGCTCTCCAGGCCAGTCCCCTGCCGTGGGCAGGAACATTTTCCTGTAGACCAGACTGCTCAGAGCCCCATCTGACCTGACCTGGAGCATTTCCAGGCATGGGGCATCTCCCACCCCTCTGGGCAACCTCTGCCAGTGCCTCACCACCCTTTATATAAAAAGTTTCTTCTTTGTATCTGGTGTGAATTACCCTATTTCCAGTTAAAACCACCCCCCTGTGCTGTGTGTGAGGCTCAGCTGTACCTGCCTCAAGGGCTGCAGATGTAAGTGAGGATCTGCACGTCTGCAGCAGCTGGGAACCTGCAGTTTTGGGGGAAGTTGGATGTATAAAGGTTATTTGGAGAAATTCCTGGCTGGGTTTTGGGAAGTGGCTCCACCTGATTCTGTGTGTGCTGAGAGTTAAATGCTAGATCTTTCAGGCAGTCAGATATGGATTTGAGAGGATAGCAAACAGGCAGGTCCTGAGAGGCAGAGGCTGTTCTGTGGCTGTATAAAATATCAGAAAGAAATTCTCCCCTGTGAGGGTGGGCAGGCCCTGGCACAGGGTGCCCAGAGCAGCTGGGGCTGCCCCTGGATCCCAGGGTATCCAAAGCCAGGCTGGAAGGGGCTTGGGGCACCCTGGGACAGTGGAAGGTGTCCCTGCCCATGGCAGGGGTGGCTCTGGCACTAGGTGGCCTTTGAGTTCCCTTCTCACCCAAACCACTCTGATTCCCTTTTTTATGAATTCCTCCACTCCAGAGCAGAAAGATGATGTGTGGCTGATCAGAATCTAGCCAGTGGGATTTATCATTTTGGATTATCTACAATAAATGTTCCTTCCAGACACAGTAATCTACTGTGACTGCTTCAGACATCACTCAGAACATGTGGAAGGGCCACAGTTAGACCAGGAGGAAATGACAGGCAGAGGCTGTTCCTTGGTTTACAGCCTGGCACAGAGGCTGGGAGGGGCTGCCACAGCACACCCATCCATCCTGCTGCCTGCCAGAATGCTGATGGCAAGGAATGAGGCCTCTGACTGGGGTGGGGGAGGAAAGGAGTCCATTTCTCAGAAGGTTTGGTCTCATTTCCCAGAGACTCAGAAAAGCCCAAAGGCAGGTTTCTCTTTTGGCTGTCCTTTAGAAAGAAGGCCCTGACCTGCAGTTTGATGGAAGACACCAAACTCTCTCAGTCTGGTGTTTGACATCTGGGAAAACCTGGCCATGCTTTTGGGGAGCTGCTTTCCCCCCTCTGCCCTGATGGAATAAGGTGTGAACTGCACTCTTGGCACTCTGAACCTCAAGGAGCAATGAACAGGTTCCCTCTGTGCTTCTCCTGGCAAAGCAAAAGCCTCCAGCACATTTTAAACCCCAACATTTTACAGATGAAAAAGAGGAAACAGGAATCTAACTAGCCTTGTGCTTATGTATTCAAAACTGTTTCAAATTTCTACTAAGCATTATAGCTGAGGAAGGAATGATGTCCCTGATTTTCACATGGGAAGTTAAGTATAGAGCACTTTTAAGATATGAATTACACAGACTGGTCACTGTCCCAGTTCCACCTGAATTTATCTGCCTGTGAAACAGCCCCTGACATTGGAGAAATTTCTATCTTGTGACTTGCAGACAAATTAAAACCTTGGTGTTCTGGTTTCTCAGACAAATCCATCAGAATGTTGGATGTTGCTGTTTGAGCAAAATAAGTTTAATTTTTGATGTTTATTAATATTAATACCCAGGGAAGAAAAACATATCTTGAAAAGGGATCAGTCATCCCACTAGCAATATCTGTACCTGCAATTCAGTGCTCTTTTTTCCCATCTCTTTTGCTTTCTGCTATTCTGTATTTGCAGTACTGCATGGCTCCCTAGGCTTGGCTGTGACATGTAAAAAAAGGAGATTTGGGATTTGCCTCTATCCCAATTCCTGATTAATACTTTTTTTTATTAATGCATGTTTTTAATTAAGTTATTTTCTCTTCCAGTTGTGGACAACTCTGGATTTTAAATGTTTTTCTCAAACGTCTTCACTAGAGAAGGGAATATCTAACACTAAAAAACTAAATGAGGTAGATTTCCACTTGAAGATGAGGTAGCACAACCTTAGGGGTTGCTTTGAGAGAAGAGTTTCATGTCCAGGAGCTCTTGAAGATGTTCAGGAGATCTCACCAGGGCTGTCCCTTCAGGGGAGCCAGCATGTCCTTCCTTTGCATCCATTGGCATCTCCTGGCAGCAGGAAAGGACATTTAGCCTTGTTCTTATTCCAGCTGCCCACGAGGATCACCACAGGAGTCACTACCCTCCAGAGAGCACAGGGATTTTAGCACCTTGCAGATGGGCAGAACAAGCAGAGAGAGCTCTCTGACACAGTCTCAGACAAAAAAATTGGCTGTGCTTAGGAAGACATGGAAATTTTCCATGGATTTTGGACTTCTATAGCTTTTTTGCCCAGCCCTAATCAGTCTGCTGTGTGTGCATCCCCAGTCTAATCTGAATAACTCCAAGATGTTAAGAAGCCAGTATTGCTGCTTTAGCAGGTGCGTCCACCACTGACTTTTTAAATTGTGGGATGAGTTATTTTTATGCAATGGATGCTCAAAAATTCGATGGCTTGGCCTGCTCAGTTGCATCAGAAGCCTCCCAGGCCAAGTCAGCCTCTAATAAGGAGCTGTGGGAGAGGTTTTGCCAGCCCTTTGCTGTGCTGAGGTTGGCCAGGGGCAGAGGGAGCACCAAAGGTTCAGCCCTTCGTAGGCTGAGCTGCATTTCTCTGACATTTCATCCAGCCTGCAGAACTGAAAACCCTCTCTGCCAGTCTTTAGTGGCTTGTCCTTTCATGTGCTGTTTTGAAGTTTCCAGTTGTTTTCCAGATGTGGCTGAGTTTCTCTGGCAGGTGGGTTGATCTGGCAGCCTCTTTTCACTGAGGAGAAAAAGAGAGATTTGACTTGGTGAGGTCCACACAGCCAAAGAGCCTCACAGTTACATTTGTACCAAACAATCCCAAATCATTGCCCACTTCACCAAAGCATCTTCTTTGCTTCTTTAATAGGATTTTCTTCTCTGCTTCCTGATGAAGAAAATGTATGTAATAGTTTTTCATAGGATCAGAATGATCTTATGTAAGAATACTCTTAGAATACTCTAATATTCTTATTAGAATACTTTTGTAAGATTAGAATAGTCTTATGCTTGGTGTTAACCAAGCAAATCTTACAAAGTTCTAGAATCTAGAAAAAAGATTTATTTAAAAAAAAAATTATGGACTTCATGCCTTTGAAATGAAAGGTGCACTCTCTGTGCTCTGTCAAGCCTGCTGTCAGAAGGCTTTGTTAAGCAATGTGCCCTTTCAGAGCTCAGCTGATATCATTAGATAAATGATGTTTTGCCTTTGGTTTGCCATACCACTGTTGGTATTGTAGATAGAATATTAGAGCTGGGTATTCATCATAAAATAAAGCCTTGACACACACAAAAAAGCAAATTATTTTTCATCTTACTCCATATCCCTGGTGTAAGGGAAGAGGTATTAGCCATGCTCTAGTCACCCTGGGAAGATGTCAAAGATTTGACAGTCTTTGCTCTAGTGTGGAGAGACTGGCTCTGTGTGTAATTAAATCCATCACAAACACCACTCAAAACATAATTTATTTTGTGCAAAGGGTGTCGTATCACATCTTATCACTTGCCAAGGCTAAGAGAATAAAAAATATAAGCAGATATGATAGCCCTGTTATTTCAGTCACAGGAGGAATGTGTGGACATTAAAGCAAAAGTTTTGAGAGAAGCTTCTCCACGTGTAGAAGATGACACATCAGTGCAGCTTTGCTTTTAGTTGTGAGAGGCATGGCTGAGTTTTCTGGTCAGGAGTCAGCATCATCCTCTGTGCACACATATCCAATTCTCAGTCTAACTATGTTTACAAAACAAATGATCTCTATAAAAGCATTAAAGCTTTAATCCCTAAAGGTGCTCTGGATGAGCAGGACCCCTCCCAGCAGCCTTGCTGGGGCTCTGATCACACAGAGCCACTGTGCACAGGGCACGGGGCTCTGATCATGCAGAGCCACTGCCACACTGGCAATCTCATTTCTCAGCTGCTCTTCCTCTTATCTGTGACATTTATGGAGAAGTTCATCAGTTTTTCTGTGGAGGCAAACATATTTATTTTAGTTGTCTGAGTAGCAGGGAAGCACAGAACACAAGGTGTGGCAGCAGCAGGCAATAATAACTTACAATAATAATAACTCACTGGCAGGGTAGCTCATCAAAGGGGGAGGGTTCTGCTGAGGTGCCCTCTGCTCCAGCTCCCTCTGCCCGCTGGACTCTGCTACTTCCTGGCACAATAAGACCTCCAGGTTGATTTCAGCAAGTTCCTGATTATTTCCCCAGCAAAGACACTGACAAAAAGCACCATTTCACAGCAGGGAGAATTTGTGATTATGTGAAGTCAGCATAGTTACCTCTGCTTATCTGCGGTTACACACTAAACATGAGCTGAGACACCTGACGAGTTTCCCAATCAGCCAAGTCAGGTAAGAGACAGGGAATCACCAATTTGCTGTCTTCTACAAAATTTCAGGGAGTTAGCTGAACTCTCAAGCTGATCACAGAACGAGCTGGGTCGGAAGGAATGTTAAAGCTCATCTCCTTCCACCCCCTGCCATGGACCTTCCACTGTCCCAGGCTGCTCCAAGCCCCAATGTCCAACCTGGCCCTGGACACTGCCAGGGATGGGGCATCATGAAAATGCCAGCTTCCAGAACCAAAACATCTGAGGGGTTTTTTATTTTTAAATTAAATTATGGACATCTTAATATGAGGAGTAGGTGTGGCACTGAAAAGGGTTAACAAACAAGCTGGCACACACTTTGCTGTCACAAGCTGCTGATATTAGAAACAGTCCTGTCCTAAACAGCATGTTCCCAACCACATGCAGAATACCTGCCTTATTCACAGCTGCACAAATAGAACTGTGCAAATCTGGAAATTGTTCTAGGAAAGAACCAGAGCCCTGAGCAGCCTGCCCTAATGAGACTTCAGAAGCTCTCAATTGATTTACTTTATCAAAGAAAAACTGAAGAAGTGATTTGATCAGTGCCTGCACAGGTCAGGATTTCAAATGCTCAGAGGGCTCTTTAATCTAACAGAAGGTATAATAAGATTCAGTGCCTGCAGTTGAAGCTAAGCAAAATCAAATTGCAATTAAGTAATGTTTAGACTGCAAGGGTAATTAACCATTACCACAATTTTGGGGGTCAGAATGGAATCACCACCTCTTGAAATGTTTTAATTTGAATTATTTCTTGGAACGGTATTCCATCTCTGGAATGCAGTGAAATATGGTGCTGTGTGTTCCTATCAAAAGCACAAGGACATATGACTAGGATAAATGTGTATATGAAATATATATCTTTTAAATGCCCTGATGCATAATCCTGTACATTTACTAGTTTCTGAGTATTAGAGTGAATTATTTCCTGCAACTTGCCCATTAGAAAAAAACAAAACAAAACAAAAACAAAAAACAACCCATTTTCCTGTTTTGTTTTTCTCACTGATAGCTCACCAAAGGCACACATGCTTTATAGACACTGCCAAAAATTTAGTGAAAAGTCTTGGCCAATTTGTTCTGCAAAGTCATCCTCATTTGCAGGGGACTGGGGACATGTTTGTGAGAAGCAGACAGAGAAAAGGCACTGCAGAAAATTACTTTAACTTGCCTTTAGTGTAACAATTAAAGCAGCCTAAATTTGCTGGAATCCTTGCTGTCTTTCCCAGTAATAATGGTGCCATAAGGAATGAGATGGCTGCAAACAGAAGCAAAAGCAAAGCTGTTTGCCAGCCCCCCAAAAGCTCTTTTTCTTGGCTGTCCAAGGAAGAGGTCACTTCACTGCCACCTCCCCTCCCGGGTGCATTTTGAATTGCTCACAGAATTGCTGCAAACACACCCTGAGAGGGGCTGGCCCTGCTCTGCCCCCTTGCCTGTGCTTAGCTCCACGCTCCTGGGGGATCAGGTGGAGGGGGACGGTGTGCTACTCGCATCAGGCTTTATTAGCAGAACATGGAAGGGTTAAGCTCAGCTCACACAAAGCAATTTGTGTCCAGGAAGGCCCCTCTACATTTTCCTTGGCCCGAATAAAATGCTGGTGGGAGCGACTGAGAGTCCAGAGCTGCTGCTGTTGTTGGGGTTGGGATTTTTTTTGCAGGTAGTACAGGTGCCATGCAGGATGTGTTTGTCACAGAGGACTGGAGGGGCTGGTGGCCTGAACAGTTTCAGCTGAGTGTCCCAGGCTGGAGAGGGGGGTGATCCACATTGTGGATGCTTTTCTTTGAGCAGAAACACCTGACTGGGTGAGGCACACAAACAGTGCTGCCACAGCTCACACTTTGCATTCTCCCCTGGGAGGGTGGGCAGGGGCTGGCACAGGGTGCCAGGGCAGCTGGGGCTGCCCCTGGATCCCTGGCAGTGCCCAAGGACAGGCTGGATAGGGTTTGGAGCAGCCTGGGATACTGAAAGGAGATGGTCCCTTCCAAGGCCAAACCATTCTGTGCTTCTGTGCCACAAGAGCTGCTCCTACAACCAGTGGCCTTTGCACCAGTTTTGATCTCACTGACCAAGGACAGCAGTTGTCACTGTGGACTCAAGGGCCAGACAGACCCCTCTTTGCTGCTGAGCACCTTCTTCTAGTCCCAGCTCCATACCATGAGTGCCTACTTTAAGGGAAGTTATTCTGGAAAGAAGGAGCCCCCACTCTCCTGGCTCTCACCTCTCCCTGTGACACATCTCTCTGAGAAGAGAGCCAAGTATACCAGAATTAAAGGAACTGATGAAGAGAGAAATTAGCAATTGACTGCGAAGGAGCTGGCTGATCTGAGCTCCATTTTACAAGTCGCCTGTGCTCTGCGTGTGCCCTGCCCACATTAGCACCAGAACCACACATTAGTTTTAAGACTCCCTCTCGAATTGGGATCTAGTAATGTTTTTTAATTGGGGCTGATAAAAATGTGGCATTACTTTCAGGTTCCTCAGAGAAGCCAATTGTGAAATTGGGTTTGTATTAAACCTAATGATGGAAAATTAAGCATAGTACGTCTGTCGGAAATGGTCCGCGATAAAAATCTTCTCCTTTTCATTACAGGAGGTTAATAGGGAATAGGGGAGCAAAGATGCACTGGGAAAGTGAATCCAACTAGGGGAATTAATAAGCCTTGAAATTCCCTCTGTTCAGAGTTCTCACACTGTCATTAGTCAGAGCATTAGGGATGATTATACAAATGCTTTGGATGTTACTCTTCCTTAAATCCCAAATTTATTCACATTTTCTGTGTGAGGGTTGCTTTGCTTGAGCCATGGTTCTGTGAGTGTTCTGGGAATGTGACCGTGTTCATGAGAATCTGGGACTCAGAAATCCTGAAATTCAGGAGTCTGATCTTCAAAGCAGATGATCACTGCTCTAATTTATTTCAGAGGAGCAGGCTGTGTTCAGCATCTCTGATAACTCAGCCCCCAGCCGTGTTTATGTCCCTCTGGTGATCAGCTTGCCCTGCAGCAGTGTCCACTGCTGGCATTCCTGTCTCCTCACAGTCCTGCAGCTCCCAAATAGATCATATCCCTGCCTTCACATCTTCTCCTAAGCTAATAATAAACCAGCTGAAGTGCTGTTTCTCATGTCTGTGCTTTGCCAGCTGCTGAGGAGGCAGTGGGATGCCCTCAGCCCTCTGCTCCTGCCCACCTTTGCAGGTGGGACATGAGCAGCCCCTGCCCAAACACCACAGTGGTTTCTCAAGCTGAGCAATGGTTACAAGAGCATTCCAAGATGATTTCTGTCTCACAGAAATCACCCTGAAATTGCAGTTTGATGTATTCATTCTTTTTCCCTTTAAAAACGTGGCCGTGGTGTTGCTCTCAAGGGGTGGTGTTTCAGCTCTTTGACTGTGAACTTGCTGGAAGAAACAAAGCCTGGATGTGGAAGCTCAAGGGGCTTGGGTGAACAGTCTGAGGGAGGTGCATTTTCTGTTTGCTCATACCTTGGTTTGGGTAAGGCAGAAAGAATTGATGCAGGTGAAAGGAGCTGAGCATCTCAGATCCCTGCAATCATAGGAAAAAACAGTGCTATATTCAGCCAGCTACTGAAATTTGGATAGCTCTGCTAGATAAGTCATTGAATTTTTCATTTAGTCCGAGTTTCTGTTGTTAAAGATTGTTTGTTTGTAAAGTCAATTGTTTGGTTATTGAAGTTATTATTTAAGTTCTTTGCTGTTAGTTCACTGGGAATATTTTGTTGTGCATATGTTTTTGCTGGGGATATGAGGTTGTAATTCCATATGCATAGTGATAGATTTCTTTAAATCCACTTCTTTAAAAAAAACCCACTTTTCTATTAAGTTTACATATCTGAAATTTAAATTTCTGTGCACAAGATAACTATATTTTTAAGCCGGGTTTTTTTTTTTTTTTCCTGATGATATTACATCTTTGTCATTGACATACAAAATTTTAGGCCTGAACTAGCAGAGCAGTTGAATTTGCCTCAGCATCCTGACTTATTTGAAATGCTAATCACCTGCTTGCTGTTCACTCGGGTCCCTCTCAGTTATCTCATGCTGTACACCCCAAATCCTGCCTGAATCTCTGGCTCATCTCTCTGTATCTCCGAGCTGTGTTCTTTGCAGGTTTGGGCAGACAGCATCCGTGTAGCTCTGTTGGAGTTGCAGTGGGGAGCCCACCCTTGATGTGCCATATCCTTGTTAGCCTGACTGGCTGTTCTCTCCTGTCTTTTTGGGCTTGTTCTGCTCGACACACACAAATATTCACACATGATTTAGCCTTCCTAGGCATTTTAGACAAGTGTGTGTTCTCCGTTCATTTCTCGACTTCGTTTTGCCCGCACCTGTCGTGGTTTCAATTTGAAACCGGGCAGAAACACCAATTTTTGTTCTGGTTTAATTTTACCAATTTCAAAAATTCTAATCAAGAGAAAAGCAGGCTTAAGCTTAAAAGTAATAAGACTTTATTAACTAACACTAAAAGAAAGAAAAACAATAAGAAATGAGGATGGAACCTTCAAAACACTCTTCCTCCCTCCCCACAATCCTTTTTTCCTCTTAACCAACAATGTAAAGACAACAACACTCAGAAATCTCAGTCAGTTTTTCACCTCTACAAATAGTCTTTCTTTAGTTTATTTAGAGAGAAAAGTATTCTTTGCTAATGCTATGGAAAGCTTCTCACAAGAAAAGAACTCTTGTGACTTCATTTTTTTCACAAACTGCAGGTGCCCAGTATTTGCCTTTGTGAAGTCTTTCCCATCTTTCACAGTTTTTCTTGACAACTGTGTTCTCAGTCCATATCAGCTTATTGGGGTGCATTTTTTAAGGATGAGCTGTTCCAGCATCCTTTCACCCATCTCTGGGAACAGAGGTCTGACCCTTTTATCCCCAGGGCTGAGGTTTCTCATCAAATTTCTAACACTGGTGCCTCTGTTCATAATTGTGGCTAGAAAGCTACCACCCCCCCCAAAGTATTCCATGAATTTACTGGAGAGAACCCAAAGTCTGATATAGCAAGTATATAGCTTCACAAAAGAATTTTACAGCCTAAGCTTAAGACAAACTTTCCAAAATTTCTTCAATCTAAAATTTAACTCTTTTCTTACCGACTTCAATAGCACCAACCTGTGGGGTGGTGTTAAATGAGCAGGGAGAGGATGGCACTGGTAAGTGCAGGTGGTTGAGTGTTGTTCCTGAAAATCAACCTTCTGATTTGTTTTAGTATAGTGGAGTCAGTTCTCATGAATTGTAAGATAAACAAGGATCATGTTTACATTCCTTTGTAAAAGAGATCACCTGATGGACTTCCCAAGTGAGCAGTGGAGATGGAGAGGTGGGAACTTCTCTGTCCAATCTCTGATCACTGTCCAGAAACTGAGAGATACGAGGTCAACAATAAACTAGGATCTTCTTCCTTTCTTCTTCTCTACCTGAACACCTATTGTGTGTGTTAGTGTGTTTCTATCTGCGTCACAGTAACAGCTGAGAGCTCCTTTTGCCTCCTGTGTCTCTGGCAGACAGCAGCCACGGCGAGCTGGCGCAGCCCACGCTGACCATCCAGACGCACGCGTACCGCGGCTGCGAGCCCGTGGAGATGTCCTACCCGCGCGGGCAGTTCCAGCCCGCCATCCGCGTGGCAGACCTGCTGCAGCACATCACCCAGATGAAGAGGGGACAGGGCTACGGCTTCAAGGAGGAGTACGAGGTGAGAGGAACCTTTCTTCACGTGGCTCACGAGGGGTGGAAGCTTGGGAGAGGAGAGCAGCTGGTTTTGAGAGTTTTCTTTTCCTTAATTCACCCTCGGGATCCTTTTCTTTCTGATTCTGGCTTTGAGGGCAGGCTTCTGCAGCACTATCAGTGGTTGGAGGCCCTCTATTCCAAAGAGAAGGTGTTCACTACAGCAGTAAGAGGGTGACTGTGCCCCTCCCTCTGTGCCATAAAAAGCAGACAGCAAATATTCAACCCAGCACAGCATGTGCAGTCCCACAGCCCCTGCCTGATCAATGTTTTCCCTGAGTAGTGTGAGCCAGGCTGTGAGAAGAGGAAAAGGTTTTGCCCGAGCCTTTTGGGAGCTCCAAGTCCTCTCTCATAATTGATCACATTAAATCACAGTGCAATGACCTGAATTGTCAAGTCAAGGGCAGGTATTTGTGTAGTTTAAATGAAGGTGAAATTTTCCAATATGATCAAACCTCTGGCTCAGAATAAGTTTGACTGACATCCTCTACCATCTCCACATGAGGAGAGGAGTAAAGGAAGTAAGCTGGAAAAATGAAAGCTGCCCTCTTTCCCCTCACCTCTTCCCCCTGCAAGCTGGAAAGGCCAGGGATATAATCCACATGACCTAAGGACATGATGTTGGAGATGATTTGGAAGAGGAAAACACACTTAAAGCAGAGCAAACAGAAGAGGGAAATAGCATCAAACTCAGATGACTCAGCTCTAGCAAATGATAATTGTAATCAATGTAGTAAGCTTGTGGGAAGGCAATAAGAAATTAATACACATAGTGGCATTAAAACAATTTTAAAATAATGTAACAGCTGTGAAAATAAGTTGCTTAATGAAAGCAGCTCACTTTTCCACCCTGCAAGTAAGAGTCTATGGGGTTTGTGTCCTCAGTGCTGAGGTTTGCTGTAACTGAGAGCCTGCCTTTTGCTGGTCCTCACCAGGGAGTGTTTTTTTAATCAGATGGCATAAAAAACTGTCATAGCAAATGTTTCTGGAACTGTATGTTAACCAGGTCTAGGCACTCTTGCCCCCTAATCAAGCGTGCTAATTAAACTATCAATATAAAGAGCTTTGTTTGATATTGAAAAAGGGTAGCAATTCTCTGAGGAGATTTACTTAGCCCCCCCTTGGCCTCCATTTCCATGAGGAGTACCCAAAACTACATTGAGCTCAATTACAGCTGCCCTAAGACTCAGTTCTTGATGTTCAAGAAGAAAACAGGTGCTGGCATATATGTAATTTTCTGGCGCTGGCATCGGTAATTATCAAAATAGCACATTAGCATGAAAAATGTCAATGCAACTTTCAGCTCCACGAGCTCTGCCATTCCCAGAAAGTGCTGTCTGCAGACGTAGAGCCCGATGATGCCATTACACAGATTTGCATAATTCCTTTCTTTACGAGGAATGGCCTGGAGAACGGCACAGGTTCCCAAATCCCAGCACTGTTCCATCAGCCGTAATTGCAGCCGCTTTCCAGGGCGGGATTTGGGGCTGGAGCACGGGGTGGAGGCAGCGCTTCAGCTCCAGGTAGCAGTGGGGAGGATGTCAGGGAGCACGAGAGCTCCTGGAAGGTGGAGGTTTGAGCTGGCTGTGAGTGGGGACTCAGCCTGGGATCTGCAGGAGCGCAGAGCTGCAAAATTGGCTCTGTGAGACGCTTTGCAGAGCAGCTGATAAAATCTCGAGAAAGAATTTGATGTCTCTTTTAAAATGTGTTTTCAGACACTAATATCAGTGTCACCTCCAAATATGCTCTTTTTTTTTTCTTCTAAGGAGCTGATTTTCTACTTACTTTGCAAATTGATAGCATAAATTGCAGCCTGTTTAGTGACATGTTACCAAATAATTTTACTCTCATGAAAAATCACTTTGAACGGAGCATATCAGTCACACATGACAATCTCTTATCTCTGTGCGTTCCCATTTCCACCGAGTAACCTGGAAATTGCATTCCAGATTTGTTTAAAGGATGCCTGCACCTACACGTTGGAGCACAGGCAGCTTGTTTTGCTGAGGGCATCTAGAAAAATATTCCTGGTAGCTGCAGGCGGAGCTGAGAAGCGGGATGGGATGGTGAGAGGGGTGTCAGTGCTGCTGTGAAACGAGTGTTAACTGGGTGTGAGTAATGGGAGAATCTGTCAGCACTCCCCGGGTCTGTGTTATTTTGGGGCTGCCTGCTGCACCTGAGGGCAAAGTGTGACTTTGGGTCCTTTTGGCTGCTGCTTCTGTTCAGTGATAATACAAGTGGAGCAGAGGAGAAAAATCTCTCATCGGCACCGGGCGTAGATGGCACTGTTTGGGGTTGGGAATGGCCATAAACATTTAAATGGGACACATTTAAATGTCACCAGTTCCTTTTCCAGAACATATCAGCTCTGATTTGTTGGGAGCTGGGGGACCAGTCCCACAGACTTATTGCAAGCACCAATTACTGGCTAAGGAGATAATAAGCTTAATTATCCAAACTCATTTTCCGTTATGATTTAGGATGTCACTAATGCACATTCTCCTGCTGCATTGCTGAGACTGTTTAGTTATTTCAGATTTTTGTGGCTCCTTTCCTCAAGCATCTTAGTGCTGAGAGCCTTCAGATTGTGGAATTCAGCCCTGGACTTTAACCCTTTAATTTCTGCTTACACAGTTTCATGTGGCCCGAAGAATCGATCTGGGCTATGATGGGACACTGCAAAATGGATGGCTGAAATATTTTTTTCAGATTATGTTTTTTAGCCCAGGTAATTTGTAATTCTGGCTCCCAGCAGATTTGTGGGAAGAGTTTTTCCACCACTGTTGAGAAGGGAATGGCCTCAGGGAGAGGGCCAGGGCTCCGTGGCACATTTTGGGATGAACAGGAAGCCTTTGAATTGATGTCGTTGCTTTGGCAGCAAAACTGCAGCATTGAGGTGGACAAATGAAAATGAAGGATTAAAGTTTTTGTATTTAAATTAAAAGCAAACAGCAAACTAACTAAATGCATCCATCCAAAATTCAGATTGGCTTACAGTGAGCCTCAGTTTAATGGGAACACTTCAGCTACATCTGGGCAGTGGTGCTTAGGAAGTTTGATTGAGATGAACCTGACTTTGAGAGATCTATCCTTGTAATTTCAGCTAAAATTTAGATCAATTTAGTTTAAGAAGCTTCACTGTAACCTAAATTCCACTAGTGGGAAGGTATTTCAATATAAATTTCACAAAACTTCTCTAAGAGACATTTAGAGAGTTTTAAAAGTAGAAAAAGCCTAGAAATCAAGTACAGTGTTTTTGAACACTAAAATTCTTCTGTTACTGAGTCGAAGAAAAAAGGGGGAGAATTTTCTGTTGAAAAATTGATTAAATACTAGTGCCTGAGTGATCTGTCCTGATTTAACATTGCCAATAATGCAGGTAGAAACTGGACTCTTTTTACAATTATAGAAATACTTATTGTACAAAAAAACCTGAAGAAACAAAGTATTAGCTGTGCTCCTCATTTTCTGGTTGCAAGCCAATTATAATCCATATTCTTGTCTTTATTTTTAATGTAGTTCCAATAATTGGTGCTGCATTTTTAGGGATCTCATGGGCAAATTATTTGGGTTGTACATGGAATTAGTCCAGTTTGTTCATCTGCTGTTTATAAAAGTGGGATATAAGGGGTGCCCCTGCAAAGGTGGTTTGTGTTCCTCACCAACCAGAGCTGTGCTCCCACCCTTCAGAGCTGGTCAGTTCTGTGGAAAGCAGGGATTTCTGTGGTATTGAATGAAATGAAAAATCCTGGACTCTTAAATCTTTGGAGGCTCTATCAGCAAATATAAAAAGATCAATTTCAGGGGAGAATTGCATGTTCAAACCAAATGAAAGGATACGGTTTGTTGAAAAGGGTTTTATTGGACCTGAATATATTTTCTCAGGCCAAGATAGCTTCTCCCGTGTGGAAGTCATGAGAAAGGATTTTCTTTTATTTCTGTTTCTTTTCAGATGGCTCTGATTAGGTGCCTAATGACTGTTGCCATTCTCTGGTCAATCTGCTATAATTCGATATCAGTGGAAAAATAAGGCACCTTATTCCTCGCTCTTTGAAGATGAAAATGAGCCTTCTTCACCTCTTTTCTTTCACTCAGGGATTTTTTTTTTGTTGTGTGTGGGTTTGTTGGTTGGGTGTTTTTCCTCAGAAGATGAGCTGCTCTTTGGAAACAACAGTCTGCAAAGGAAGTGTATGTGTGATCAAAGCCCTCACCAATTACAGAGTTATTACTCTTTCTCCTGGGCTTTTGAATAGGAACTCAGTGTCCCTGTCTTTGTCAGCAGAGCTCGTGGCAGTGCTGCAGTGCCTGACATTTTCTGTCCTGGAACCCTTTGGGGGAAATTCACAGCGATCTGCTCTGCCAGGAGTTTGCTCATATTAAGTTTAATTGTAACATCAGTGTTGTAGATCCTAATTGTGTCTCTCTGCTATTGCATTCGGGCACATAATAGACCTGGGTGGCTTGTGAAGATGAATATAAATTGATTTTGTAGCACAGCTGTGTCAAACTGCCCGCTGCTGGCTGAGGCAGATGTGATTCTACAACCATGGTATAAACCCTCTCCAATTCCCCAGGGGCAGAAATAATAAAACTTTCTGTGATGATTTTAGTGATGTAGAATCGTGTTAGGGGGAACATCTGGGAGGAGGCAGATCCAGCCAGACAGTTCAGGAGGGGCTGCTCTCTTCACCCAGGGTTTTTCCAAGGAAGGCAGGACCATCCTCCAGCCTTGTCCTTTGCCAGCTGCCTCTTTCCAGGCTGTGCCTTGGAAATCCCTCCTGGACAGGTCTCTGGCTCATCTGAAGCAGTGCAGAATAGCTGTAGGGCTGAGCTGCAGGGAGGGTGGCACTCCTTTCCCCCTTCCTTCCTCAACTAAAAGGGCAGATTTTAGGGAAATGGCTGTTTATTCTCATCCTTTATGAGCATGCTTTGCCTTGGTTTTCCTCTCTTTCTTACACATGATCTAAAACCCTGAGCTGCTTTATCCTTCCCCAGAGAAATCCAGCAAATGGCTTGTATTGCATCACCCACTATTATAGAAATAGGTGAAACCACTCTATTTTCAGCTTAAATATGAAAGTCTGAGCGCTGGGTTTCAACCATCTGGGTTTTCCAAGAGGTGTAGTCGAAGGAAATTTCCCAAAGCCTTGTTCAGCAGGGAAAATGGAGTTAACCTGTGACTGTGCAGCCAGAAACAAATTCCCCTGATCTTTGTCAATGTGAAGCAGCAGGAGGAAGTTGATCCTTGGCTGGCAGAATCCAAGAGATGCCAGTGGTCTGCAGCGAGCTCTGCTTTGCACATGGGTGGAGGTTCCTCACCAGCAGCCCTTTCCTGGGTCAGCTCCTGAATTATGCAGCTCCTTTAGTTTGGCACTTTTCTTCTTTGGCCTCGTCACCCACCTGAAGGCATTGGCCAGATTTTTTAACCCCTCCCTTGTTTATTTTGCAGGCACTCCCCGAGGGGCAGACGGCGTCCTGGGATACGGCCAAGGAAGACGAGAACCGCAACAAGAACAGATATGGAAACATAATCTCCTGTAGGTGTAAATTCACATTGGACTGAGCACCCTGTGGATCTTACCTGTGTGCTGTGCAGAAGGGTGTGCTTGAGAAGCTCACCAGGAGCTGGCTAACAATGCTGAACATCCAGTCCGTTTGTTACAGGCTTTTTTTCCTGGGATTTATTTTATTTCATGTTTTTTTAATCTTTATTTTCCATAACATCATTGCATGATGTTACACATTTTCTACCTGGCTTGCTTTCTGCTTTAGGTTTGTAGCTTAAGGGCTAAATCCTTTTGTCACTTTTTATGTGATGTTGTGCATTTTCTGTCTATTTTCACTACAAAACCCCGAGCTTGCAGTGCCACAAAAGGCAGCACAAAGGAGCTACAGATAGATCAGATTTTTAGCTGTGGCTCAGAGGCCAGATTCTCTCCTTCCTTGTGGTCAGTAGCCAGAGGAGCAGGCACTGCTTGTGCCCAGAGCTGGTTTGAAGGGTGGGACAAGCTTAACTTCTGCCTTGGGATCATAATAAGGGAACTAAAAATGCACTAAAACTTCTTGGCTCACTTCTTCCAGTGATCAGTTCCTGTTGATGTTATAGGAATATCAATACCTAGCAGAACTGCAGGGCAGGGAAGACTCCATCAAACCATTTAGGTCAGCTTTTTTCTCCAAAGCAGGACTAAATTCCCCTCCTCATTTTTGTCAGGTATTTGTGAAGCCTCTTCCAAAGTTGCTCTCCAAAACTGAGCTTTCCACAAGCTCTCCAGGCAGTTCAGCAGTGTTTCATTATTCCTGATAATGACTGGGGAGAGGAGGTGTGAGAATTAATTCTTTTCAAGGGCTGCTGAGCTGCAACAAGTTGGAAAAGCAAAGCTTAAAACCATTAGAACAAGAAATCAGAATATAAATGAATGTGCCAGAGATTTTCATGACTGGGAAAATCTATAGAATGTTCTAAGAGCAAAATTAAGTCATGCTGAATGATATATTTCATGCTGTATTTTTTCTTGGGTTAAAAAAAATATTTCTTGTAGAACAAATAGATTTTACTAAAAATCTTTTTAAAACCTCCAAAAAAAACCCCAACCAAAAAAAAAACAAAAAAAAAAAACAAAAAACAAAACAAAAAAAAAAACACAAAAAAAAACCCAAAAAAATGCCAACTAAAAACCACCAAAACAACGACAAACAAACCCAAACCCCCAACTCCTTCATAAAGAAACCTCACTTCACACATAGCTACTCCTCTCTTTGAAGCCTTGTTATTTCAAGTGCCAGTTTTGGGGAGTGACATAGAACATCTCAGTTCAGGGGCCCTGTGGTAAAGATGAAGGAATCTGGAAATGAAGATTGAAGTTTGTGAGCCCTGATGTGATCCCAGTTGTGCTGCTGGCTTTGTGTGGTCGTGAGCTGGTCACCAAGTTCACCAGTGTTCTTTATCCATGTGGAAAATGGGAGTGACACAGTGGAATATTACAATCAGCATGGAAGTTTTCTCCCTTAAATTCAGCTCCACCTTGCTGTGAACTTTCTATGTGCTAGTGCCAAAGAGAGTCGTGCAGACAAGAGGCTCTACTTACCTGTCTAGACAATTAACTCCAATTAAATGAGTGTAAGACAGATGAATCATCCAGCTATAAACACTGGATTGAAAGTGGAAGTGCTATGAGGAAATGTGAAAGACTTTGTTTCTCTGTAAGGTTTTGAGGAAGCACTTGGCATAATTCAAAATTGGAAGGGAAAAGAGGCAAAACTGCTTGCAAAAGCTTCCATCTCATTTATGCTGAAGGTGGTCATGAGGAAAACCTTGAACTCCAAGTGAAATGTGAGGAGTTCAAGAAGCAAAATCAAGGAAGATAAATGGGATGTTATCTAAAGAGAAGGTGTTCACAAAGACAAATTGTTGTCTAACGAAGAGTGACGCGAGCCTTTTAGCTCTAAATATAAATACAGCAGCAGAGCAGATAGGAGGTGATGAACTTGAATAAGGGAATGCAAAATGTAATCAGAGCTAAGGAACATGAATCTGCACGGTGTAAAGTGTCAGAAAAGAAGCTCAACTTTGAGGGCTGTTGGGAAAGATTTCGGAATGGGGCTGAGAGGCTTGAGTGGGCTTTCTTTTCCTCAAATATTTACCAGAACAAAGAATTTGAGAAGGAGACAAGGGCTCTTTTAAAAGACAGAAAGGAGAATTTAGAGATAATACAGTAGTGAAATTGAGAAGGCTCAGAAGGGAGAAGGAAAGAAGGATACTTAAGGAAGGAGCATATAATTCATCAGATATTTTGTAAAACCATTGCAAAGTTATCAGCTGAGCCTGGAGCCAGACCCCACTGGTGGGTGAGCTGGGCAAACTCCCTGAGTAAAGTCAGGGGCAGGATCCAGAACAGAGGATGGAGAGCAGAGCTGAGAACAGCAGGGCAGTGGTTCCCTCCAGGCAGGTCATAAAAACAAATTGTGCTCTGTGGGTACAAACTGGGCAAAAGCCTGAGCAGAGGAACACAGTTATACCCAGAGCTGTTTTGTAGTGGCTGGTGGAACCCAGAGCAGGCACTGGTTGCCTCTACCAGTTTATTTGGTAAAAGGCTGCATGTGGCAATTAACATTATTTATTTAACCACAGCTGCCATTTCAGCACTTCTGGAACAGCAAATCCCCTGCCTTTTGGAGAGGGAATTGGGAAGTCAGGTTTTGATCTGACTTCTGCAGCAGCTTCAGAGACTGGTGTTAAAAAGTGGGTTTGTAAGCCCTTGCAATGAGCAGCATTGCTCAGTGAATCACAGCAGATTAGATCTTGTCTTTACAGCCTCGTGGGTAACACCACAGTTACAGCCCTGTTTTCCTGGCTCACTGCTCTCCCAGAGCTGCATTAACATCGTGTCTCTCTCTGAAAACCCAGATCACACTGCCAGCCCCAACACCTGCTCTTCTTACATTTGCAAACCAAAGCTGCAGACCAGCCTGAGAGCTGATCTGTTCATGCAGAGGAGGGGCAAGAGAACTCAAAGAGCTCTCCCAGCTTTTCACGGTTCCCTCCCGACTGTAACAGTTTTTGGAGCAAGGGAAAAGCTGAGCAGTGGATTTGGGGTCTGCATCACCACAGAAATCCCCTGTGGGTGATGGAAAGGTGCAGACAGACTTACCATGCTGGAGGAAACCGTCCTGCTTGAACCTTTTATTATATGAACAGGGTCCATGAGCTTTGCTCCTGCACTTTAATAAAAGCTGTAAAAACAAAGACAGTTGTGGAGAAGCCAGGTTTTTCTTGAGGGGGCAAGTGTAGGCAGCGTACCCATTTATGTGCTGAAGCAAAATCATTTAATTCTGCTCTAGGGCCCAGATATTGAGACCTTCAAAGAGCATCAGAAAATGATTGTTGGAGGAGGAATGTTGAGCTGAATCTATTACAAGAGAAGAGAAAATGTCCAGAAGCTCTATGGGACCTTTGGTTCTATTTGATTTCTCTCCATCTTGCCCAGATTTAGAGCCATTACATTAGAGGAGAATAAAAACTCTCAGATGAGAGCTGAGGATGAGAAGAGGTGGGATTGTGTTTTGCTTCAGCTGATGGAGGCACTCTCTGTGCCTTTCTTTTTCCCACTGAAGCTCCTGGGTTTGAAGTCTCATGATCATCCACTAAAAACTATGGAGCTGGTGACAAAAAGACAGTGGGGAAATCTGCTTTGCTTCCTTCATGGTCTGACTGCCATATGCTTTGGGTTGGAAAACTGTGAATTAACCAGAGAATTTTGAGGTGGAAGAGATGAAGAAGCTTTCAGCTGGCACGCAGGTGGAGAGCACTTCTTGCCCACAGACAGGGATAAGGCATGAAATAAAAAACCTACCTAGAATTCCAGACAGGTTTGTGTTGGAAGGGACCTTAAGGCTGATCCAGCTCCAGCCCCAGCATGGGCAGGGACAGCTCCCACAGTCCCAGGGTGCAGCCTGGCCCTGGGCACTGCCAGAGACAGCTTGTGCCAGTGCCTGCCATCAGCATTGGATCTAGGACAGAAATCTTCCAACTTCCAAGCATTTTATTCCATGATTTCTTCTGCAGTGCCTAAACTCTTGCACATCTGCGTGACATCCACGGGATTTGATCCTGACAGGTTGGGATTCCCCACACCTGGGTGTTACCCAGCTCTCCTGGCACAGTCCAGGCTCAGTGGGCAGAAGGGGGAGGATAAATCATCTTTTCTATTGTCCCAGAGCTGGGCTGCAGCTCCAGAGCTCTGTGTTTCTCCCCTGCCGTGTGGGGAGCCCTGACAGGCAGTTCAGACGAGCTGTGTAATGTTTCGATGGCAAAAGTTGTGTGGGATTAATCCAGTGCTGCTGTCAAAAGGAGACGTGGAAAAATTGCAATGATACTTCAAATGATCACTAATGGGAATTTTGACAAGAGTTGAAAACGGTAACAATTTTGTGCTAAAAAGGGAGCACAGAGCTTTTCAGTGAAATTCTTGTCATTTTTGAAGTCTGTTTTAAGATCAATTTTCAGTCAAACTACTCTTCATATAATTTAGAGTTCTGCTAACTTGTAGAAGGACTGGAGTAAACAGGGAGAAATTAAACTATTTACAGGTTTGTTAAGGATTTTTTTTATTTTTTTTGTGGTCCTGAATGCAACTTTTTTTTTTCTGTTTTTCCCTCCATTTTAAGGTTTCTTAGGGTCCATTTTGAACACACAGGGATATGATGTCTGATACATTTAGTGAAGAGTTGAGCAACACTTTCGTTTCTGTCTGCCAAGAATGTTGTGTCCTTGGCTAGAGGAGTCCAGTGGATAAAGAGGAGAATCAGAAATAAGTTTTAACCATTGGGAGAAGATATAATAAAGGCATTTGCTGTTCTTTAAATAGCCCTTTAAAGTCTGTAGGAAAAAAAAAACACAGTACAAGATCCTTACTACTAAGAGCATAGTAATTTGCTTTTTTTTTTTTTTTTTCTTAAGTCAAATCCCTAAGTTTGGAGGGTTTTTGGTAGAAAAAAGAGATTTTTAAGGGAACTTATTTTATGAACTTTTATCTAGACTGTTCTGCTAAACTTTGGAACAAGGTTAAAAATACCATTAAGACATCATTAATATTTTGTGTGCTTCACATACACACAGAATTTTTTTCTGCTGCACTGTTCTCAGTTGTAAGAGCAATAAATCTCCCTCAGGAATTAATCTCATTTTAGTAAAATATGCAATTAAATATTTTGAATCCTGTCCTCCAAAACCAAAGTTCAGCCGAAAGCATTTTTCATTTAGTCCCAAAATATGATTAGACCTGAATGTCTCCTTTAAAAAAAAAAAAAAAAGCTTTAATCTTCAGTTAAATTTCTTCATTCTTCATTCTTTATGTTTTTTTTTTCTCATATTTAACTTAAAAAAAAAAAAAAAAAAAAAAAAGGGGGGTGGGGGGAAGGAAAACAAACCAACACTTTTTCTACCCCTACAGAGCATCTTTACCATTATTGTCCAGAATTGCCTGAAATCCTGGAGCTGCTCTGCAGTTTGCTCCCCAGGTCTTCCCCTTCAGCTCCCTCTGCATGAGTTCATCTGCCTGGTTTCACTTTCTGTCCAAAGAGTGCCTCAAAGTGCTGAAAGTCAATTTGGATGTTTGGCTTGGTTAAATGAAGAGAGGCAGGTGCTTCCTCCAGGTTATCCAGACATTGTGTGCACCCCTCATTAAAAACAAACCTGAGATCCTTTCCCCTGTCACTGGGGGTGGTTTTGGTCTCATCATTTTCAGTTCTGTTGCAAGGGCTGAGACTTTCCCAGTGCTGTTCTCTTGGGAGGGGTCAGGCAATGCTCCCCTCCCAGGCATTTGCTCCAGGGTTTGCTTTTGCTGTGTTTTGCTCCTTTGCTGCCTGGAGTTGAGGTTGTGAAGTTTTCTGCGGGAGTTTCCCTGTATTTCATCCACGTGTCCCGTTTAATCAGCTCTTGGTCTGTCTTGGTGAATTGCTCTAAGTATAAATTCTTTTGTTGTCTGTCTAACCACATGATTTACTGGGACTCCTCGTGCAGCTGCCTTGAGTGCAGGTAATTGGGAACATCAGCACCCGGAGAAATATTCCCCCTTCCCTGTGTCTCCAAAGGTTATATTTATTAATACAAATATAGCAGAGCTTTTGATGGATTCACCTGCAGAACCTTCTTTGAATGCAGATATGGGGTTTGATAAACGCAGCAATGTGGTTGTATTTTTTTTTAGGTGTGTAAATCTCACCCAATGGCTGAACAGAGTAGAATCATTCCTTTACACAGCCGAATGAATATTTAATATATATCCAGGTCTTGGGTTTCAGAACTGCTCGCACATCTGTCTTCACAATTATTATCTGATTCTACATTCAATTTAGACACGACTAAACCCCTTTTGACTGAATTACTGCATAATCACACCTCATATTTTTATGTTTCATTGCTATGATTCTTTTTAATTGAATGTACATCATGCTTAGGCCTGTGTTCTGCAAAGTGCTGCTAAACATTAATGCTGCTCTGGCTGGGAGGTATGTTCCATAGAGCTGGTAAGGAGGAAATAAACTTAATGGACTCAATATTATACTTCTTTTAAAAAATCATTTAAAAATGAGCACAGCATGGCCAGCAGTGACCCCTGTAACCCAGTAGCCTCTGCCAAGCAACTGGCCCTTAGAAGCAGTTCTGCAATTAACTGCAAACCAGTGCTGGGATTGCCAGAGCAAATCACATCAGCAGCCTGGCTCTGGAGTATCTCCTGTGACAGAGCCCAGCACCAGCTGTTCCACAGAAAGATCAAAATATTCCCCTGGTGGAAAATCATGACATAATCTGCCCGCTGGGGTAGTTCCTTTCTGCATCTGAGCTGTGGAGCATGCTGGGAGACAGAAAGATTGATCTCTGCTATTTTATTGCCTTATCTAAAGTAACTTTGAATCTCCTCAAAAAGATGAACATTTCTGATTTTGTTGGTTTTTTACAACACTGCCTCGATGCCATTTTGCTGCTGTGAGTTCAGTGGGTTACATAAAGGAATGTTGCTCTGATTTAATTTGCATTTCCTTCCAGTTTCTGGGCTTTTCCAGTTCTTATTTGCAGGGTTTCATTGCCATTTTACCCTCCTTAATCTTTTATATCTCTGTTGTGATCTATTTAATTATGTTCTGGTCTTGTCAGTTTTAGCTTTTGCCTCAGTTTCCATAGATCAGATGAAGCCAAGGGAGTTTGCAGCTTGCAAGCAGGAAAATGGGTTTTGTCATGGACATACACCTTGCAAAGATCTGTCCCAAACCTCCCAAACCAGGCAAGATTTGTGACCTGTCTCAAATCTCTGTAAGGATTACGGTGACAACAATGAATTTAATTAATACAGAGCATGACTAATTTAAGGGCCTAAACATTACATCTTAAACACAAAACAAGGGGCTTTTAGTAACAGGAATACATGTGATGCGATTCCATTTTTAATTATTGTAAGTATTCAATTATTCAATTACCCCGGTGGGATTTTCGAGGCCAGGAGTTGCACTCTGTGTGTCCCTTCCAGCTCAGGGCATTCTGTAATTCCATGATGCCACCCTGGCAGGAGCCAGCAGATACAGCAGACTACTTAGAAACTCCTCTTTATCGTTACTGTCACTTTTTTTTTCCTTTCCTTCCTTCAGATGATCACTCAAGAGTGAGATTGCAGCTGCTGGATGGGGACCCTCACTCCGACTACATCAACGCCAACTACATCGACGTAAGGCTCCTGGCCACCCCCGTGACAAACCCAGCCCTGCTCATGAGTGTGGTGCCTGTGACACAGGGACAGGCTGTGATCTGACATGAGTGACAGCTGAACGCTGGGCAAACATCCTGTAGTGACAGGGAGAAGGTTCTCAGCCTCCAGTTTATTTTGTCCGACCAATCTGGGCAGATGGAGATTTCCTGTGCGTGACAGATCCACCAGCATAAGTGGGACGTGGGCTAAATGATGGATGCAGAAAGAAATATCATCCCCTCACAACAGCATTAGTACATGTCAGAGACTTGCCAGCCACTCACAAAGTTGTGGTGCAGGAGGCATGTATGTAAACAGATTGACTTTTTTTAAAAGTGTTATAAAATGACATTGGAAAAGCAGCCTCTGTCTCACACACAGAGTGATCCAATGTGCATTTCTTGAAGGCAGCTCTTAAGTCACGGCAACAGGAAATGTCTAGAATAGTTTCTTGAAAGGATAAAAAGATGCCCTCAGAATTTTCACAGATTCATACCTTTCTTCTTTTCAAATGAGAATATGCAGTATTTTGCCTATGTTTTCAGCATTACCCTCAGATAACACAGAATTTGTGATTCTTTGTGGAAATTGTTTTAAAGTGCCCCATTCCTGTCTTGTCTGTGGCATGAAGAGATTGTGTTATTCAGCCTGAGAGAGATGCCCTCACTTAAAACCTCTCAGGGCAGCCCAGTTGCTCATTCATTCATTCATTCATTCATTCATTCCATTCATTCATTCATTCATTCCATAACTATAACTATATTCCTTCCATAATTATAATATATTACATAATTATACACTGTCCAGAGGGCAGCAGTTGGCACCTGGCAAATATCAAATCCCTGGTGGGCTTTGTCTGAGCTGTGATCTCACAGACACTCATCTATTTTCATTTTTTTCCAGGGGTACCATCGGCCTCGCCATTACATTGCAACTCAAGGCAAGTTCACTCTCGTATGTCTAAATATTTGTAAACCCACTGATGGCTTGCATTGTTGTAGGAGCTTTTTGTGGGGTGACATCTTCTGTTTTGGGGAACATCTGGAAATTCAGTATATGGGCAAAAGAGGGAAGGATGTAAAATTCTCCAATATCTTTCTGGCACTCAGACTTCAAACCTCAGCTGCAGGAACAGAAAATGCCACAGACTGAGGTGGCAGTACAGCCTGGAATGTGTCATTTGTGCATGAAGTGTGAGAGGACAGCTGCAGGGGACTTTGAGGGCCTTGTGTTTACCTTGCTTGAGGTGGGCAGTGTGAATAAGCTGTGACTGATGAGGGGAGCTGGAAGGAAATGCAGTTGAACACCTTCTGTAAGCCACTTGATGAGTTTCCTGTAAGAAAGGAAATAAGGCCAGGGAGGGACTCTAGGCTGACAAACCTCTTGTGAGCACTAGTTGGTTGGCTATTGAAATCTGAATTTTTTTCTGGGGAAAACTTCAGAGAAGAGCTAATTTCTGAATGTTTCCTTTCTCCTCCATAATTAATCAATATTGAACTGTGAAATGGTGTGCTGCATCAGGTGTGAATTTCAACACAGCCTTAATACAGGTTCAGTGTGGGGTACATCCTTGTGCCATCACTTATAGAGTTACCTACTGGAGCCACCATGCTGGAACCTCAAATCCCTGTTGTGGGGAACCTCAAATCCCTGTTGTGGGGAACCTCAAATCCCTGCAGTGAGGAACCTTGAATCCCTGCTATGAGGAACCTCAAATCCCTGCAGTGAGGAACCTTAAATCCCTGCTATGAGGAACCTCAAATCCCTGCAATGAGGAACCTTAAACCCCTGCAGTGAGGAACCTTAAATCCCTGCAGTGAGGAACCTCAAACCCCTGCAGTGAGGAACCTCAAACCCCTGCAGTGAGGAACCTCAAATCCCTGCAGTGAGGAACCTCAAATCCCTGCAGTGAGGAACCTCAAATCCCTGCAGTGAGGAACCTTAAACCCCTGCAGTGAGGAACCTCAAATCCCTGCTCCCAGAGAGCTCCAGGCTGTTTGTGTCTGTAACCCTGAATGACAGAGGGATGCTCTGAGGAGAGCAGGATCCTGTGGGAACAGGACAATGTTTGGAGAATAGCTGGAAGGGGTTATTTGCATTCCCTGCACTCTCTTGAGATGTCCTTTTTGTCTTCTCTCCTGCCCCAGGGCCAATGCAAGAGACAGTGAAGGATTTCTGGAGAATGATCTGGCAAGAGAACTCTGCGAGTGTTGTCATGGTCACCAACCTGGTGGAAGTGGGCAGGGTAAGGTGCCACTGCCAGTGTGTGAAGCCAGAGCTCACACAATGCCTTTTGCTTCCTGCAGGAAGGGAATGAATTCAGCCACTCTGGGTTTTTCTGTAAAAGGCTGGATTTTGTAATTTAGCAGCTTCCCTTCTAGACTAATAAGGATCGTGTTTCTGCTGTAAGGCTGGGCTTTGGCAGAGTTATACAAAGTTATGCTAGCCCAGAAGGTGTCTTCCTCAGTACAGAAGGAAAAATGTACTTCTGTTAATAGTTATTCCTTATCTGATGATTTGAATACTCCTCTAAAAATCCAGAGGAGTGAGGATGTGCGTCAGGTGCTCCAGCTATCAAAAAACCTCTTTACATGAGAGTCCAAAACCTGGAGTTCCTGATGTCACTGTTCCTAGTGGTTGAGTTTTTTGGGGATCCTGGGACCACCCAGCAGTGGTGGCCTCCTAAACACCCACCAGTTCCCTCTCCTGGACTGACCTGGCCCAGCCATCCCTGTATCAGCTCAAGGCAATTCCCAAAGCTCATTGTGGGATCAGATATGGGTAACTCAAAAGGTGGAGGCTGGACCTCAGGAAATTAGAAGGCAGAATATCTGAGGTGGCTTTTCCCAGCATGGTTTTTGTTTTAGAGACATTCTCAGCCAGAAACTGGAATTCTTAAAAAAATTTGTCCTGATGTTTGTCACTTTCCATTGCTTTGATACTAAGAAAATTTTAAACTATCGTTTATTCAGAGCCATTAGTAATTCAGCTGCTTTGTGTTTGATTTCCCTTAGATCTCATGGTTGAATGCCAGCTGCTTCTGTTCATTTATTACTATTTATTCTATTTTACCTTCTACTGACACTTCAGTTTGAAATAAATGCCGTTGTGTAAAAGAAAAAAAAAAAACCAAACAACAAAAAAACCACAACAAACCTACATTAATCATATTTAATATTTATAAAACCCCTTTCAATTATGACTGGAACTGGAACATGAAGCCTGCTTCGCAGCAGCTAATTGCTTCAGCTTTAGGTATTGTTCCACTCTTTCATGCTAAAGCATTTAATAACCTGATAGTCTTTGTTAGCCAAAATATCCCTTCTGGAGCTCCACAGCTTTGCTTTTATTTCTTCTGGGCGTTTTGCACATGGCTCCTAGAACTGGCTAAGCTGGGATATGTTTACCTGCTCAGGAGATTTCTCTCTTGAGCTTTAGTTGAAGCCTGTCACATTTGGTAAAATGCCAAGTTTGTGTCCACATCTGATAAAGAAAGCTCAAACAAATTTAGTGTCTCAACATGCATCCCACGATCCCCATGAACTGAAATTCTTTGGCTGAACAGAGAGAGTTCAGAATTACAGGAGCAGTAGCACAGATTTGTCTCAAAAGGGATGGTGGTGGTGACTGTCAGGTGTTCTGTCCAACTGATATGGACCAGGCACATATGGAAATTCAGAGATTTTTTAAAAAAATAATCTAAATTCATCTTTTGCATTTGTATGGACAACAAAGGGAACTTTAAAAAACATCCTGCCTGTGGTTTCTATGTATGGTAAAGGAATTTTGATCTAATTTATACAGTTAATTTTGGCAACTCTGCACATCAGGAAGAAAGCCCAATTTGCATTGGCTTCAGCTTGAAAGTGGAGGAAAATGTAGGTCAGCTCTGACTCAACTTGAACAAGTTCCTCTCAACATTTTCCTTTTCCCCCCAGGTGAAGTGTGTTCGATACTGGCCAGATGACACAGAAGTCTATGGGGACATTAAAGTCACATTAATTGAGACAGAGCCACTGGCAGAGTATGTCATACGTACCTTCACTGTCCAAAAGGTAAGGAGGTCTTCAGGCAGCTCAGACTGTGACACGCTTCATTTGTGTCCAGAAACTGTGGGAAACACATCCAGAATGCTCTTGGAGAGGGGAGTTGTGCTACTTGGACAGGCTTCACTTCAGCAAACGAAATTTTTGACAGGGATTCCGTTTTTGGACAAACGATTTTACAGGAACATCTTGATGTAGCCACAGAAGTCGAATGCACAGTGCATAAAGTTTAACTGCATCCAAAAAGCAGCAGATAGCTGATGGCATGCCAGGAATAATAACTGCCTTGTTTCCCAGTGGCAAATGGCAGAGGAAAAAAGGTACTGCTTGAACTGGATGCCAGGTAGGGTCCCCCTTCATCAGAAATGAGAATATAATAAGAGCAAGAGTATAAAAACTATCCCAAAGCAGCAGCATTTGGAAGACTTTGTTACTTGTAATTAGAAATTGGAAGTCTGAGTGTCATAGTATTCCATTTCTGTCCAAATTACTTTCCAAACACTCAGTAAGTGGTTTTAAAGCTTTTCCAAAATTCCTGCTCAATGAACTTCAGTCACATTGGGAATATTGTCTCAGTTTTCTGATACATCAGCCCCATAATTCATTAAATCATCAAAAAACTTGGTGAGAAATGCTAATGCCAAAATCTGACAGGCTAGAGGAGCTGCTGCTGGATTCCACCCACATTTCCTTTACAGTAAAACACAGCTGACCCAGAGTTCTGGGAATTCCATTTTTGATTATTGTAAGTATTCAATTATTCAGTTACCCTGGTGGGATTTTCGAGGCCAGGAGTTGCACTCTGTGTGTCCCTTTCAGCTCAGGGCATTCTATAATTCCATGATACCACCCTGGCAGGAGCCAGCAGATACAGCAGACCACTCAGAAACTCCTCTTTATCATTACTCTCACTTTTTGTAGGGCAGATAAAGGTGTGATTTTCACACACCAACAACTTGTTCTCCCCAGAAGAGATGGTTCTGGGTACCAATTTTTGCCCTTTTCACTGCTGGCAGCATTTCAAACTGAGACTTTTTGGCAGGAGGTGGCAAAAAATCTGCTATTACTGGGGCACGTCCACTCTCGAGGTGTCCATTCCCCAGGCTCTTGTTAAATTGTTATATCTTGCTCTTAAATCCTGCCTCAAACAGGATTAAAGAGCGAATTTTTGGTGGTTTACGCTGGGTAAACACAGCCATGGAGAGCTAGGGCTGAGGTCACCCTGATGAGGTGGGTTTGGACTGTAACTGGGAGCTGGCAGCCACCTTCCCAGCCCTCAGGGGAGCGTTCCCCCCTTCCCTGGGCACTGGGATTGGGCTGGAAACCTTTCCAGAGGGAAAAGCGGCTCGGGGCGCGTCTCCACTCCCAGTGAGAGCTCCGCACCTGAAACCCCGACACGAGGGAAGGCAGCAGGGAGCAGAATGCACCAACTGGAGCCTGATGGGAGGGAAATAGAGGCTGTGTTGTCTCCTCAGAAAGGCTACCATGAGATCCGCGAGATTCGGCAGTTCCACTTCACCAGCTGGCCGGACCACGGCGTGCCCTGCTACGCCACGGGGCTCCTGGGCTTCGTGCGCCAGGTGAAGTTCCTCAACCCTCCCGAGGCAGGACCCATCGTGGTGCACTGCAGGTAGGCCAGCTCTCCACCTGAGCCTGATGATTTCAGTTTTACTTTTTATGTTTTTTTAGATCCTGCGCTGTTTTGGCGGGTAGTTTTAGGTTTCGGATGAAGCTCTCTTCACAGACTAAACAATTCCTCCTCTAGCTTGGGACCAAGGGCAACTTCCAGGCCCAAGAACAAAATCAATGGTGAAGTGAGAAGAAAAAATGAGGATGGAGCTTCATAACCTGAAGCTGTAATTGGACAATTAATTCCCAATATGTTGATGGACCAGAACTTACAGAAGTGACCTCATGACTGGGTGTCCATTTGGTGCCCATTTTGGGTTCATCTTGGGTGTGGTCCAACTGAGCTCTGGCACTGCCCAGGTGTGCCCAGTGAGGCATTTTAATAAATCCCTGCTTTATCCTTTTGCTCTGTCTGGTCTCTGTTCCAGGTCAGGCTCTATAAGACATTAAACCCCTCCTCCAGCAGCTTTTCCCTCTCTTTCTTCTCTCTTGGCACTAACCAGTGGCTGTTTAAGGGTATCATTTGTGGGCCTCACCAGGAAACAAAGGGAAATATGTTTTTCTTCCCTAAAGTGGCAGATCTGGAGCCAAGCTGCCTTGAGTTGGAGATGATGGGAGTAGGTCAGAGAAGGCCTTTCAAATGTAGAAGACCCCCACAGCGGTCTGTGCTCTGTTGGATGTTTGTAGCAGAGCTGGGGAAGTGGGGAATATCTGGGACAGCCATTCCAGGCCCTCAAGCCTCATGTGGCAGAACAGACAATGCCAACACAAAGACAGGGGATTTTAAAGCAACTTGGCTTCTCTGTACCCTCATGTGCTGCAGCTCAGCTTTGTACCAGCATCAAAGGTCTTACGTGGTCTGGAAGGGGTTGGATCTACATCATCTTTAAAGTCCCTTCCAACACAGACCATTCTATGTTTTCATGATTTTATGTTTTATGTGTGAAATATTTGTCTGGCTGCCAGCCCCTGGGCACCTTGGCTTCCTGAAAGCCCAGGAGTTGGGGTGGGAATCTCAGATTAAAAACTTGCCCAGTGACTTCCAGTTAGCAAATAAAAGGAGTTAAATGACTTCAAATGCAAGGAAAAGCATTGCTACATTTGAGTTTGGCTTTGTCTGCAGGGCTCAGGGCATGAGTGAGCTAAGGAAGATGTGGCTTGAGCACAAGACTAGAGAGCAGAGCTAGCTGTCCCAAAATCTCACTCCTAATCAATCAATCCACAGGGAATATCTCTAGTTCCCACCCTGTGTCTTGAGAAAGAGAGAGAAAATATATCCCACAACTACTTTAAAAAGGAAAATCAATTAAATCGTATCTTTTCTAAGCAGTTTTGGATTGGGTGGGTGTTTTGTTTTGTTGGAATTTTTTTAGCAAGCAGTGAGTCAGTTCTATAATCAAGTACAGCTAAGCCTGAGGAGCTGGCAGAAGAAATGTCATTTACAGCTGAGGGCTTGCTGCTTTCGTGCCATGGCATGGGGCTGGCCCTGGAAGGTGTCTGAACCTGACTAATTGTCACCAAGAAAGCAAAGAGAGATTTTTCATCCTTCCCATTTTAATGAATAAATGCCATTTCCTCTACGTTATTTATCTGCTTTTGAATTTTAATGACTTGCTTTAAGTGGTAATTACCAAATTCTCCCCACCGATGCCTTGCTGGATAATATCACTGTTCGATATTTATGAAGTGCCAGGATCCTCTAAATATAGAACCGTTCAGACTATTTGTAAAAATTCTGAAAAGCTGAGAGATAAAGGGAGAGGAAATGCCACTTATTCATTAAAATTCTGCAAATGAAAAATATCTTCTCTCTATTCAGCAGTTGATTAATCTGGTCCATTAATTTATGGTCATTCATATCTCCTTGCTTTCGGCTGTGGTGGAGTTTTCATTGCAGCTGAAGTTTCCCTGGTTCGAGCAGAGTTCTGCTTCCTTCAGAGTGATTTGAAGAGACGTTCTCCTCTCTCCATCCTTCACACCTAAGCGGCTCAGATGATTTCCCAGAGGGCAAGGAGGACACAATGACAACATAGTTTTGCAGGAGATGGCCCAATTCTCACAAGCAGTGGGGAGCTCTGAACTGAAGGGTTCAAGTAGCCTCGAGCTCCTTTCTCTGTAATTTACAATCCATAACTTCAAATCACCCTCCCCAGGATCCAAACTCCTCCGGATTCAAAAGGGAAAAGAGGCATTTGAGGTGGAGGACTGAGCTCCTTTCATCATGCCTGCTGGAGTAAATGTATGCATGCCTTCTAGAGAGTCCCAGGGAAGAAAAATTCTGGAATTGTGTCTGTTTTCAGCCCGGAGGCTGCTCCCCCCTGTGTGATGAGAGGTGTGCAGGGGACCTCACCTGTGCAATTACGATGAGTATTTTTGCAATATTTCGTTGATGTTCAATATCACAAAGCTTTTGTTTCTTCTTCCCTTTCAAGAAATACTATTTCCCCTCATTCTCTTAAATCCTAAAACAGACAAATGAGTCCAGCAAGGAGCGGGAGCAGCTCCTGGGAGGAGACAGCAGCGTGTGTGCTGCTGTTATTGTCTCCTCCACAGAGCCCTGCCTCTGCACGGCCCCTTGATCACACAGACCCTCCTGTTTTTTCCTTTTCCAGTGCTGGGGCCGGGAGGACAGGGTGCTTTATTGCCATCGACATCATGCTGGACATGGCAGAGAACGAGGGTGTGGTGGATATATTCAACTGCGTGCGAGAGCTGCGCTCCCAAAGGGTCAATTTGGTGCAGACAGAGGTGGGTGCCAGCAGCTCTCCCTGCACGAGCTGCTGCTTTCCTGTCAGCTTCTCTGCCCAGCAATTTATTAAGTCAACACTGGCTCGCTCTGTGCCTTGATTATGCAGGACTTTCAGTGGCTAAACATGCCCGGATTTGCACCGAATCAATTCACTGGCAGCTACTCGGGGCCTCCAAGACAGGAGGGCAAACCCTGATGTTTAGGTCTGTGCATTGCTGATTAATTTTATTCTCATAGTAGGAAAAAAGAGCTCCTGAAGCCTCTCATGACTCATTCATAGGAACACTGCAGGCTCCAGTAGTACCTAGTGTATATCAATTACAAGCTAAGCAAACAAAACATCTTTGATTCAAGGTCTGGGTGCTGATTAAGCAGGGTGCTCCATCACACAGTGTCTGGCAGCTGCACAAGCTCCTGTGGAAGTGCTATCCTGTTGCACAGGTTTTATGTGTGGCCCTTAACCCCTTCCCCTCCTGAGGGACAGGACAATAGCCTGGAAGGGAAAAAAAAAAACAGAGAAGAGTTGTTAACTTTGTTGGACTTCCCATATTTACTTTAGGGAAACAGTTTACCCAAAATACCCAAACCCCAGGGTTCTGAAGCAACCTGTTAGTTCTGTACAGTTCTACCAGGGAAGGTTAAATTGTATATTAGGAAAAGTTTCTTCATTTAAAGGGTTGTCCAGCCCTGGCACAGGCTGCCCAGGGCAGTGGTGGAGTCACCATCCCTCAAGGATCTGACAGACATATAGTTGTGGCACCTGGGGACAGGCTCAGTGGTGAATTTGGCAGTGCTGGGTTGGACACAGTGATCTTAGAGATCTTTTCCACCCTGAACAGTTTTGTGTTTCTCTGGTGTTATTGGAGGTCCATCCCAGACCATTTCCTTGTGGACAGAGAGGCTTTACACCCTGATGTCCTCCTCAGCCCACCCCCATTTTGTCCCACCTCCCCATTTGCCTAGCAAATCCCAAAGGAACACGTGAGGCTCTGTGATGGATGAAATATGCTCACAAAGCTGTCACACAGCACACTGTGCAATTTGTCTCCACGTGAAACAGAGCCAGATATGCAAATTGGGCATGACTTAAGAAAAACAGAAGAATGATATTTCATGATCTGTATTAAAAATGTGATTTTAATAACCCCTCCCTCCCCTGTGCAGGAGCAGTACGTGTTTGTCCATGATGCCATTTTGGAGGCATGTCTCTGTGGCAACACGGCCATTCCAGTCTGTGAGTTCCGATCCATATATTACAACATCAGCAGACTGGATCCACAGACCAATTCCAGCCAGATAAAAGATGAGTTTCAGGTAATTTCTTATGTCTCAGTCACTGCAGTTGAAGGTGTTTAATCAATTTCTGTGTGTTATTTTGTGATTTCCAGCAGAGCAGACAAGGGGGACACTGAGCCAAGGTCTGATTTCAGTTGATTCTTGTTGTTGTACTGCTGGGTCAGGCAGAGATTTGTTTTTGAGCATGGACTATTCAGCATTCAGAAAGGAGAAAAATTGTTCCCATCACTCCAGTAGAGCAAGGGTACTAATTTTCACACATAATGCTGTACTTCTTATTTTAATAAGTATTGTGTTGTTCATTTCCTTCCATAATTTATACAGAAACGTTTATGCCTCAAGGTGCCTTATTATCCATTCTTGTGGCTCATATGGTGCTTCCAAGCTTTGACAATCAACTTGTTGACAACCTTCCACACAGGGAGACAGGGAGCTCAGTGAGCATTATTTTGGCTATTGTTAATTTTCAATTAAAATGTCAATGAATCCCTCAGTTCACTGCAGATGTTTTGCCAGGTACCTGGTGATGAGACCCAAAATGATGGACAGTAAAACTCACAAGTGCTCCATTAGTGCTCTTAGCCCAGGGAAAGCAACAAAATAGGGGCCCCTCCTTTGGTTGCTGTCCCTGTTGCTTATCCCACCCTGGAAAATGGGCTTGGCACACTCCAGCCACAGGCCCTGTGCAGTTGTTCCTCTCACAAAATAGAGAATTCACCCAGAATTCTGAACACTGAACTAAGTTTTCTGGTCTTACTCCCCACGAGTCTGTAATTCTTTACTGTGAGGCTGAAGAGACACTGGCACAGGTTGCCCAGAGAAGCTGTGGCCACCCCTGGAAGTGTCCAGGTTGGATAGAGCTTGGAGCAACCTGGGATAGAGGAAGGTGTCCCCGCCCATGGAAGGGGTGGAATGGATGGGCTTTAAAGTCTCTTCTAAACCAAAACATTCTGTGGGTCTACGATTTTGAGCCAACATCAATGCAGGGAAAAAACAAGACTGTAGGAAATTTGGAGCAAAGTGAGTTCAATAGGAAAGGGAGAGACATCTACTATTTGTTGAGGCCACTCAGAGTAAAAAGGTGGAGATTTATTTAATTGGAGTAAAAAATTAAAAGCTTTAATTGTAGTAAATTCCCACCCCCTCTCCCAGGAAAGTGTCTTTTGCAGCAAGAGAATGTCTGGGAGCCCCAGCCTGAGCCAGAGGCCTCTTTTCCTCCCTCTCTCTGCAAAGGGAGAATGTGTGTCTTTTATCTGAAGCCTTACAGGGAATCATCAGGGTTGGTATAGTGAGATAAAGAATGTGGATCCCAACTGATGGCAGTTCAATTAAAAAAAGATCTGGTTCTATCAAGTGATAGCAGGTCTGTAAAAGTGTTTCTGGTTCTGAATGTTTGGCATGAAGGAGACAGAGCCGAACTTCATCAAATGACATTTAAAAAAAAACACTATTAAAGAAAAAGCCAGCACTTGCTGGGTGTATTTTGTCATGATATGAGGCGGGATTTGTCACCTCTGTGCTTGTTCTTTTGAGCTGCCAGGGGCTGGCAGCTCCTGTGGGAAGGAACTGCTCCACTGTGCTTTGCATAAGAGGTTCAGTGTCTGTCTCGTTGTAGAATCTATTTTTACAGGGTTTTGGCTCAGAGCGTTCCTCAGCCCTGATTGTCTGGGTTTAATGCAAAAGCTGCTATCTCTGCTGCAGTCTTTGGGAGCCAGTTGATATAACTATAGACCTGCACTTGCAGTGTGTGGTGTTTAGGTCCCACTGGCCCCAAGGTAAGGCTGGACGTATTTCTCATGCTCTACATGTTTTCTGGACACACAAAAGCTCACTCGAGAGTTTTTGCAATCTGAATCAGTACAGGAACAAGGGAGAGGGGAGTAGCATAAAATAGGCAGGAGTAAATCACTAGCAAGTCACCTGCCTGATTATCTGCACTGTCAGAGTTCTGAGATTTCATGCTGTTTCCCCAGCCAGACTCCCTGCTTTCCATCTCCAGACAATGTAGAACCTGAATAATTTAGAGCAACTATATTATTTCAAGTTTTATACTTTGACACATTCTTTTATCTTGCATTGTTTGACCTTCCTCTTTTCTTCATTCATAACCTCTCTGTGGCAGAAGTCCAGCTCTTTGTAAGATTTTTTTTTTTTTTTTTGGCCACTAAATATTTTGTATTCTTCTGGCTGCAGAGAGTTCACTGTAGGACTCCATGGGCTTTGCTCAGGAAGGGGAGATATAAAAGTGAAAATACAATGACATCAGACAGCCAGTGATCTACCACCACTTAAGCACTGGTGCTAAGATGCATTCATTTTGATTTCTGAGTTTTGATCCTTGCTGACCAACCTGGACTGGTTTGTCAGGAGGCCTCCACAATGGGGAACACAAAAGTAAAATAGATTTAAAGAAACATAGTCTGTCAAGCTGTGGAAAAGGCAGATAACAGTCAAAGACTGACAGCAAGGCCCCAGAGATTAGTTATGACTATGTAAGTGAAGCATCCTATGTGTCACTTCAAAAGAAAGTAGCAATCTAAATAATACATGAAACAAATAGACTTTTCAGTTAAAAAAAAAAACCGCAAAATGACATTTTATCTTAGGTTTTTACAAGATAAGTCAGTAGTTTGAGGGATCACCAGAGGCTCTGAACACAGCTGGTGGTCAATACTCAGGGTACACCTGCACAGGACCCAGCTGAAGAGGGGGAAGGATTTGTGCTTCCACCCTAAGGATGGTAAAAACAGGAGGAGGTTTCACTCCATCACCAGCTCAGAACTGCATCTTATACCTGTGACCCCTATTTCCAACCTCTAGCAAAGAACAGGAATGTTGGCTAGCTGCTCTGTGGGTTTAGAGCTGGGAATGTCTGGGAGGTGTACAGGCTTTCAATTTTTAATGGAGCTAGCAATGCTTGGGAGAGTTCCTCAGGACAATTTGCACAATGCAATGTGTTGTAAGTGCTTCCTCCTTTTTCTCTCTAGGATGCCAAATGTTACAAAGCCAAATAATGCAGAGTCCCCAGGCAGGTGCAGAGGAGAGCCCTTTACTGCAAACACAGGCCTTTTTAAGCAGTTATCCCTAATCAGTGACCCCTGAGCACAGCAAACAGGTGTGGGATTGCAGAGTGAGAGCAAAGCACCACTGTTGTGGGACAAAATCAGAGAAATGGTCACTGAATGTTCCCAAGCAGAACAAGGCAGAGCACCCAGGCAGGTGCAGAGGAGAGCCCTTCACTGCAAACACCAGGCCTTTATAAACAGCTACTCCCCAGTCAGTTACATCACATTCAGGCACAGTAAATGTAATTCAACCAACCACGATGTGAGCACGTAATGATTCTATAACTTGTTTTTCTAGCTCCAATTCAGCTGAGTCACTTTCCTGTAGTCTGGTTTCAGGCCTGAAGTTCTGGTTTTCTAAAGTTCTGCTTTTCTAATGTTTTTGTTTTCTGAAATTCTTTTCCCAGGAAAAGTGGGAAAACAACATGGAATGTTGTTGTAACAATATCTATGTTGTACATGCCTTCTGGGAGAAGGGATTTCTCTTGATGTCCCTCAGGTTTGACCAATGTGGGTGAAGAGGTTTGTCTTTCACCAACCACATTGGTCTGCAGAAAATTGTATGTAAGAGAGAACGATCCCTAATAAAAGCAATATTAACCTTCTTAATGATTTGAAATCCATGTAGTGTGTTACCAGAAACAGCAACACTTTCCTGTTACTGTGACACAGATAGAAACACACAGCAACACACACAACAGGTGTTCAGGCAGAGAAGAAGAAAGGAAGTTTCTAGTTTATTGTTGACCTCGTATCTCTCAGTTTCTGGACAGTGATCAGAGATTGGACAGAGCAGTTCCCACCTCTCCATCTCCACTGGTCACTTGAGAAGTCCATCAGGTGATATCTTTTACAAAGGAATGTAAACATGATCCTTGTTTATCTTACAGTTCATGAGAACTGACTCTATTATACTAAAACAAATCAGAAGGCTGACTTTCAGGGACAACGCTTTCCCACAGTCCTTTTGTGCTTAGCCAAAGTAGCAGCCCCGAGCCAGGATTTTACAAAGCTAACGAGGCCCTGTTTCGTACGGGTTTATTGACACCCATCAGCCAAAGCTCTGCCGAGTCCCTTTAAAACAAGCACACTGAGCACGTGGCACCCTTGCTGGGGGATGCCCACGGCACTCAGCCTGCCTGTGTCCCTGTCCCCGGGCAGACGCTGAACATCGTGACGCCGCGGGTGCGGCCGGAGGACTGCAGCATCGGGCTGCTGCCGCGCAACCACGACAAGAACCGCTGCATGGACGTGCTGCCCCTGGACCGCTGCCTGCCCTTCCTCATCTCCGTGGACGGCGAGTCCAGCAACTACATCAACGCTGCACTCATGGACGTAAGGATGCCCTGGCACGCCCAGCTGCTGGCACTTAGCTGTAGTGTCTGTGTCCTGCTTTGAGGAGCTGCTAAGCAGGGCAGGAGTCTCCCTTGGAATGGAGAGTGCAAACGCTCTCCCTCTGAATTGTTATAATTTTGAGATTAAGAGGTTCTCAGGCAATACAGGGGAATATTTGCTCTCAGGCAAAGATATGGGGATAGGAATAACGGTTCTTTATTAGGAGAATTATTTTTTTTTATTTTAAAATGCAGTGATCCAAACCCCACCCCAGTGCCAGAGGCAGAATCCCCCCTGCCCCCCGTGGGTCGGGGTTCCAGCAGAGCCATCCCCTGGGGGTGCAGCTCCTGCAGGGGCACAGGGGGCTCTGCTGGGGCAGGGATCCTGCAGGAAGGGGCAGATTCCCTGGGCAGGGCCCGTGCAGCTGGGGCTGGGCTGCTCTGCCTCTGGGCATGCAGTGGCAAGGCTGCCCTGGGGTGCCAAAGCTGCCATTGTCTGCAGGCAGCAATGCCGGGCTCCTGGCCTGGCTGCAGCCTCTGCCAGGGATGGGGGCAGTTTCTCAGCCCTGCAGGGACACTGCGGGGCCCTGGGCAGAAGATCTCCCTGGCTGAGGATGGCTCCTGGCAGAGCTCAAGAGAACTGCCCCAGCTGGTTTTGAACAGCTGCCCCATGGACAGAGGATCAGCCCAGCCTGGTTCCAGGAGCTGGGGATGGAATGCATGCTGCTGGCCACAGCCTGCTCTGCAACCCAGGACACTCTGGTATCTCCAAACCAGGCAAAGCACATGAATCTTCTCTTTGTCACCAAAACACTTCCCCTAGACTATGGCTATCCCAGGGAAGTGGTCACAGCACCAACCTGACAGAGTTCAAGGAGCTTTTAGACAATTCTTTTTGGCACTCTTGGGGATGGTGCTGTGCAGGACTGGGAGTTGGATCCTTTAGGGTCCCTTCCAACTCAGCATATTCTGTTACATTCTGTTATTGCGTGATCACACACCCTTGTGCTGCACCAAATTGGTAGAAAAAAGGTGTGCAGCCTCAGTGTGCAGCCTGAGGCTGGATCACAGAAAGGTAGATGCACAAAAAAACGTGGGGGGACAGCTCTTCCCATACATTGGGTTTTGTATCCATTGGGAAGACAATGTTTGCCAGGTCAGCTCTTTGGAAAGGATAATTTGCAGTGTGGAGCGAGTAATTGACTTGATCTTATGCAGTTAAGAATGTGGGAGTGCAGGGATCAGATGTGCAAAATAATTTCAGGCTGAAGGATGTGAGTTGAGCTGATGTGACTCTGTCCAAAGGCGTTTTGCCTCACTTTGTTTAGAGCCTGGAATCTCACAGCACGGGTCATTTGTGGAGGATGAATTATGTTGATGGCTTCTTTTTGCTGTGCTGCCTTTGGACACAGATGTCTTTAAAGCCCCTAATTATTGCAGTTGGAGTATGTGTAAATATGATCCAGGGTGAAATGCCATCATTTTTTCCCTGGCAGCAGCAGGGTCTCTGATTTTTAATTTTGTCTGTTCTTCAGTCTTTAGGAAACAGCAATGGTCTTGCATTTAAGATACTCAGTCAAATGGTCACAGAATTTATTTTAGATTTTTTCAGCAAGATTGTGATGATTTCATTGCAAACATGTCTAAGGAAACTTGGTTTTTTAAAGTGTGTTTAGTGCTTTTGCACGTCTGTAGAAGGACAATCCAGTCTTTGGTTTCTTAGGGATTGGGAATGTTTGTACATTTCAGCCCTCATTACCTCAAATCACTTTGCAAATATTTGTATCCTTCCCCACAAAATTCCAGTGGATTAATTTTTTTAAGTACAAAGCAATTTTTTACCTGTCATTGAAATTCAGTCACTGTGATGTTCTCTGACTCTCCTTTATCTTACTATAAAAGATTCAGGAATTTGGGGGGAAAAATAATCACAAGGGAACAGCCAGAATCTATATTTTCATAGCTGTTCTTGCTGAGGACAGATTTGTGTGTGAAGTCTTGAACTGCGCAGGGACTCTTAGAGGACACCCTCCATCCCATATTGCCTTGAAAGGAGCAAAACTGTCCCTCAGCCTTCCCCAAAACAGCGGAACATAATCCTTAAAAATGAGACTTAAGTCACATCATGAGTCCTGCCATGAAGAAGTGATGACAGATTTGTGTTTAATCCGTGGGGTTTGGAGAAAGACAGGAATTTCTGTGTCCCTGACATCATCATTCCCCCATAATCCCACACATGTCCTCTTGCATGAGAAATTCATGCCTCTGTGTCACCTTCCCTTTGAGACAGGACACTGAACCCTTCCTCTCCTGTGGCAGAGCTGGGCAGGGTGTTTTCTCCTAATGGCAAACCCCACAAGCACATGTGACCTTCAGCCAAGAGTTTAGCCAGGCTTGCTACTGGCACACCATGAAAAAAACACAGCAGGAACATGCTGGGGTTTGGTTAAGAGATAAACCTCAGGATTTTATTTGCCACTCTGTTGCCACCGCTGGTTTGTTACTTCACAGCTTTTGACCCAAACTGGTGTTCTAGATGGAATGCAGGGTGGGGAAAGAAGTCAGTTCCAGACTAAAATTTCCCAATAAATTACTTCCTTTTCCTTCTCTGTACATCATGTCCCAGCACCCTCCTCACAGGTGCACACTCAGAGCCCTTTTTCCCAGCGTGGCCTGCCCAGCACTTCCACCCACATCTGCCTCACACAGAGGAGAAAAGGAAACCCCCCCAATGGGCAGCTTAATACTTCAGGAGTTGTTTTTTTTCCTTCACTTTAAATCCAAAATTTTATTCCGTTGGAGGGGGGTTTTTTCTGCTTTTTTGTTTTCTTTACCCCAGAATTAGCGTGCCTTTTGATTCAAGTCTGCTTCACAGATGTACAGCACAAAGGACTGTGCAGTTTCCAGGCTCATTTAAGCCTTGCCTGCCGTGGTTGGGCACTGATAAAGTTTTCAGCTTGTTGCCTTTCATCCTTGAGAGCCTCACAAACACTCATTAACTCAGCCCCACCGAGGCTGGGAGCACAGCTCCACCCCTCCGTGCTGAGGGAGAATGAGGGCAGGGAGCCTTTTGGAGGTGAAAGAATAACATCACAAATTAACTGCCACTGTCACAGGCTCTGAATGCTGTCCCACGAGCTCAGAAAGGATGGCTGGGACCCAAATGTGCCACCTCTGTCACACTGCACCCCCAGGCAGCCCCAGCAGAAGGGCTAATCCCTTCTGGAGCTCCTCCAGTCCACGGCAGCACAAAGGAGAGCGTTCCCTTCCAGCTGTTTTCCTTCCAATTATTAATATTACTGATAGTCGTAGTAGTAGTAATAGTAGAATTAGCATTATTTGCTGAGTCTCAAAATATAAATAATTGATTTGGGTAATCTCTGCTCTTGTGACACTTCTTTAATGAAATGTCTTTATTGGGAGCAAAAGAATCCCATTACGAGGCGTTCATTCATTGCAGAGCGATAACAAGGAGCAGGAGATGTGATTTGTATAATCTGGTTAAATGGCTCAGATTGCCTCCCCACAGCCTCCTGGGTATAATATTCCTTTGAATAAAAGTTGATTGAATTTTTTATTTTTTTTTTTTTTTTTTTTTTTTTTTTTTTTTTTTTTTAACTAATCTTATTCTTTTGTTAGAGCCACAAGCAACCTGCTGCCTTCATTGTCACCCAGCACCCCTTGCCCAACACCATCACAGACTTCTGGAGGCTGGTGTTTGATTACAACTGCTCCTCCGTGGTGATGCTCAACGAGATGGATGCAGCACAGGTGAGTGGCTCTTCATTCCTGGCGTGGCACTCCCTTCTCAAACCCAGGGGCTTGGCAGAGAATCCCTGCTGCCATTTTCTGGTGCCTTCTCACCCCAATGAATAAATGAGGGGGAGATGGAATGTAATATGTGATATTTTGGTGTCTTAATGGAGAAAAAAGTCCATATGCCTGGCTCTTTGTAAGCTAATTTTTATTGTAATTTACAGGGACCATGGAAGGGTTTGGGTGGGAATGGACCTTAAAGATCATCTTCCTTCAACCCCTGCCATGGGCAGGGACACCTTCCACCATCCCAGGGTGCTCCAAACTCCATCCAACCTGGCCTTGGACACTTCCAGGGGTGGGGCAGCCTCAGCTTCTCTGGGAGCCTCTCCCAGATCTTTCCCACCCTCACAGGGAGGAATTTCTTCTTGATACCCCATCTAATCTGCCCTCCTTCAGCTTAATTCCATTCCACTTTTTCCTATCACTCCATGCCCTTCTGAAACATCCCCCTCCAGCCTTCCTGTAAGCCCCTTTTATGTACTGGAGAGCTGCTATAAAGTCTTGCCATTTATTATATAAATACTTCAATATAAAATTATGTAAAATAAATATATTTTAAAATATAAAAAAGTTTTCTATACATACTGTATATATTACAGAATTACTTAGTGTTTTCAGGCCAAAATTTCCCTCCCAAACCCACTTTCTCCCCTTTCATATTTGTCTCTGTGTTTGGTTCAGGAAATGCTCCCTACCACAGCCCCCCAGTGCTCCACCCTCGCCTTTTTCAAATGGCATTTCCAAAAGAATAAAACCAAGAGAGCTGAAATAATTTGAAGAATCTTTCCTGTGAGATTTTTAGTATGAGAAATGTAATACTGAGAAATGTGCTTTGCACCAGTTTGAGGATAATATAGTCCTTTTATCTCTTTTTTTTTTTTTTTTTTTTTTTTTTTTTTTTTTTTTTTTTTTTTTTTTTTAATTCCATGTCTAAGTTGGGGTTTGGCTACTGGACACAGCATTATTTTCAGGATTTGTCTTTGCCAGGGAGGAGCTTTTGCCATTCCTCCTGCCCTGGTGTCTCCAGTCACATTGCTGATGAGTGGCAGAGGATGGCAGCTTTCAAAAAGGTGTAATCATGCAATTTGTGTGGAGAGTACATTTGGCATGGTTAATTCCCCCATTACAGCCCTTGTTCAATGAGAGGAGAGGAACTCTCAGTATTTGGTACTTCATGGATCTGTTTTTCATTTGTCTCTTCCCTGCCTTTCCACACTGAAGGCAGTGAATTGTTGGTCTCTTTGACGGGGGAGACAATCACCCCAGTCCCATCAGGCAGCTCCGTGGGGTTCCAGCCCAGCCCCAGGGACAGCTCTGTTCAGCAGTGGGCTCTCCTGGTGCCCTGCAGAGTCCCACCACTCTGTGAGGAGCCAGAGGTCCTCTGTGTCTCCTGTTTTCCTCTCCCATCCACCCTCCTTGATTCTGCATCTTGGCATTGAACCCAGACACAAATGGCACCCTTTCTTTCCTGACACTGCAAAGCAAAACCCAGCTATTCTGGAAATTACACACTTTCTCACACTTGGTTCTGGGAAAACACAAACCCTTCAGCCCCAGCCAGTGTTATTCTTGTGACTATCTTTCTGCACAAAGCTTAGTTTTGTTCCTAGCAAAGTTTTGTTGTTATGCTGTGGACTGTGGGCACAGAAAAGGGGATTTGGCAGTGCCTGAAGTCACTGTGGCAGTTTCTGTAGCAGAGTGTCACCTCCCTTGACAGTGCAGCCAGTGCCAAAGCACCCAGGTGGCACTGGAAGTTAAGGAAGATTTTAAAGTTTGTGTTTTATGAGCTACCAAGACATGGAGTTTGATATCAGAGAATCATTTGGGGTGGAAAAGACCTCTAAGATCATTGAGTCGACTGTTACCTCAGCACTGCCAAGGCCACCACTAACCCATGTCCCCAAGTGCCACATCAGCATGTCTTTCAAATCCTTCCAGGGATGGTGACTGCTCTGGGCAGCTGTTCCATTGCCCAGCCACCCTTTCAGTGAAGAAATTTTCCCAATATCCAATCTAAACTTCCCCTGGCACAGTTTCAAGCTGTTTCCTCTCATCCTGTCCCTTGTTCCTTGGGAACAGAGCCTGCCCCCCACCTGGCTGCACCCTCAGGGAGTGTGGACAGTGAAAGGTTTCCCCCCTGAGCCTCCTTTGCTCCAGGCTGAGCCCCCCCAGTTCCCTCAGCTGCTGCTGGGGGCTCCAGACCCTGCCCCAGCCCTTCAGAGCACACACAGCCAATGTTTGACTGCATGGCCTCAAGCCCATCAGTGCAGAGCTGTCTGCAGGTCCTTCCTGGGCTCCAGCAGACCATCAGATCCATTGTGGAGATGAGTTTTCTGCAGGGGCACTTGGCACTGTGCCTGCACTGTCCTGGCATGGCAGTGTTGTCATTACCTGTCTGTTCAGCAGTGCCTGATCCCAGGCTGGGCCCTGAGTGCAGGGAAAAGGCAAAAGCCCCTGTGGAGGTCAGAACAAGAGGCAGTTCTCAGCAGTGTACACACCTGTGTGTTTGGAGAGGTGGCCATGCACAGACCTGCTCTGGGAGAAGCAAATTCTCCACACTGGGGAAAGGTTTAATCTTTCCCTGCTTTCCCCTGCACCTCGAGGTTGTTTGCTGAAGCTCCTGCTCGGCTCACATCTGCCTGCCTGTGGGACACATGCTTCCAGAGGAGATCACTAGGCAGCTTGAAAGTCTGAGTGAAGAGTAAAGAAACCCTTCAAAGGACTTTCTTGTGTGGTCTTGGCTGGCTTGCTTAATCTTGAAAAACTAACAAGGGTAAAGATGCCTAAGATTGTGTGAATATCCAACCCAATTTCAATCCTGTATGATCAAAGGCAGAACAGGAGTGCAGAATTAATGCAGTCGCATGCACACACTTGACGTTGTTGCTGGCAGTGACTGAACTTGAAAAGCTCGAGATCGAGTTCAAATGAGCATCTGGGGGGTTCAAGACTTGTACAAAATTACAATTGAAAATAGGAAGGAAAAAAGCCACAAAGAAATACAATCTTAGCAGAAACCGCTAACGAGATCTCATGAAAAATATTTTTGTGCCATGATTTATTTCCAGCTGGATTTAAAATCCTTAGATTGTAATTAGTGTGCATAGGGTGGTTTTTGTCCTTTCAAATCAGTAATACCAGCACAGGAAAAAGACTCCCAGCCTGCTTCACAAACTTCAGAGGTGCAGAGGTGCGGCTGTGGTTCACCCTGAAACCAGAGCTGCTCTTGTTGCTCTCTGAACAAACTCACTCTCCTTCCCCTGCTCACTGGCAGAGCCAGAAAACTAAAAAAAATTCATCTTACAGAAAAAAAAAAAGACATTTTAGTTTGTTTGAATTAAGATTAATTTTCTTGGTGCCTGTACTGTTTCCTCATTTTTACCCAGTCTCTATGATTCCTATTAAATTTATCTACAGACACTAATCTTTTAATGTTCCTGTTAAATCTCTGGCCTTACAGAAGCTTCATTTGTCAGCCATCATCTCTTCACCTCTAGATCCAGAATTCAATCAGTTCCAAATTGTGTTCATACAAAAATAAAGAGGAAGAAAAGTCCAGGCCCTAAAATATGTTCCTCTTTTCCTTCATAGTCAGGATATCAAATGTTTTACTGAGCTAGAATGAGATCTTCTCTGAACAAAGCCACAATATACAAGATTGATGATGGATTTTGAGCTGGTTATAGATCCTAAAGGTATGATTTGATATGGTAATAATTAAGATTTGGGTTTGTGGTTTTTTTCTAGCTCTGCATGCAGTACTGGCCAGAGAAGACATCCTGTTGTTATGGCCCAATCCAGGTGGAGTTTGTTTCAGCAGACATTGATGAAGATATCATCAACCGGATATTCCGGATTTGCAACATGGCCAGGGTAAGAGAGGAGAAATACCACATTCCCTAGTTATTCTCAAAAACACATTTCAGCTCGAGGAAGAAGGCAGAGCCAAGACTTGTGGTTTAGAGATGCAGAATCTCTCACCTAGGAATGAAATTCCACTGCAGCTACTTCCTTTAATTAACATTTAATCAGCCTGCATTGCTGAAGGACTCTTGGCTGAAGGCAGCAAGTGGATGATATGAGCTGAAAATCTGTATTTAAATGGTGAACATTTTTCTGTGTATATTTGAGAACAATTCATCACTTAGTAGCCGATATAAAGCCATCAGCATTGCAGGAAATAAACTGGGATGGTGTCAGCAGCTCTCCATCTGTCAGCTCCCAGGCAGCATCTCTGAAGACAGATGCAATGTTTACTGGCTAGACTGGGATTCCCAATTGCCACTGCTTTCCCTATAAATAAGCAACTGCCATTTCGGTAAGCAACTCTTTGTCTGTGTCCCTCAGCCCCAGGACAGCTGAAATGATAGAAACAAAGTTTATCTGCACACTGAGCCCTGGCAATCCGACTTCAGGGCTGCAGGAAAGGGCTTCAGCAGAGGATTTTTCTCTCATTAGTTGTTTCCCAGATTGATTATGTTTCCTTTGTTGTTCCTCTTTCTTTTTTTTTTTTTTTTTTTTCTAGTCAGAAATGGAAGTAGGCTTTGCAAATGACATTTCCATGCAGTTTAACACATAAGTGTCTGCATGGTCAGAGCCTGTGCAGCAGTTCAGGTGCAGCACTGCAGAGGAACCTTGTGGTCAGCCACAGAAATGGACAAACTGGTTGGGTATTAAACACCTTCCTGTGTCCCAGGGAGAGTCTGGGGGTCATAAACCTGCTCAGACCAGGCTCTGTGACTCTCAGATGGAGCTGGCCCACGGGTGCAGGGCTGGCAGCCGGGTGCTGTGTGCTCACAGCTCTCTGCACTATCCATGGCCAACACCAATCCAACACCACGCCTCTGCCAGCAAATTTGTGAGGAGCCTTTCCCTCCACAATCCCCAGAGGCTTTTTGAGAGCTGCCTCTACTTGTAGTGGCATGGCACAGTCAACCAGGAAAGAGACATTTTGTTTGGGCTGTTTGATGAAGCTTTATTCTGGAAACCAAACAAGGGTCCCATGCACTTGGTGTCTGCTTGGCTGTGTAATAACTGTTATCCAGGTCGGAGAAAAGCCCTTGTTTCTGCACTGTGTCAGGCACCCAGTGTGCAGAATGGCAGCACTGCTGGTGCAGGGGCAGAGGGGGCATGCTGTGTGAGCAGTGCTCCCAGCCCTGTTGCAGGCAGGCAGTGGATGGATGCAGAAACCTGCAACTGCCCTGCAAAGTCTTCTGAGAAAGCTGCTCTGGGCAGGAGCAATTGGTTACTGCACACACATCTCACACACGGCAGGCAGGTGGGCAAGGAAAGGCAGGAGGGGTCTCCCGTGTGCTGTCCCAGCGAGGTTCGTTGCAGACTCACCCCGACGGAGTCCAGGAGCAGAAGGGGACCAGGGCCAAAAGACCAGATACAATGCGGGCTCTCGAGTTCAGCAGGGTCAGGGGGCACAGGGGATGTCCAAGGGCAGGACCTACAGAAGCTGGGGCCGTTTCCCTAGCGCGGCAGGGCGCCACGGGAGGAGTCTCCTGTGTCACTCTAAGCCACGGGGAGCTCACAACCCCCTGGGCAATGTTCCCAAGGGCCAGGCTGTAGAGCCCTGAGCTGGCCCTGTGTTGCAGCCGCAGGACGGGTACCGCATCGTGCAGCACCTGCAGTACATCGGCTGGCCGGCATATCGCGACACGCCGCCCTCCAAGCGCTCGCTGCTCAAGGTGGTCCGCAGGCTGGAGAAGTGGCAGGAGCAGTACGACGGCAGAGACGGGCGCACAGTGGTGCACTGCCTGTGAGTGGGGCTGGGGACGGCCGCGGGCTCTGGGAAACAGCCGCCGGTGGGGCTGGAAGTCTGGTGGTTTGGAAACTCCGGGGGAAATGGAGTTAACAGCGTGTGGCTGCTGGTCCGGGGGCCCCGCTGGCCTCGTCCCCCAGCTGCACAGCCAGTGCAAGCAGTCCTTGAGCAGTAGAAAGCAGGGAGGCTTTGTGCTCCCTGGGCTCCCGACCCTGCAGTGTCCAGGTTTGAAATAAGGGGCCTCGAAGGCACATTTGCAGAGATGTTTATTCTTCTCGAGGGGGTGCAAAAGACAGCCCAGGACCCCGAAGCCCAAGTTTTTTTCCTGAGTCCTGCTGGGGGTGTTGCCATGGGGGACAGGTACAATGGGACAGGGTGTGGACAGGCAGGGATAAACCGAGCCCACTGCGGGGGTTTACAGGGAGAGACTACTAATGGAAAAACAGCTTCACCAACCCAATATTCATCTCCATAAGACAGCATTTATAATACACTCCAAGCTGAATATTGTACTGCATTAAAGTATCCTGGCCCAGGGATTTTACTGGTTGCACTGAGCAGTAGCTCCAGGAGCCCTGGCACACTGGAGGTCTGGAGCCCAGAGCTGAAGCAGCCCTGCCGTGTCCCCAGCTCTGAGCACAGAGCTGCCTTGAGCCCAGAGCAGGGATCTGCAGCACTGCAGTCCCTGAGCTTCCCTGTCCCCCACTCCAGCAATCCCTTAGCCCTTCCATCCCTGCCCCTGTTCTACAGGTCTCTGCTTTCACAGGCTCACGGGATGGTTTGGGTTGGAAGGGACCCCAAACCCCACTCAGTTCTAGTGGACACCTTCCACTATCCCTGGGTGCTCCTAGCCCTGTCCAACCTTGCCTTGGACGCTTCCAGGGATCCAGGGGCAGACACAGCTACTCTGAACGTCCCCACCCTCACAGGGAGGAATTCCCCCCCAATATCCCATCTATCCCTGCCCTCTGGCAGTGGGAAGCCATTCCCTCCTGTCCTCTCCCTCCACGCCCTGGTCCAAAGGCCCTCCAGCTCTCTTAGAGCCCTTTAGGCACACAAACCCTTGAACACCCATGGACAGCCCTTACATCAGAGACCTTCCCCAGTGCCCACGGGGTGTGAGCTGTGTGTGCTGCCCTTCCCTCACCTTCCCCTCTGTCCTCTGCCCCAGGAACGGCGGCGGGCGCAGCGGCACCTTCTGTGCCATCTGCAGTGTGTGTGAGATGATCCAGCAGCAGAACATCATCGACGTGTTCCACATAGTGAAAACGCTACGGAACAACAAGTCCAACATGGTGGAGTCACTGGTAAGGCCTTTCTCTGCTCGTTCCCCACCCAGGGTGTGTGTGCAAGGCACCTCAGCGTAGGTAAGACAACATCAAAATGGCTTCGTTCAGGATGAATCAAAATGAATGGGAATGTGGAGACACCAGAATTAAAACTGGTTCTGTTTCAGCACGTTCAGTGAATCTTCCTGCTTCTCCTTTTGAGAAGAGGGGATGCCCTGGCAGAGTGATGGACCCTGTGTCCTGTGCCCAGCTGCCTCAGGAGGTCAAACCCCACAAAGCTCTCACCGTGGCTGTGGGAGGAGTGGGATTTGTCCTCCTGTCCATGCAGGGATTTGTCCTTCTGTCCAGCCCAGTGCTGGGTGCTGTGACACATCTTGAAACCAGGAAAGGAGAACAGTCCAGCCCCCAGGCCTGGCTCCCTGCAGCCCAGGAGATTAAACTGTCCTGAGTTCAGTCATCTCCATCCATCACACTGAGTTCCTGCCTCAAAAGCAACAGGTGCAGTGAGGGCTGGAGGCAAATAATGAATAGTCCAGACTGGGGCTGTCTCTTTGAGTGCTTTTCTCTTCCACTGACGACACCATCTCCCAGGCATGCTTGCTGAGGATCACTCAGAAACACAGCCAGTGTTTGCCTGCTCCTGCCAAAGGGTATAAGAAAGAGGGAGGAGATATTTCTACTCATAGAACGAGGCTCTGAGGAATTTGCCCATATCCTAATGCCATTCCTTTGTGTCCTCTCTTTCAGGAGCAGTATAAATTTGTATACGAGGTTGCACTGGAATACTTGAGTTCCTTTTAGCCCAGCGAAGGGAGGGGACCCCACGCTGTGCCAGACCCCAAACTCTGGCGGATGCTTCTCCCCTGTCCCACACTGGAAGGCAGTAACAAGTGTGGGAAGGAAAACTTCTCCTTCCTTCTCAGCAAGAGACTGAGGTTGCAGAGAGCTCGCTGGAAGGAGGAGACGATGCCTCTGTGTGCTGCTGCCTGCTTTCTATCGGAACATCTACTGCTTCTTAATAACTTACTGTAAAAATTAGCAAACTGGGAGACAGGCTGAAAGACTGGACTTTCTAATCCCCTCTGACTTCTCTCCTCTTTTGGATTGTGTTTTTGTTCTGCTTGCTGCAGAGTGGGGAAGGAATGAAACCCTTAGGAAATTCTCTTTTTAATGTCTCCTTTTTAATTTATAATTTTGTCCTCAAATCCCAGCCTTTTAATTTTTTAATTTCATGCAGCAGTCATTTGGGAAAAATGAGATAGCCATAGGGGATACATGAAATGTTTCATTACGATTTGTCTACCTTATCTGTTTCCTTTTATTTGTTTTTCCAAATGAAAAGGCCAACGCACACACACACACACACACAAAAAAGATGCTGGAATTCTCTTCCCAAGTGTGGTCCCTTTTAGCATGAAAATAGATGGTGGAGATGAGAAGCTGTTCATGGATTCACTGCCTCCACAGAAATATTTCCTGCTCAACTCCCAGGGCTGTGCAGGACCCAGTTCCATCCCTCTGATCTGTGTCCTTCCACTGCTGGTGAAGCTGTTGAGGAGTTTCTCAGCCTGAACCTAAAGGTTAAATGTTCACATCAAACAAATGGCATTTGTCTCACAACTTTGGTAACTTGGTTACCTCATTTTCCAAGTATTAGCTGGGGTGCAGTGTGTCTTTGACAAACTGGGTATGAAGTAGGTATTATTGCTTATATACTAAGTATGACTATTTTTTATTTATTATTTGTATTGCTGTAGAACTTAGGACCCCTAGTCATGCCAGGACCCTGCAGAACTAGGCACTGTGCAAGCAGACAGCAAAGAAAATTCCTGCTCAAGGGTTTAAAAGTCTGAAGGTTCTTAAAATTGGTTTTGGACAAGATTTCCTCACTATTTCCAGGCCCTACAAGCTTCAAGATTGTAACCCATTGGAGCTGTAGGAAAGGTGATGTACATACACAGAAACCTATTCTGACACCTGTAAGGAGAAGTGTTAGCCCAGCACAGCAACTTCTCTTCTGAAGCAAAACAGCTTTTGTTTTATTCTGCAAAAATGCCTGTGCAAGACTCCTTCTCTGAAACAAACACCAGATCTGTTTTGCCACGGTTCTGAACCTCATTCTGACTTCTGAGCAGCTAAGAAATTGCTTTTCTGAAAAAGAATGTTTAAGTAGTTAATCACTAAGGTCTGCAGGGTAATCTTGGCAAAAAAAAAAATAATTGAATGAACAAGACTTTACAATAATTAGTATTTCAATTTAGCCATTTATTTATCTTGAGGGTGTGGGATATGAGGTTGCTCTGTGTGTAAATTAGATTCTGGGGTATAGGGTTCTTCAAATTCAGACTTGCTAAAAGATAGACTGAAGGTAAGAGTTGAAGGAAATTCCAGTTTTCTTATCACCCTGTAGTTTTCCACCCTTAGGTAAATACTCAGAGGCTGCTGGGAGCTCTGTCCTGCCCATGCCTGGCACAGAGCATGCCAGAAGTTCAAAGTGTTTTGCTAATTCTGTCTGTGAATTCAAAAGGCACGTGTGCTTCATGGTCCTTCTTTTCTTCAGTAGTCACGCCCTCTCCTTGACCAGGAGGGATGGAAATGAAATCTGGACTCAGACACACCAGTAGCCACCAGACCATTGTCACCCACCAGGACCTGCACCAGCCTAGGGAAGGACACCTGGGGTTTCATTAATACCCCTCTTGAGAAGCTCACAGGATGCTGAACCACCTGGGGTTTTTCTAAGGAGCTTTGGATTCTTGGCTTTAATATCATGAAGGTCTTAACTGATCATGAGCCACCTTCTCACAGAAGCCTCTGTGCTGTTTCTGCATGGTCCTTTCTGTTGCCTGCAAAAAATTTCATGAAATTGTCTTTAGTTCCAGTTGGGGCTGCCAGTGGGTGTCTGGCATCTCAAGGGACAGGCTACTGGTCTGGATTGGGTTTTCTTCTTTATGCAATTAAACAAGACAATTCAGCAGGAAAAATAACTAGAAAGCAAAGTGAAACTATGAGATAAAAGTGAGAGGAAAAGTATCCTGCTGGTGTTTTGATTACAGGTGGCTGGATGTGACAGTGTAGGTCAGGTGTTGGGAGAGAAAAGGGAAGAGGGAGTTCTAATCCCAGGATGGGGTTTGTCAACCAGTGCCCAGGTATGAAGAAGCTGCAAGTCAGCAAAGTGATTTTCACTCTGCTGAGTCCAGAAAGCCAAAGGGAACCACTCCCTGTGGATACAATGGAAATATTAATTAGTAATTAGCGTTCTGTTAATTTTACATGGAAGGTAGCACAGTGACAGGTCTCCCTTATGACTTAGGGGAGTGAAGCCAGCACCGAGGGTGACAGCTGGGATGAGGGAACAGAGAGGGCAAGAAATGCCAGTGTCACTGAGGTGTGAAGTGTAGGAGGTCATTTAGGCTTAACTTAAAAGAAAGTGGATTGAAATGCCGAGTTAAGCCCACAGGAGGAGGGTGTGAGTGAGGGGAAGGAGGTGTGGGGTGAGCAGAGCAGAACAGCACTGGCAGTGCAGTGGTTTAGGGGCTGCAGGTAGGTTTAGATGGCTTTTATGGTATGAAAAACACTGCTAAAGGCTCAGGTACCTGTACCAGCTGGCCACAGCACCTCACTGTCTGCAAAAGCCAAGTGATGTTGGCACAAACTGCAGGGAAAGATAGTTAAGCTAAAATTTATATTTTATAGGAGTTCAATGCAAATGTTGGTTCCCACAGCCCAGCTGTTAGTCACAGCTTATTATGTGGCCAATCAACCATGTGTCTGAACTTCCCAGTGTCCAGCCTACAGCCCACATGGAAAGATGCTCAGCAGACACTGCGAGTTGTGTTGGCCAACTGTTACAAATTCCTGCAGATCCAGTGCTTTTGGATCCCAGCTCCAGTCAGTGTTGGCTCAGGGATCTTCATGCTTCTCCTCCCTGCACAGTGCATATATGCCAAGTGTGAATTAATGATGGAGGGAATTGTGTGCAAAAGCTCACTTTAAATCACTTTATTACCCTGAGGTTGTTTAAACCCTAGAGAACAGCCCATAGTGAAGTAGGTAATGTGTTTGAAGCAAGATTATGGGTGACGGGTTTGTTTTCATGGGGAAAGAAAGAAATTATGAGATGAGATAAAGGAGGTTTTCTCACTCCTGGAAGGATTAATAGTCAGTGTGAGCTTTTCAGCCTAAGCATCCCCCGCTGTGGATGAAAAGCGATAATGTGCAGTAAAAAAAGGTGAATTCCTCAGTGATTGAATTTTAGGCTGGAAAAAGTATCGTATTGACAATATTTGAATGGACTTAATGGAGATGAACTTATTCCCATGCAGACATCCTTCAGAGGTGAGGGGGAGCTGTTTGTGATAGCACAGAGTTGGGGTAAAGTTTGGTCTGAAATACGAGGAAGTAGAAACCAGTGGTTTGGGGTCACTATCTCATATAGGAGGTAACCAACATCTTAAATTATTAATGGCTGTAACTGCAGCAATGAATTCCACTGGTTATCAGTAGTTTCTGGCCTTTTATTCTCCAGCTGTAAACTCCCTGGGAAAAAAAAATAAAGTCCAGTAGCCACAGAGACTCTACAGCAGTAGATTGAAGCCTGTGGGTGCTAGACTGGCTTTTCCATTTACTCTCCACAGGCCCTTTAGCAGTAGTTTGTGGGATTTCCCTTGGGAATCTCAAGCCAGGGATTGCTGGTCACTGCCCTTGGCGTGCTCTAGAGTGAGAGGGAGGAGAGAGGCTCCTGCAGCAGGTGGTTCAGGATGCAGTTAAACCAGTTTCCCTCTGGAACAGAAGGAGAGGAGGAGAAATCTCCTTTGGGGGAAACCAAACCTTGGAGGAGAAGGCAGATAAATGGATCCTGAAACAGGTAGGAAATCTGCACCTTGCTCTCTCTCTCTTGCACAGCTGCTCTCACCTCTCTCTTACTCTTCTGAGTTCCTGCCAAGGTCATAAAAACCAGGTAACGTCACATTCAGTGCCGTGGAGATGGAGCACTCGCTGTGTGACAGAGGGAATAAATCCTGAGGGACAAAGATAAAAGAAGATTTGCTCGAGAGAGGAATCTTCAAATATGAGGTGCTTCTATCTGTCACACTTGCAGAATTTTTAGTAAAGTTGTCACAGAGCAGTGCACAGCAGTCCTGGCAGGTTCCTGGATGGGCAATGCAGTGGAAAAGTTCCCCCTGGAAAAATGCATTGGCCTGTAATAAATGTGAACAATCAGCTCCATGACGTTGGCAGCACAGTTAATTTTTGTGATCACTCCTGCCAGTGCAAGGGGCATCTCAAGACCTTGGTGTGAAACTGCTGCATTTTCATTTGAGAATCTTTAATTTGTCTTAAGTGTACAGAAGAGAGTCAACCCGTTTTTTTAAAGCAAAATAAAGGTGGCCACGTGGCAAAAGTGGCAACATTTATTCAGCAGAACCACGGCCATTGGGTCAAAAATTCCATATTCCTGCTGTGTGAGGGCAGAACAAGGCACTGCAGCTGCCCTGCCCAGACTGAGGAACAGGAGGAGCCAGCTAAGTCAGAGAGACAGATGTGAGTAATGAGGATTCTGTTAACCCTCCTGTGCTCCTGCTTCTTTAGATTGCAGTCTTCTATAGCCATACATGCATAATATACAATTTCAATGCAAGTGCTCTTTCTTTCCCTGTTCCCAAAAATACCTACAGCTCTTTTTCCTCGAGGGTGAGCCAACAGCATAGCGAGCAAAGCCCAATTTCTGCCGTCTTGGCAAGGACCACAAGGAAAATCCATCATGTGTTATCTGTTCATTGACTTGGAAAAGGTATCAATCATCTCCCTCATATGCATACTTGAAGAATGTACAATTTTCTCAAACTGTCAAGCAGAATCATACATTTTCATATACCAAGACCAAATCCAGGTGGTATGGAGTGTGATGGAAAGAAAAAAGAAAAAAAAAAAAGGGACAAAAAACTTGCTGACTTCCAGTGACCTTTAGTCTATAGCCTTCATTTGCTGTGTTAAAATATTTAAAAAATTTTCCTTGCAAAAAAAAAAAAAAAAACCAACAAAAAACACCAAAACAAAACTATGCTCAGAATATCCTACAGTTTAATGTTGGACTAGCAGAATGTGAAAACCTGGCAGCTTTTCCAGTTTGTAAAAACATGAGGGATCTAAATTAGTCTTTCCATCCTCACCCCAGTTCATGCAGCAGATTTTCCACCACTATTCTGTTTTCAACCTGAGCCTTAAAAGACAAACTAATGCAGCAGACTGAATGCCAGATGCTGGTGTTCCCATAGTGTTTCCTGGCAGGGGTGTTGTGGGGGGTAAATAAAAGGATAAAAAGGGAAAAGAACAAGCTAAAATGGTTTTCCTTGGAATTCAATTCAATGAGCAGTTTCTGAGCAGTATAACCATGAGCCAGTCCACGCCACTCTGGAGGTACAGGGTGAAGATGCTGTTCTTAGGGACCAGTCCTGATATTTCATATATAGGTACCCAAGAGTGCAGAGGTCCCTTTAGTGGAGGCAGTTGTCACAGGAGTGTTTCAGTGGAGGTCTGTTACCCTGGAGTGCCACTCTTTGGGACACCCTGTGAGACCCCTCGAGTGTGCTGCACTGTGGACATGGATTTCCCTGTGTGAGTACATCATCTTTCAGTGAGGACCTCCAGGAAATCTTGGTGTGAAATAATGGAAAGGAGTGTGTTTTGGGGATGGAAGAGGAAAAGGGGCTAGCACTTTACAAGCTTTCATGAATTTAGGTACTCTGAGACTCCCCAGGACAAACACTGCTCAGTTTTTCACATTGCTGACAGTCAAACCAAACTTCACGTACTGGACTTGTATGTACCTGGAGCAGAATTGGAATTAACCCCTCATTGCCCCTCTAGCCCTTTCTTGCATTGCCAGCATTTCAACACTGTCCTTCTATGCCAAAAGTTTGAGCTGCATCCTTAACACATCCCTTAACCCATCCCGACTAACCGCAGTGACAAATTCACTCCCACGCTGATTTAATCTCCTCCCTCCCGCGCCGACCCATCGGAATCAGAGCGTGCCAGCATCACTTCTTGCCAGACTTGTCACCACTTCACACGGCGCTGCTGTGGCTGCCTCTGGCTGAGCAGTCTGCCTTTCCAGCTCCCTGGATGTGTTTTTGGGCAGGGAGGAGTTGAGAGCTGCATGAGAGCGAGTCTCTGCTGTAATGCCACCCCTCTCCTCCCCCTCGGCCTTTATGGATTACTGGTGAAACTCACTTGTACAGTTTGGATGTTTGATAGATAAAGCACGTATGAAAAAAAAGGAAAAAAAATAAATACAAAACTCTCAACACTGTGCATTCAGTGTCTTTTCTTTCTAGCTTAAAAGAAGGAAGGTAAATAATGTCAAGTCAATGAATATCAGATATATTTTTTGACTGTACATTACAGTGAAGTGTAATCTTTTTTTTACAACTGCGAGTCCATCTTATTTATTCTTGTAAATGTTCCCAGACAATGTTTGTAATATGGGCTGTGTTGCAAATCCATAAAATAAATCTGTGATCTGAGATTAATGTTTTACTAAGAGACTCTTGTACTCGTGCTTTTTCTTTGCACTTAGAGGAGACAGGGCATTGTGAGCAGCACTGCTGGAAATAATGGGGTGACTGTGTGACAAAAATAAGACCAGCATCTTGTCACTGTGATGGGCTTTGCATCACGCTTGTCATTCAGGAGATGAAGAGCAGCAAAGAGAATTCAGCAGGCATTTCAGCCTAGCTGCAGATTTTGTGTCAGTCCTCTCAGAAAGCCTGTGGATGTGAGCTAAGTAGTTTTGAAAATTACAGCCTTAGCAGCATGGGTTAGAGCAAAGCATATTTTTGCAACTTTTTCTCTCTAGCAGGTATTACTCTTTTGTTTCCTTGGTACTCAGTGCTGAATGAAAATTGCTGATAAATTCCTGAGATTTTTCTGGTGGTTTCTATAGGTGAACTAGCTGGTTCAGCTGGGGTAGAGTTAATTCCTCCCCAGTGGCTGGTTTGGGGCAGGGGGTTGGATCTGTGCTGAACACAGGGTCGGTCGTACAGATATTTCTGTTATTGCTGAGCAGGGATTGCACAGAGCCAAGGGTTTTCCTTGCACAGCCACGCTGGGGAGGGGCTGGGGGTGTGTGGGAGGCTGGAAGGAGGCACAGCCAGGACAGGGGACCCAAACTGACCAAAAGCAAGTCCCAGCCCGTGTGATATCATGCATAAAGTGGGGGAGGAAGGAAGAAAAGGGGAACGTTTGGAATGATGATGTTTTTATTCCCAAGTAATCAATTACTGTGATGGGACCCTGCTCTCCTGAGAGTGGCTGAACCTGCCCAGCCATGGGAAGTGAGGAATGAACTCTGTTTTGCTTTCTCCTTGTTTGCACAGTTTTTGATTTCCCTGTCTTTATCCCAGCCCAGAAACTTTCTGGCTTTTACCCTTCCCATTCCCTCCCTGATCCAGCTGGGCAGGGTGAGTGAGTAGCCGTGTGGGGCTGGGCTGTTGCTGGGGCTGAAGCAGGACACAGAGAAATCACAGAATCCTGGAATGTGCTGATCTGGGAGGGCCCCCCAGGATCCCCCAGGGCAGCCCCTGGCCCTGCACAGACCCCCCACCAACCCCACCCTGTCCATCCCTGGCAGTGCTGTCCAAAGGCTCCTGGAGCTCGGGACCATTCCCTGGGCAGCCTGGGCAGTGCCAGCTTCCCAGAGGGAAAGACCCTTGCCCTGAGCTCCACTCTAACCCTCCCCTAAACAGTTCCAAGCCATTTTCTTGAGTCCTGCCACTGGTGACAAGGCTGAGGAGCTTGGAGCTGTCCCTCCACTGCTCCCTGCGAGGATGTTGAACACCTCAGTGAGCTCTCCCCTCATCTCCTGCTCTGCAGGCTGAACAAGCCAAGGGACACAGACATGGAAGGGATTTTGTGCAGGTGTTTCCTGCTGCCAGACCCAAACAGTGGATATCAGGGTGTCAGCAGTGTTTTCACACATTTCCTAGTGCATTTCCCATCTTCTGCTCTTCCACACGTGTTCATCAACAGACACACAAGGCAGTGCTTGGCCCCTTCAGGCCGTGTAAAGCTGTAGATTGCTCTGAAGACCAATTTATTCCAAGAACACAAGCAGGAGTGCATTGAGATTCACAGCTTAGGGTGTCAGAACAGGAGAGTCTAGCCATGCTACACCCGTACAACCCAGCTGTGGTGAGAACTGTTCTGTTAGGCGTTGTCCATTAGCCTTACTGAAAAAAACAATTTAAAAAGTCTTATTAACAAGAATACATAGCTCCTGTTTCTGTTAGAGGAGTTGGAGTCAATGATCCTTGTGGGTCCCTTCCAGCTCAGGATTATCTATGATTAAAGCACTATGCACACACCTTGGAAGCATAGTTTACTATTCCTTTCTGTATCATTGTTTTCTTTTGAAAATGTTTCATTTTAATTCTTCATTACTATGAAAAAAGCTGCTTTTGCTCTGGGTGTTTGGCTCAGATATGGGTGTTTTGCTTCTTTTATTGGCCTGATGAAGCAAATTCCCCATCTTAATTGTGGTGAACATTCAGATACAACTCTTTGTTTGAAGAGTTCATTATAATGAGATTAGACTGCATGAAACACCCTTCAGAGCTATTGTTATACCAGGGAGAGGGTTAGAAGTTGATACCAGAAAAAAAGCTCCTCACTGAACTGTCAGCTTGAGGGGAAGTTTTACTGAGAGTCCCAACTGTGTAACAGGGACAGTTGTGTGTTCATAGTGATTAATTACAGTTCAGCTTGGCACTTTATCCAGATTTATCCAAAATATTTCGCTGACACTTGATATTAACAACAGGTTGCATTTAGGGAAGGTAAACAGCAGAGACAGCTCTGCCGTGTTCCAGATGGTCTCATAAAGATCTGCTGAAGTCCCAGCAATGAGAAACAGCCCCAAATTCACCTTTCTGCCATCTCCTCTGCCCAGCACAAGGATAACAATGGGATAAAGCTGCTGGGGAAGACAGAGGGGCAAGCCTGAAACCCACGGGGGTTCGAAGTGTTTCACACCCTGTTCCTGTTGCCAAGGGGGGAATCCACAGGTATTTCATGCAGGTCAGTGGCTGCCTCCAGCCAGCAGCTGCTTTTCCACCCCCTCTGCAGCCAGGCTCCTGCCTGCCCCTGCTGCAAGGTCTGCCAGCTTTGACAAACACTCTCTGCCTGAGCTGCACATCTTTGTCTCGCAGGCTGAGCCTTCGAATATCAGCTCCCACACTGAGCTGAGCATGCAGCTGCTGTCTTCCAGCAGACTCCAAAACTGAGGCTCACTCAGCCTTATTGTTTACATGATAGTTAGAATCTCAAAATTGCTTAGGTCAGAAAAGACCTTTAAGACCCTCAAGTCCAACCATTCCCACAGCAAGGCCACCACTAGCCCATGTCCCCAAGTGCCACATCCCCGTGGCTTTTAAACCCCTCCAGGGATGGTGACACACCACAGCTCTGGGCAGCCTGTTACATGATTTGACAACCCTTTTCCTGGAGCAATTCCTTCCTGATTTCCAATCTAAACCTCCCCTGGCACATCCTCGAGGCCATTTCCTCTCGTCCTATCACTTGTTACACAGGAGAAGACACCAAGTAGTCCAGCTCTAGAGAAGGAACACAAAAAATGACCTTGATGGTGAGAAAAAGGTCTCTGCAGAGGGTGAGCCTGTCTTGGCTAAAGCAGCCTGAGGCACAGGGGTTGGGTTGTCCCTTGGATGGGCCTGCTTTGCTCCATTGTTTGAAGTAGCTCAGGGACAAACACTTATTTGGGCAAATAATTTTGAGATGGCTGCAGTGAGATGTGAGGTGTTCCCTCATCAACAGATACCTGCAGGAAAATGACCTGTGTCATAAATGAAATGGCATAAAGACAGAAGCAACAGATTTAATGCATCTTGTTTGTGCTTGGAAAGTCTTCTGATCTATCTCGGCCATTTCAGGTTCTCTTCTTCTTATGTTGAGTCACATATTTGAAAAACAATTGAAAAATCTCTTTATTTATATTATTTTATATTTATTTTATTATATCAATTTAAAATTCTACTCTGTGTTAATTTTACTTCTGTACACTGAGGTACAACTTTAATTTGCAGAAGCTGAACCAAATAAAAAGACTTTTAGTCTTTCTCATAATGACCTTGTTTCCTTGTGAGTTATTTCTGTGTCTATTTGGGAGTGTGTCATATTTCTCACTAAGAGTGTTTTTATAAATGGCTTGTAAAGGTTTATCCATAAAGTGTTTATAAATATATATATATAGTGAATCAGTAGCTACAAGGCTTTTATGTTACAGGTCAATGGGGTTACTTAAAAGTCTGTAACATTTACTGATGTGTTTATAAACACTGATAATGTACCCTTTATGCCAAAACCAATATAATATTTAGTATGTCTTTATTAGTACATTGTAAATGATAGACTGTTAAGATAAACTATAACCTGATGGGATTTTCAGCAACGTGGTGAAATAGCTTTTTTATTGCATATATAAATGGTTGTCTCTAAAACAACTCTGAGAGACAGCCTGGCTTGCACAGAAAAATCAGTGAAACATAGAGAACCTGACTCTGGACATGGATAAACCCAGAAGTTTCCTGCAATAATCTTCTTAGCAGGATGAATGTGAGCCTTGGTCTGTGTAGGATCAAGAGATTGAAGAGCTTTTACTGAATTTCCTTTTATTTGAAATATCCAGAGGTGTTCCTGGGAGCATCCTTTCCCTTATGTATCATGACTGAGAGTGCTGGGAAGGTGGGAGAAGCCAGCAGCTATTTCCTGACTCTGTTACATTGGGAACACTGAGTCCAGCTCTCAGATTCACTACAGATTGACCACTGGCTGGTGGTACACAAACTGATGAGTTCACAATGTCCTTTCCTGGTCCTGTGCCTGAGCATGGGAGATCACCATTGTGAGGTGACACCTGGATGGATTTTCCTTCCCAGTAATGAGCTGAGGTTGAACTTGGCTTGGACTTTTTCCATCCATACAGTCCCTGTAGGACTTCTAAGCCCCCAGCTGAGCATGCCAAGGGTACAGACAGAAGAATCTCCATTCAGGATTGACACAGCCCAGTTCTGTGCATCAGTCTTGGGATGAACCTGTCTGATCAGCAAAGCAGGGATTGTGTGTGTGACTCTGGGTGTGTGTGTGTGCACTCACCTGTGTCCTCTGTCCAACCTGGCCACTCTCTGCAGGGGCATTGGATTAGGTGGCCTTTAAAGGTCCCTTCCAACCCAAACTATTCTATGATTCTGTTACCTCCTCCCAAAAGCTGAGCATGCAAACCCAATAGATTACAAAGCTCCATTGGCAGAGACTGCACAGCCCACAGTGCTGGCAATGAAAGAATGGGTTGTCTAGGAAAGTGCTGGTGGATGTGCAAAGATCCAAAATTATTGTTTATTTTAGTGCAATAGGAACAATTTTGCGAAGAAAAATAGGCTCTGACAAAGGAGGTAATGAGCACCCCCAGTTCTCTGTGCCTGTGTGTACACGCAGTTGAATTATAATTGCACCACGTGGCTGAATGTGCACGTTCACCACTTGTAAACAGCCAGTTCCCAGCTCACTCTGTGACAGGAGAACACCACAACACATGATGTGGCTCCTGAGTCACTTGGGATGTGAAGGATTAGCTGTGGCCTCAGTCAAAATTAATATCAAAATCCCAAATAAGCACTTGGTTTGCTTTGTGCCTGCTCTGGATCCTAAGGAAATTGTGGGTTTGTTTTTTTTGTTTTTTTTTTCAGAAGTTGTGTGTAGAAATTACGTTACTTTTAATGGATTTGGTTTTTTGCTTCTTCCACACCAGTTGTAGCACTATCTCCATTGCTGCAGACAGAAACTTTGTTGAAGAATTTTGCATGGTACAGGAGAAAGGTTGGTTTGATATTTGGGGAGGGATTTATTTCTTCCAGTCATCCACACACCCTGTAACCCATCTCCTGCACAGCACTGAGAGCTGCTGCTTCCTCTTGTGTGGCTGAAAAAAGAGCAAAGTTCCACTATTCTGGTTTAGTAACATTTTTCCACCAAAGTCCAGAGCCTGAAAGTATTTTACAGTGAATGAGACGTGCTCTGTGTGTTCACTGCTCGCTGTGTTACTGGTATGTGATCCTTTGGTTTGAATTGGCTCAATTCAGGCTTCACTCTCTGAAAGTGCCATTTTCTTACCACATGTTGCAAAAAAACCCTTACCTCTAGAATTCCTATCAGCCTGCAGCTGGGTGAGGGCTGGATTGTGACTCTGGGGCTCTGGGATGGGAAATGAGAAGCACGGGGCCTGGGGAGGAGGGCGGTGCACACACCAACCCCTGCACACCTCTCAGAGAAGCTGTGTCCTCTCACCATCCTCCCACCACCAACTGTGGGCAGGGTCCAGCACAAACTGTCCCCTTCCCCCATCCTACCATCCCCTTTTTGGACAGAACAGCTGCAAAAACTTCCATTGTGCCATGGACAAGTATTAAGTCAAAACTCAATTTGGGCTGTAAACATGCAAATAATTCCCTTTGACAGACTCCTGCTGCTGCTGCTGATTACATGAATCAACTTTGCAAGTCTGGAGATTTAATTTGTGCAAATTGCAGCTGGAAAACCATAGGACCAGGCTAAAAAGACAGACTGACACTGCAGAAATATAAAGCAGACAGTAGCTTGCTGGAAGAGAACAGATCTCTGTCAGTACCTGTTCTTTTAACAATTTTGGGGCTGAAAGGCTGTTGAATAATATCACAATTGTATCTGCATCAGGATGTGGAAAACAATGCCCTTTCTTTAATGCTGCTATGTTTTCTTTTTTGTCTGCAGCTTTTAAAGTAATTTTCCTGCTGTGGTCCCCGTGTGAAAGAGAGGGAGCAGAGGCAAGCATTGGAAAGCAGGGTCCATGAGGAGATCAGAGAGGAACATTTATTCCTGGGAATTGTGGTGGATTTTTAGGGAGATAACTCCATCACTTCAGGATGTAATTATTTGCAATTTTCTCGCTCTTTCACAGACTTATGAAAAAAGGAGAGGCTTAGAAGTTATCAGTCCCAAAGCCAGCTCTGAGGGGTTGATAAGAACACACTGCACCCTTTGAACCTGAGGGGCAACCTGAAAAAAAAGGGTATTGCAGAGGGATTTAACCTGTTTGGCAAATGCAGTGGAAAGATGGAAATGAAATGTTTTTCTAACACGTTCCACCCAATTTGAAACAACTGAAGTGCTGAAATCCCTTTCTGGTGCTTTTCCCTTCCCTGGTTTGGTGGTCCTCACTGGAAAGCAATTTTCTTTGGTCATTATGTCCTTGTGGGAAGCTGCCCCTTTGCCCAGGTGGTGGGTCAGGCAATAGCTCAGCACTGGCTGCTCCAGCAGCCTGGGGCACTCCTGGGCACTGGGGTTAAATGTCACTTTGATCTTGCTGGCATTTTGCACCTTCACTTTGGGGCAATTCAGGCTTATTTTTTACTTACAAGCTGTGTAAATACTGCCTTGTGCCAGGATGTGTATCTTTATGTTCTCTATAGCTGTATGTCCTACATATGTGTATAGAACATACACAACTTAAAAACACTGCTCATATATGTGTAAATAGATTTGATAGTACTCGTAGCTTAACATAAACCTGCAGCTTGTTATACAGCATACAATATATATCTATATGCAACTTGAAAACTCTATTTACACACACATATATATATATATATATATATGTGTGTGTGTGTGTGTGTGTAAGTACTGTTATGCTGCTTCCTGTGGGGTTACCCAGCAAGCTGGGTGTTATTTTGGAAAGGTGTTCTCCAGGCAGGATGCTCACTGGAGTGATACCTGGTGGAAAAAGGGGCTGTGTGGGGTTTCTTCATCGTGACAAAAGCCACATTGTGTTGGGAATTTTCTCCCAAACCTTCCCAAACTTTGCTGTTTATTCTGCGTGTTTCCCTTAGCAATATCCACCCACAAAACTGAGTCATTATGTGCCAATATCTTGTAATCACAATGTAATACACAAATCCGAGTCTGAAGTGTCCTGGGCACCTTTATAGTGTTTAAAATAAGCATAAAACCAGGGCTCAAACTCTCAGCTATATTTGAATAGTTCAGGCTCAGGTGGGTGGGTTAACCCAGGTGTGCCAGGGCTGTGGCTGCAGAGGTGACAGTGGTTGAGTTTTTGTTACAGTCCCACACCTCAGTTGAGTGTGGAACATCTCAGAGGCCTGGACCCTTTTTCCCTTTCTGTATTCCCAGGGCTCAAGCATTCCCCTCAAGCTGGAAGTCGGGATTTCAATTTACACCCCTCCCTCTGGAGGAATATCTGTGTTTTAGGAGGGCACTGTGTTTGTACTTCAGCACGGTAGGAACTGTGTGCTGAGCAGCAGAGGAGGCTACCAGGTGGTAAACAGAGAATTTCTATTTCTGAAAGCTCTCCTAAACCTGCTCAAATCTCTGCACTGTGCAGATAAGGCCAAGCTGTTGTATGAGGTGACACAGTCAGAACAAACTTCTGGCATATGTGCAGCAGTTACTGAATTAGAATTGTAAAACACCTACTTCCCCCCCCTCCTTTTCTTTTTTTTTTTTTTTTTTTTTTTTTTTAATCAAGGTAGGAACAAGTTTGAAAGGATGATTTGTGTTGTGTGTTTTCAGCTATGAACAAGAATAAAAAAATCAAGGGTTGGAAAGAGAGGTGAGGAATCTGAGCAAACACAAGAAGTCTGATCTAATTAATCTGGTTGCCTCAAATGTCATCACTATTTTACCTCAAATACATTTTAGTCTCAGGACATCACAGATGTTAGTGTTACTTAAATGAGGGGAAAAAAACAACATATAAACTCTTCTCTGATGTAATCCTTCCTTCTGGGAAAGATTAACCTAAAATCTGTGCCTAAACTGACTTTTTATCTTTTTCTTGGTGACAAAAGTGTACAGTAAAAAGGAAACAGTGGATTTTTTTTTTTTTTTTTTTTTTTTGGTAAGTGGCTTGTTTGGGTTGGTACACACAGGTAACAACAGGCACTGGTTCTGCCACCCTTCAGGACAAAGGGTTTGCCTCCTTTGCCTCCACAACCTTACTGCAACCTAACACTAAAAAACTTTGGAGACTGATTTCCACCCAGAGAACATCGACATATTTTAAAATTCAGGTCTAAAACACAAACAAAGCAAACACTGCTGGCTTGTAAGGATGTGTTGGGTGTCACTCAGCAAAACACCTCCCAGCACACACCACCCTTCATCTGCCTGGTTTGCTCCTTCCCTGTCCTCCCTGAGACAGACTAATTGCCAAGCTCTGGGTTGTGTTTGATGTTCTGCCTCTAAAATCTGTGCCACGGTCTGGCTCTTGTTAGAGTAATGCTGCAGGTAAAAAAATGGAATGTATTAATGTAGTTTTTGATTGCAAAGGTACTAATTTAATCTGAAACTCAGGTATAGCCATGCTTCTTTAGAAATTTATGAGGTGGAATTTTCCGTTTTGATGTTACAAAAACCACTTGAAAGGAATGGGAAAAATACTGTGTGTATAAGGTCAAGTGCATTATTAGGTGGTAGTGTTTTCAAAGCAAAATGCTGGGATGTATGAAGGTGGAGAGAGCAGGGCAGGACCTGGAAATGCTGTAAAATGGACAGAATCAGAGGAAAAGAGTGAAGGGACTGAGCAATTTCTTTCAAAACACTGGCCACACCCGTTGTACCAGCTGGATTGTAAAGACAACCTCCTGCCTGTCCTTCAGGGTAGCAAACAAAGCTGTTCCCCTAGACCTGCTTCTTCAAAAAGGGGCCACAGCCCATGGGGAGAGGACCAAGGGAGACCACTGGGCTCCCCTGGCCAGAGGTTCTGTGTGTGAGAGCCCCCAGTGATGCTGCCAAGCTTTGGGGGAGCCCCCAGAGAGCAGCACGGATCTTCATCCCTCTGTGGAGGATTTAAAGCATAAATATGCAAGGTCTAATTAGACAGGAGGTGACCAGGACACCACTCTGGGGTTCCAGTCTCTCCCTTGGTCACCAGTGATGCTCTGTGGGTGTCACCAAATCCATCAGTGTCACAAGGGGTGACCTTGTACCTCTGCTCTTGAGGGAATCCTTGAGCTCAGCAAAGGGGAGGAAAATGCCAATGGTTGCCGTTGTCACAGGACTCAGATATCAGTAAAAGATATGTTAAAAATGAACTAAGCAGCATTGTTAACAAAAACAAAACTGCTGCCTCCAAGCCAAGCTTTGCCAGCTTCAGTTTTCATCTCTTTCAGTTCAACTGATTAAACTCTGACCAAAGCAGAAAACCATATATTTTTTAGTTTTAAAGAACATCAACAATAGCATTTTACCAATGCAGCCATTCCCATTTGTCCAGAAGGGTCCCTCCCAAAAATGAAGTTGCCAAGTGGTGTTCAGCTACTGTCCCAGCTTTGTGATCCTCACAGCACTTATGCTCCCAAAAATGTAATCCTTCTGCTATTGTCTGCCTGTACATTTCTGAATGTATTTGGAGATGGGGACATTTGTTGGCTTTAAATCTTGCTGGATGACAGCTCAGCCTGGCTTCCAGCACAAATGATCAGGGGAAGAACTGATTCTGCCAGGGAATATGAGGTCCAACATCCTCACAAGAAGAATTCTGCGGAGCCTTGTGTGAGGCTGTCATTCACTTTTTCCTGATATTAATTTACTCTGCTTGCTTAGCACTGTTAAGAGACTGCACAAACTTGGTTTTCTTTTGTGCCCCATTGCTCTGACTGTCCTGAATACAAGAGGGCTCTTGGGAAGAATATCCCATTGGGCTGTCGTGCTTAAACAGACTTTAATCCAGATAATAATGATGGGAACTCAATTATATGGGATCAGTGGGCGAGTAAGAATGCTTTTTCAGCACAGTTCATTGCTTTATAGCACTGCAGACAATCTGAAATACCAGTTTCTGAAACCGAGTCTCCCATTCATAGCTCTGGTGTTTGGTGATGCATTGGAAAGGTAAAATACTCCAAAAAATCAGTTTTCTGTTTTTCCCTTTACTGAAAACCTAGACTGTTTTCCTTCTATTAACTCTCCTGAAAGTCTAGAGCTGCCTATTACCTTGGACTGCAATGGCTTCAATGGTGTTTTATCAACCTTTGGCCCTGTCACTATAAAACCCTTACATGTTTTTGCCAAACCTCCCTCTGAAAGATTACTTTTGCTTGGAGGATGCCAATAAAGGAAATTGCTTTCACAAAGAAAGAGGTAGGAAGACAACCCTAGACCCCCTCATTTGGATTTCCTCCAATCCCAAATTTACTTGGCCTGAAGAGCAATCCCACATATGTTAGAAAATGCACCGTGACCCAAGCAGTGGGGTCTCTCTGGGCAGTGCTTCAGTGCCTCCTGCCCCTTCAGCTTTTGAGCAAAGCAAAAAAAAAAAAATAGATTTTTTTTTTTCCCAAAGGAAAAAACTCATCCTCCATGCAGGCAGCCGAGGAACAGAGGCTTGGCACAGGACTGCATGGCCACAGGGAGGGGATGAGCCCTCCTGCCACATGGCACAGTGGGAGCAGGGATCCCAGCTGGAGAGTGGAGAGCTGGATCCTGGCCCTGCGTGCAGGTGGCCCCGTGCCACTTTCTGCCATCACAGGAATTTGTTCTTTCCTTAGCTGTGGGGCTTTCTGCCATTTTTCTTTTGCCCCAAATCCCTTTGTACAGTCTCAGGAGCAGCACATGCTGCTGGCCCAGCTGGAGGCTGTGCCTCGTGGCACAAACCTGGACAGGAGAGGCAGAGAAGGCAGGCACTGCCTTCAGCACAGACTGGAGCCTGGCTCAAACCAAGATGTGAACAAACTTGGGGAGCAGTGGGAGCTCTGCTCCTGCCCCAGCCAAGCCCAAGGCTAGGCTGTGTGAGCGAGTGAACGTTCCCTTGTTCCTCCCAGATTTCCTCGAGGGAGCCTGGAGAGCTGGAAGTGGTGCCAGGAGCTCCATGGGAGGTGAGAGCTGCCACAGGAGCTGCACATGGCTGCACCTCCTGCTGCTGCCAGCTCTGCTCAGCCCTGCAGCCCCTCAGCCAGCTCCCAGGCAGGGGACAATGTGTGAGAGCACCTCTCCTAATGAGCTCCAGGAATCCACAGCACAGCCTCACCTGGGGCAGCTGCAAGGACACTCGGGGCGCCTCTTGCCAGAGGTCTGGATAGGGTCTTGGCCTGATAGAGCATCCAGAGTGTCCTTGGAGAGCATCCAGAGTGTCCTTGGAGAGCTTCCAGAGTGTCCTCAGGGGTGTCCTGGGGCAGGTGAGTGGGGGATCAGTGCTGCACACACAGACACACAGACACCTGATCCCGAGCTCCCACACTGAGCTCCTGCAAATGGCTTTATGCACATGGACAGGGCAAGGACACCAGGGAAATGGGAATGAGGGAAGGACAGGGCAGGGCAGGGCAGGGCAGGGAAGGGCAGGGCAGGGCAGGGAAGGTTTGGAGGAAGGTTTGGGAAGGAAGGAGGTTTGGGAAGGTAAGGGAAGGTTTGGGAAGGTTGGGAAGGTTTGGGAAGGTTGGGAAGGTGGGAAGGTTGGAAGTTTGGGAAGGGAAGGGAAAGGGAAGGGAAGGGAAGGGAAGGGAAGGGAAGGGAAGGGAAGGGAAGGAAGGGAAGGGAAGGGAAGGGAAGGGAAGGGAAGGGAAGGGAAGGGAAGGGAAGGGAAGGGAAGGGAAGGGAAGGGAAGGGAAGGGAAGGGAAGGGAAGGGAAGGGTCTGCAAAAATACTTGTGTCCCTGAAACCTTGGGTCCCTGTGAGTTCCCTGAGGTGCCCAGAGAGGTTGTGTGGAGCTGCCTGTCTCTGCCTTCAGGGAGCTGTTCCAGAGCTGAGCCCTCCACTGGTACATCCATCACATCCTGTACTTGGCTGGTCTGGCTGGTCTCCTCTGAGGTCAACTCAATCGAATCACTACTATTCAAAATTTGAGAGTACAACAGAAAAAACAGGACCCCATTATTTTTTGATAACACATTCTTCAGATTTGCCTTGTAGTTATCAAGATGCTTTTCTATATGCATCAAAGCAGGAATAATTTCACTTTTCTTTCAGTAATGATTTTGCCTTTCACTTTTTTCAGTTACATTTATCTTCAAGGCATTGATTTAATTCCTTTTTAAATTTTTTAAATTTCTTTCTCCTTGCCCTTGTTTTGTAGTGATTCTAAAGGAATTATCCTGGCTCTGTAATTATTTTGAATAGACACTACACTTAACGTGTAGGCCCAAAAATGGTAAAAACCTTAGGCTAAACTCTTCTAATAATAACCTTCCTGCACCCAAGGAAGGTTTTTTGAAATTCTGCCTTGGTAATAGTTTCAATGGATGCATTAACTAAAAGAGTTGATTGTTGCCTTGTTCCTTGGAGCCATTCCTAACCTTCCCACATGGCAGCACTCACAGGAGCCCCTCAGAGCTGGCGTCCCCCTTGCCTGCTCTGGGTGGGACTGGGTGCTGAAGGAGTGCATGGGAATTCCTGGAGATCAAATCAGGCTGCCTGATTTAATCCTCCTGGATTTCAGGGTTGAGGACTGAGCCAGCAATTCAGCTGAGTGAGTCCCTTGGAAGTGCAGGCCTCAGGCAGCAGAAGGGCTGGGAGAGGAGCAGGCAGAGGTGCTCCCATCAGGGCAGGTTTGCTGGACGGGTGTTGAGCTGCTTTGACTCCTCAGAGCAGCACATTTGCATTCAGAGCACAGAGCCAATTGTGTCAGTCCCTGCAGCCACTGGGATAATTTATTTACATAACTTTGGTTTCCAGGACTGTGTAGCCAGAGCAGATTATATAATTCAGGACTGGAGCTCTGCATACAAAGCATCCTGTGGTTATTGCCTTGGATATTCAGCACCATCAGAAGAGCAGACCCCATGCCTGGGACCCCAGATTAGGTGGCCTGGAGGCTGGGCATGGTCAAATGGAGCTCCTGGACTTTGAGAGTGCTCCTAACCATGAGCTGTAGGAAAAATAATAACTCTTGTGTGATGGTACAAACTGTACTAGAGAATGTCCCCAAGCACTTTTTATTTTTTTCCCCCCTTCATTATTTTGTTCTTCCATCCTTTTATGTTTTATGTGATGGTTCTAAATGTTTCATTGTTAGCTCTGTTCAAACATAATTTTGCACAGAACAACCAGCTGACCACCAAATCCCATCATTTGAGATGTAATGTTCTCTGTAATAACAGCTCCATCACGGAGCTGGTGACAGTGATGGCCCTGGCTGTTGTGTCAGGACAGAGGCAGCACTGTGACAGGGGCTGGGGGTTTATTCTGGTGGAAAAAAAAAGCTATAAAATCTGTGTGCAGGAATTCACATCCATTTGAGTAATTTCACAAAATTACCAGTGAGACAATTAACCCGTTCAGACCTGGAAAAGAGGTGTTTGAAGCACGGCACACATTTAGCACTTATCTAGGCCTCAGAGAATCCAAAATACCAATTGTGAATCCTGAACTATAAGTTTCTTGTCCAGACAGGGGCCTGATTATGGAATAATTTCCAGAAGAAAATGGACAAGGCCAAATTCAGGAAATTTCTGTAGCTCCATCCCCTCAGGCAGCACTGGAGGAAAATGGAATTTGCTTTCAGCCTCCCTGGAAATCAACATTCATGGACTCACTTCCCATGGGATTCTGCATACACAAAAGATGACAAAGAACCAGGAGCCCCACAGAGACTCAGATTTTGCTAATCTGCTTTACATTTCTGATGTTCTGATACCATGGTGATGGGCAACAGCAGAAAGACCTAAAACAGAGTTTAAGTGTTTTCAACAGCTTTCTCTGACTAAGTGCACTTCATACTATCATGAGAAAGTCCTCTTGGGTTTTCTTTTTTTCTCTTTCTCCTACTTGAAAATAATGTCTAGTACCTAAAAGGTCATTTTGAAGAACTTTGCTTTTCTATAAATTACTAGATTTTGTAAAAACACTGCATATAAGCGACGATTTCTTATGTGTCTGCATTTAATATCTTCCTTTTAGACTCCTAAGGGAGGGCCTTTACCAATTTCCTCAAAAAAAAATGGGATGAGGGAGACAAATGGAGAGGGAGGAGACTGTACTGCATTTTCTTTCTTAATTTTCAATACCCTAACCTTAACCCTAACACTTGAACACAAAAAAAATTAAAAAAAATTACTATCCCAGAATAATTTGTGTAATGACAATAAAGAAAACAGGAAAGCCTTGTCTTCTAAACCCCTGTTTGTTCCTTCTCTTTTCAGTGTTGTACATGGCCCAGCCTGGCGTGGCTGCTGCCTCTCCAGGGAGTTGCACTGGGGCAGAAAGTGGTGAGTTTTGTGGGAATTTGCTAGTTATTTTAATACCTTTTATTTTCCCCTGCATTCTGGAGCTAATCTTATGCCTGGTTTCAATTATTTTGAAGGCATTTGAGGGCTCTGTGCTAATTGAGGGGTTCAGTTCATCAGTGAAAATTCATTTAAATCCACGCCGTGCTGCCAGGGTGCCAAACTGGCAGCACTGGGAGGTGACTGCAGAGCAGGGCTGGCTCCCAACCTGCTCCACACAGCTCAGCCTCTGGACACAACGAGGGGCTTTTAAGGCCTGAATTTAAAGTCAAACCCCATCACTTTCTGTTAAGGAGGCATTCTCTGTGTGTAGGATGTGCTGAGCTTGTTGCTGCAGGGAAGCTCCTACATTTCTTTTTTTTTTTTTTTCCATACCTTTCTCTTCCCTATTTTCCCTTCACCTTTCAATTTTCCTCTCTGTGCTCTGGATAACTTCCCTTTCCTTTGGTTCTGTTGCAAAGCTCAATGGCCCATTCTAATGCAATATTTAGGTGCCTCCTGGCTGTGGTTTAAAAGTTGCTTTAACATTTCCTGCGCTAAAGTGGATTTTTCTTATAGCCCAGCAATTCTCAGTTCTTAGCCCCTTAGGCTCCTGGAGCTCAGACTTCGGAGTCAAACAAAGCCCCAGAGCTCAGGGGCTCACATCTCATTTTCAGCATCAGGTGTTTTATCTGACAGCATCTTGGCTTTTTGCATCATTCAGAGTTGTTGGTGGTAGTTCCTTCTTATTTCTCAAGTGCTAAATGGCACTAGGAGGCAAAGGAGTGTTTGTATGGAATACTTGCTATATCACTTCTGTGTGTGCAACAGAGGCTGGGGCTGAGTGTGAGGCAAGTATTTAAACCCGTGGTGACAGAATTTGAAAAGACTATGAGAAGGCACAATTATTTCTTTTGCATCTGCACAACATCTAACAAATCTCCTTGGTTTTCATCTCCTGCTGAGGTCCAGGAAAGAGCAGAGGGAGAGCTCTCAATGTCTTCTCGAGATTATTCCATTTCAGATGGCACTGAAGCACTGCAGAAATTGCTCCTGAGAAAGCACAGGATCACTTGACCTTTCCAAAGCTCACAGTGGCTGCTGTGTCATCCACTCCTCATTCCGACACCATTTCCAGGGGGGTGAATCTGCTGCTCCAATATTTGGGGCAGTGCCCTACTTGCTTTCAGGCCTGCCAGTCTTGGCAGGAGAGGGGAAATCTCTGGGGAAATTCTGGAGCTCAGACTTTAACAGGCTAATCTGCACCCCAGTGGAGCCTTTCAGTGCTTTCCAGGGATTTTGCTTCAGGCCTTTGAAGTCTGTGATTTCAGAACGTGGGGGATAGGTAGGAATTACAGTTTGAGTTTCTCCCTCTCCCACGCCCATTCACAGAGTCCCAGAGCTGTGGCAATAAAATGCTGGTTATGGATTTATCCATGCAAAGCCAGGCAAAGCTGGGATATACCAATAACCCATTTTGCAGAAAAAGAGGTGAGAAGGATTAAACGATTTCTCCTGATTAATGCATGTGGGGTAAAGCACAGTTGAGAAAGGCAGCTGAACTGTTGCTGCTGCTGCTGAGCTCTGCTCTGCTCTGCTCTGCTCAAAGGTGTGATCCTGCCCCATCTTATTTCTCCTCTGGTGATCCCGCAGCCCTGCTGAACCCTTGACAAGTCCATTGAGCTTTCTGAGCTGAAGAACACAATTATTTTTCCTCAGTGAGATGTAGGCAGAAAAGGGCTGCAGGGTGAGCTCAGGGTTGAGTGGGAGTGGGCAGCTGCCTGGCCAGGGGATGACCAGGAGTCATAAACAATTTTTCCAGTTGCACCCAGTTGCTGTCACAGCTTTGAGCATCAAGACCTGGATGTCTTCCTCCATCCCCTGTCATTCCCAAAGTTCAGATAGAGTTACTTTATGAAAGGCACCTGGCTTGAGTGAAGAAATACGTTGCTCATCCCAAATTCTGATTCCAGATCTTTCTCCATATCAGCCTGTTGGGATGTGCAGTATCATGCAAAGGCTTAATTGGGTGGTGTCTTGACTTGTTCCTTCCGTTACTGTTTTGTCCACAGGAGAAATTACATTTACAATGGTGGAGCAGACCCTTTTCCCTAAATTGTGGCTACCCAAACCCACATTGCTCCTTCAGCTTGAGGCACGAGCACCTATAACATGTTTAGATTGGATATGAGGATGAAATTCTTCCCTGTGAGGGTGGGGAGGCCCGGCACAGGTTGCCCAGAGCAGCTGTGGCACGAGTGCTCCTGCAGCCCTACCCTGCTCACCTGGTCCCAGCCAGCTGAGCACAGGGACCCCAACCCCACACCCAGCTGCCAGCCCCCTGCTCCCCAGGGCTCAGGCAGCCCACCTTCCTAGCCTGTACCTCATGAGATGGTGTATTTGTAATCGATTAATTCCACACTGGAAGCACACCCATCACTCCTGCAACATATGGCAGCTAATCTCTCCTTAAGCAGTTAATTAGGCACCATTTGTATGCACGTCGCCCTTTGCACACCAAAGCAGCTGTGATTCCTGTAGGAGGCTGTTTATTCTGGGCTTTCTCCTTTGTGTGGAAAAATGAGATGTTTCCCAGTCATTTCTTTGTGTCTGTTCTTTTCAAAGAACAGGTGTACTGAGGTGCTGCCTTGGGTGAGAGCCTGACCCTGTCAACAGGGCACTGGGTGCAGGTTGAGATGAGCAGGGGGTCAGCTTTTTGCCTCTCTTCATGATTCATAGAATCATGGAATGGTTTGGGTTGGGCAGACCTTAAAGATCATTTTGTTCCAACCCCTGCCATGGGCAGAGACATCTTCTAGTAGACCAGGTTGCTCCAAGCCCATCCAGAGCTTCCAGGGGTGGGATGGCCACAGCTTCTGTGAGTAATCTATGCCAGGGCCTCAGCACCCTCACAGGAAAGAATTTCCTCCTAACATCCAATCTAAACCCATTCTCTGTCAATTTAAATCCATTCCCCTCTCCTAACCCTACATGTCCTTGCAAAAGCCCTCTCCATCTTTCCTGTAGGCTTCCTTCAGGGACTGAGAGGCTGCAACCTCAAAGCCTTCTCTTTTCCAGGCTGAACAACCACAATTATCTCAGCCTACTCCTGCTGATTACAGGGGGTAATGGTTAATTTGGCAGGAATTGCCCTCCCTGTGCTCTAGGGAGGGACTGGCATGAGGTGCCTTGACAGATCTGATAAGGAAATCTTATTTAGAAGGCACTTGCATCTTTAAGGAAATTTATTAGCCAGAATTATTTATTTCTAAATTTAAAAGTATTATAATCAACTGCATTTAAGACTTAAAGGATGTTAGTGCTTGATCTTGGAAAAAAAAAAAAAAAAGAAAAAAATCCCCCAAACTACATGGATTTGTGCAGGATTTGGACTTGATGGTCCTTGTGGCTCTTTTCCAACTCTGGTTATCCTACTAATTCTATTCTATTCTATTCTATTCTATTCTATTCTATTCTATTCTATTCTAGTTCTCCACCCCCAATATTAGAGCTCTTTTCTGTCAGGCACTCTCCAAACCCCACGAGCACAGCCATCTCTTCAACTTGCTCAAAATAAAAATCAAAGGCCAGGAAAGTTTGGGACTAGAAATGGGTTTGCTTTTCCATTATGAATGGGGAGGTACAGCAAGGATTAATTAAGATCTAGGGGTAAACACGGGGTCTGGGCTCCTGAATGTCAGATTCAGTGCTGCAGCTAGGCTGGCTGAATTTCTGCTTTGCTATCATGTGTCTGACATCTGGATGGCATTCTGAGAACTTCAGAGGGAAAATGTGTAATGGACAATCAATAAACTGTTTGTTGGGGAAATTTTCTCCTACCAGGATGATAAAATCAGGATCTGAAAAGGCATGGGAAGACATCTCAGAGCTGTTCATCAATTATTGCTGCTATTTATTTCCTGAAATTGGAATGGAAAACTCGGTGCCTGGGCTGGATTGAGGACACAGGAAGTGCACGTTGTTCCACTGCCTCCAACTTTGGCAAACCCCTTGCAAGCCTGTGACAAATTACTAATCAGTCTGCAATTTTTCACACCCATCTTGTCTCTGTTTTGCTGTGCTCTGGTGTGATTACAGCATATTCCATCCCCAGCACCCTGTAAATGATCTCTCAGCCTTACTGACTGCAGAGCTCCCTCCTGCATTTCTTCAGCTGAGCCCAGGCTGGGCTTGGCCCCTGCGAGGGCTGAGCCTCCCCTCCATGTGGGAGGCAGATTGCTGAAGTCAGGATTGTAACTAAAAGGCTCAGAATTCCCCCACCGAGCTGAATTTCTCCCCTTCATAATAACAGTGTGCAGTATTTCAAGTGGCTTCAGATTTTTCCCTAGTTTTTACTGTCTACTATTAAGTTAAATGTCCTTTTTTTTTCTTTTTTTCAGAGCAAGTATAAATCTACTAACTCCAAGTAATGCACAGCAAGACAATGTTGTAACATGATTGGTTTGCTTAATCTGCCTGTGAATGACTCCTTCCCCACCAGCAGCCTCATTAATCCAATGCAATTTTTGTCTCTTTCCTACAGTGATTGGTTTTTTGTTGTATAGAGCTGATAAATTCCATTCTTCCAATGTAATGTATCACAGATTTCTCTGTGAATTCTTCAGAATCCTTCTGAGGAAAAGTCTGAGACCCAAGGGGCAGCAGTGAGAGGGTTTTTCCTGCTCCTTGCTCATCATTCCACATGAGCCTCACCTGGCTCTGGTCCAGCTGCTGTGGGAGCCCTGTGCCTGTGACAGGAGGGCACTGCCTCCTCTGTCAAGGTCTCTGCATTGAATGTAGAGACACCTCTGGCAATGTCTCTACAGCTGAATCCCCAAGAGAGTTCAGGTGCAGCAAAAGATAAATTGATGGGAAATCCACTGAGGCAAATTACTGTGAAGTTTCTAAAAGAGGGAGTTACAAATAATAGGAGAAAAAGCAGCAAGCTACAAACCAGCATCACAAGGCATCTTCATGTAGCAGGGACAGATAAATGACAGAGAATCTTGCTGTTTATTTTTATTTTTTTTCCCAGCTATCACAGCAGTGTCTCCAGGTTGCTGTTGGAGTGGCTGACTTGGTGCATCACACAGCTCATGGGACAGTTTGTTGCTTTTGGAGGCACAGGTAGAACCCCAAGGCTGCCCCTTCAGAGGGCTCCCTGCTCCCCAGCACGTTCCTGAGCAAAGGGGGAGAATGGATGGTGCTAAACAGCCAACAGCTGTTCCCCTTGGAGCCTGAGGGGTGGGATTCTTGTGGAAGGTGGCACAAAGGTCTCTATCCCAGGAGCAGAAGTTCCTCGAGGCCACAGAGAGCAGCACAAAATCAAGAAACCCTCAGCCATGGTAGGAGACGCTGCCCAAAGGGGGCTGAGCAGTAAAGGAGCCCTGCCAGCCACACTCCTGCAGGGATGGAGATGTGTTAGAAGGAGCTTCGAAGCCACCCAGCCCCCAGGTGCAGGAAGCAGTCGGGTGGGGTTATGGTGGGGATGGCCATTTGCATGCCAAAGTGACACAAGGATGCAGCTAAAGAGCCAGGAGCTCAAGAGAGAAGTGGACTCTGTCAGCTGGGAGAAAACAAAGGGATAAAGAAGAAAGAAGGGAGAAGGTGGCAGGGGTGAGGGAGTTGAGAGGCTGCTACAGCTTGAAAGAACCATTAGAAGTGCTACTATATTAAATGGGGAAGGGCATCAAGGGAGAATATTTTACTTTTTCAGAAGTTTTTGGAGAACTGTACTAATAAAGTAAGGTGAGAAGGCAAGGTCAAGCAGGCCAAAAATGAGCAATGAGGCAGCTTTCCTGTTCTGACAGATACATGGCTCTGCACCTGCCATGGCCCAGATGTGGGACAAAGGCATGAAGCAAGAGGCAGAAGATAAATAGTGGTGCAGGAAGGCTTTAAATTACAAGCGATCAATTCCTCTGACATAAATAAAGTTTCTTTAACCTCAGTTCCCCCATGAGTCAGCATTTTGGGCTGGAAATGATTTACAGAAAAAACCCAAGAGATGTTTGAGATGTGATTTCGAGTAGAGAATGTAAATTTAAGGAAAACAGTACTTAGTGAGGGGAGATTAAATAAGAAGCTGCTAACGGTTCTGTAGTTTAACAGGTGGTTAGGCTGTGAGCGTGGCAACATTCAGAAGGCATTGCTCCCCAAAGGAGGGCTCCAAACTGCCTGACTTCGAGGAGAATCTCTGCTCGTTCTGCCTCTATTAAAGATGAGATCTGTTTTCGACCAGGCTCTCAAGGGGCTGAACTTTTCCAGGCTCTCACAGATCCACCTCCTTTGCAGAAGTGTGGAATGCTGACCCTTGCCTCTCAACCCATGAACTTGGTGTGGGCAGGGACTCACCTCCACCGTGCCACCACTTCAGTTAGCCAATTCCAGCTCATTTGCACACAGGATTTTCTGCCAAGGTGACATTATCAAGCACTCCTGATGATGAGGATGTTTTTTAGGCCAAGAGAAAAAATAAAGCACAAACAGAGGCTGGAAATCTGAGCTGAAGATAAGGTTGTTTGACAATGAAACACAGCATAGGGATGGCTGTAGGGCAGAGCTGCTTTCGTCTCTGGCTGAGATGCCTGTAAGTCATAAATCCATGGAGGTCAAACTGCCTGGATCATACCTATGGCCTGGTTTTAAAAAACATTGCTAGAGATTTGTTAAGGATTTATTTTCACCACGTAGGTTTTGGGTTGGTGGGGGGGTTTATTTGTTTTTCTTGTTTTGTTGACATATTTTTCCTTGTTTGTTTTGATTCTCAGAAACTGGAAAAGGACCAGTGCAGCTCCCCCAAGGCCCTGGCTGCCCCAGGTCCAGTTCAGGCTGAGCCAGTTGTTACTGCAAAGTAAAACATGTAATTTTACATCCATTTGATTTAAAGGTCACACATTTTCCTTGTTTCTACTATATATATTTTACTAGCCTTCTGAAGCAAAAAACATCTTTCAGCCTTAATGGTCCTAAAGGACAGAAAGCTGGGGAGGAATGTAAGCTCACTGCTCACATTACCCACAAGATCAGGAATGGTGGGAGGTCAAGACAAGCAAACAGGACCTGGAACTGCTGGGGTTGAACTGCTCAAAGTGCATTCTCAAGGTCAGAAATCCCAGCTGCTAATCAACAAACTAACCAACTCACGCTCCCAGCCTTGGAAAATCCCAGGATCTGCTGGGCAGGAGGTGTCCTGGAAGAAAAAAAAAGTAGAGGAGAAGAGCCAGAAAGGCTGAAACTGATCTGCCATTTCTTGTCATTTTGAACTATTAAAATAAATGGGGGAAAGTGCCCATTGCTAAATGCTGAAATAAGTCCCAATAATTTTCTATGTTTCTCTTGATTTTCCAGCCTTAGCTGTGAGTAATTTTAATGACTCTTTTTATGAAAACCTCTTCTGGTGTGGGGGAAGTTATTAAGCCTGTTACAAAGGGATTTTATGGGTTTAATTATAAACAGGTAATAGAGTCTATGTAAAAATTACCTTTTGACTTTGCAATAAAACCCATTTCCCCCAAGGAAGGAACTCCATAAAGAGAGAATTACATGACAAGGGAGTGGAGAAATCTGAAATCAGCAGGTGCCTCCACAAGCACAGCTTTTAAGGAGCCCTGGGGATGCACCCACCTTAGTCTGCATGTCTGTCTGTCTGTGCGCTGGAGGTAAGGAAACAGCAGAGGGAAATGCAAGGCTCAGGCAGCCCAGACTGTCTCTGTCTCCCTTAGAGCAGCCCCAGGACTCCATTAGCCTCCTTGCCAGTCCCATTGGACCACCCAAACCCCACAGTGGAGGCTGATGAGCAGTGGAGGGGAGGAACAGCTCTGCTTCTTCTCTTTCACAGCTGGAGAGAGTCACTCTCTTCTTCTTTCTGGATAACACTCCTAGACCTGTCCACTCTGACTTTCTTGCTGTGACTTGTCAATGCTGCAGCAGGAATTGCTTGTGTCTCCACCACAGAGCAAACCCCTGTACTGCCAAAGATTTTGCTTTCAGTGTTTTCCGCCACCAAGAAATTATATTTTTCTGCTAGCCCTGTTCTGGGGGGGTTTGTCCAACTCTGAGCTCTCAGGGCAGCCAAGGCCAGTAGCCACCACTGCCTTTTCTCTGTCTTGAAGGGAAAACAGTGTTTTGCCTCCTGATGTCAAGCATCCATTTCCTGATTATTAGAGGAGGCATTTTCTTGGCACAAAGTCCCAGTGCTGGCATTCAGCACTGAGCTCAGCCCTGCAGACTCCTTGTGCCCTTCAGTGAGTCCCTTAATTTTCCTTTTGCTCATTGTTTCTCTCCTCTCCCTTCCTTCCCTTCCTCGCCTGTGCACACGGAGGACAAGCCTGTGATGAATGGGTTGTCTTTTAGCATAAGGTCAAGTGATCCAAAGAGACTGAGCTGCTGTGACTTAATGAGTTAATTACGTCACCTGCCTGTCAGCAGGACCTGATGGAGGTGAGCTCTGAGCCGCCTCCTGCCAGGAGACACAGCTCCGTGGTTTAAAAACAGAGTTTATGCTGCTTACAGGAGGCTACTGCATTTCCAGATGCCCTAGTCCAGACCAGCTATCTGTGCCACCTACTAGAAATGATTAGTTATTTGACTAATACCCAGGTGGTCAACATAAATTTTAATTCCTTCTTTTACCTGGAAGACTAAGAAAGAAAGGAGTGAGGAGGAAAAAGCACAGCAGTGGAGACTGTAATCTGCTGTCTTTTAGCTCTCCCAGTATATCATTTATAAGGATATATAGACTGTTATGGCTCATTTGTATCCCTCTAATCATTAATGAGGTGCCTTCCATGCCCTAAAGTTAAAGTCATAAAAGGAAAGCGTGTTTTCTACTGCAGGTCATTTCAGTTCTTTATACAAATGTTCTGTTGCCCTTTATAATGTACTTACTATAAATCTTGACAACATTATTTGTTTTGTTTTTCTATCTAAATGCCGTGTTGAGTGGAAATGGCCTCATTATCTCCCTATTTCTAAAGAGAATTCACTGTCTTTAAAAGGTGCTGTATGAACAGCCCTAGAGATAGAAATCCCTGTTCAGAGAGAAGAGGCACAACAGAGGCAGGCAAACCCAGCCTGCCCTGCCTTGCTGAGCTCTACTGATGAATGAGCTGCACTTCACTCCTCTGTCCTGGACTTGTGGGTTCAGCAGGCACAGTGTGCTCACCCACACCTCATCTTTCCCCTTGCCAAAAGCAGTGCCAGGTGAAAAGACTTCACCCAATCTAGAGAAATAAAAATTCATTTTGTACAAATAAAGTTCCCTCTTTTTTTAACTTGGAGACAGTTAGTGCAGAACAAGCTGGGCCTTGTTCTTTTGTTTGCAATGATCACACTGCTCACAATTGCACCTGACAGGTAACAGAGGGAACACTGCAGCAGGCTCTCAGCCTCTTTGAGGTCTCACTCTGACAGTGTCTCTGTGGCTCTCTGGGATGTTTCCCTGCTTTCCTTTCCTGCACTTCGTTTTTAAGCACTCCAGCAGGCTGCAATCCCAGCAGTCAGCATCCATAACTGTGGATGGAAATCCTCCAGGTCACATCCCCCAGCTGCAGCAGGAGCCTGCAGGGCTCTGGCCTGGGCAGGGCTTGGCTGGGCTGCACTTTCACCAAGACTGGAAAGAAGAGTTTATCTGTCCCAGCACTGATGTCCAGGTGGATCCCCAAGTCAGGCTTTCCTTTCAGATTGGAGGCTGACTGCTCAGCTTTTGCTCCTAATCTCACTTTCAACTTTCAATCCACCTGATGTCCAAAGCCAACCACATCTTTCATAAAAATGGATGTTCACAACTAACAGGCATAATTTTTAAAACACAGTGATTGCCAAAGCCTGCTGAATGAAGAGCCAGATAAGTTTTTCATAGCTTCAGAGCTAATGAGTTGTAGACATTGGCAAATGCTGACTTTTTAAATTAGAGCTCCTATAGTTCAAAGGAGACAGATGGTTTTATTTATGAAAAGGGATTTAAGGGACACACACAGAAGACTCTACAGAAACACAATGTGCTATTGGAGACCATATAACATAAAAGGTGATATTTAAAACAGTTCAAATTTCCATTTCCCCTTTTTCTCCTTGCCAGCCAAACTTGGTGCAGTGGCTTTTTGAAATCCAGGAACATTTGTGCTCTGATAAAAACAAACACAAAACAAGAAGAAACTTTGAGATGCCACCTTTATAGTTGAAAATACTGTGGAGTTCACCTTGGGCCTAATTCAAACCCCTTTTAACTCATTTCTGTTAATGACAGTGTGATTCTCTTCCATTCAATACCCATCATCTTGAACTATGGAGACTTGAGTGAGCAATACTTGTCTTGTTTCCAGGTTCCTCCTACACAACAGCCAAGGCATCTGGGACACAGAATTCCTGCTAAAAAGGCCACCACAATCATTTGCCAGTGTTGTACTTAAGACCTGGTTTAACATAAAACTTTGTCATAGTACAGGCCAGAGTTACAGACATTTCAGCTGCTGTTTTTCACAGAACTCAAAGCAATAATGGGTAACATTTTGGAGAGCAGAGAAGGAATAAAATCATTCTTGTTCAGAAAATGGCTTTCATCTCACAGAAGAGGTCAGAAATGGGGTGGGCATGAAGAGGCTTTTAATTCACCCACAAAGCATGCAGATCTGCACCAGCCTGCACAGATTCCAATGGGAAAGAGCCCCACGGGAGACACTGCTGGGAAAGCTTCTCCTGCACAGAGGCACAGGGAATGGCTGATACAGTGATGGACAGCACTGTGAGCCCCGTGCTTGGTTTAAAAAAAGGATCAAATCACAGCCCAGGCTGCTACATAGCTGTTTGTGCTCTGAGGGGACCAGCTCCTCGTAGGGGAGGATATTTGTCTCCTGCTGCTGTTATGTTCTTTGCCAGCTTTAAGAAAACTCCAACAATCTCTTTGCTGTCAGCACAGCATATGTCTCCTCTGCTCTGCTGTTATCTGAACAGAATGCAGGATGGAAGCAATTTCCAGAAAGCACAGCAAATATTAACACACGCAGAAGTGCAGGGCACGGAAAAGAAAATATCCCAGCAGTCATTTGACTCTCCTGCATATAGTGTGGCAGCTCAAATATTCATCAAGTTCATACTGCTCCCAACAAGGAGCAAATTCTGAACCTTCAGTTGTACCAAGTGAGTCGTTTGTCTGTCTTGCAGCCTTCATATGCCAGTGTTCCTTCTACCTTTGCCTGGTTTAGTGCCCACATCTCCTCCAAAGCTGGGCAACCTGCACTGCTGCGTCCCTGCATCAGTCTCTGGCACTCCCATGGCCATTCGTGGCTATCTGAGTGACAGAGATCATTTGTGTAAATCATCTTTTGTTTTCTAGAGTGTGGGAACAGCATTGATGCACTTTTGTGGGTCCTGCAAAGGACTCCAAGGTAGCCAGGAAGTTTTGAAATCTTCATCTCTGGAGACCACCACATCCCAACAAGTCAATGAGCAACATGCTCTGATTTGACCTGCTTTGAGCTGGGTCCAGTCCAGCTGTTGGTGGAAAAGGCAGTGTGTGGCAGTGGCTGAATTTCTGCCTCCCCACTGTCCTGAACAAAAGGCACCCACACAAGAAAAGCTGCTGGTTTCTGCTGGCAACCTGCTGCAGACAAGGAAGGATCATTTTCTCACCCTAACCCAACACACTCCTGTAAGCCAAGCACAGAACTACCCTAAAACATCAGCTTCAGTCTGCTTTTCAAACATCACCTGGCAGGTGTGTAAAGCACCTGTAAAGAGGAGATTGGAGCCCCTGTGCCAAGAGAACCCTCAGTCCCCCAGCAGCAGAGGAGCCTTCAGTGTCTGGTGGTGCCCTCTGTGCTCCAGGGGGAGGTGACAGCCACCACTGCACACAGAACCCTCAGCACCCACCTCGAGGCCACTGCCCACAGTTGCAAACTCCTCAAAGCCTGGTTCCAGCTGGAGTCACCATCCCCGGCAGTGACCGAGGCCAGGAAAGCTCTGGGTCCTGTCTCCAAAGCTTGTTCTCTTGGGCTTGGTGGCTGCTCCACCAACACTGGCAGGATCCATCCCTGGGAGTGCTCAGCCCACGTGTGGATGAGGCACTGGGGGATGGGGTTAGTGGTGGGCTTGGCAAGGCTGGGTCAGTGCATGGACTCAAGGATCTTGGAGGCCTTTCCCAGCCTACAAGAGCCTGTGATTCTGTGGTCTGTGGGTTGGAGCTGGAAGGTCATTCTCCAACTTGTGCTGTCCATCTAATTACCACCATGAAAGGGCACAGACACACCCAGAGTGTCTGCTGCTAATTAAAGAGCACTTAGGAAATCCCAGGCTGGGCTCATGCTATTCTGGAAGAAAACACAATTAACATGAAGATCTCCCCAGTGGCAAACAAGACTTGACACCACAGGGACAGGCAACCAGCTGCAACTGTGAAGGGAAAGGTCTGCTGGGTTTGACATTCTGTAATCTTCAAAAAAGAGTGATTTAGTCAATGAATAGGAACCCTCACAGCTTTAACATTAAGACCAATCTGACTGCTGCCACTAAATGTACCTGGGAATAAAGGCAGTAACAAGAAATTGCAGGAGAATAGCACAGGAAAGTTAATTTTCAGCAAAGCATGAGGAGAGGGAGTGTGTCTGTCCATTTATTTCAGGATTATGAAATTGCAGTTGGTTTGGGTTTTTTTATAACAAGATTCCAGCAGAAGAGGATAAATGAAGATAAGTGGCTGACTCAGGCATTCTGAAATTAGCACAGTTATAGGCTGTCATTACTCTGTGGACTTGCAAAGTGAGAAAAAAATTGAAGTATTAAGTGAAGATGCCATTGAAACACAATGTGCAGTTATAAGGGCTAAAAAGAAGCTTGATTTTATTGGCCCTTACACATTTTTTTTTATTTTGCTACTTGTTTCTTGTTTAACAAGGCACTGCTCTCCAGAGGGAGGGAAAAGAGACACACAACCTACTGACCTCTGTATTTAGAGTCTGTGTATGCATTGCCATGCCATGTGGATTTATTATAAACTAATAAATAATATCTTAGATTTATAGAGTACCTTTCTATTCCCAGAGATTCCAAAGCACTTTGTAAACAGCAGGACTTAATCATCTTCTCACTTTGTTTTTATGCACTCTTGACTTCAGGGGCATTGCTCTTGATTTACACTAAAAATATCCAAGAACTGGGTATCTTCCTTCTGGACCAGAGTCAAGAGGAGCCACAGCAATCTAAGATCACTTAGAAGCATGAAAAGCCATTTAAGACAGAGAATAAAAAGTAGGGATTTTGACGTAACAGAAAAGAAAGTGCTGTAAAATGCAAAATATTCTAAGCCACTTCTGGAATTCAGCTGGGAGGTGAGGCTCAGAATGTTTTTATCCAAAGCACCTTTTATCATCAGTGGCCATCCTTGAGTTAACATCTGATGGAGAGGGCACTTTGGGCCAGCCCTGCAATGTGAGTTTGGTGCTCACAGTCACCTCCTGTGCCTGGGGCTTTGCTGCAGTCGTCCCTCCCTGGCTGGGCAGTGCCTATGTGGGCCTGGGAATTTATCAAATTCCTTTCTATCAAAAGGCAATTCCCTGGGAAACAGTGTTTGAAACCAATATTGCATTTTTTTCATTAACCTGTGTAGCGTGTATGTTGTAATAGGTGTAGCAGAGAGATCAATGTCCTATAAAGAGGACAGTACAAATTGCAGTTCTGAGAGCAGTGTCCTTGGCTGGCAAGGGAAGGTTTTATTATCAGAATGCTTTAAAAGAGCAGATTTCCATTTTTTACAAAAGCTGATGCTTTAAAAATCTTTGCCAAACCATTCAATCCACAAAGAATTATTCATTAGAAGAGAAATCAGAATACTATGATGTTTAAAAATGTCTTACTAATTTGAACTTTCCCTTAAAGTGACTTTTTTTGTCCCACTTGATATTTGAAGTGGTGTAGTGCAAATAGCATTCAACCAAAACCAGGACATGGGGGAAAATCTAATTGCTCTTTCATATTGTTTGAATTTTCAGGCTTCCTAAAAATGGAATATTTTCATTTTGATTAGAAACACTTTTTATTTCCAAGGATTCCAGCTGGTCTCCTTGTTATCTCAGTTCTGCCACGTGGTGGTTTGGTTTCCTAAAGATGGAAATGTTGACAATGTGGCAAAGATGGCTGATGGATGATAAAAATCATTGCTAAACAACAGAGCTGCCCAGGAAAATGGAGGTAACAACATTCCCGTGGGAAGATCCTGCATTCCCTCTCCTGAGCAGGTTTTTTTTTTTTTTGAGCAATATTTGAGAGTTGTGTTCAGCCATAAGCTCAGGTTAGTTAGCACATGAGCAAGACTGAGGAAATCCATATTTTTGCTGTTAGTAATTAAGGACATTAATGTTTTCAGGGCCACCAGGGCTGTTTTTCAGTCATGTATTGTCCTGGTTTAGGGCAAATTTGGGAGAAAACCCCCAAAGGGGGACCCCTCCAGAGAGCAAACCCACACAGCCCCTTCCCCAACCGGTTTGGGAATGATTCCTCAGAGAGAAGTGGAAAGAACCTGTTTATTTAACAGGCACAGCACCCCCAGCACACAACATGAACAATACCAGATGACAACACTCTTTCACCGCTCTGAAAAAGATGACAAATTCAGAAAGTCCCTCCTGGGGGTGGTCGCTCTGTTGTCAGTCCCTCCAGTGCTGGGGATGGCACTGCAGGACACAAGGGGCAAACTCTGGGTGTTTCTCAGGTCCCAGTCCAGAGCAGGTTTGAGTAGCTACAAGAAAAAGGAAAAAAAAGAAAGGAAAAAAAAAAAAAAAAAAAGCGAGAGCAAAGCAGGAGCAAAAGCAGACAGAAGCCAGAGCCAAGCAAAAAGAGCCCAGCAAAACCCAAAGCCCCCTCTGTACTGCCCCATCTCTGTGTCCCACCAGTCGTGGGGGAGCAGGCTGAGAACAGAACAAACCAAACACTCACCCTTCAGAGCCAGTTTGGAAGGCACAGAACAGAATATTTAGCATAAAGAGAACACACACGAATGGGGATACAAGCATCACCCTAGGACATGTATAAAGAAGAGCAGGGCTGTGATAAACTGGGGGCTCCCCTTGCGTGTCCCCATGGAGGGAGCAGTGAGCTCAGCCAGGAGCATCACTGGGTTTGCAGTGCTGCTGCCCTCCCAGGCAGCAGAAGATGATGACCCAGGTCCCTGGTGCCCAGGTGGGGGGATTGAGGTGTGAACAAGGTTAAGGTGCCAGAAACTAAGGTTCAAATTGCAGACAGGAAGTCTGGGATAGGTGACAGGAGGAGGGACTGTGAGCACCTGACACCTCCCTTACACTGCAGTGGAGCAGGCACGGGCTCTGTGCCATGGAAAGGTCACCAAGGAGATGCAGGGGAGATGCTGGGGTTTGCCTTTGTGCCTGCACAGTTTCCCTGTCCCTGCCCAACCCTGCTTTGGCTGTGAGGCCCAGGTGTGAAATACAAAGCTGTGTTTTTGTCAGGTAAATAAAGGTAACCTGTGTAATGTGTGGAATAGGGCCGTGGGACAGTTATAAAGATGAGTTATAATAAACAACTGAGGAAAGCAAAGAATAGAGGAAGGCCTTTGAACCAATCCTGTGTTCACAATTAACTATTGTAAGTCTTAAGTTGTTTTGTAGTGAGAGTATTTGAATTATAACTTTAGGATGTTGCTTTTTAATAAGAACTTTTTGCTTGTAATTAAGCCTTAAGCTGTTTTGTACCGAGAACCTTTGAATTACAACTTTAGAATATTGCTTTGTATTAAGGATTTTTAAACTGTAGTTTAAAATAAACAAAACAGGGATGTGAACTTATCCCAAGCTCCTAACGAAAACGATGAGAACATCCTGAAAAAGGAAGATGGACATCAACATCACTGATTATGGTTTCAAAAAGGGAAGATGGACATCACTATCATAGATCAATGGTCTTAGAAAATAGAAGCTGGACCCCATATCTGGAAGCTGGACCCCACCATCTGGGATACACCTCCTAAGATATACATCCTGGGAAGAATGGATCACACTAGAGTATGGAATTGTGACATAAAGATTGGAAATAGAAACTGCTGAGAAAGCCAATGGATCTGCTCAATAAATACCAGCAAGCCCAGCAATCAGTGTGCAGTTGGAGGGGAAACCCCCCACCACTGTACCCAACACTGGTTTTGCTCATACTTTATCATATTAATTAATAAATTGAATTACTCCTTGATATATTGGCTGAGTCAAGCTTCTCATTTTTCACACAGGTTCTGAAGCAATTTTTTCCAGGCAGACACAAGTCCAGCAGCAAAAAGAAGAGGTTTGAGAGTGGAGGTTGCACTTTCCCTGAGGAAATGAGGAACGGTCTGCAAAGTTCAGAGCACAACTCGTGAGAGCCACCGGGTGAGGGCAAAGTGCTCCAGCTATTTTAAAAATATACTTCTTTGTTCTAAAGAATGAAGTGGTGCTTTGGAGAGAAATAAAACCAGGATGAGGAAGCAGTAAAAAACCAGGGCTGTTGTGCAAGTTGCCTTCCCAAAGGAGCATTTATGAGCCCTACTGACGTGTGACAGACTCCTTATGGCTCCGTGCTACCAGCTTTTGGGATAAAAGTGGCCTTGGGATGGCTGGATGGGAGCTCCTGGCTGGGGTCTGACTGCCTTCAGCCCTCTGGGGAGAGGCTGTGCCTTGGATCCGGCAGGGTCTGTGTCTCCTCACTTGCTATTTATTGATCCCCAGGGAGGAGGCTCCAGTGAGGGTGGGAAGGGTCATTTGTCACTGCCAGCCCCTTAACAGCACCGGGCAAACAGCAACCATGAGCAGAAAAGAGGCTTTAATGAGTACTCCACACCTGAGATGTGATGCTGCTTCACAAATTAGAGGCTGGATAGCTCCTGAACCTCTGCACTGTTTTGTGTCAGATGTGTTTGCAGTATTCCGGGTGGGCTCTTACACGGGGCTGCAGCAGCACCCTTGAGAAGAGATTCAGCTTAGAGGCAGTGGCAAATACAATACTGGCTCTCAGGAGGCATTTACATGTAAATTCTGCCGATTTTTTTTTTTCAAGACACAATAAAGAGTTTGATCTCTTGCTGTGCTAAATGCCAGCATTAAAATAAATAAATAAATAAATAAATAAATAGGTTAGATAAAAGTATATGGAATTGTCGCTTTTCCAGGATGTACCTGTGTTAAGTAGGTATCAAACCAAAGAGGTTTGCTTCAGGCAATTCACCCTCCCATGTATTTCTCAGAGCTGGGGAAGGTAAATTTGGTATATTCTTGCTCAGAGATCTTATTTTTCCTGTTTTGTTGGGGGTTTTTTTTGGTTTTTCTTTGTTTTGTTTTTTGTGACAGGAATGAGCCATAATGGAATGAAGACTCAATGTCCAGAGCTGCATGAGCAATGCATTCAAAGCCCAGGGGAGCCCTGGTGTGGCTCCTGCTTCAGGCCAGTTCTCTGATGCTCCCAGAATGTGGGCAGTCCCGGGAGCTCTGGCTCTCCATGAGCTGCTGAAGGAGCCTGGGAAGTGAAGCACACTGTCTAAGTGGCAAATGTTATGTGAGGTGACTCTGTGTCCTGGGGAGCTCTTGATGGCCTTGCCAGGCTTTTGGCCAAGCCCTCAGAAAATAAAGGCAACATCCTGAATGATGTGTTCACTGCTGCTTTTTGCTGACAGCAGCAATCTGCATTGCTATTGCTGTGAAAACACTTCCCCACCATCCCTACAGCTGTGGGTTGAAATCCTGGTGTTGCTTTAGCAAACAGGATGTTGTGGAACATTGCCTCCAGAGCTGAACTTACCAGCTCAGTCTGTCTCTAGGTGCTGGTTAGTGTTGGAGGAGAAAGTCCAAAAATACCCACAAGTGATGCTCTAAGAAGAAGGCAACTTGTTTTTTCCTTTTTCTGATTTAGAGATACGTTGGTGTTCTGCAATTACACCAACACACAGAGCTGTGGGGATGCTTCTGAGTCACTTCTTAGCTGGTGTTTATCCATATTTCCTTCAACAGCTCATTAACTTGGTTATCCTTGGGACACCTCTGCAGACAGAAACTGAGGCACGGTGAGTCTGAGGGACTTCTCTCAAATTATATGAGGGTTAGGAGAGAGATGGGAATTGGCCTCAAGTCCCAGTGTAGTTCCCCAAGCACTGAGCCTCCCTCCAGTAGCATTTTGGGACACCACTGCTGGGTTCCTAATAATTGGTGGCACATCACCCATTCTCCTTCTGCTTGCAGTGCTCCCCTTGGAAGTGCTTTGGCTGGAATTCAGAGTGAAGATTTTCAGAAGTGACTGCCACTTTTTGATCCTTGGAGTTCACAAAACAAATCCAAGAAGTAGCAAACCTAAATCTTTCTCCTTCCCCCAAGGACAAAACGTTCCATTTTCCACAAGCTCCTGTTCATTATCCTTGTTAAAATCATTATCAAGAAACCAGCTGGGGAGTGCCCATGGTTTTCACTCCCTCCCTCTGGTGCCCGGGTTGGAGAGGGTGTGGTTGGAACATTTCCTTGTTATTGCTGCAGTCTACAGAGATTTAAACCGAATTTTTTTATCAAGTAATTCTGTAGTATAGGCTCTAACTGAAATGATATTATGAGCATAATTAAAAGAACTCCCAGAAGAGAGTCAGCAGTCTTGGGAAAAAAAATCAACCTCATGCAAACAATAATATGAAAGGGCAGGACAGAGGCTTCTGAGTGCTTTCATTTGTGTTGACTCTGTAGTATTTCTGTGGGATTTACGAAAACCAGATTCTCTAAAGTGATCCTTTTCCATCTGAATGCAACAAAACTATGCTTTAGTAGTTGAGCATTCAACAGAAAATGGAACAAAACATAATTTTGTCTCATCCAGCCATGCACAGGAACACCACATCTGCACTGTCCAAAGGAATATAGAATATTTAGGGCTAAAAAAGACCTCTAAAGTCCTTGAGCCCAACCTTTGACCTGACACTGCCAGGCCCACAGCTAAACCATTCCCCTAAGGGCCACAGATCCATGGGTTTTGAGCTCTTCCAGGGATGGTGATTCCTCCCCTTCCCTGGGCAGTCAGTGTGAGGGTTTCTCTGGCTCTGGGGAAGGGGTGTGTTCTGTGTCTCACCTGACTGCAGCACCTGGCACTGCTCCCTGCAGATGGATTCATTCAGCCCTTGCTCTCTGCCTGCCATCAGCCTCCTGCTCCCTTGTTGCTGTACCCCAAAAGCTCACAGGTGACCCTTGGGTGACTCTGTGCTCTCCTGAAGGGGCAATGAGGAAGAGGCCAGACCAAGATCCTTGGGGGTATTTTCATGCTCTGGACTTGAAAGCATAAGTGACTCTGGACTGGGATTTATTATTTTGGTTTGTATAGTTTCAAATAAACAATCATATCTTAGTCAATCAGCTGGATAAGGCATGAAAACTGTTTTGGGGTGTTTTTTCCCTCAGGAAAACCTGCGTGACTTAAACTTTGTGACCAGCAATTCCCTTGCAGAAATGAAGTTGGCTCCATCTGCATTCAGCTACATGAAACTGATACAACATAATAGCTCTGCCAATTTATTCATACAGCTGATATTTGCTAATGTGCTTTGATTTATTGGCTTTCTCGCCTCACAGTAAAGCTGTATTTTTATGTACTTTATTTCCTCCACAATCCCCAGCATGCACAGTTCCTGCTGGGCCTTCACAAATTAATCTCTCAGATTTTTTCCTTGTGTCCTGAGTGAGCAGAGCGCCATCCTTCTCCGTTTGAAATTGGTTGTGCTCCAACTTTCTGCTTTGGCTTTTCCCTTTTAGGCTTTTCTGGTTCCAGGGTGGATTTGTGTCAGTTCACAGCAGACATGGCTCACACCAGTGTGGAAAGGGAGGTTGTTTGACCCATTTGCATGTCCAGGACTTTGAGATGCACTTTCAGAGGATGCTCAAAGAGAATTACAGTTTGACTGGGGTGCTGAGGTCTGGTTTGAATTTAGATGTAATTGTCCCTTTTTGCCTGTACAAAATGAGAGGAATGATAACATCTAGAAAATTTGCCTTGCTGTGCTTTGTTGCTGCTGCTGTTGTTCTTTTCAAACACTTTGGTTGTGGCACATGAACACAAACACCTAAAGCAGGCAGTGGGCATTGTAAGCTCCACCCTGGATGTCCTAGGGATGAAGGAAGGGGCAGCAATAAAAGCTTTCATTTTGTCAAACATGTTTGAAAGCTAGAGTCACAAAATAGTTTAATGGAAGGATTTGGATGCTGGATAATTTTTTTCCCCAACCCTTTTAGATGCACTAACTGAAAGAGGGATAATCAAATTTAAGTGACTCTGCTTAATTCACTGGAAACCATATGATCCACCACTGTGACAGCTCTTTTACATGGCTTGGGCCATTATCCCAAACAATCTGGGACTCCCCGTGTACACAACTGTGTATAACAGAGAAACTCAGCAGGACTATTTCCCAAAACTGCTGGAATTTTTATGATTGCAGTATTTTAAACTACTTACAAACTCACTGTTGATCTGCTCCCAAGCACACCTGTGCTTTAGGATCGAGGTGTTTGAATGTAAATGTGGATAATACAATACAAATTGCTTTAATGAAAGGGAAACTGCCTCTTTGAGAGCAATGGAATTACCAAAAGAATCCAGGGTAGTGCAACTTCCCAGAATCCAGGAGTTGGCTTTCAGAACTTTCAGACCCAGACACTCACCAAGGAAGGTTCATTCAGTGCATAAACTAGAGGTAAGAACAGTGAAAACGGAATAGAAATGGGGATAAAGAAGAGATGAAAGGCAAGAGGAGGAGAGAGCAAAGGGAGAGGGAAAGAGCATGCTACAAGAATCAGCAGAAGATTGAACTTGTGTTGGGTCACCAAAGAACTACACTGGTGCAGTCTAGAAACAGCATATTTAAACATTTAAAGAAAAATGAGTATGTCAGGGAATGGGCTTAAGCTTACAATGATTTGGAATGAAAATCCTGAGGCCCCTCCTGTTCCAAATGTGAATGTGAGATGGACAGGACATGGCCCAGTGTTCCCAGGCAGAAAGGTCTGTCCCTGCCCTGCTGCACAGTGAACTGTGGCTGCACTGGGAACCTGGCCCTCCCTGTAATCTTTAATGCCAAGTCTGAAATGTAAAATGGGAAGAAAAATAGTCAAGACCCCCTCCATCCTCACCTACGAGAGGTCCAGAATGAATCCACTCAACAGTGAGGCACTGGGATTTTCACAGGAATGGCAGGAGAGCCCTGGTACCCTCCCTGGTAATCAGCATTATTCATGTCTCACGGTGTCACTGTGGAGAGGGGAAACAGTGAGAGAGGAGCCCTGTTTGCCCTAAGGCCTTGCTGGGGCTCTTTTCCTGTTCCATGAAGCTCTAAAACTTGTGCATCATCCCACTGACTTTGGTGAAAGTGATGCAAAATTTCACTTTTACTTTGTGGTTTCAAATCCAGTGATCAAATTAGGAAAAAAAAAAAAAAAAAAAAAAAAAAAAGTGTGAAGAAGAAGTGTGTGAAAGGGAAAGAAGGGAGGCACACTGATTCCTGCTCCAGATGTTTTCTTCACCCTGCCATTTGGTTTCTGCTCTTTCTAAGCACCATGAGTTAATCTTCTCCAGTGAAGTAACAGAACCAAGTGACAGCTGCTGCCAACACCTCTCTGCAGAGCCCTGGAGGGAGAAGTCTGCTCACAGGTCTGGAGGGTATCAGTGGTGACATCCTGATTTACTGAGACTCGGGTTACATCTCTGTGAGGGAAAGAGCTGTCTCTGCCAGCTGGGACAGGGAGGCAAAGACAATCACAAGCTGTGTGGCACCGTGCAGGGGCTGACATTCTCCTCCACAGCCCCACAGAGCTGCAAAAAAGGTTGGATTGCAGCACCTGCTGCTGGATCCTGGCATTCAGGGAAATGTAAATGACATTGTGAAGTTTCTTCTGTCATGAACTGTCTGTGGGGCCAGGCTGGTATGGAACCCATTGGTGAGAGGCTGGTGACAGTGACACTGCCATTTGGACCTGGGAGATTTCATGGGGCTCTGCAGGATGAGCAGAGAACCCTACAGGGTCCCAGGGGTTAAAGTTCAGTATTGGGATCAGCAGATTTTTGTGTTGTCTCTCAGCTTCCATGGTGATGCATTTTGAGGGCGTTTTTGGCTTTGTATGTCTGCTCTGCATGAGAGTAATGGAAGTGTATGTTCCTGTCTGGTGTCTTACTCATTTCTTAGGACAGCCTGGAGAAGGAAGAGGCAGAGCTGGGAGTAGGGAGCCCTTGGATGCTCGTCCCCCTGGCCTTGCTCTGTCCACAGCAGCAGGACAAGGCAGGACAGTTGTTATCACAGCAGCTTGCAGAGGTATCCCTGAGCTGAAGAGCAGGAAGCCAAATGATCAGCCTTAGACCATGATGGACCATGGACAGGCCTTGGACCCTTGCAGGGATGGGGCAGCCACAGCCCCTCTGCCAGCCTTGCCAGGGCCTCACCACCAGTGTGTGTACTGTGGTACAGAATTATTTTCCCAGGATCTCCTCTGACCTACAGTCAGTTTGAAGGCATTCCCCGGTCCTGTCACTGTGTGCTGTTGTAAGGAGTCCCTCGGGATGACTCCAGCCCCGCTGTAAGGGCTGGCAGGGAGGCAGTGGGCTCTGGACAGGAGCTCTGCTCTGCCCCTGCCTGCTCTGCTCTGTACCACCACCCACCAGGTGCTGCCCTGCCGGTGTCAGTGCCAGGAGCAGCTGCTGTGGCTGCTCCAAGACACTGAGCCCACCACCAGACCTCTCAGGCATCTCAGGGACCATTTCCAGTCCCTTTCATTCTCCATTTTTTTTTACCCTGAAGGTGATGATGTAGAGTTTGGTGACAAAAGCAAGAGCATATAGGATATCAGCTCCCAGGGTGTGCTGCCCCTTCCAGCACTGGATTACCTAAAAACTGCTGGATGGAGAGAGACTGCACGCAGCTTTTGCAAAAAGTTTGCCTTCAAATGTTGATTCCAGGACAGCAGAACCACACAGATCCTTGCCATTTCCTCTCAGGCCCTTTGCTGCCTGGAGGACACAGCTGGAGAACCTGTGAGTCTGGGCCGTGGTGCTGTGGACAGAGAAGCTCAGCAGGGCAGGGCAGGAAGGAGAATTCCAGCTCTCCCTTCTCTGCCTGACAGCGTGAGGCACCAGCATACCCCTGCCCCTCTCAGAGCCTGTGCTCTGGAAAATGCAGCTCTGCAGTCTTGTGTGAATCCTTTCCTGCAGGGTCAGGAGTCCTGGAGTGAGATAATCTTGGCTGATACCAGTTTTCTGCTCTGTTGATTTTCCTTGTAACCCATTACCCGGGATTGAGATGGATGCTTTCCCATAATGTAAGGCTCTTACATTAAGGCAGATCCCCCATCCATGTTGAGATTTCTGGGTCTGACCCTCCTGGTTTCCAGATGTCCCAGAGACATTAGGAGCAACATGGGGAGAGCAGGAGGAGGGATGAAACTCTGTTGTGTTTCCTTTTTTTCTTGGTGTTGTCAATTAAACAGGATTTATGTGTTATTTCTCTGTTCTGTAATTACCCCCTGGGATTTATTTTAGATAGCTAGAGAAAACAATATACCTCCAGAACTTTCGGGCTGCTGGGAAGAGTTATTGCTGCTCCTCCTGATTGTGTAGCAAAATCCAACTCCCTTCATTACTGGCTTTACCCCAGTGAAGCATGAGAGGGTATCCATTGTAATTTTGCTCCCTTTCAGGAGGGGACATAAGAAATGGCCCTGGACATGCCAGGTACAGTGATTCTATAGGACAAATGGAATCACAGGTCACAGAGGATATTATTAAACCCCAGTGTGTCAGGCTCTGAGAGCTCCCCTGTGCTTGCCTGCAGTCAGTCTGCACAGCAGAGTTGTCATTAGTGATGATTGAAGGCCAATCTGTTGTTTCTGATTAAACACTCACTAATGATGGTCTGATATTACAAGTTTGGGGGTTTTTTTATTTTTTTTTATTTTGTGTGCGTTTCAAAAGCAAAAAAAAAAAAAGAGATATTTTCTTCTTCTACTTAAGCTTTGAAACCTCTGATTGACTGGCACTTGAAGAGGATATGTGGCTGCTTGATTTTTTTTTGAAAGCTGAGGGGTGGGAGAGGGATTTGTTTGCATGTGAAGGAGGGCTTGACAAAAAAAATGAGAGAAATATTGACATAATTTAGGTAGCACACACTGTAAACAAGATGCTAGGTTTTGCTTACAATAATTTACATCCATTCCTCTGCAGAGCACAGGCTGTGCATTTCTCCTCATCCAAGACAGAGCCAATCATCCTGACTTGCAGGCTTCCTTGCACATATTTCTGCCATGTTTGCCCTGAACTTTGGGGCTGACGGACCCCCCATACCCAAGTCAAGCTCTGCTGGAATCACCAAGGGTTTAATCCAAGATAACAAATTGGCTTTGTTTTATTCATGTGTTCTCTGCTTCCTGCAGCTCAGGCTGAGTTTGTGGACAGATTCCCTCGCAGCACAGTTGTTCGGATTGCAGGTTAGCTGGAGGTCAGGCAGGTCTGCTGCTGGAGAAGGCAACCCAGGAAAACATGCCCGGTGGGAATGTGCAGCTTGTCCTTACAAATGCAGGACAAGTGGCTCTGCCTGCAGCCATCCCAGCCCTGGAGAGGATTCCACTGCAAGCAGGGGCCACCCAGACAGAGCAGCAGCTCACAGAGCGCCCAGGCTGCTGCTGGCCACTCAGGGGTTAAACGAGTTAGCCCAGGGGGACTCCAAGGCCAGGACACATGGATGGGCTCAGGGAGTCTTGCAGCCCTTTGGCTGTGCTGGCCCCGGGGTGGGACTGGCGTGTCCTTGGTGTCCTGGTGTCCCTGCTGGTCCTGCTGTCGTGATGAGGGAGAACAGGACAGACTGTGAGCAGCACCCTGGGCAGAGGCAGTAGGACAAGGTGCCTCTCTCCTGCCCTTAGATCCAGAGTCCTCCTGCTCAGCAGAGCACTTCTGCTGGCAAAGGCAGGCTGCAGGGCACTGCAGTGCCTGCAAAGCCTGCCTCGCTGCTCCAGCCAGAAATTGCACTGCAGCTCATCTCTCAAGTTATTTTGCCATATCACGGGTCTGAAAGGCATGATATAAGCCCAAATTATTCTTTTTCTCAGCAGTGGATTTCTGTAGCAATCAGGCCCGGAACAGGTCCTTCCCAAGGGCTGTGTCCCCAGGAAATTTGTCACCAGTCCCTCAAGGCTGCCCCGGCCTCTTGCTGTGGGATAACACACGACACGGATTCTTTGGGATTTTTTTTTAAATCCCAAATTTAAATTTAAATTTAAGGTTGTGTAAAAGATTTTTTTTTAATTAGAAATTGTTTTCTTTTATATACTGTTTTCCACAGACCAATGGGAAAGACAAACTTCTTTCCCATTGGTCAAACCAGAGAGACATCAAGAGAGATCTTCTTATCAGAAGGAATGTACACATAGATATTGTAACAAAAGTAATTTTGGTGTTTATGTTCTTTCTCTGGGAAAGAATTTGAGAAAAATTAAACATTAGAAAACTAGAACTTTAGAAAATCAGAAACTTCAGGCCTGAAACCAAACTACACTGGCCTTTCCCCATGATGAACATCACTATTAGCCTTTTCCTCTCTTGGTTATTCTTCCTCTGCTTTTCACAGAATGAAAGGCTGTTTTCAGTTAGAAGGGACCCTAAAGATCCTCGTGTTCCAGCCCTTCCCTGCCTTCCAGCCCAGGTAGCTCAGAACTCCATCCAACCTGCCCTTGAACACTCATTTTGGGGCCATTCCAAGGTTTGCTCTCCTTACAGCTCCATTCTCTTGAGTTCTCCCACTTTTGGGAAAGGCACCATCACATCCCAGAGGGCAGAGAGAAAAGGGGATGGCAGTGGAGGGCAGAGCTTTACCTTCATCAGTACCTGGGGAGGGTTAAAGCAGTGATGGTGGGTGAGGTTTTCACTGCAAAATCAGGGGGATGGAGGCCCATTATTCCTGACGTTGTTTGTTTCTGTTTCTGAGTAGAAATAATGAAATTAGAGGAAATGAGTTTCCTCTAAATTTAAGAGGAATTCAACCCTGTGCTGCCTCCAGGAATTCAACCCTGTGCTGCAAAGGTTATTCTTGCCATTAAAATTCTAGGAATCGGAGTTGTTGCTGAAGTTTCCTGCTAATTATCTCAGAAGATGATTTTCACATTTATTTGTCATTCTGAATGGGGCTTCATTCAGAAGTTCTTGTAACAAAATGTGATGTTTGCTTGTTAAAAATAACTGACTGACTTGAAAGGTACCTGGGAGCAGCCAGAGAGAGAGAGCAAACAATTTTTTTTAATTATTATTTCCACGTGAAGATGCAAGGTCCAAATTAGAGCTCTGGCATGTATTTGTTGAAGTCTTCATAAACAGTGTTCATACCACAATTGAAATTACAAATATCACATCTGTGAGGTCCTCCTCTCCTCGTGCAGTGTTTGTAATGGCAGTGCTTGTTTCTGAAAGTGTTTGGGCTCAGGAGCTTCAGGCATTTTTACTTGTTGTTTATTTCCTGCAATTGTCAACGAGGTAATAAGTTCCTCTGGTTGTAACACCTCTCCCTCTTTTAAATGTATCTATAAGAATCCACCAGGCTTCTGGGAAAAACAATCATTAGTGTTTTCATTTAAACAAACAAATAACTGGCCGTTTTCAAGTTCCCTTTTAAGGCACTGCCTTGTATTTTCTTGCCTGTGGTAATTCTTGAGCCAAATTCAGCAGGGTCAGGAGCTCTCAACAATGAAACTGTGCAGAGTAAATGGGAGCAGGATAACAGCGTCTCACAGTCTATATTGCAAATCAACGGGGAAGCTGACACTCTGAAGGAGACTGTTTGCTGGATAACAAACTTGGAATGGATGTCAATGTACTTCCCCCCCTTGGAAAAAAACCTTTCATTTGAACTGAGGTGGAAGTATTGTTTCCATCAAATAAGCAACTGTAGAAAGCAGATTCCCAAGCCCACAATATTCGTATTTCGATACAAATTAGATCTGTAAACAAAAATTGGGCAAAATAAAAGTAATGAATTCCACAATTCCACTGCAATTGTCACAGATTCATCCAGGAACTGGGGAAAATGACTCCTCAGGCAGGCCCAGAGAGGGCCTGGAAAAGCTGGAAACAAGAAACACATCACTTGGCAGCCTCTTTCTGCCTTTCTGTCCTCAGGGTCTCTAGGCTGTGAAAAATTCCTCCACTGCTTTGACATTTGCCTTACTATATAAACAGAAACATTCAGGTTTCTGTCTTCACTCCCTGTGTCATTCAAACCCACGGAGGGAAGGGAAAACCTCTGCCTCACGCTGGGCAGCTCAGGAAAACTGGCAAAAGTCATCTGCTGGGGAGGGTCAGGGTGGAGATCAGGAAAGGTTCTCCCCAGAGGGTGCTGGCACTGCCCAGGGAATGGTCCAGAGCTCCAGGAGCCTTTGGACAGCACTGCCAGGGATGGACAGGGTGGGGTTGGTGGGGGGTCTGGGCAGGGCCAGGGGCTGCCCTGGGGGATCCTGGGGGGCCCTCCAGCTCAGGAGATTCTGGGATTCCATGGTCTGCCACTACCTGCATCGTGTGCTGTGGGAGGGGGATGGATTTCACTGGGTTTGGTTCTTATTCCTGTCGTGTAGGCAGCCTGAGCTCTGGGCTGTGAATGTCACAGCTTGGTGAGCAGAGCTGGAGCTGAATCCTGGAGAAGACTGGGTAGAGGGAAGAGAGCAAAGAGGTACCATGGACAAGAAAGTACAAAGCAGGGAGGCCGGGAGTGGAAGGCAGCAGGTCTGGGGGGTCTTTGGGAAGCTACAAAGCAGCTCAAGGAGCTGCAGCAGGAGCTGAAGGGTCAGAGATGGAAGAGGCTACTCCAGGAATGGGCAGCCAGCAGCTGTAGCTCCAGCTGCCACCACTGCTTTGGAGTCATATCCAGACACTGGCTCTGCATTTCCAAACTCGTGGCAGCACTCCTCAGAGAGCTCAGACTCAGGGCTCCTTAGGAAAAATGGCTAATGGCTCACACAGTGCTTTTCCCTGCAACTTTGGATTCAACCAGGATTTTAGGCAAACAATCCTTTCTTGCTTCTACATCTTGTAATCTCTTGTTGCCATTTCTCTTCGTATCAGATCAACACTGAGAGAAGCTGGAGCAAATCTTGTGCAAGATTTCCTCTCTCATATGGCAAATTCCTCTGCTTCATATGTTGGTTGGGAGGTTGATGAAGAACACTGGGAGGAAAAAAAGCAATCACATCCAGCACAGGCACTCACAGCTGGCATCACAGCCATGTGTTCACAGTGATGGTAGCAGTACTGCTGGGAAGCCATAACATTTACAGTTCCCAGCCATGTTAAACCCTTCCCAGTTAAAGCCACAATGTTCTTGTCTTTGGAGTTAAACCCCAAGATCTGGGCTTTAAAGCCACCACATGCCCTGAGTCTCTCTCAAGGAGTGGGGCAGCTGCACTGGGGATGGCAAGAAATTGTAATTGCCTTCATTCATGTGAGGCTTCTCTGCTTCAATTATCTCTGCTCTTGGGCAATTACTATCTTGTTTTGGATCTTTCCAGGTTCTCTGCTTCTGCCACCCACATTTCCTGTGGACAGCTGGAATTCTCAGCCTTGGCTGTGTGCTGCTCCCACTTGACATGTTGTCAAATGACTGCTCCAGAAGTGAACATGGCACAAAATCTCTGCAGTGGATTAAATGACTGCTAGCAGGTAACTCCAAATTAGAGTGTGTAGGTAGGCAAAAGGCAAGGAAATTTAACACTTCACCGGCTGCCATGATGGAAGATTGGTGACGTTCAACAAGGGAGTACAAATGCTTAAAAAAGTACAGCAATCTTGAAATCCATGGCTCTTTCTCTCCCCCAGATTTGGGGCATTTCTCAAAGTTGTTGGTTGTTTAGGGTGGATCTCAGGGCAAGGTTCTCCCCCCGAGGGTGCTGGCACTGCCCAGGCTGCCCAGGGAATGGTCCCGAGCTCCAGGAGCCTTTGGACAGCACTGCCAGGGATGGACAGGGTGGGGTTGGTGGGGGGTCTGGGCAGGGCCAGGGCTGCCCTGGGGGATCCTGGGGGTCCCTTCCAACTCAGGATATTCTGTGATTGCTTCCTCATCTTCTTCCCCCTCTACTCTCCTTTCCCCTCTCTCCTATCTCACCCCGTGAAGAAGTCAGCGCTGTCAGTTAAGATATGGGGTAGAACCCAACATAAAGTAGCTTTTTAAGAATACAGATGAAACTGATTTTCTGGTAAATCATTTTGGACACACTTTTGGTATGTTTTCAGTACATGGGATCTCTGCTGAATTGCTGAAGACCTGCTACTTCCATCCAAAAATGCCCACAGCCATGGGACTGCCAGGCCTTTCCAGGGTGTGTAGGGGATCCTATTGCACTTGATAAAGCCAGGCTGCACATCCCAGCTTTGCTTTCTGCCAACATGGAGCCACAGAATGGTTTGGGTGGGAGGGACCTTAATGATAATCCATTCTCTCTCCCTGCCATGTGCAGGGACCCCTCCCACTGTCCCAGGGGCTCCCAGCCCCAGTGTCCAGCCTGGCCTTGGGCACTGCCAGGGATCCAGGGCAGCCCCAGCTGCTCTGGGCACCCTGTGCCAGGGCTGCCCACCCTCACAGGGAACAACTCCCTCCCAATATCCCACCTAACCCTGCCCTCTGGCAGTCTGAAGGCATTTCCCCTTGTCCTGGGGAACCAAGAAAGGTTGGGCAGCCTCTGACTCCTGCACAAAGCCCAGGAAAGGTTGCTGCCAGCCTCCAGGTTTTCTGCTTCATCTCTGCCTGTAGGAGCATATGGATATCTGAACCTTTCACCATTAAATTAGTCCAACCCTTTGGCCTGGGAAGGAGGGATTTGCTCACACAGACAAGTGAATTATTAATACAATTTGCAGGAGGTAAGCTCACTGAATCACTCACACGGCCGCTTCCCTCTCTGTATGTAGGGCTGCAACAGCAGCAAGGTTAATACAGAGCATCCATCATTTCCATTAATAGATGGCAGAGCTGTTTGGATCCCTTGTGTGGCCTGCCTTTAATTATGTTTTAAGGTGGCCTCTGCATATTTCTTTGCAGTGAAAGCTGGGCTGGCGGATGGCGGTCAGGTCTGTGGACTGACTGATTAATCCTGCCCATCACACCTTCTGTACAGGGATCTTTCCAATGCAAATAATACCTTGTAGCAGGAGACACAGATAGGAAAATTACACTGGTCCTGCATTTGTGAGGAGGCAAATTTCAAATGGATTTTTCTTTTCTGCTTCCTAAAGGTATCAGGAACACTGAGGTGCCTTTTGTGACTCCAAATCCTACATGCCCCAAAGATGGACAGAAGAAGCACTAATGTAAATATTCTTTGTTACTTTTAATAGATACCTATGGCCTCTGTTCCAGGTAGCCTCTCAAGGCATCACCCTGTTAGTGGTCAGGACTGCCCTCAATTCTTCAGTTTAATAATATAATTTATAGTGCATGTTATATTTTTAAAAGGGTGTCTGTTACCTGAAAATGTAATTACAGTCAAAGATCTGTGTTGCTTTTATCTGTCCTCTGGGCATCCGGTTGGCTTTCCAAGATTTGTACTACATGCACATGAAACACAAAGTATCTGGGATTTACCAGATTGTCACGTTTTACCTCAAGTCTTTTACAGCAATATTAACATGCACTAGTCCATCCAGAACATTTCTTTCATATGCACTGCTCTGACCAGAAGGAAATGGTTCATGTGAGTCCTGTGAGTGCACAAGTACATAGAAAAAAGAACATCAAACATAGCATAAATTCACTTTGCATGTATAAACTATAGGAATAGTACATGGAGAATAATAGCAGGAGCAGGAGCCCTGGCCCAGACAGAAGGAGAAAAGAGAGGAAAAGAACTGGAGGTTAATCTCAAATTTCTGTGGTAGGTCTGGCCCCTGTTTTCATTGATTTACAGGCTCTTTGTCTCTGCCTTTACAATGGCCTGTGAGGTACAGCTGGACCCACTCTCAGATGAAGATGCCAAGGGTGAGCAGCAGTGGAATGGCCTCAGATTTATTCTTGACTCACTTTTCCCAGCAGCTCGAGGAGCCAGGAGTGTTTGCTCTTGTGCTCAGTGCCCCGTTCAGGGTGTGCCACTGAGCCATGGGCCAAGAGTGCAGCTCCACCTGGAGCAGGAGGGCTCTTCCAGCCCCCCTGGAAAGCCAGGAGAGAGGGGTGAGCATGGAGACATCCTGGACAGTCTCCTGTACACCCAGCAAGCCCTGCCTGGTGTCAGTGGCACCAGCACACCCCTGCTGAGCCCAGCCCTGGCATGCTGAAGGCAGCTCCTGATGCAGCCGAGTGAGGGATGTCAGCCTTTAACTGCTGTCTCACTCTGTCTCCCTATAGATCCATAAAAAGTGGCTTATGAGAGAGATGTGTGGCTGTCAGAAATCTGGTGAGCAGCACAGAATGCTCTCATCACCTGGTGGATACAAACTGCAGGGCAGGGCATGGGGAGCTGCTCCTGCTTTGCTGGACCTGTGGCTGCTGCTGGGCTGCTCCACCTGCTGCAGCTCTGGCTGTCAGCGAGCCTGAGCCAGCTTCCCTGCAGAGGATGTGTGTGATCCACTGCTCTGCTCGTCCCAGCTCACCAGCTACTCCCGCTCCACTGAATGACACCCAGCCTCAAGAGCTGCTGAGGGGTCATTAAAATTCCTCCTCAGTCGTGATCATTAAACAAACCATACGAGAGGCAGGCTGCATACCTGGGAAAAGCGGCACGTTAATGGAGATGCACCCAGCATAATTGCTGCCATCCATCACCCCCGTGCCGCTGCTATTGACAAAGTGCAGCTAAATATTTAAATAAGCCATTTTTCTTCAGAAGCCAAAGGATTAGATGCAGCCAAATTTCTCAGTCTAGTCAGCAAACGATACAAATCCAAGGATTAAACAGGATTTGCTGGAGTGAATGAGAGCTGCTTCCGCATTATGCTTTATGAAAAAATATCCTTTGCTGCCAAGACTCTTGCTTGGGGCAAGAAGGGGAGGAGAGACAATTCTCCTTCCTACTGGAAGCAAGAAAAATAGAATTAGTTTCTCTTTACTCGACACTCTTGATTTACTTTGAGTGTGTAGTTGAAGGAAAATGTGGCTTTCCCAAGCTCCATTAGACACCTACACTTCTTCTAAAAAGCAAAACATATGAAATGAAGATGTAGGTGTTGCAAAGCTCTGTGCATCTGTTTTGCTCCAGGGTCAGCTCCTTGGAAGGCTTGCCAGGTTGTTCTCAGTAAAATAAAGAAAAAATGCTTGCTGAAGTTATTTTTACTTGGATATATGTTGGTATGCTGCAGTTTTCCCACATCTGGAGACAGGTATATTGAATTTATTGGGTGAGATAGGAGGTCTTCATTGAAGCACTACAGGTACTTGTAGAAGGAGGCAAGGAAGATTTACAAATAATGATATATTTGCTGGGGCTGGTTGAGAATTTTTTAAACAAAATTCCATTTCATTTGGAGTGTCTCATTTCATGAAAAGTGAATGAAGTTATTCACAGGAAAAATTGTTATTGATTTTTTTTTTTTTTTTAATAATCCAAGTGTAAATTTCTAGGAATTTTTTTTCCAGGAAAAAAATATCTTGGTTTTATTCATTTGTCCTTAAACTTAATAATAATATGATTAAAAAAACAAAACAAACCAGAGGAATGAACTGAGCTGATTCAAATTAAATTGAACTGAACTAACTGAAAAGACCAAACCACGAAAGGCAAAAATCTTGAGTTTTCAAAACTGATGTGAGTTAGAATCTTTATATTGATTTTAATGCCAATATCTCCCATCATTCTTCACGGGATAGCAAAATATCAGTTCTTAGCCTTTCTTAGTGACCAACCCAGTTTGGCAGGGCACAGGAGTGATTTGTGGGTTATTTTTTATGGAAGTGTGAAATCTTGCTTTTTCTGATGGCTGCACGTTGGTGGGGGGAGGAGGAAGAGGTTTGTCCCTGCAGTGGTAGCAGAAGGTTTGCATGCCTTGGCATTTTCAGGAAATGCCCCAGGTGAGTTGGTCTGACTGATTTGGAACCCATGGAAAAGTTCTGTCCATTCTCTTTAGGCAAGGTGTGACTCTCTAGAAGAATGGCATAAATGAGTTGTCCAGAACTATTCAGTTTGTGCAGGACTTGGGAAGACTTTTTCTCCCAGCAGGTTATTTCTCTTTACATATTCACAATAATTTCTTGCAGGATCTGAACTCAGATAACATCTGACCAGAACCCTGTTCAAGATAAAAATATGACTTATCTCCCTGGTACATCTGTCCAAGGATTGCATGTGCTCACCTTGTCACATCAGATGTTAGAAACTTTTCCCCCTTGGATCAATCAGTGCCAGCAATCTGAGCCTCATGCCCATCTCTGGGGGGAGGCAGCAGCATTTATAAATCATGGGGAAAAAATTTAAATAGTAAACTAAATATTTTTCAGCTCAGGCTTGCAAGGGACTACAGAGTGAATATTTTCCCTAAATTACAAGAAATAAAACTGTTCTACCCTTACATCCTAGAGAGAGGGTTTGGTGGAAATTAAGTAGATTATTCTTTATGGCTTTATTGAAATTCTACTAAGATATCTAAAAATCCACAAAGCCTTTTGCTTTGCGAGTGAATTCAGCGTTTCATCTTTGTGAATTGACAGTGATACACAAATGTCAGCTTTATTGAACATGTATCCACTGTCTGGCTACCCAAACAGTATTAATTAACTCCCTCAGTCCTGTTCCAGCATGTATTTGAGCTCATTTAAAAACTCGCTTTAGAGCAGTTGCTGCAGAAATGCAGCCTAGAAACATGGTGCACGTTTTTAGCAGAGAGTAATTAACCACTGAAATAAATTACCCGGCAGCAAGGTGGATTCTCCATCATTTGAAGTCCTTAGCTCGAGGCTGAATGTCTTTGTGAAAGATGTGTGGCAACAACAGGAGTTGTAAGCTTGAGGCTGTGAGAGCGTGGCTGTGTATTTACAGTTCTGCTGAGCAGGGTTTGTGTGAGAGTCATCCCTGTTCTGCAGGAATCCCTGGTGGGACACAGCTCTCCTGCCAGCTGGGCTCTGCAGAGTCCCAGGCAGGAATTGTTCCCTGGCAGGGTGGGCAGGCCCTGGCACAGGGTGCCCAGAGCAGCTGGGGCTGTTCCTGGATCCCTGGCAGTGCCCAAGGCCAGGCTGGACAGGGCTGGGAGCAGCCTGGGACAGTGGGAGGTGTCCCTGTCATGGCAGGGGTGGACCTGGATGATCTTTAGGGTCCCTTCCAGCCCAACCCTTCTGTGTCTCTGTGTTACCCACAGTGAACCAGCTGACCAAAGCAAGAGCTTGCTTTGCTCACTGTATCTCTCATCCCAGCTGAGCAGAACACGAAAATGTTGAATGCCACAAAAATGGAAAATGCTTCAGAAATATCTTTGATGCCTTCTGGAGGCTGACCTGGAACAGAGACCAGGCAAAGCAAAAGGATAAAGCAGGGATTTATTAAAATGCCTCACTGGGCACACCTGGGCAGTGCCAGGGCCCAGTTGGACCACACCAAGATGAACCCAAAATGGGCACCAAATGGACACCCAGTCACGAGGTCTCTCACTTTTATAACTTCTGGTTCATTAGCATACTTGAGTTAATTGTCCAAACATAGATTCAGGTTATGAAGCTCCATCCTCCTTGTTTTTTCTTCTCACTTCACCATTGGTTTCATTCTTGGGCTTGGAAGTTGTCCCAAGCTAGAGGAGGAATTGTTTTGTCTGTGAAGAGAGCTTAGTAGTACTTAATACAAAACCTAAAACTACCCACCAAAACAGCACAGGATCTAAAAAATGTAAACGCTAAAATTTAAGGCATCACCTTACGCAGATTTTTTTATGCTTGCTTTGACTGAAGGAAGTCTGGCAAACCACGATGGGGTTTAGTCTGGAAAAGTTGTGAATTGGCAGAAATAAAAAAGTGCTTTGGATTTCATCTCTAGGCAGCAACAGGATTTCACACAAAAAGTAACCAGGAACCCTCTTTCAGTGTGGTGCCTGTTTGCTGATGCCCTGTGTCCGTGCTCCTGGGTGAACAGAGGTGTCCACAGGGTGCAAGGAAGGAAGAGGTGGAACAAGCTCAGCAGTGAAGGAGGGGTGTGGTGCCACGTTCAGGGGCTGAGCCTCGCTGGGGCCAGCAGGAACATCCCAGAGCCACGGGTGAGGAGCAGCAGGAGCCAGGAGGCAGCTCCTGTGATCCCTGTGGAGGGTCTGTGTCACACAAACCTGTCTCAGCCCCACCGAGAGCTGGCAGATAATGTGATTAAACAATAAACATTTTGTCACAGTAATGAATCCTGGAATCCATCTTTCTGATATGATTAAATCTGTGGAGATGAATTCTTCATTTCTGACACCGGGTCACTGTGCAAGTAGCAAGGTTGGGGTTTGGTTTTTGTTTATTTTTATTTAAATACTGAGTTAAGCAAGGTGCTGCCAGCAGTAATGAGGCCACTGGATTAATTCTTACCTTGTAAATGGCAGGGACCACAGAGCTTTTTTTTTATTTTCTTGGCTGAGGATGTTCACGAGTCTCTGCCTGGCAAAATGGGGCTGGTTCCTTTCTCCAAGAGGATGCTCACCCTGCATGCACAGACACACAGAACTGTGTTCTTGCCATTCCCTTGGTGTGCCTTGGCTCCACTCACCAACAATGCCCCGTGGGAGTGGCTGCACTGGCTGATGCCATGAGGCACTCGGGGAGCTGTTAAGGGGCCATGTAATTATTGCCATTGATGAAAAGTCCCTTTCACGGCAGTTCTGCTGCTCACAGGTGAAAGAAGGCTCTGCAAATACACCATCAGCCATTCACAATTAACTTGGTTATGGATGGCATCCATAAATATTTAAAAACACTGAAGGAGAAGTAATAAATGGTTGATTTGTTTTCTTGACTGCAGCTGCTGCAGGCTTGCGCTCTTTGTGTATAATTCTTTATTCCATTTAGCTCCAGTGGATATATCTTCCCTTGCCTCCCCATCCCTTTAAACTTTTATCATCTCCTGAAACGTGTTTTCAGGTTCTTTCCTGGCCACTGCACTTGGCTGGAGGATCTGGGGTGATAAAGAGAAAGTCTTGGCTCTGCCATCCGTGGAATGCACTGCCATTAACTGGAGCTCACAAATACACTCACCCTTCTCCAGATACCTTGTAAAGCCAAAATTATCTGCACTTTCCTGTCCTCATCTGGGGCTTCCTTTCATTCATCATTAACATCTGGAAATACAATTTGCACTCAGGTACAATTCCCAGGAGCTCAAGTGCCAAGAAATGAATTTTGTAATAAACTGATCCCTTCTTTCTCTTTGGTAGCCACTGTAGTAATTCATAAGGCACAGATTGCAAGTTTGGCCATAGGTTTGGAAAGAGAAAAAAAAAACAAACCAGTGTGATCAACAGAAATTGTAACTTTTGTGCTGTTAAATCAGCATGCAATGCTGCTGCACAGCTTAAAAATAACTGTCCTTGCTCCATGTCCTTTTTCACTTCCAGCAATAGTTTCAGACTCTTCTAATCACTCAGCTCGCTTTCCTCTGGGCTGGCAGGGGCATCAGCTATGCTAAAAAATAGTCCATCCAGTGGAATAGATCTCCTCTGAAGGACAAGATTATTCTTCATTTCTCTTTAAAAAAAAAAAAAAAAAAAACTCCAAAGAAGAGAAAGGTTTGGTAAAATTCCCTTCAGCCTTCTGTACGTGTGTTTGGATTGGTCTGTGGTGCACTTTCCCCTTCCTCCAGCCCTCAGAGCACTGCAGGCTCCTCACCTTTGAGTTAGAAAGGACAGATCAATAACAGCCATAAGCTCTCTCACTTTTCTAGTGCTTGACAAGCCCTTCCATGAAGAAGTTTTCCCTAATATCCAATCTAAACTTTTTCTGGTGCAGCCCGAGGCCATTCTTCCTGGTTCTGTAGCTTGTTTCTTGTAGAAGGGGATGATCCCCCCAGCTGCACCCTCCTGTCAGAGCTTTGTGAGGTCTCCCTGAGCCCCCTCAGCTGCTCCTCATCCAAATTGTGCTCCAGACCCTTCCCAGCTCCCTTCCTTCCTCTGGACACGCTCTGGACCTTCTGGCAGTGAGGAGCCCAAAACCAAAGGCAGGATTTGAGGTGTGGCTTCCCCAGTGCTGTGTGCAGGGGGACAGTCACACTGCTCATAGCTAAACAGGGTCAGCTGCTGCACCAGGGGAGGAAAAGTGCTGATGGAAGCCCAGGATGGGAGATCCTGTGTGGGTCTGTGTGTGATGAGGGTCTGGGTGGGGCAGCAGCCACAAAGGGAGCTCTGAGCTCTGCAGCACCAGGACAACCCTGTGCACATGGAAAGAGTCAAGTGGAATTAGGGGAGTAACCTCATCTCTGTCCTGAGGACTGAGTGATGGCTGCTGGAGACCTGCACCCACTCTGACCCTGCCTGCTGAGGAGTGAGGGGAAAGTCTGACACAGACCTCAGAGAAGGCTGGGAGAATGATTCAGGGCATGGGAAATGAGTTACATGACCTGAAACACCAAGAACTCTATTCATTATCTTATTAAAAGATGGAGAGGAGATTTTTATCATTAGTTTTAAGAGTATATACATGGAGAGGAGTCTTGAGAGTAAAGGGCCTTTTGACCCTGCAAAATAGAGCCTAACAAGAGGGCTGGAAAATGAGTGTGGCGAAGCTCAGCCTTGAAATCCAGCAGCATTTCCCAGCAGAAAATCACTGAGCAGAACTGGCGGTGGGCTTGCAAGCAGATTGCGTATAATGAGATTTGGTAACTTAAAAGAAAAGGATTCCCATCCAATTTTAGTGAGAACTTCTCCTTGTGCTGGCAGCAGCCAGGATTGCTGGGGTGCTTGTGCTGCTGTCGAAGCCTCTGAGGCACAGTCCCCCAGCACCATCCCTCTTGTGCTGCCTTCTGGGCTGAGCTCACACTCTGTGCTCCCCAGGGCAAAGAGCAGCGTGCTGGAGAGCTGTCACAGGCACGCCAGGACCGGCACACCTCACCCCTGCCTTCGTTCCTTTATTGGATGGTTTTTTAACTTTAATTGAGCTGCAATCCTGAGCATTTTAAACAAATTCCAACCTTTCCTTACACAGTCACAGCAGCCAGGGAGAAGAAACAGGAAACTATGCTCCTCTTTGGAGATTATCTTCTCTCCCAACTGCAGCAGTGAAGGCATGAATGAAGGCACCAGGCATGAATTTAACCATTTCCCTGGAAGGGGTTTTGTAAATAGCATTAGCAGGTAGAGAATGATGGATGTGACTCCTTATCCACAAAACCTCACTGCAAAGTGGAAGCACCACATACTAACCTGTAGAAAGGAAACCAGGAAAATGGGGACAAGACAGGTCTTTATTTAGATTCAGTTCTTTGTTCTTTTCCCTTCTTTTCCCACCATTTCACTTGCTCAACAGCTTAGATCTAAACAAACTATCAATACACCCCACTGCATTACACCAGGGACACATTTGACCCATTTATTTTTAAGTGCTCCTGCTCTCTTTTTGGTATCTGCTCCAGTGTGTGCTATTAAAAAAAGCAGCTTCATTAAAGCAAAAGGTATTAGAAAAGGTGCCTGTGTGTAAAAGAACTAGTTGGGAGCTAATGGGATCTTTCAGGAGACTTGACTGTACCAGTGATAATTGAAACAAACAGACCTCAGTGGTCTAAACTAATTCAGGGGAGCTGTGTTGCTGTGTTTTATTGCACAGGCAGTAGTTCAGCACTCTGCAGCTCCCCACTGGCATGAAGAGTCACTTACAGCTGTTCTCCTCCCCTGCTCCCAGCACTCTGTGGAGCTAATGGGGGGCTCCTGAGGCCTCATGAAGGGCTCCAGGGCTCTGAGTGCACCAGCCAGAGCACTCGCCATATGCCTGGGGAATTTCACCTCTATCCAGAGCCAATTCAGCCCCAGCTCCCCAGGTGAAATTCCATTTAGGTCGGTACATTTCAGCACTGACAATTACAGTGGTGTGGTGAGAGCTTTCTGTTCTTTCTGCTGGGCTGCTGTCTGCTGGGTGCAACCAGGCACCCCTGCCACGGTGACCCCATTGCAGCAGGGGAAAGGAAATTGAGATCTCGATGGGGAAAACTTTGCTGCAAATAAAAATAAATGGAAACACAAGAAAAACCAAGGAGTTTTCGTGCTGTTTTTCTCTGCTGCCGCTCTCACAGAACAAGGAGGAGTATAATGTAAGATTTTCTAACCCCTAACTACCTATCAGCACAACAAATTTCATTATTCTTCAAGTTTCTTTATTCTTAAAAAACTCCTTATGTGTGTATTTACAGCTGTTTCTCTGGTGCACTTTCAGCAGATTGCATTGGAGAAAATTCTAGTTTAATGTGGTGCCAAGGGAGATCTCCTACCTTTTTTATAGATTTTATAGGATCAGGGACTAGGTATTGTATAGAATCAGGGGCTGAATAGTGTATAAAATCAGGGGCTGGGTATTGTATGGAATCAGGGGCTGGGTATTTTATAGAATCAGGGACAGTATTGTATAGAATCAGGAGGTGTGTATTTTATAGAATCAGGAACAAGGTGTTTTAGAGAATCAGGAGCTGTACAGAATCAGGAATTGGGGATTGTATAGAATCTGGAGCTGGGAATTTTATAGAATCAGGGACTGAATATTGTATAGAATCAGGAGCTGGGTATTTTACAGAATCAGGGTGGGTATTGTACAGAATCAGGGACTGAATATTGTGTAGAATCAGGGGCTGGGTATTATATAGAATATTGGGACTATTGGTACCACCCACATCTTCCTGGGTGCAACGTGCCTGCTACAAACCTGAACCCTTGGTGGAGGTTTTAGCTCCTTTCAGGTCTGATGCTTTGTGCAGCTGCTGTGAGCAAGGAAAGCCATCTCTGACCTTTTGAAACCATGACTCCCATCACTCATCTCTCACTAATTGCTGCTGCAGTTCGTGGCCCTGTGTGGAAGGGAGAGCGGGACGAAACTGCCCTTGCAAAATATAAATTATTTTAATTGCAGTCAACAAGCACTTAATAGGAAACACAATGGGAAAAAAAAATCCAGATGGCTTTTTTTTTAGCTGCATCTATAAAATTCACATTTTGGCTGTGCAAAAGCTGGGTGTGCTCGTGGGGGGTCTGTAGTGTTACTGAGGGTCTGTAGGCTCTGGAGCTCACATGGATGCACTCCTACTTCAGTGAGGACTGTCCCCTCAGAGGACAGGCAGGCTTGCAGGTCTTGACAGATGTAAGTAGGAAAACACTAAAAATGCAATCTAATATTTATAGAATTATAGAATCATAAATAGTTTGCATTTGGAAGGCACCATTAAAAGTCATTTAAGTCAATTAAGCTGTTTAATTTTTTGGTGTTAAGTTTCTCTTTTTTGTTCTTTCTTTTTGCATTTAGTAGATGAGTATCAATATCAAATATTTTTCTGCTGAGGCGCTGCAGCCAAGTAATAAACTTCCCTGCAGGCTCAAGATGATCTGGATTCACACCACTGTTACCTTCTTTTTGAAATAATGACTTTCCTCTGTAGCAAGGTTCAGCAGGAAATGTGCAGGAACTAACCTAAAGCCCTGGCTTGTAGTTCATGCCTATTAGACAAAGTTTTTAAGCTCGTTTCTTTACTGAAAGCCAAAGATCTGCATCGGTCTTGGCTGAATAGGGATTGATTTAAACTCAGGCTTAAATATCTTGTGGAAGGAGGCTCATGCACAGAAATACCCAGCTGGAATTTCTCTTCATTTGTACTGGTATGAATGAGGCACAAATTCCCTGAAACCAGTGCTGCATGTGGGAGAAGAATCAGGTCCTGGGCATTTTAATTTCATTTGTATTATAATGCTAACACATATTTGAAGGACACTAGAACTATCAGCCATAGCTGTGCTGCAAAAATCAACCCCTCAGCTGCCAGCAGCATGGCCCTGTTCCATTATCCCACACCTCCTTCCCAAAAAGAAGCATTTAAATGTTCATTCCATCAAGCTATCAAGTTGGCTGAGCATCCTTCAGAGCTTTCTAATGCACAATAGTGTGGCCATCACTTTGTGTCTAATGTTTCATTAAAATGTCATCTATCCTCTCCACTTTCTTGGCTTCCCATCTTCTTTAATGAAAGGTTGCAGGAGTTTCCCTTCCAAATGGTTACTTTACCAATGACAAAAAAATGAGGAGGTAGGATCCTATTGTAAAATGCTCTGTGATTGTGATGGCGTGGAGGGAATTGGGCATCCTATTCCCTGTAGTACCTCAAAAGCAGGAACATAATGAATGTATTATCCACCACAGTAACCCTCACATCTCATTTCTGCAGTTAGATATGATATTGGTGTTTATGTTTACCATTTCTTATGTCTCCCATGTATGAGCACATCAGAGGTGCTGGGATTTGGAAGGTCACAATAGACACACTGAGCCCCTGGCCTGGGTGACTTCCCTCCCGGGTATTAATTAACGTATCAGAAATATGTGGGTATGTAGGAATTGGTACAAACAGCTTCCTGAGCAGCCCACAGAGCTGGTGTTTGTTCCTCCTCTTGCCTCTCTGCTCAGTAATGTTGTCCTGTGTATTCAAAGAGAATTTCTCATGGGCAATTACCCCTCCATGCTGTGCTTCCTGCCACTCTCAGGAGCAAGCTGAACTCTGCTTTCTGAGAAATAGGCTTGTAGGGGATTCATTTCCCCCCCCCCCCAATCATTTCTGATCCTTGCCTCCCTTTTTATAGGCTTGGAAAGGCTACAGTCATTTATACTCTAACTTTTTCTAGTCGAATATTGCAGGTACCTGACTTTGCACATCTCTAATAAGTGGGCAGACATCTGAAAAGCCGCTCACCATCGCTGTGGGTTCATTGACATTTGGAAAATGGGCTTTTTTTTATCATCTCCAAAATGCCTTCCCCTGCAAACATCATACTTAGAATGATTTATTAGCCTTTCTGGAGATTTCTGGGGTTTAATGCCTGCTGGGGAATTTTCCAGGAGATTGCAAGGTTGTGGAAAAATTGCACAGGGATATATGTTCACCTGTATGTGCACATATGTGTGTTTAGAGCCACATCTGGCTCACAGCAAGAACAAAAACCTTTTTTTAAGGTCTGCAAAGAGGAACTGATTTAACAATAAGTATTTTCACATCTCTGTCAACACTTGGGTCTTTTCAGATTCAAGTGTGACTGAAGCACTCATACCTTTGTGCTGAATCCAGGCTCTTGCACGGCTGAATCCAGGCACCAAGGGAGTCTGAGCAGGCTTCCCCAGAGGGAGTGCAGCTCTTCTTGACAATACAGGAGCTCTCACCCCTCATCAGCAGAGTTTTGTTCTGAAATATTTGTTCTTTCACTTAACAAGGAGCAAACTTTGTTGACTCTGAGCTAGGGAGATGGCTGTTGAAAATTCAGATGCTTATCCATCAATGTTGGAAATATAAAAACAGTGACTCCCATATGTCTGTCCAGATTTCCTCCCCATTTGCCAGATGGAAATGCAGATGCTGTGCTGTGTTTCCAGAGTCAGCCCACTGAATCCAAAAAAGACATATTTTGGGCCTCTGCAAACCCAAGTACCTCTGGAAGTGTTGGTGTGTGCTCTCCCAAGACACCATGTGCCTGTTTGTCCATACTGGCTGAGAGGATCAGTGTCTGAGAAGGTGGACAAGTGTCCAAAAGAGCAGAGAGGAAGCCAGCAGCATGGGAAAAACGTGATTTGAGAGCAAAGGACAAAATGCAGCACATGAGGCCAAGAGAGGGCATTTTGGTGAGTTCTAGTACAATATTTGCCTTTGTGATCAAGGCAAGGGCAGATTTAACAGTTCTCTGCGTGACTCGTGCTGCTGGGGTGACACGAAGAGGCAGAGTGTGATGGTGCAGCTCTCCCCTTTGCACTCCTCTCCAGGACCACAGCAGCACCCCTTGGTCCTGTGAACGCTCTCTTTAACCTTAATAGGATTTCCAGAGACTTGAAGCTGGCTGGCAGTCTTCTCCTTGAATCCTTGTGGAGATAATCAGGCTGATGTGCTAATCACATTTGTGCTGTATTTAAAAATAGCGGGATAAAGTCTGAAAAGTGCTGAGCAGCACGATTCACCTGCAGCTTGTTTACAAGGGAAACAGAAAGGGAAGAGGTGGTGGGCAGCATAGCAAGTGGGGATGTCCAGGTGCTTTGCATTTGAATTAGAAAATAAGCTGAACTCTGATTATTCCCCACATTGAGGTTCCTCTGCCGCGGTGGAGGGTGAGCAGGGAGAAAACTTATCTCAGCTTGATCTCATCTGAGGATAAACACCCCGGAGTGATCCTTCCTGAGCCCTGTGAGCAGGCTGTGATGGGTGGGATTTATGCTGCACATGATTAGCTGTGAAACAGGGAGGAAGTTCGTTGCAGAGCGCCGGGCACGGGCTTGGGGAGTGAATTGATAAAGACGACATGTACATTGTCAGCTTGGGTGTTCTTAATTTATAGAAAACCTGAGAGTCATTACTCAGTTCCACCCGTGCAGTTCTCCCTGCCAAATCCTACTGTATTCATAGGAATAAATAAAAAGGATGAACTGGTTAAAGACGTGCAAAATGCTCAGGTTTGAATGTCTGACAGTTTTATTTTTCCTCGATGAGAGCTCTTACCCTACAAACTAGCTGAGGTAGAGGTGTGCAGAATGAATTAATTCTCCAGCTTTCCACTATTCAGAAAGTCTCTTGGGTGTAATATAAACCACTCTCCCCAGTCACATAATTGGGTGCAAAAGTGGAAGGAAAAAGGCAATGCACCCAAAATTTCCTAGAAGTGTTGGTGCATATCACATCCTAAAATAATTATCCTTGATCTCAGTGAGTGCCTGCTCGCAGGGGGGTTAGATCTGTTATTCTGACTTCCAGGTGCACTTGGAGCTGCTCAGGGAATAAATGGGCTGCGGATCCCTTTGTGCTGCCCTGGTTTGGAGCAGCACAGAGAAGGAGAAGGCTCTGGCTCTCCCTGGTGCTCTGTGGTGTCCCTCAACCTCCTGTGCCCCCAGCCGGGGTCTGCTGAGCTGGACATGAGGCACTGCACAGGAAAGGGAGCTGTCAGGACAAATCCACCATGCTCCAACTGCCCCGAGATGTGCCACAGCAGCAGCTGGAGTCGGGGGAGCTCCAGACCCAGGAGCTGCCCTTGGTGAGGAGGCACTGTCCCTGTTAGTCTGGGACATCTCTGCTAATGAATGTGATTATTCTGCAGCTCACACGTCACCTCCCATTACTCTGTAACGCTGCCTGACACCCCGAACATGTTCCCCTTCTGCTCTGCTCGGGCAGCCCTGCTGCAGAAATGGCAATGCAAATGTCTCCCTGATAGTTTTGTCACACCACATCTGATCACATTTATCCGGTGTCATGCACACTCACATGCACATACTCAAAAACTTCTGCCCTGAGGCTTCAAAGCCAAACTCTGCTCTCCTCGCCGAAGAAACCCAGCAGGAAGTTGTCCAGAGTGCTCGTGTGTGAAGTGACCTGTTTTATTCAGTTTTATGGGCTGGCTGAGCTTTGTGGTACAAAAGCACTGGTGGCAGTGAAAAAAAAGCAGCGTCTGGTGTTGTGCAGGGAATGGACTTGGGAATCAGCCTTAGCCACAGCCCTACATAAATCACTTTGTGGCTCTGTGTCTTGGTTGGATAAACCTTCTCTATAGGTTTATTTACTGGAGGTTTAATTAATCTGTTTGCCACATCCTTTGAGATGAGGCGTGCTCAAATAATGCCAAGGCAACAGTAAGAGTCACTTCTTAGAGAAAGGGCATCAGCAGCCATTCCTCAAACCTGAGCTTCCTAATCCCAGGTCTAATACATGGATTTATGAGAGCACATGGGAGGTTTTGGGGGCACCAGCTCCACAGGCTGAGCTGGACTTGTTGATGTGATTGTTTGTCTCAGCTTCTTTCCCTTTTCAACAGAGAAGGCTTTTGCTGAAGCACAGAGCTGTTCCAGACCGTGGGAGAGTAAAGCCAGGCTGGACCATGTTCTGAGAAAGAGCTGTCAGAGTCTGAGCCCACTGCCAGCTTCTCCTCCTGACATCAAACCCCATCTATTCTCATTTGCTATGGCCTCCATATTTCAGAGGGTGACTAATTCCACTTCCTCTGACCTCCTGAGACCTGTAGTTTGCTTCTCAACTGTTTGAAGGTTTCACTTCATGCATGCTGTTGGAGGAATAGGTGAAAGCCCATTGTGCCAGGAGGATGCTGGCGACATCCAGATTCATTCAACCACTGCCCCCCATCTAAAAAGCTGTAGAGTGAAATCAGGAGAAATCAGACATCCTGAAGACAAGCAGAAACACAGGTTTGGCTTCCTGTGATACGGGCAGCAAACTCCAACTCCTTTTGATGTGCAGAAACAAAGGAAGGTAAAAAGCATTCCCTGCTCAGAAGTGAGGTTTTTTTCTTCTTTCTGATGGTGGATTTAAGTCTGAATGTTCTCTGCAATGTGAGCCTAAGTTCCAGGACCCTGTGCAAGCCCAGCAGCTGGAGCTGATATGAACAAGATTTTAGCTGAGCTCTCACCCTTTGCAGATGTATTCAACCCAGTGTGGCAGTGGTGATGCTGGAGAGAAGCATTGCCCTCCACGCTGCATCCACTGCAAGGCAAAGCTGAGCATTAACAGCTGCTCAGCCTAATGCATCTTTATTTCCAGAGCTTTTTACGTAAAAATTGAAACATTAACAGCTATTTGTGGGTGAATATGTAGCAATTCCTCATTTGGTATAATAGCCCTGAAGGACCAGTAACACTTTTATCTGTTGTTACCGGGCTTACACAGATCTGAACAAGGGCAAGGAAGGGAACATTGTAATCAGGGCCTTATTGATTGCTTTTAAAAAATAAATAAAAGGGTTTGTGCAGTGGAAATGCATCCTTGTCAGCCTTCAGGTGAGTCTGACACTGAGCTTGGGACTCTTGGTCCATCGGGAGCCTCAGTGCAGCCCCAAGGCTCCCAAGGGCTGCAGAGAAGCTGGCTCTAGGAGCACACCCCAGGATTTCCTGAGCCGTGGGAGAGGGTGGAAGGGATGCTTTGGGGGATCAAACAGGGTAGCAACACCCAGTGCCCTGGAGGAGCATGAGGCTGTGTGGCTGAGAGGCCCCAGGGAAGCAGGGTGCACCTTCCCATCTTCTGCTCCCCTTTCCAGCCTCAGGCGTGGGTGACTCTGGGGTCTGGCCCGGGCAGGACACAGTTTAAACTGCACATTCCCACCCCAGCCTACCCTGACAGGTGCTATCTGCAGCCAAACACTTGAAGTAACTTCACCAACCCTCTTTTATGGCTCTCAGAGCAGTTTCATGGCTGCTGGTTGACCTGAGTGTCGCCACTGCCTCAGTGACATGTTGGTCACATTTAAACCTTCCTGTTACTGTGATGCAGATAGAAACACACAGGAACACACAACACGTGTTCAGGTAGAGAAGAAGAAAGAAAGTCTTAGTTTATTGTTGACCTCGTATATATAAATTTCTGGACAGTGATCAGAGATTGGACAGAGAAGTTCCCACCTCTCCATCTTCACTGGTCACTTGAGAAGTCCATCAGGTGAGATCTTTTACAAAGGAATGCAAACATGATTCTTGTTTATCTTACAATTCATGAGAACTGACTCCACTATACTAAAACAAATCAGAAGGCTGATTTTCAGGGACAACACTTTCCCTTGTGTCCATGGGGCTGTGGCACAGGCAACCCTTTCCAGATTTTTAGTCTCCTGCACCTCCTGACCGAGTTTAACCCCATATGAAGCAGGCCTTGCTTTTCTCTCATTAGTGGATGTGTTGATAACATTAATGTGTCTGCTCGCGTCTCTCTGTCTTGCTCTGTCTCCTTCATGCCTGTGCATGGGAAATGATGTCCCTTCATTCCTTCCCTCCCTCCCTCGAGTTCAGAGAATGGTGTCTCACTCTCAGAACAGCAAGCATTTCGTTGCCAAAGACACAGATTAGATAAATCCCTCTCCCCTTTGTTGGTGGTCTGACCCCAAGGGGGTCTCAGGGGTGCTTCACTCAGCTGCTCCCCAAAAAATGTGCAGCTCTGTGCCTGGAGGGTGGATTTCTATTCTGGGGGTTCAGAGAGGCACTTTGAGGCAGCTTAGTTCAATGTTTTAGTTCTGTTATATCTGAATTCTTCCTCATGCCCAGGCTATTTTAGCACTGGCAAACTGGTAATTGTGTCAGATCTTAATATATGTACATAGAGATAGACATCCAGCTGATGTGAATTATTCTATGCCCCTGAAATCAAAATTAGGAGCTGGCCAAGTGTTGCATAAGTCTGTGTTAGGCCCTTTATTTTGATTTAATTATTTTTTGAGGCAAATCAGGCATAATTCTTCCTAGAGCCTGGGAACTGCCCTATTTCCCATTTTTCTCCTGCTTTTCCCTCGCTGGGGCTGAGCCTCTCTTAGTGCAGACAGAGGAAGAGCAGGGTCCAGGGTCTTGCTCGCAGCCTCTGTGACCCAGCAGAGCTGGGGAGGATCCCAGTAATGCTGCAGCAAATACTGCAAAACCCAGAAATGCTGCAAAAAACAATAATGCTAAAAAAAATTTTAAAAAAGGCCCTAGAGCTGCTTTAGGAGATCAAGATTACAAAGATAACATGAGGCTGGTCTGCTTTATGAATTGTCCTTCTTGCTAATCATATTTCCTGTTCTGTGCAGTTTCAGCTACCAAGTGTGTGAATTTTTGCTTTTCGTATCCCCATGGAGCTGTCGGTGTGTAATACACATTTCCACACTAACTGGGATCCTCTGAATTATGCAGAGATCTCCAAGCTGCCTCAGCAGGCCTTTTAAATGAGCTTTTGCTTCTGGATCTGATCAGGCACACGGTGGCATAGCTCAGATGAGCACAGGCTGTGTGGCTCTAAGTGCTACCTCACACTCACACAGCTGAGCAGAGAATGAGGATGGGAAGCCCTGTCCAAAGCTTTCTGGACTCCTGTCTGACAATCAACGTTCTGGGGGAGCACAGGGTCAGATCAGGCCAGACTCTGACAGCAGTAACATGGGGAACTAATGAAAAAATGAGGTTGCAGCAACATCAAAAGATTGCTGCATCAAAGTGTAGTAATTACCAGAACAGGAAGAGATTTGAAATATCTGATAGCTCTTTTATGAGATTACCAGTTATCAGAAAGGAAAAAAAAAAAATCAGAACTGAAAAACTCATGGGCAGAAAATGAGGAAAAGGCACAGCAATGGCAGCATGGCATCTTGGATCCTGTTCTCAAAAGCAGAGCACTGGCGAGACAAAGCCAGCGCTGAAACTCTAATAGAGACATTAGCAGTTCTTCCAGACTGGCAGAAGCTCAAGGATTTGTACATGTCTGATGGAAGGATTGTTCACTTAATATCTATTTTTCTAGGAGGAGATGATCCTGGCATGCAATCCGATCTCCCCTGGAGCCACCCGAGTGTGGCTGTTGCTATGAGCAGGTGGAGGCTGTCTCTCACTGCGGGCTGACCCCGCTCTGGGCTCAGCACAGGAGGTGACACAGACCCGGGCAGGAAGAAATCCTCCAGAGGAAGCTGCAGACACTCCGTGAAACCAGGCAAAACGTTCACTGCATTTATCACAGGATGTGCAGTTCTTATTCAAGGCAGGTGAGCCATTGATGATAACTTCCGAGTGCAGAAACTTAATCTACATCCAGAATAGTTTTAATTAACACTCTGCAGCTACAAAAGGCAAAAAAAAATCAGCAGATGATTTACCAGTTTGGTGTCAGCCCTTGGATGACAGCAGGCTACAGGGCTTTATTCTGCTTTCTTCTGGCTCCTCGTGTCTGCTCCGCCAAGTTGTCCCGTGCAAAGTGAAGGGATGTGACAGAAGAGAAGCTGTTGTCTCTCAAATTGTGCAGAAAATAAATTTATTTCCCTCTTAAGTTCAGGAGAAAACATGTATGGTGAAAATTACTGTCGCTGCTTCACTATTGTTTCAGCTGCTTCCCTGCAGTACCAAGTGCTAAACTTTGACTGAGGGTGACAATGAGCAAATAATTGTTAAATCTAAAAACAAAAAAAAAAAAAAAAAAAAAAAAAAAAAAAAAAAAAAAAAACCACAAAAAAACACACAAAAAAAAAACCAACGAAAAAAGCACCCAAAACCAAATCAACCAACCAACAACAAAAAAAACAAACAAACAACAAACAAACAAACAAACAAAAACAAAACAAAAAATCAAAAAAAAAAAAACAAAAAACACAAACCCCCCCAAAAAAATCTGGTGAAAAGTAAAAGGGGGAATGTGAGAATATTAAATGATCTCATCCTCCCAAGCTTTAATGGAAATGAATTGAGGCTGCTAGACAGCTCAGGAAGGCAATTACAGGGAAATAATCTGTGGTGTTTAGTGAAGCAGTGATGTGGGGCATGCTGAACATGATGGATCTGGCTGCTGTTTCCAGTTAATAATAATGCACTTTTAGAAAAGGCGGTGCTGCACATGTTTGTGCTTTTGTGTCTGTTTGTGTAGTAGAAGAGCCAGCCAATTTTTATTTATTTTTTTTTCCTCCACTGGGAATTGCCTTGAACCCAGTGGCTGAAGTGGCTTGTAGCAGTGCAAGTTCCCCCTCAAGGCAAAGCCTCTCTAAGGCAGTGTTTGCTTTTGGCCTTCTTTCCAACAATCCAACTGCTGGAAAATCGTGCCTTAGGGAGCTGCTTGCTCTTTGAGAGTTGGGATGTGCCCTGGTTGATAGCCATTCTTGGCTCAAGTCCCTGATATAGGTCAGAACCAGCTGTGAAAAATAGAAATGTGTGTGCCTGGGAATAAATCCACTTATTAATAGAATCAACCAGGGGAAGATTTTTTTTCCCCTCTTAATTCAGGTCCTCCTTTCTGCTGCAGGGCTCGAGGCAGCTGAACAAGCTGTAACAAAAGAGACTCTCAAAACTGTCCTGAGCTATTTACTGGGCTTAAAACATGGGGGTTAGATTTTCCTGCCCTTGGTCTCACTTGAAGCAGGAGCAAACATCCCCTGTAAGAAGGGCAGCTCAGAGGAGCCCCTGCAGGGCTGCAGGTGCCACAGTAAGAAAGGTGGACAGGGACTTTGGACAAGTTCATGGAGTGACAGGATGAGGGGGAATGGTTTAAAATTGACAGAGGGCAGGGTTAGGTGGGATATTGATGTTGTCCCTAAAAATAAGCCTTCTGATTTGTTTTAATATAATAAAGTCAGTTGTAAGATAAACAGAAATCATGTTTGCATTCCTTTGTAAAAGATCTCACCTGATGGACTTCTCAAGTGACCAGTGAAGATGGAGAGGTGGGAACTTCTCTGTCCAATCTCTGGTCACTGTCCAGAAACTTACATATACGAAATCAACAATAAACAAAAGACTCCTTCCTTTCTTCTTCTCTACCTGAACACGTGTTGTGTGTTACTGTGTGTTTCTATCTACGTCACAGTAACACATTGGGAAGAACTTATTCCCTGTGAGGGTGCTGAGGCTGTGGCACAGGGTGCCCAGAGCAGCTGGGACTGCCCCTGGATCCCTGGCAGTGCCCCAGCCCAGGCTGGACAGAGCTGGGAGCAGCCTGGGACAGTGGGAGGGGTCCCTGCCATGCCAGGGGTGGGATGGGATGAGATTTAATCTCTCTTCTATTCTGTGATTCTATGATTCTTAATTTCTTCCCCAGTAGGTCCTAAATCCAAAGGGATTTTTCAAACACCATCCCTTGTCAAGCCACCCAGCCCAAGCACCAGGCACCACTAATTTATTCTGCATTTAGTTTGTGGGCTCTGTCAAGCTGTTCCAGACTCCAAAATCCTCAGTGTGATTTCCAGGCCAAACCCATTCGAATGAGCCCAGAGAAATGTAATAAAGACAAACACATTTAAATATTTATCTGGAATGAATGGAAAGAAATTCTGAACTCTGGAGATTTGCTTGTTGCTAATGATTTGTTAATAAGTCAGTCTGATGCAGGCTGACAGGGAAATACTTTTCCCAATGTGACGGGCTTGTTTCTCATTTTATGGAAGAGTCTTCTTCACCTCTAAAAACCTGGAAACCAGGTGAGAAGGGAAAGAAAGAACCAAGCAGATGATCCCACACAGCATTTCCAGAAGATGCTTTGCAGTAACGAGAATTCATGTTCCTATTGTCCAGAAATTTGCCTAGGGATAATATTTTGTAAATTCTTCTTCTCCATCTCATTCCAGGTCTGAGCCATGTTTCACAATATCCCAGAAATGGAAAATGAAGCATCATTTTCTCCTGGTTTTCTACAAAGGTACATGGGAAGTTAGGAGATGCTGCAGCTGGTTGATCTTCACTGCTCCACAAACACCTCTGGTCTATAATTACAGAGAAATGTGTCAGTTGGTCTAAGCTGGACTCCTTTAGACTTTGACTCCTACAAGAATGGTTAAGGGAAAAAAAAAATATATGACCATGAGGAATGGATGGCTGTTTATAATGAGTAAATGTGAAAAGACCCCAAACAGAAAATTAGAGGGATGAAAACTACACACAAAATTAGGTTAAACTCAGTGCATACCTTTGGTGGAAAGAAATACAAGTGTGGATTTTGAGACAGGCTTTTTTTTTTTTTTTTTTTTTTTTTTTTTTTTGGCATTTCAGGACACACTTGGCAACATCTCAGTTCTAAAATATCCACCTTTAAAAAGTAACTTTCATTGAAAATATTTTATGAATCATCAGGGAATAAAGTGAAGACAAATTTCTAAAGGAATACCAGATATTGGCTGGTGAATAAAAAAAATCATTTTTATTTCATCAAACACAACCCAAAGTAAAATACATAGAGGTTTTACATAACTTTGATTTTTTTTCTCCTGCCTTTAAAGCAAACTGTGAGGTTCAGATGGCATTGATTCTTTAACATCTATATTATTCTTCTGATTTGGAAGTGTAAAGGTTAAAAGAATTCATTTTTCATATGGATAAGTTTTCTGTGGAGATTTATTTCACACTCAAAAAAAAAAAAAAAAAGAGAAAGGAATGAGGTGGCTAAAGAAGTTGAGCAAGGTGGAAGGTGGATGGGGAAGGGAAGGGAAGGTTTGGGAAGGGAAGGTTTGGGAAGGTTTGGGAAGGTTGGAGAAGGTTTGGGAAGGTTAGGTTGGAAGGTTTGGGAAGGTTTGGGAAGGGGAAGGTTTGGAAGGGAAGGTTGGAAGAGTTTGGGAAGGTTTGGAAGGTTTGGGAAGGGAAGGTTGGAAGGTTGGGAAGGGAAGTGAGGTTTGGGAAGGGAAGGTTTGGGAAGGGAAGGTTTGGGGAAGGGAAGGTTTGGAAGGGAAGGTTTGGAGGAAGGTTTGGGAAGGGAAGGTTTGGGAAGGGGAAGGATTTGGGAAGGGAAGGTTTGGGAAGGGAAGGTTTGGGAAGGGAAGGTTTGGGAAGGGTTTGAAGGGAAGGTTTGGGAAGGTGGAAGGTTTGGAAGGGAAGGTAGGGAAGGGAAGGGAAGGGAAGGGAAGGGAAGGGAAGGGAAGGGAAGGGAAGGGAAGGGAAGGGAAGGGAAGGGAAGGGAAGGGAAGGGAAAGGGAAAAGGGAAGGGAAGGGAAGGGAAGGGAAGGGAAGGGAAGGGAAGGGAAGGGAAGGGAAGGGAAGGGAAGGGAAGGGAAGGGAAGGGAAGGGAAGGAAGAAGGGCTTTGTCCATATCCTGGTTGTGGAGAGGGAACAGTCTATGCAGAAATGAAACATCTGAAAGGGAGCTGAAAACAGGAGAAGACATAAAAAGGAAAAGGAATCTGGCAGCAGGGTTTGGTATCTCCAGAATAAATTGTCCCAGCTGTGTTCCAAACATTCAGAAAGTTAAACACCCCCAAAATTCCACCTTCTCCCATGGCTGCAGTGCTCTGCAAGGGATGGGGAAGGGATGGGGAAGGTGATTCCAGCCCAGTGCTGAGAGCTCTGACAGAGCCTGAGGAGGGATGGGATGGGATGGGATGGGTGGATGGGATGGGATGGGATGGGCACTGAGAGAAAATGACAATTGCATCACTCTGGATTCCCTCTCAATTCCTTTGGATTTGCCTTTTGATTTCCAGTCTTGATCCACAGACTCCACCACCAGCACCTGCCCTCCTGGATCCTCCGGCAAAGGCTCCACCTGGCAGGAGGCCCAGCCAGGAACACGTTGAGCAGTGTTTGTGTTCTGCATGTCAGAGTCATCCCTCCTGCTACAGGAGCGTGTGAGTGTGTGTGAGTGTGTGGAGGGGGAATAATCGTGCCATTAATGATTGCTGCTTTGATTACAGGATGCAATTGTCACTGTGCTGGAAGCCAATCAATGCGTTGTGAGTGGGAGCCCGCTGGTGCTTTCCAATGGTCCTTGATTAAAAAGGAAGCTCTTGGCTATCTTCAAGCAGCAGGAGAGGAAACAGCACGGATGAAGGTGAGGCAAGTGCCAGACTGGCTCCCGATGGATCACAGCTCATTTTCACCGGGGTTTAGCCACACAATCTGCTTTACTCCAGCTCCCAGGCCTCCTTCCCCCTTTGCTCCCAACCAGACAATGGCCACAGCATCCTCTGCATCTCAGGGACCAAACCTGAGTGCTCAGCTCTTGGTTCTGCTGTATTTTCCTGCAAATTAAGTACTTACTGTGCCCTCACAATCCATCTCCAGTTTATATACACCTTTCCTTGCCTTTCAATTTGCTCTTTCTCCATGCAGTTGCAGGTAAGCAAGTGTGCAAGTGGAATCCAGCTCAAAACCAGCATCAATTTACAGGTGCACTGTTTTAGTCCCACAGTTGGGCGTTTTCATTAAAGGGATGTCTGAATGCAAAAATATGAGGTGTTTCTCTCAGATTTTCAGGCAGCAGAATTTCTTCTATCATGGAAATTTTCTGGCACTGAGCATGTCCAAACTTTTCCTAAGGGAATGGAAAAAAGGGGGTATGATCTCCTGTTGGCTTTTATTTTTTCCAAAAAAAAAAAAAAAAAAAAAAAAAAAAAAAAAAAAAAAAACCAGAAAAAGTGAGTAAACTCATCTAAATTTCAGTATTTTATCAACAGTGTCTTTTATGGGGAGAAGTAGGAATGGGGACAAATTTGCAGTGAAACTAACACAAAGTTTTGGGTTGTGTCCTTTAGTCCTACACATCTGAAATGAGGCACCTAAAGTATCACCTCACTTCAGGTACTGCAAATGCACAGAGCCCATGGCCCCACAAAGCAGGGAGCACCCCTGAAGGGCAGCTGAAATCAGACTGCCATGCTGCAATTCTGCTGAGGTAATTTGGTGTGTTTCATAAATTTGATTTGTCTCAAGGTGCAGGAGATTCACAAAGGGAAGTCACAGGTTCATGCTTGGGTTCCACACCACTGAGATCTCAGGTGATGGAGGTTGCCAGGTCCCTGAGGGTTCTGATGTGTGATGGGGATACAGGATTGAAGCTTAAAGCTTCCCTTAGTGCTCTCCCCTCCAAGCAGATACACAGAGTAATCTCTAGATTGAGAAAATTGCTGTAATTTTTAATGTACATGTACAGAGCAACGCTGATATCTTGTTTCTAATAACTCCTGGCTGAGAGGTTGGTCTCACTCCAACCCACCACAAGGATATCAATTCTCTGGTGGAAAACACATGGCCTCTGGTACCTGGAGGGTTCCTGGCTGGCTGGGGAATCGTCTGACCTCGTGTGTTGCTACAGCTAAATGAAAGGGGGGTACATGTGAAATGTGAAGGTGTATGTCCCTGCATTAGCAGTGTTATCCATTAAGATGGATGTTGCTGCTATAAGGTCATTTCCCCACATAGCCTTGGGTCATGATGTGTTTGTTATGTGGCAAAAAATACAGGACAGGGACAAACCCAAACTGTCCCTCAGGTAACTGCAATCACCTGTATCCTGTGCTTTCAGAAACACCCACACAGCAGCACAGGGCACTAAACACTCTACCACATTCTTTTCCCCTTAGAAACCCTGCTGATACATCCATCTTTTCAGCTTGTTAAATAGGGGATAAGGCTGAAAGGTGAACATCCAGATACCATTGTCATAGCACAAATAATAATAAAGAAAGCCCAACTTACAAGCTCCCTTGAGTTCAGCAATAATTACATGTCTCCAGGGGCAGAACTCAGGCTGTTTTCTGTACCCTTTCATTACCCAACCAATGTGACAAGGCAACCCACACACTCCCAAACAATTCTGGAACAGCAAACCCTGTATGGGATGGAGCTGGGAGCCAGCACACCAAAAGATGGGGTCTCTGCTCCTCAGTAACCTGCAAGTGCCACCTGTCAGGGGACTGGTTTCCAGCAAACACCAGAGTCACAGAGAGAGAAGAAAGGGATGGGGTTGGATCAGTTTAGCAGCTCTGAGGGGTGATGGGAGGGAGGGCAGGACACAGACTGAGTTAAACCAGGCTCAGGGAGTGGCAAGCTGTTCTTTTCTTTGCTATCTGGGCTGCTGATTTGGATCTGCAATTAATGGCTGAGGGAGGCAGCACAGCACTGCTTCCGTGCCAGTTATGTGCCATGGCAAATCTGCTCTGGGAGCTGAAGCCTGAACACAAAGTGCTACAGGAAAGAGCCCCTTTGACTCCAGTGGTCTTTGAACAGGGGCAAGAGCAGGATGTTTTCTGCATGTTCTTCACAGCCAAGCTCTTTCCAAAAACCCCCTAATCCATTTAAAGTAGGAGGAAAAGAAGAGAGGGCAGGTTTGAGCTCATGGTCACAGTTCATCAACTCTCTTTTTCATCACATTTTTTAGCCCCCAAGTGTCTCTGTTGATAAACATCCCTGGTTTCCCACACTGAGTTTGACTCTACCATAATCTTGTCTTTTCCACAGCTAGTTAGCTCTCTCCAATGGCACCATTCAGACAAGGAAAACTTGGGTTTGTATACAGATAGGCAATGTTTTATTAAACTAGACCATTTTCTAGATGGTGTTATATCACTGCAAAGAGCAAATGCCATTCTGATACAAAGCAAGGTATATTGAAGACATAACACGAGCAACCTGAGGTATAAATGGGTATAAAATCCAGAATTCTTGTAGCCTCCTGCCCCTGTCCAGGTCCAGTTGTGGCTCAGCTGCCCTCCAGGCACTCCACAGGCCAGGCAGGCTCAGGTGGTGGCCATGCTGTGGAATTACTCCCTTAAAAATGGAAGAACTGCTGCCCTGTGCTGGATCAAAGACCAGCTCCTGTCTCGATCATGATGGGACTGAGAGCAGGTTCCCTAGGAATCTACAAGAAGAAAGGTAATTTTAAATTGATGATTTTCCCAGCTTCTGGAATTCAGGGCTTTTTGGGCTTTATAATGTGTAATAGGTGTAATAGCTTTGTGCAACAACAGCAGCTTATCTCAATGAATCTTTTTCCAGTCTCTTCACAGATTCAGCCACTGAAACATCCTGGGACAATGAGCTCCTCAAAGCAATTCTTTATTTCGTGCTAAAAATATATTTTTTATTTACTTTAACCCTGTTTTTTACTCTTTTCATTATATACATCCCTATTTTGATATTGAAAGGAACTGAATAATCTCTCCATGTACATGTTCTCTCCACAGCCAATAATTTCAGAGGTTTATCTCATCTTTTACCCTTCTTCATCCACCACAGTTGAATCATCACTGCCTATTTAACACAGTCCAGACTCCTATAATTTATCCAGTCAAAAATTCCCACCCAGAGTATTTCTTCTACTATTTTTATATGTCCTGGGAGCTTTATACACTTCTTTGAAATAAATTCCAAGTCTGGTTATAACAAGTACAACATTTCTATCCTCAGCAATTTGCCATGTTCATTCCCATTTTGAGTTTATGTAGATCTATTGAATAAAAACAGTTCAAGCAGATAACCTTTTACAACCTTGTTGGAAACCAATAAAAACCATCCTTACCTATTGTTCCTTATATTAAAACCAGTTGTTAATGCACAAATTTCGAAGTTATTTTATCCCATGGAGGACTCAGTCCTTTAAGACCCCTAGTGAGGAAATTTAATGGAAATCTTGTGGATATACAACTATGCTATGCTGACCAATCCTTTTTGTTTACAAGCTCATAAACACCCTCAAAGAACTCTAGGAGATTTCTGGCCACAATCTGACTTAACAAAAGCAATATTGACTCATTCCATTTATTCACATCTACTTACTCTTTGCTTTATTATTCTGCTACAAGTTGTCTGGTACAGACAATTATTTCCCTGATGAAAGGGAAATAATGGAAGAGATTAGTCACTATCCTTTAAGGAAGAGCAAGGTCTCCAGGAGAGCACGTCTTGCTACATAACACACATTGGTTTTGTGCCTGCCATTGCTGACTTTCAAGGAGTCAGAAGGAGAGGGAGAATCCAGGACTCCCTGAGGGAAATAAAGACAATGATACAGGTGTCCACACTGCCATCATGGAGGTTAAAGTAGGGAAAAGGGATCTGGAAGGGGAAGAAAGTATTTTACATCAACCAGAAAAAATCTTCATGGCTTGGGCTGGAGTCCTTTCAAAGTTTTTCTGCACAGTGGAGGTGCTGGTAGTAAAGCCAAAGGTCCTCTGATGTGAAAATGCTTGTATAGATTTTAATTTTTTCTTTAACATTTAGCTTTTCTGTTACAGTACATTTATTTCCTGGGTTTAGTTTGCCACCTGCAGACAAAGTGCAAATGAGAGTGCTGTAGCACCAGCCTATATGTGATGGATCTTTGTAGGTGACACATGTTTGCAAGGAGAGCAGTTATTGAATTTGGATTTTATTTATTACTTTTTACCCAGAAATCAAAGCTAACAATAAATGCTGATGGTCTCAAGTTCCTTAACTGTCATTGAGGAAATCCGTAATGCTCTAATAGGGCTGGAGGAAGCCTGCCTTGGATGGAAAATTTAATTTGATTCTTCTCTGTGGCTGTAGCAGTAAATATTCCTGGGTAGGAGGTGTCAGAGTGTTTAGTCCTATTACAAGAGAGAAAGCACATGAGCAACAATTCTGACAGCCCCTAGAGACTTTCACCCAAAGACAGCATCTACTGCAGCACGGGGTGGCAGCAGTAATCATAAATCACAGCTCAGACTGGTCATCTGGGGCAGAGCCCTTTTAAGCTGCAGCCTGTCCTGCTCCTATTAAAGTCAGCCACTGTTCTCTGCCCTATTTTTTTGCCATTGATGCAGAAAATGGACTTTTTCAGCCTTCAGATAATGTCTGGTATCCACAGTGCCAGATGCACTTTCAGAACTGTTTTACTCAGTCTGGCTGGTGTACTGTCCTTAAAAATGAGGGATGGGTCATGTGGGCAGTGGGTGCTGTTACAGCACCTCCTGCAACAGATTCTTCTAGAAAAAAAGCTAAAATATTGTGTCTTCTGAGCCCTCAAAGTGATACTGAGAGCAGTGGGTGAAGTTCATGAGCAGAAAAACAAATCAGAAAACCTGGCTGCTGCAAAGTTCTCCATGTGCTGCGGGGACTTGCAAAGGCAGAAGCACAGTCAGGTGCCAGAGCCTGAACTCTGCTGCTGGCACTTTTGCCATGTTCATGGAGGTTTTCATGCCACATCAAACCCTCATGATGCCATGAGCTCATTTACCAGCCCATATGTGAAAAAAAAAAAAAAAAAAAACCCAAAGAATCAATTCTGAGTATTTGTGATAACAGAGGTTTCATTTGGATGTAAACAATCGTTCTGATTTTTAGGTACAAGCAAGGTAAGAGAAAAAAAAAGTCTTGTTTCACATTAGACATTGCAAAATAACAATTTCCACTTGCCCCAAGATTTGTAGCAAGGCATTTCAGGGGCAGATTATCCATGAGCTGAGTGTTAAAGACCAAAAATTGTCCATTCTCCTCAAGAACAGATGCTTAAACTGTGAAGACAAACAAGGGAGCCCATATCAGTGCCAAAGTCAACCAACCTGCAATCTGACTAAAGGCACTGGGATTCGTCTCTGAGTTGTTGCAGAATTTCTGCCTGTCATGTATGAACATCTTCTGCCTGCATAAAGAGTAAATTTGGACTCCATTTCTTGGGGAGAGCTTCTTAAAAAAAATAAAATTTAAAAAAAAAAAAATAAGAAACATATTTATTTATAGGTGGAGACAGGAAAATAAATAACACCTGCAACAATGTCCAGGTCTCCAGGGCAATAAAGGTGGCATTTTCCACCAGCACAAAATTTACTGGAAACATAAAACCCAGCAAGGAGAAATGTATTATTTGTGCTGAAAGTCTGCTGTAGAGGGTCTGCTGGAGAATATTACCTCCCATGACTCCCTTCCTCCTACTGCAGGACCACCCCTGGTATTTCCATCCAGAAAGACCAGCTAATTAATCAGGGCCCATCATCAGAGTGTTGGATATCCTCTTGTCTTCTCATTTGGTCCAAGGAATTGGCTTCTTTTGCAGGGTGAGAGGAGCTGAGATTTACACGGATGTGAAGAGCAGATTTGTGTGCAGACATTGCACTTGGTGAACAGTCTCTAACACCTTCTTGGACAAGGCAATTTATCTGAGCAATGGGTGGAAGGATGCAGAGGGTTAGGCTTGGCCAGGAGTGCCAAGATTCATTTGATCTCCTGTGTAGAAGAACATCATTTTTAGCTAGATTCAAAGAGGACCATTAAAACATCCAAAATTGTAATAGTTAATCAAGAGAGAAGCCTCTGAATGTATTAAGAGTTTCAGGGCTCTTCTCTAGATTTATTCTCTATTACACTAGGGTTTTGTTACATTATTTTCTTGGGTGGCAGGTTTTATATTTTCCTATGAAGTTTCTTTTTTGATCATTTCCTGAGGTAAGTCGCTTGGTGAAACTGTCACTGATCCTTATCCACGCTGGCAATTGTCATGTTACTCTAAAAGCTTTTTGAAAACCAGTGTGAAGGAAAATGATTGCAAGAGTGACCCACTGCTGCCCTGTCCCAACCTGACTTCGCAGCACTGTGTAAAGGAGCCTGAGCACAAATGAGCTGAGCTGCACTGCCCCGAGCTGCCAGCAAAGAGCTGAAACCCAGCCCTGCTTTCAGATTCTTCCCTCTGTGCTTGAAGACAAAAGGAAAGCAAGGGCAGAAAGAGAAAAGTGGAAGGTTACCAGAAAAGGAATCTTACAGTATTAGCAGAAATATGTTCTGTATTAACTGAAAAGAGAAAAAAAAAGGAATCAATTCTGGGGAATACATGTGTTCTGCATTGATCTCATTCTGCACCACACCTGCAGGCTGAGGCTGTGAGCAGGAGGAAAACTCCTCTCCCACATAGCCCCATTTCAATTCCAGCACCACCTGCTTTCTTCCCTACACCGTGGTCACACCCTGCTTGGCAGTTCATTATCTCATCCCTTAATCTCCATGCAGAGAACCATCCCAGTCATTTCACAATTATAGGACAACTGTCCCCTTTGCCTGCACTGTCCAACCTTCTTACACTTGGGTCTGCTTCTGACAGCCTGGCATCTCTGTAGCTTTGATAGGCTCATCATTGTTGGAAGAGGGAACTTTTCCAAAGCAAAATTGATCCTTATTGTTCAAAAAATGGAATGCTGTCCTTGTCTCCTCCATGCCCACATTAATTTGTTCTAAAATAAAATGATGGTTCCCTCATCTATGGAAAAGCAAAACATTTCTGAGTGGAGGAGATATTGGTGTTGCAGTGGTCTGGTTAATTAAATAAATGGGATGTTTAGATTTCCATTTTCTGCCATCATCCCACCCACAAGATATTTCAAAGACTCTAAGAGAAGCTGACTGTCAGGGCAAAAAAATTTTCTTCTTTTGTGGTGTGCTTTTTTTCTTTCCCTTAGGACAACGTCTTCTATTTATTTCTCTCTAAAATATTTGTAATTTGCATCAGATTTGTCTTTATGATCCATCCCTAATGCACGTTTGTCTGAAATTGCCAATGGTTTAAACACCAGTCTATGTGAAGAATGAAAGCAAGTTGAAAGCAAGATTCAAGCATCCAAACTGAGTTGTGTTCCCAGTGGTGATGCAGATTTTCCTTGGCAATATGGGTCACAGCCTTGTCATGTCCCTGAGCTGGTGGAAGAGGCAGCCAGTGCACCCACGGGGTGTGACAGAGCTGGCTCACAGCCACAGCTCTGGCACCGCTTCACTCCTGAGCTTGGGTACTTCATGAGCCCAATCCTCTGCATCTCCACTTAACCTCTGCGAACCCAAACCAAGAATCCTCTTCTCCTCCTTGAGCCGGTCTGTGCTGCACCCAGGGCAGCAGCTCTGCAGGGAGCAGACATTCCTGAGCCGGGCAGCTCCGCGTGCGCGTGCGGGCGAGTGTGTTTAACAGATTAAGTTAAAAACAATCTTCCCCGCTTCATTTAGCTAAAGCATTTTTCCAGACAACTTCCTCTGCTCGAATGTTCCTTCTAATTATCATTTTCCCTTTACAATATGTTGTGTCATGCTGCTTAGGAGAAAGCTCATAGCGAGAGGCAGCGCTGGGGTTGCGAAGGAAATATGTCCTGGCTATTAGGAAGTTCAATGAAGCGCTGACTTTTATATCATCGTGTAGGGATGGGTGAAACAGTCCAGAAAAAAACACTGCCATCTGAGCAGCAGTGTGGGGCTTAAAATAACCCTCCGTTTCACAATGTTTTTTTAAGGTTTCTCCATCAGTTGCAAGATTATTTTTCTCTCTCCAAGTGTTTCATCTAAACTGATTGGTCTTGGAGGTGGAATCTGGCTTGGTGTGGAATTCCAGCCTGGCCAGGCTGATTGCTTTGTGCCCTCTGCACCAGGGGCCTGCTCTGCTCAGGAGGAATGATTTGGAGTCACGATCGTTTGCTTTCATCCCCATTCTGTGAGCTGTTTGCAGCTGTTAATTTAACAGTTTAGTGCTTCCATCTTCCATGGGCAGGAGCAACCGCGCCAAGGTCTGAGACATCGAAACTTCATTTCCAGTAACAGGGCTTGGAGGACTGGGAGATGGCAGGAAAATGCTTTTGCTCCAGTGAACAGGGACCACATGGTGGGCACAGAAGGCAACAGAGAGAGATTTTGTAAAATAAGCCTCTGCCAGCTACAGCTCTATGGGGAAGAAACCAGAAGAGAAGAGCCATGAGAGCAAATCCATGGTGGGAGTGTTTTTGTGGGGCAGTGTCTGCAGTGCCAGGGGAGCTCAATTAGCCCAGACAGGGAAAATATTGGGTAAAGAATATCTGCTAGTACAGGCAGGCTGGGTCCCTAAATATCTATGAATTCAGGATTTTTCTCACCCCTCAAGCTGAACTTAGGACAGACCAGGTTTCCAAGCCAAATTTATACCAAAGTGCTGTAGAAGGAAGAGTCAAACTGCTCTCTGACACCTGCTTATGGAAGAAAATATATTTCAATTTTATATCATCTGAAGGACTGATAAACTTTATAATCATGAAGTTATACCTAAAATTTCTTAGCCAAATGTTATTCATGAGTCAGTACCACTGAAGCTGAAAGAAAACTTTTCAGTCATTTCAAATATTTTTCCCCTCTTCTTTTATTGCAAAAAAATATTATTTTGTTTGTTTTCAGCCTTTGTGATAACTTGTCAGATCTGTTGTCAGGCTGTGGAAGAAGTTGAAAACTTAATCATTATGCTTCTTATTTTTATTTTCAATGGTATTTATGTAATCTTTGTTTTATGAGGTTCTTATCTTATGAGGGACATCATCCTCCAACATTGTTGTAAAATTATTTTCCGAAGTCCAATTTTTCCATTGTAAACACCTACACTTGCCACGAGAAATTCTCCCTTTTAGCACCTCTGCTGTGCTGCTCCTTCATACCTGTGCACTGATTTGAATTCTAGGAAAAATAGATGTACCTAGGATTTTAGTGTTAATTGTCACTTTTCATTTTGCTTTATTCTACTAAGCCATTCTACAGCATTTAAGCAACAATTTGTGCAGAGAACTTTTAGCAGCAGCTACTACAAAAAACTAGCAGCAGTTTGAAAGATTGTGCAATTCTTGTTGGGTGCAGCTCAAGGTCTTTTACACCTCCCTGGAAATTGTGCTAATCTTCCCCTTCTAGAGCACTTTGCAGGGTATTTGTACCAGCAATTTCAGACAGGTAATTTAATCAATTCCCATTGCTACCTGATCTCCTTTGCTTCCCTCTGTAATCAATGGGGTGCGGGGAGAGCTCCTAGAGTGTGACTTGGAGCAGCTAAATTAGGTTCCTGGTTGAAATGCTGCTTCACAGCATTCAGGCTGCTTCTCCTTCAGTTACAGTCAAATTAGCCCAGCTCATCATGTCAGACTGGCCCGTGTGATTTCCTGCCTTTCCACACTTACCTGTAGCATCCAAATGAGAGAAGAACTCAACTCTTCAGTCTTTCCATAAACACACTCCGGATTCCTCTGTGGCTTGCTCCATCAGGCAAAAGCAGGAGAATGTGATGCTGTGAGAAGCCCCTGTTTAGCAATGAAGTTATTCTCCAAAAGCTATTGCACAGCCTGGTCAGGGTAATGTATGTGCTGGTGGTTCTGCACAGATGTCCAGGCCTTCCCAGCTCCCAACCCAGCCTCCCAAGAGAAGTGACTTTGTCTTTCTCAGTTTTAACAGCCACATTTAGGCAACAAAAGGCCAAGGTGGATGGAACTTTGAGCAGCCTGGGATAGTGGAAGGTGTCCCTGCCCATGGCAGGGGATGAGCTTTAAGGTCTCTTTCAACCCAAACCATCCTGGGATTCTGTGAACATTGAGTTACAACACCCTGAGTTTTCACTGATTCAACAATTTCAGTTCCTGCCCTGTTCTACACTGGAAAATGCCAGTTCAAAGCTACCTCAAAGCTCAACAAGCTTGTCACAAGCCTCAGCTCCTGGCTTTATATATTTCTGCATTTATGTACAGCTGCTGATTTCCAGGCTGTTCATTAAGAAAACCCAATGACCTTTTCAGAGTCACTGGAATATATGGGTTTGTCCTCTTGGGAGCTGCTGCCTGGGTTGTTTAGGATCTCAACATTAAGAACGTTGGTTTTTCCTCTGATGTGCTTAATAGCTCACCCTGTGCTTTCAGTATTGGTGTGTTATTTATTGGCAATTCCTTATGCTTCTATAATTCTCCTTTGAATGGTCATTTGCTTTGCTGGCCGGCTTTTTAGTCCTGAGATCAGTGATTTTTCTCATGGCCCATAAAATAAGGAAAGTAATTTTGTACTTTATTTCTGCCTGGTGGAAATCCATATCTGGAAAAGTGGAGCAGGCTCACAATTCATTGGCAACCTATACAGGATGAACTCAAACAGCAAATTATATTTCATAAATAAGTGGGCACTTCTTTAAACAAACCATGTGATCAGTAGACAGCTAAGTTAGGTAAATAATCCCTCAAAACAGAACTGGAATGTGGATATTTTTGGTTGCCTGCTCAGACAGATGCAGTTGTTATATGAGATGTGATTTCTGATGGGAATTTCCCTAGGCTTTATTGATTTGGATTATTTCAGAGTATTTATAATATCTCAGTTCTGCTCAGACACAGCAGAATCCAAGCCTGAAGCTAAACAACTTCTCCAATATTATCTGTTTATCCACCTTCCTGACAGACAAAGGACAGCCCTCCCCATGCAAGGATTTTAGTTCTGCTAAGTGGTGGGTGGCAAGGGTGGGTATTCCAAAGTGGGGGACCTCGGGGTCAAAGGAATTCAGCCTCTAAAAGCCTCTCCCAGCAGAAGGAAGAGGTGGGGAGCAGGAGGGATGTGGAGACATGGTGGGTCACCAGCAAGGCTGGGGACAGCCTGAAGGACCTGGGCAGAGGGGAGAAGGAGGCTTGTACACAGCAGCTTATTATTTTTAATGTCACTTTCCTCTGACAAGCTTTTATTTTAATGGATGGTAAAATATTGGAAAAGACTGAGTATGCAGTCGTAGGCTGCTTAAAATTTCCTCCACGTTGACCATTGTGCTGATGAGTGTCACATGAAGGAAAAGCCAAAAGCTGCAGCTCTGAGCAGGGAAATGAAAGCAGAGACCTGAGGGACCAGGTGTGTGGCTGGGCTGGGAGCTCAGGTGCTGTTTTTTGTACCTGGGCTAATTCTGGGCACTGGAATGTCTGTTAGACATGCTCCCTGGAAACAGCTCAGTTTACAGAAATATTCCTAGAAAGGGAATGCTGAAACGAAAATCACACCCTCTTTTTTTGGAAACCTGATTTTAAGGCATCTGCTCATCCCAGAAGAGACCACAGTGCTTCCAGGTGGTCTTTGCACCTTATTGAAGCAGAGCAATCACTGAAAATCCCAAGGAAACAGCTCACTGGCAATGTATCAAGTGAGAATTGTTTACTGAGGCTATCCAGCAAATAATTCCAATAGCGAATAAATAAAACAAAATCACCATCTGCCTGAGGGTAATTGGAAAACAGAACCAGAGGCCAAATTCACAGAGCAGATTATTCCTCCAGCTCTGTTAGGAATGCTGAATGGAGCTGTCCATACTCTTCTTTCTTCTGGACCAAATAATCTTTTCCTTCCCTGAATGCTGAATTAGCTCCTAAGCACCTCAGTGGATTACAGACACATAACCTGTGTTCATTAGTTAACCAATGTGTTTACACACCCATTCAGGTTCCTTGTGAGGTTTTTTCGTTCTTGAACCCTGGAAAAATACATTCTTATATTTGCTATTCAGTTCTGTTTGCTATTCTGTTGGCCTTGGACACTTCCAGGGATGGGGCAGTCACAGCTTCTCTGGACAGCCTCTGCCAGAGCCTGCCACCCCCACAGGGAATTGCTTATTCCCAATATCCAACCTCAACCTACTCCCTTCCAGTCTGAAATGAATTCCTTTTGTCCCCACAGCTCTCCTGGTCCTTCCTCTACCTTTGTGCCAGAGACAGGATTTGGCAGTGGGTGGGATCCTCCAGGTCCCTTTTCCAGTACTGGTGTTGATTTTGGGACCTATTCTGGGGATGAAACTGCATATTTTATTTCGGGTACAGATAAATCCTGACTTAAACCCCACAGAAAAAAATAAATATCCCACCTTGAGAAGCTATGGGATTCAATCTCATAACTAATTTTATTGAAGTTTATGGATTTTATGAGTACATCTATTACTCAAGGCTTCCTCAAAGCCTGTGTCTGGCATTGAATGATGACACTTCAGGAAAGAACACTCTGAGTCCTTTCCTTGCTTCTTTTGCTATTATAACCTGAGATGTGTATTTTTTAAATGTTAGTTGGGTTTTTTTACATTTTGGTCTAATTTACAGCCTTGATTCTTTTTATAGAATAGTGATCCTCATCTCTACCCCAAAACCACAGAAGCTTTGCTTTTTGGGGGAAAATTCAAAACTTCCTCTCTGATAAGACACAACAAATATTCAATAATAAAGGACTGTAATCAGAAATCTCTTGCTTAGCATCAACCAACATTAAAATTGAGTGGAAATGTTTTTGCCTGAAGGTGAAAAGGCAGATTACATTCTGCTATCAGCACCAATGCTTTGTGCCTTAGAAGCCAAACATTTGGCCCTATGACTGCAATCATTATTTTATCACTGATATAATATAATCTGTGTCTGTTCTATAGATCCCATTGCAATGGAGAACTGAAATAATGCTTTAATAGTGTTGATAGCTATGGAAATCATATTATATTACTTATGGATAATTATGGATTATAATAATATATTATTATTTTTGTAATATTTTGTCTAAGCAAAAGATATGATTACTGTCCAAAAGAAGCATCAGAGAGACTGGGGTTTTCATATCCAGAGCAGGGCTATAATTTGAAGAAGCATAAGCTGTGAATACTTGAAAAAAGAATTGGAATATATAACATATAGCATATTACATATTAATATTATATATATAATATATATATATATTATATATTATATATTATATATTATATATTATATATTATATATTATATATTATATATATTATTTATATATATATTATATTATATTATATTATATTATATTATATTATTATATATTATATTATATTATATTATATTATATATTATATTATATATTATATATTATATATTATATATTATATATTATATTATATATATATATTATATATTATATATTATATATTTTTTAATTTACAATATATATCATATAATATACAATATATCGAGTATGTAAGTCACTTTGTCAGGTTGATAGGGAAAAAAAGACATTTCAGTGATGTGGGAAATGAAGCTCCTCTCATGAGTTTAGAATTAAGGACTGGGAGAAAACCCCTACCTCTCAATTCCTGCCCCCCCAGTGCTTACTCAGATTTATCACAACAAGGTGGGTAATAAACAGGAAGGTAACATCCACTTTGGCAGCCAGATGATCAACAGTAATGATTATTTCATTCCATTATTACTTCCAACATTTAAGCAAAGAGAAAGACTTTTGCCTTCTCTATTGTTTCTCTTAACAGCAGTTTTGCTTTATTTTCTGTCCCTCTTCTTCTTGAAAGATATTTTTAAAAACTTACAGTAAAAGGCTTACAGGGTTGCATTTTGCATTAAAAATACAGATTTTTATTTGTTTTTCTAATTTTCTGTTCACCTCCTTTCATTGCATGAATTGGAAGATGACAAATAACCCTGTGAAGGAATAAGAGAAGGCGCTTCACAGTGACATTTAAATTTGAGCCCATGCTTGATGGCGTGCAGATGATTTAAATACATGTCACCAATGCACAGCTCTAAAAGTAGATTTTAAAAATGCTTTTGCTTCCCTTATTACTGCTTTAACATGCATCTGGAGAGTGCTACGAGCCAGTGGAGCTGTTGTAAATAAGCTGCAACCATCTTTTAAAGCTTTTTCTTGGTGCTTCTCAGGTGAGAGGCGTAGTGGGGGTTATAAATAATGATTAGAATCAGAACAATTATTATGCAGATAGAGTTGGCTGTTCTAAAGTCACCTCACAGGCCACAGTCCTAACCTGTTCCCAGGTCTGCTGTTCAGCAGGGGTTCACAGCCTGTCAAACTCCTGCAATTCACATCTCCACAGCCACTGCCAGCAAACACATTCCTCCCTTCTCAAACCCTATGCAGGGGTGGAGCTGGCATCACCAGCACTTCAGGCAAGCAAATTTGTGGTAACCAGGACATCTTTCTGACTGTCCTGGGAAAATTTGTAAGTCACAAGAATTTAGACAGAATGATAATTAGCATGTCATTAGGGTGAAAAAGTAGAATTTGGGGATTTTAGAATGTGAGATCAGAGGGTCAAAGATGGAGGCAATGGGGTGTGTCCGCGAGTTGCTTCTTTGTCCTCTTGTTCTCCATCTTCTGTGGCGGTGTGGCACATTTGGGTTGGCCTAGAACAAAAGTACACTGTACAACATAGTGGATAGATCTTGGAGAATTGTTATAAATAAAGTACACGTAATTTTCATTATAAAGGATAGTGCCCTCCCAAGGGCAGAGACATTCAGCACAGCCTGGCCTGCAGAGAAGACCTGGCAGGCCAGGGAATGAATATGAGATAAGCAAAGAATAAACAAATTCCTGAACACAAGAAAACAGACGACTCGAGCTCTTCTTCAGACACTGGACTGGGGGAAAACAGAAACTTGCACAGAGACAGAGACAGAGACAAGTTAAGTGAGGTGGAATCCAAGCTCATAGAAGCACAAAAGTCTCAGAAACCTCAGGGTCAAGAAAACGAAACAACATAAGAGAAAAAGCAGTAGTATATTTTTATATATTTATATTTGAAAAAACCTGACACAAATTGTCCTCTGCTCTCAGCACGTGCCTCACACATAGGCTTGACCTTCTGTCATCATTCTCAGGAAGGTCTCCATCCTCCCCAGCTGCTGTTGTGCCTAAATCCAGGAGTGCTGCTCTAATACCTTCTCTTTGCTTGTTAGGAGTAGGTTTGAATTAAATTCAAGCTCAGAAGCACTAATGACATTTGGGAAGGTTTGGATCCCTACCAGCCCGTGGTAGCTTAGGCCTCATTTGATTTCATGCTGAAGCAGGGGGGGGGGGTGTTAATGCTATTGCTCACTAGCAGAGCCAAAATCAAACTCTGAGGCGAAAGCCCTCCAAATCCACGGCTATTGATGCTTAATTGGCACAGAAACCCCCACGTTCCCTTGTGGTTTATTATGTGCTGATCCACTGTGGTTTGAACAGCTTTGCAGACTCTATTAAACAACCTCTACTAAATAAAGCCAAACCCAACGATTAAATGTCTCTGGGTACCTTGCATGAACTTGCTGAGACATTAATAGTGTAAAATCTGAATACTTCCCATGAATCAGCTCATGCAAATATTTGATATGATGGTGTCAAAGAAGGGATAGTTTAACACCTTTCTTTCTTGTTGGGGGTTTCTTTCCTTTTGTTCATTTTCACTTAGGGAATGTTTTTCCCATAAGTTGCTAGGAAACACTAACGACTGGGGTACTTAAGAAAAACAGACGAATTGGCCAAGCTCAGGGGAAAAAGGCATCTGGTTGCACATCTCTTATCTGGAAGTGTCCCTCCAAGGGGCAGAGACATTGTGAGAATTGGGCAGGTAAAGGATGGGGCTGGGGCAGCTGCTGGCTCTCTCCCTCTGTTTTGGAGGAGGACAGTCGGAGCTGCTGCCTGGGGAAGGGAATTCGCTGCTGCCACCAGAGCCCAGCCCAGAGCTGCTTCCTCTGCCGTGGGGTGAGCCTCTGCCCGTGAGAACAACCATTGAACTGGGACCTTATTAACACCCACCTCACTGAAAAAGGGACCTTTTTTTTTTTTTTTTTTTTTTTTTTTTGTAGTGGGTTGGATTGAGGGTCAACCACTCTCCTGTTATCCCTCCCCTGACCCTGATACCTCAAACAGCTCAGCTCTCTCAGTGCTCACATGACAGCTCAGCTCTCTCAGTGCTCACATGGACTGTTATGGTTCCATGTCACACCAGAATAACAACTTTACAATTAAAATTGTAAAGGGTATATTTTATTTCTAGCTGGGATGCACAGGGAAATTTTCCCAAATCATGAATACCTGTTTTAGAAAGGTTGTAGTAATAAATACATATTGATCTTACAGAAGGCTATTTTCTTGCCCGTGCATTTTCCACTTATTTTTTGCCTTCTTGCACTTCATATTATAACTAGTCTTTTGTTATGCTTCCTGGGGGTCCTATGTGGTGGTCTTTTGATGAAGTAAGAGGAGTCTACCTCAGTGTCTGGGCAGGCACAGTAGAGAGTTAGCTATTTTCTAGGTCACTTTGTTTTTGCCAAAGTTAGGGGCTGCTTTTTGCTGGCCTCAAGCCACACAGGTTCTGCTTTATCAAGTTTTTATAATGTCTAAGTCTTGCTTTACTGATTTTTTACAATATAAAATACTTAAAATGCATCTTCTCTCTATGGCTTTTACCTAGTAAGTAAATTCTAATGTGTTTTGTTACAAGTTGTTCTGTTACAAGAAAATTGCTTACTGAGCTATATGTTTTTTCTGTTTCCTTTTCACTAGCTTAAGTATTCTATATACTTCTAAAATTAATTTTCAAAAGCATATACATTCCCTATATCAGCAGCACCTTCTCCCTGAGGTGTTTTCATCTTTTTATTTTGATGGTGGAATGTCTGTCTATCGATGTATACACACTTACTTGAACTGAGACACTCACTCATTAACTCAATTAATCCCCCTTTGACTTCATTCACAGTATGAAAAAGTTTATAAACCACGAAGTTAACTCTGATCCTCATTAAATAAGAATAGGCCTTTTCTGTCTTTTGACATTTTACACCTCTGTCTCTGCTCCCAGATCATCACTTCCATTTTATTGTCTTTTACTGTGACCATTCTGAAAGCAACCATTGGACTTTTTGCTTCTAATACCTGGTTAGCTCCGCATGGTCTTCAGCAAAGAGCTTTCCAAATCTCCACTGTTATGTCCAGAGTTTATATTTCACAGCTCTTTTATTCTCCAGTTCCCTCAGTCTCCTCTCTGTCTGTTATTCCTTCAGCCATGCCACTTCCGTTTTGGACACATTCCTCTCCTTTTCCCCAGACAGTCTTTTCTCTCCTCCATCAAGTCCATCTTTCCCGACATTCCGTTCAACAACCCTTTCCATTTCTGTCCCTTCACCCCAGTTTCCCCACTCCCTCCAACCCTCAGCTATTCTCTAGCACACTGCTTTGGCTTGTCTGACTTTGCTGGAAGCTCTGCTGGGCATGGACTCTGTCTTGTTTCAGATTATTGATGGGTTGGGAACCCCAGGTGGGAGGATGAACTTCAGGGTTCCAGGGCTGCATTGCAGAAATACTGGATCACCACTTGAAGGTTGTTTCTTGTCCCCAGTGAGACAACTCAGGATGTGTTTCATTGGTCCTGAACATCCCTCTTAGAGCAGCAGAACTGTCCATTCATGTGAGGGTTATCGATTTATTCCAGAGATGGCTCCACCATGGTGTTGCCAAGCCAACCACAGCCAGCAAAGGCAATCTGGCCCAAGGCTGAAGCAAGATCAGCCAGGATGGCTTGGGAAAGGAGTGTTGAGTGTTTGGGCATCTGGGCCCGTGGATGGAGCAAGGAGCAGCACGTGGAGCAGCACGCAGCTAATCGGGAGGAGCAGGGCGTTCCAGGGAGGTGCTGTTAGCTGGGAGCAGCAGCACATGGAGTTGGAAGGGGTGACAGACAAAGGGAAGAGCCTTTTCACAAACACAGCTGCAGGCAGCCCTTCCCATCTGCTCAGCAAATGCGCGGTGAGCTCAACAGGGCCGCCTGGGCCACAGGTGCTGAGCGAGGAATGTCACAGCGTGGTGTCACGGGGGAGAGGCTGAGCCCTGGAGGGACAGCCCTGTCACCAGCCTGGGACGATGAGAAGACCAAAGTGCCCCGTGTGCTCCTCACCACAGGTCTGCACTGGGGGCTCAGAGCACGCAGAAAGAACTGGTGCAAGATGTCATGGAGGTGCAAAAATTCCTTTATTTCCCCCTGAAAACGAACACCCGGTGCTGTCTGTCCAAATGCCATCGAGAATTTGGACCCAAACGTATTTTGCAAGAAAGGACAATTTGGGACAACACAGGAGGATTCATGGACCTGAGGGCCAGGAGGGACTATTATCATCTAGTTTGACTTGCTGCAGAATACAGCTCAGGAAGCTTCAGCTAATAATTTCTGCATCAAAACCATAACTTCTGTTTGAGTTATAGCATCAATTTTCAAGAGACATCCAGTCTTGATTTAGAGAGGATAAACTTTGGGTTCTTTTTATCTGTCTTCCAATGTCTGAGCCTTGGGGGTGCACTCACATCTGGCTTTGAGCTCTCTCTCGAAACCTAAAGGCTCAATACTGACTTATCAAAAAATAAATTAAATTAAAGCTGAATTTTTCACAGTGCTTTTTCTTTCACATCTATGACTTGGGGCTTTAAACAGTATACCCCCAAATTTGAAGCTTCTGATAAGAGCTCAACTTCTGACAAAACACCTATCTCCTTCCCAGACATAAACTGGATTAGCGGTTTCAGAAGGCAACCCCTTTTCTGAAGATTTCCACCCAAGAGGAGGTGACCTGACAGGCAGCCCTGGCGCCCTCAAACAGCAGAGCTTCCATGGCGAGATGCAGCTCTCACATCCCGCCTGAGATCTGACTGGCTTTTGATCCAAAGCACCCAGAGCCACTGATTAAAAAGGCATAAAAGGGCCCGAATAAAAGGAAGGTTAATAGATGCTGATGTGGGAGTAACCAGGGCTGTCAGGGAGCGATTAAGCTACCGGATAATCTTCCACCTGGAGCTGTCAGGCCGGTGTCTAATGTTTCATTCAAAGAAGGAGCTCTACATTCCTGATGAGCAAATGACAGAGAAGTTTCAATTAGAGCTGCTCTGTGACTCAAATCCTGACATAACCTGATGGTTTACTTTCAGTTCTCCCGCTGTTCTCCGGGGGATGCCGACCCGCTAATGACACCTTTTAGGATGGAGGGGAAGGCTGCCGGTGATTAGCAGGTAGCCACCAGCGGGGAGGCAGGGCGCACCTTCCCCGAGCCGGGAATTGCCTTTATTACAGACGTGTGGATGGGGCAGAGAGGAGCTCCAAGCTGCTAATTTGAGGGAGCTGGTGCTGTTATTACAGCCGTGCCCAGGGAGGCAGGAGCGAATTCCTGCAGTGCTGTTAATGCTCTGCCAGCCTGGCCACACACCAGGGCGAGAGGGCTCAACCTGCAGAAAGGTTCCCCTTCACTCTTCCATGTAATTCAAAAACAACGCAGAATGATTTACAAACCTGCCTTGCATTAGAGCAGAGTTCCCCAGGTGAGGGCGGGAAGGGAAGAAAAACTATTCAGCTCGACACAAAGCATTTTGCTTGATTGGTATTTATTGTTTTGAATTTAACATGAATTTAAAAAGTGGTTGAGTACTGTGGAAACAAAAAGAGAGCTTTCGTTTTGGGTCAAACAGAATGTTTTAGTTGATTGAAGGTGAGTATTTTCTCCTTTTCTCTCATTATATTTCAGGTCAACACAGAACAGCTCTTGTTTTGTTTTCCAAATGAACTGAAAAACCCATTACACTCACAGCTGTACCTGCAATATCTCGGCTACTCTGCTCCTGAGGTCCCCTATGGAGCTGTCAGCAAAACAGGAGACAAAAGACTGATTAAACCATACTTTTTCTTGTATGTTCCTTGCTCTTGTAGAGAGGGAAGTGAGCCACACCTCACAAACCTGAATCTCCCTTTGGCTCCCACCATACTCTGACCCTTATCTCTAGGCAGGGTTCAAGTGAAGCTCAGGAGTTTGACCCTCATTTTTTAGTGTAAAATAATATTTGAGGGGATGTGGCTCCCGCTGTTACTGCAGGTCCCGGTAAAAACAACCAGCCCAGGTGAGTCCCCAGGGAATTTCTGTTCCCAGCTCTGTCTGTCCTTGGGTCCCTGCTCTTGGCTGTGCTCCAGCTTCCCGTGGATCACCAAGCTGTGCCCTGGCATCACTGGCTGTCGAACCCCACCAGGACACAATGCTGGGACTGGGATTTCATGCTGGGACACATGGGGTTTATTTCATGAGCTTGGAGGGACAGATTTGTTAGGAGCTGCAGATCATGAAACGACTGAGCACTTCCAGAGCGGCTGGATCTGAAGACAGCAGCCTTTGGAGCTGTGCCTTAGGAGGGTTTGCACGGCACGAGCATTCGGATGCCCCTGCAATCCGTGCATGGCTTGGGGTGGGGGCAGCTTTCCCATGGGGTGTGTTTGTTCTGTTGGAGAGTGGCCACAGCGCCAAAAAGGTGATTTAATAAAACAACTCCATGCAAATAACCCAGTGTGTCAGAGCTAATGCCATGTTTCACAGGTACCCACCTCCCTTTGCACTTCAGTGACTCTGCCTGCTCTCCCTTGCGTGTATTCGGAATACTTCAAGCTGCAAAGCTCCTTGCTCTTTGCAGCAATTTGCACCCTGCAAAATCCTTCAGGAACCCTCAGTTTCTCCTGCTAAGGGTAACAACACGCTCCTGCATCTGCTGTGCAGCAGAGCTGCTGTTGCACTCGTGTTCTCTGCCTTGTGCCATGTCCTGGTTAATCCCTCTCCCCCTACCCCGGGGGCTGCAGCGCAGGCAGTGACGGATGGTCTTGTGAACTCACTGCCAGCTAGGTGAAAATCATTTTCCCACTCTGTTAAACTTGAGAAAAATGGTTCTCAAGCTGTTTTTTGCTTCTCAGGGAGCAGTCCAGTGTGTATCCACCACGTTTCCATTCACCTCAGTGCAAAGCAATGGGAAAACAGGTGGGAAGCACTGCCGGGTGTGAATCTGTGGAAGGTCCCACTTAGAAGGTGGGCATGACTGTAATTTGCTTTTCCTTTGGACTGTGAAAGCCCAGCCTGGCTGGGAACAGCCTGATTATCTCTCTCTCTCTCTCTCTTTTTCCAGCGCTCCTTGGCTCATGCCCATCACTGTGTGCAATAAATCTCAGTGAAGAAGAGTCAGTTCTGTCTGAGCTTTGCTTTCTTTCCCAGCTGTGTTCTGCAAAGGGACACAGGTGAAGTGGCACCTCTGTGCTCGCTCTGGACCTCAGGAAATATTGCAAGGAAGGAGCAGGATTTTCTGACTCCTCTTTCCTCTTCACTGGGCTCTGGAGGCTCCAGCCTGGATTTATTGCCTTGCTCTCTCTGCTGTCCATCGGGTCTCACGTTAATGAGCAGTCAGAGGGTCATTTGGCATTACCTGGCTGTGCAGAGGGGCACAATCTCTGCCCGAGATTTAAGAGCCCAGCCCCACTGCTGTAAGGCTTGTCCCTGCCACAACTTTGACTCCGTGGATAGCACTTAACATGTAAAACTCAGGAAAGTGGATATACTTTTCCTAGCTTGTAATGATGCCATCCGTGTATCTGGGAACAAAACTGTTCTGTGAGTTTCCAAGTTGTCAGGATGAACTCATCAGGAAAAGTAAAATTTGGAGCAAATGTGCTATGGACTTTGTCCGGTACCTCCTGAGCCTAATCAATAGAAGGGCCACAGCCAGAGACAGGGATTTCCATTTGCTTACCCCATCCAGGTCACAGAAAGAGGGAAGAAGAGGCCCAGGGTTTGGCTGATATCTATATTTTCATTTTGTCTACATAGGCATTTGAATGACGATAAATATCAAATAATTCCAGTGATAATTTCTGGATTCTGGTATTTTTAGAAAGCTATTTGTAGAAGCAGAGGCAGAGCTGAAAACTTCTTTCCAACAGGCTTATGGAGACCAAAATCTATCACATGTTTTGGAAGGCAGCAGTAGGAAATGCTTTGTAAGTTTTATTCCTTTTCCTCCTTCTCTTCTCATGTCTGTTCATGTTACCTTTATCTCGACCCTCAGAAGGGCTGCCATATTTTTAGTTTCTTGCTTCTCAAATGCCTCCTGCCTTGCTTTTTGTGTCTAGGGCTGCAGCTGCCCCGCTGATCTCAGAGACAAATGTGCCATTCTGTCTAAGGGATGCAAGCTCAAATCCAGAGCCACTGATGGAAAAGGTTTGTGCATCTACCACGAGTACACTGAGGTTTTTGGTTTCCCACTGTGCCTTTTCCCAAGGCATGTTTCCCTTCTGGAGTGAGCGTGCTTCCAGCGTTCCCACACATCAGCCATCAGATGAGCTCTGCTGTCCTCACACCGAGGATGCTCTCAGAAACACCCTGGGATGAAAGGTCTTGTCCCTGGATAAGAGGTGCTGCTGTTTCCCTTTTCAGCTCCCTCAGGCCAGGCACTGCATGGAACCACTGATGGCTTCAGTCTTTGGGATGTGCTCACAATTTTTGGGAGTGGGAGAAGCACTCAAAGGAGCTCCAGAATAGAACTCACACAATTATTTTGGTTGGAAGGGACTTTAAAGATCATCTCATTCCAAACCCCCTGCCATGCACAGGGGCACCTTCCACTGTCCCAGGCTGCTCCCAGTGCCTTGGGCACTGCCAGGGATCCAGGGGCAGCCCCAGCTGCTCTGGGCACCCTGTGCCATGGCCTGCCCACCCTCACAGGGAGGAGTTTTCTCCTAACAGCCAATCTTCCAGTTCAAAGCCATTCCCTCTTTTCCTATAACTCCAGGCCCTTGCAAATTGTCTCTCTCCCTCTTTCCTGCAGGCCCCCTTCAGGTGCTGTAATGCCACAATTAAGTCATTGTGAGTAGAGATTCTTTTTTTCCTAGATAGGATATGGCAAGGCAAGTGTTAAAGTGAGATTTTGCAGACTTTAGCTTAAAGACTTTAATGTTGCTAACTTGGCTTGGCTTCAACAGAAAAAAGTCTTAACTGTGGAGTGAAGAGTGTAGGGGATTCATAGGTGGCTGCTAAACTCACAGCCCACATCAGTCCCAAAAAACCCCCTGAGATAAAGGAGGGTGAGACTGGAGTGGTACCAGGGCCAGCACATAGGGTCATAGACACTTGGTCTCAATCTTCTTGACTCTCCCTGCATCCCTGACTAAGACAAAATCTGAGAGCAGATACAACAAAAATCAAGGCCAGACAGAGAAAACAAGAGGCCAAAGTGGAAGTGCCATCCTTCTGTCCTCATGTCTCATCTTCTCCACCAGCACATCCTGGGGGAGAAGCAGGGCATGTGCACAGTCATCTGTGAGCAGGGAGAGCCGGAGGGGATGTCCCCTGGGGGAGCCACTGAAGGAATCATCTCTGGGCAGGCTCTTGGGTCACCTCCCCTGAGCCAGAGTCTGGTGCCATTGCTCACACTGCCGAGCCTCCCCTCACTCAGCCTGCTGGCAGAGATTCAGGCTGTGCCTTGGTTTAGTTTAGACTGGTGGCAAGAGGAGAGTGCCACACAGACGACTCTGGAGTGGAGTCAGGGCGCATAAAAACCCAGGGAGATGGGAGGCATTTGTCTCTTTAATGTTACCTTGACTCTTTCTGGAGCTATCTGTCTGCTGCCAGTGTGTAGGTCCACAAGATGATGAGGCAGATAAAATGGGATGATAAGCTTGTGCTAGAAGACAACCTATCAACAGACCTGTTGATGTATTGCATTGCTCAACTCAGGTGGATTTAGGGGAGAGGGGAGGATAAATTCTCCCCTAACTTTTTTTGCTGCTCTTAGATATCCATTAGCTCTCCACGGACCATGACTTTCATTTCCCATCAGCTTTGAATTACTCAGTCTGGAACTGAGCTGGAAAGTAATTTCAAGAGACAAAAAAAAGAGGTGGGCAGAATCCCATTTTTTTATTTAATTCTGACTGTGGCTGGCTTAAATTCTGCCCTTTATCAGGACTTGCATCAAAAACAGGTTGATGGAGGTGCTTCTATGGGGAGATGACAGATTTGCCTGGATGGTCAAGGAATTGTGGACTAGTCCTGCAAGGAAATTAGAGTCCCCCCCCCAAAAAAAAAATACATCAGCAGAGGTATAATCAGTATTACCTTCAAGGTAAAGGCTTTGGTAAGCCCAATCATGTAACAAAAGATGAATAGTACACTGATTTTTGTGAATAACTGTAGAGGGACCAGGGATCTTTTTCAACTATTTATAACAAAGACTGCAAGTACCACAAACCCTTTAACTGAGAGGGTTAGGAATGGTTTTGTTCTTCCCACAAATTCAGGCTTTGTCTCTCTCCTTCACCCTGAAATAGTGCTTAAGGACAGAAACAAACCCACTGCTTCACTTGGAAGAAACAAATGGCTCTACATCTCCTGTGCCCTCTCTAATGGATTTAAATCTCTTTCTGAACTGCAATCCAGGCCTCTGGGCAGGTTCTCACCCCTCCCCAGCCATCCCTCACCCCTCTGGAACCAGCGTGCTGTCAGGCAGGGAGCTGGGACTCCACACAAACACCAGATTTTGCTTTCCTTCTCAATGCAGCTTTTTCTCCACAAACAGACACAAAATTCTGTGTTATTTTTCTGACAATGCGCAAAAGGAAACTGTGGCAAAGATTTGAGAGGAGATCTGGGTCACGCAGGACAGCTGAGTAATGGAGAGATCTTCACCCACAATTAGCATAAAATCAGAGAATCCCAGAATGTCTGGGATGGGAAGGAATGTTATAGACCACCTCTTTCCACCCCTGCCATGGACAGGGACACCTGCCACCATCCCAGAATGCTCCCAGCCCTCTCCAGCCTGGCCTTGGACACTGCCAGGGATCCAGGGGCAGCCACACTCTGTGCCAGGGCCTCCCCACCCTTAGAGGCAAGAATTCCTTCTTAATATCCAATTTAAACCCCTCCTTCTGTCAGTTTGAAGCAATTCCCCCTTGTCCTGTCTCTCCATGCCCTCTCCAGCTCTCTGGCAGCCCATTTAGGCACTGGAAATACAACCAAGCGGGACAATAGATAAATCAGAAGGTGAGAGAAAAATTACATTATTCTCTTTCAGTGTTTGCTTTCCCCTCTTTTGAGGAACTTTCCCTATTTCTGGATTGTCTACTACAAAAAAAAATATAAACCACCAAATGTCTGACCACCTGGTTTTCCAGCCTGAGAATGTCGTTGCACTGACAGCACTGCCTGGTGGCTCTCTGCTGGCTGTGCAGGTGGCACAGTGAATCCTGGCTTCAAGTAGTGGCTCTTGTCATAAGTGTGGAGGGGCACTAGAAATTAATGTCACTCATCGTGTTCACAATGGCTGCAGTGCACATTAGGAAGTGTTGTCAGTGTTTAGTGGCTCAGAGTTTGCTCAGTGAAATTGCTGTTGAAGCTGCTTTGCCTACTCCTATCCTGCCCGTTTCTCTCCTCTTCCCCACTTAGTGCAGAAAAGACAAAATTCACGTTAATTAAAAGCTAATTGATGACAAGATGACAATACCAGTACAGCAGCCAGTGCTCCTAAGTAACAACAGGCTCCTAAATACCACCAATTCAATTTTAAAAAGGAAGTATCAATATTCTAGTACCTGAAAACTCTTCTCACTAATTGAAGAAAATGATTAAAAAGGTGAACTCTGGTTTCTGTCTGGGTGTGGGATGTGCACAGGGCAGGCCCAGCTTGGTAGGGCAAGATTTGCAGCTCCTGCTGCTGCTGCCAGGCAAGGAGGGATGTGGCAGGTAGCAGAGCTGCTCTCCCCATCCCAGAAGGGATGTTCCCTCGTAAACACCATCCTGGACGTGCCAGAGAGCAGCAGGAGCAGCCAGGCTGTTTTGGGCTCTGGCACAGGTGCTGTGGGCAGCAACCCAGGCCATTGCTGCTGCCCTGGCAGTGCCCTGCTGGCCCAAGCATGCAGCTGGCTCTGCCTGGCTGCAGCCACAGCCACACTCCCCTGGCTCAGAGCAGCTCTGTTCAGGCTCCTTGGAGACTCCCTGAGCCTGGCACACCATCCTGAGGGCAGGCCAGAACTGCCTGAGCTGCTCGCTGGCTTCTGCTGTCCAGGCAGGGCAGGGTGACAGTGGCATCACAGGCTGGGGCCAGTGCACCCTGCTCGGGGACTGCAGAGGGGCTGGGCACTGTCCCATTGTCCCCTTGAAGTGTCCCCTAAGCCCAGGAGCTGGGTTCAGCTCATTTCATCTCAGGGTAACCTGTGAACCTGCCCTGGTGCCTCCTGGCTCAGCTGGGAGCAGCAGGCTCCTCTCCATGGTCCTGTGGGAGCTCTGGGAGCTGGGAATCCACACCTGGCATCCAAACCTGCTCTGTGGAGAGGCCCCAACATCACTTCTTTGTAGCAAAGATCCATTTCACAGGGGTGATGCCTTTGAAGAGCGGAGGCAATCAAGCTAAAGAAGAATTCACAGAATTCACCAGGTTGGGAGAGACCTCCAGGATCCCCGAGTCCAATGCAGCCCAACCCCTCAAGCAGAGCCTGGCACCCAGTGCCACAGCCAGTCTGTTTTAAACACACCCAGGGATGGGGACTTCACCTCCCCAGGCAGAACATTCCAGTACTTGATCACTCTTTCAGTGAAAAGCTTTTTCTTAATATCCAACCTAACTTTCCCTTGAATAACTTGAGATTGTGTCTTTTTCTTGATTTATTTTCTGTTTGTTTTTTTACTTGTTCTGTGGATTAACAGTGCTGGGTGTCATCAGGGGAAATGTGCTCTGACACATGTCAAAAACAAGGTTTCCAAGTTTTCCTCTCTGTTTCCAGGACCCTGTGGGTTGTGTCAGGATCTGGGATGGATTGAGTGTGAGGTGCTTCAGCTGGGCTGGTCTCGCTCTTTGCCTTGGCTTGTGCAAATTCTTACACAGCTTTGGGATCCAGCAATACCTGAATGTCACACAGTCATCTTTATAAATGTTCCTTTTACCCAGGGCTGCAAGTGACTTCAGAATTATTCCCTGAGGGGTTTGGTCACTGTCCTACAGATGGAAAAATAACTGCTTCACTGGGAGCTGGGCAGCACACAGGGGACCCCCTGACTCTGCTCCAGTCTGATCCTCGGGCAGTCTGACCCTTCCTCCTGAGTGAATACAAACCCACCACACCCTGGCCATGGGCACCACTGGCTGCTGCCAGATTTGGTGTTTGCAGTGGCTCAGGGATGGCCAAGGCCAGGGAGCTGCTGCTGCACCCCACAGTGAGCCAGCAGGGCAGGGCTGGGCAGCAAACCTGCCCAAAAGCCAGGTTTAGCACCTATTTGCAGCATCTGATGGGAAATAAAAGTGTTTTTCTGGAGCTTCCCTGCTCCATTCAGGATTTTAGACAGCTCTGTGCCAATATCCAGCATTCCCAGGGCTGCTGTGGGAAGCAGCCAGGTGAGGCTGCCTTTTGCTGCAGACTCTCTTGCATTTATCCTCTTCAGCAAACAGCAATAAACTTTGCTATTAACTTCTTGTGTTATCAAAATCATGCAAGGAAAAGCATTCACTGACCTGTTCCATAAACTCTAAATGGTCCTGAAGACCATAAAGATGGACAACTTGTTAGAAATGCTAGAGAGAAGTGCTGCATGCTCTGCTGGGTTTTTCATTAGGATTTTTCTCCCCTGTCTCTGTGTTTTTCACGCACACAGCACTGCATTTGCATGCATTTTGTGAAGAATAGCTACAATAATGATAGATTTTTAAATTTTATTTTAATCATGGTGCAAAAATTATTATGGGGCATAAGCAAATTGTCAAAATTAGAAGGGAACATCCCATTTTGGGTCTTGTGCTTTCATGTCTCTTGTGGTTGAAATGTGGAAATGCAAAGTGAGCCTGGGCTGCAATCTGAATTTCATAGTTGACAGAAATGAACTGTGTGGTGAGGGTGCCACATGAACTGAACATAAACATGAATTAAATCCTGCAACTGTGAAGGAGCAAGGACTGTTGCAAAACCAGTGCTAAAAATGTAAATTTGAAACCAAAAAGAATGAATGGAAAGAAGATTTAATTGCCTCAATAAAGGGGTTACATGAAAATTATGGGTGTCAGAGAAGATGAAATGTACCTCAGAAATCAGAATAGACTGTTAATGTGTGATGGATGAATGGCAGGAACCTGACAGAAGGCTATTAGGCAGGTGCAATTACACAGAAATTCTGGATAAGTGGTTAAAAAAGGTAAGTGGAAGGGAGGTGCTCTTGCTGGGTGCAGTGGGGTCTTTGCATCATGCTGTGGCCTTGGGCTGAGTCTCACTCTGTGCACGAGTGCCTGGAGTGCCACCCTGGGGGCTGTGCAGGCTCCCAGTGCAGCACAGGGCTGGGCACACCCTGGGGTGCTGGGACGTGTCCCTGCCCAGGCAGGGGTGGCACTGGCGGATTTTTAAGGTCCCTTCCATCCCAAACAGCTCAGTGATTCGAGGTTTATACTGGCTGTGTCACTCCCCCTAACCCACCCTTTTCTGTTTGTATTTCCTTCTCTTCAGTTTTGGGGAAATCTTTTAATCTTTGCCAACTCCTTTCCCCCACAGTTGATGCCAGTCCTGTCTGCAGTCTGGGCTGTCAGCACCACAGCCAAGTCACCCTGCCTGTGGGTCTCCTGAATCCTTCACCCACCTTTCAAAGCCCTTCAGAAGAACTGCAGGAAGCCATAATTTGGGAAGTTTTCAGAGCTGCTTGCAGCTTTTTTTGCCTGCTGCCACGCCTGACAACTTGAATTGATGGGATCATTCATTGGAAACAAAGCGTAAGAGGAATAGAGCTATTGATTGTTATGAATGATTTATGTATTATGTTGCTATAGCCCCTAAAGCCTCCTCCCAGGCTGGGGCTCCTCAGGGTTAAGCTCTGCACACAACAGCACTAAGGAAATGTTTAGTTAAGGATGGCAAAACAGGCAGGTGTGGGGCAGGACAGGTAGGGGAACAATCACAGTAAGTGACTGGCACACTGCAACCTGCTCTGCAAGTGCTCTGTAGGCGTCTGTCACAGGTAAATCTTAATGAGATATTTGGAGGTGGACAACATTTTCATTCCTCTCATGCTCTGCATGTAATAGCTAAAAGAAAAAAAGAAAAAAAAAAAAAAAACAAACCAACAAAAACTTGTTAGGAAATAAAGCTGATAGGCACTAAAAGCTGGTGTTGTTATCAGAGCAGGACGTGGCCTGGTGGTTTTCACCTGACTGCAGACAGGTTGTCTTTGGGGCTGTTCAGCTGCTCATCTCTCATGGCTGCCTGGGAGTTCTGAAGTCCATCTGTGCTCTCTCACACTCATTTTAGCCCACGGCCTGGCTTGCAAAATCACACTTATGCATATTAACAGTTGGTTGTTCAACCCGTGGGGGAGGATTCCAGCATTTCTTGGTGCTGGTTTGCACACTTAGTCCAGCCCTGTCTGCTTATGAATAACTCAGCCAGGACTGAGCTCCATAGCTCTGCTGAAATTAATGAAGTGAACTTTTGAGGATGACAGTCAGGATCTTTATTCAGAGTACTCTTAATTCAGTGAAAATAACTCAGCTTTGTTGAATTGTAAAAAAAAAGAGAAAGGCCCATCTTCTCCCTGGAAGATTAGTATGTGCCCATGGAGGTTACTGAGCCCAGGCCAGGGGCTGAAGCAAACCCCAAAATAATAAAAGTTACATGACAATGTCAGGAAATTGGGGGAAGCAGGCTGAACTTACAAAAGTTAAAGGACAATTACAGTAAATTGACAAACTTGATTAAAGTAATATTAAGGAGTATCTTCTCTGGTGCCTCATTAGCTCTGCCCAGCTGATCAGCTTATCTGTTTCACAGGTGCTTTTCCAGCAGCCCCATATAATAAGTCCTGTTTTCAATTAATATGAAACAACAATGTATTAGATGCGTAACAAAGCCTCCCACCTCTTTCTGCACGTTCAGTGTTTGCACTGAGCTCCCTCTCAGATGGCAATTACTGCATCGCCCCCAGCATTGCTGTTTTCTTTCAGGCCCAGAGATTTCAGTGCCTAGGCAGAGCCTTTAGTAAAGACATTTTTATTTACTTGGCCATTATGTTTCTGTCTTCCATCAGGCTTCCATCTGGCTGGGCAGCCATGAAGCATTAATCACTGGCATGTCTGGACACCCGCTCCAGAATGGGAAATTCAGAAATTCTCTGCAAGATTTTACATCAGATTTCACTGCTTCAAAGGGATATTGATTTTACTTTGTATGTTTAAATGACTTCACCTTTCTGGGTTTTGTACCTGTCTTCCACAGATGGGCACTTTGGCCATTTCAAATGGGTTGTCATTTATATCCTAAGCACCCTTATCCTGAACGTGCTTAAGTGTGAGTTCAACACATGGAATTTTTTAGGCTTCAACAAGAGAAAAAAGTTTTCAGTTAAAAAAAAAAAAAAAAAAAAAAAATCTCCATTGGATTGTGAGCTTCCACAGGCTGAATACTTTCAGAATTAGAACCTGTTTGCTGGAACTCCGAGCTACCAAGTAGCTTAATATAACCTCTGCCTTCTTTAGCCCTTGAATTCATGGATTTACAGGTTAGCTTTAGGCTTTTGTAGTGCGTTTTTGCCTTGGTATATGTGCAATTGCTAAATTGTAGCTATTATTGAAAGCAATATAACATCACTGAAAAGACATCATACACCAGAGCTGTGTGTATTTAACAAATATCCAAAGGCCATCAAGAAATAATTTAGACCATGCTCCCGAACATTGAATTTTGCCTGAGAGTAAAGATAGAAATGAAACATAATCCTGTAGCATCTGTTCTGCTGCCATCCAGCAGCAGACAAAGAAGCTTCCAAAAACATAAAAAATAAAACAAAGCTTGAGATGGCTGAAAGCAAAGAGAGTGAGGGTGAGGTGGAGCTGTCCTGGCTGATTGCTGAGGCTGGGAGGGATCTTCGGAAAGAAAACATCGAAACTGTAGACCAAAGGAGGGTTTTTTACTGTTTTGAACTGCTTTGGAAATCTAACAGTGCTGAAGGGAAGGAGAGTGTGAAAATACCTCCCAGGAGATGAGGTGTGAAGGCTGAGAGATGTAATTCTTGAGCCACAGAAATCCTTTTGCTGGAGAAAGAGAAAATAAAGGAGGAAATACATTTATGGAAGGGCCTAATGTGGATTCTGTGTATACAGAAGAAAACCTACAAGTCATAATAAAGAAAAAAGAAAAATGAGAAGGAGTCAAAGTCCCTAAGCCATCTTCTAATTCTTGGAGACCAAGGTAGGTTTTGCGGGTCATTCTCCAGAAGAGAATTTTGTTATTTTACTAAGAGCTTTGGTAAAAGAATTGGATTTATGTAGAAACTTTCAGTTTTCAATTGAAAAAATGAACCTCACCTCAGAATCAAATTCAACACCCATGCACACAGGCCAGTGCTCCTGCAGGATCAGAACTGGCTTCACAAACCCAACAAAAAGTAAATAAAAATAGCAGCACAGGAAAAACCCCAAAGTTTTACAAACTGCTTTATTGCCTTATTTATTGAAGCTTTATTGCCTTATTTATTGAAGCTCAGAGAAATATTAGAAAGTCCCAGAGAGAGAAATATGCTCAGGTGCCCCGAGGACTCCCAGATCAGCCCAGCAGTCTGGCCTCAGCCCAGAACCCCCAAAGCAGGGTCTAACCCAGTGTCCCCCTGGCACCAAACCTTCTTCCTGCCTTGGGTGCTGCCACATGGAGTCCCCAAAAGGGATGGATGGTTTATCCATGGGAGCTTCCCTCACTTCCTAAATAGACATTTGTTCAACATTTCCCTTTAAACAAGAGCAAAGTCTCCTCAATAATTCAGCAGCATGAGAGTAATGGGTTCATTAAGAGGTGCTGTATGGATTAAGCCATGCATAAGGGCTGGAGTTATAGGACAAGAGTAAAACAACCCAGTGTTTTGCTATAATTGGAGTTATAGGGATTATAGTAAAGGAGCACCAAAAGGTATTTTCCATTTTGGCTAAACCTCTCTTTTTCCCTCTGGCCACAAATTATCATATTTCTTCTCTGAAACTGACCTTCTCTAGGTTTTCAAGCTCCTGTAAAATCCATGTCATTATAGTAATCTCACACAGACCACTGAAATTCTCTTTCATTTTTGTTTACACGAGGTCATTTGTGAGCTGTCGACTGCTGAGATCCTGATCTTGGCTTGGATTCAGCTGATCAGTAGGCACAAAAAGACTTTCAGATTAGAAAGACAAATAAATATTTGAAACTGATTAAGCTGAAGGAAGGTTCAAGCGTGTAATGTTCTGGGGCTGATTGAGATACACAAAGCCAACAGCAAAGAGAAAGTGAGCACAACAACGTCCTGGTCTGAGATGTGAGATCCTGCTCTGAGGGGCTCTCACAGGCTGGGCTGAAGGTAAATTTAAACTTGCACAGTTTGTTTAAACTGGCACAACTGTACTGAGCAAAGGCAGGTGGGGTAAACCTGCAGCACACCAGTGAGATCTGCCGCTGATCTTGACGTTTTGTTGTTCCTTTTTGTTATCCTGAATACATTCTGTATGTGCAAAGTGTGACAGCTGGAGCTGAGACAAAAGAATAACTGAAGTTGGAGGAAGAACTCGCGTTTAATAGGAGATAGATGCACGTTTCAGCACTTGAACTGAGCTTCCAGGGAAGGTGCAAGGAGGATAACTGCATCTGCAGCTGCCTTTGGTGAAAATAAGAGCGGGCAAGCAGCGCATGAGGTTCAGTTTCCAGTCTAGGAAATAGGTCAGCGTGATCTATCTCTGTGGCCTGTGCTCTGTGATGGCTCTGCAGCGAGTGGAAGGTTTCCAAATACGTGACATATTGGCTTTTCTGCCTTTTAATGGACGCTCCATGTTCCATAATAATAGTGACATATGCAGCCCGTGCTGCCGCCGCCGTGCATTGCCCTTCGAGGGCAGGCGAGACACCCCAGCCGCTTCCCCTCTTTTTCCTGAGCAATCCCTCAACGCGGCTACAATCATCCCGAGATGCGTTCAGTAAATCAGCTCTGATTGCTCAGTTAAAGAGCACTACTACCTATTGGTCATTTAAATCATCTTCAAGGGCTTCGCTGATGAAGACTTTCCGAAAGGAAAGCGGTAACAAGGAAGATCTATTGAATTTTGAGTCACTGGATGCTGGATGGAGCTTAAATCAGATCCAGCATTTCACAGGGAAAGGAAAACAGAAGAGTCAAGTGGGATAAAGGGCTGTTTATCCATGGGGAGACGTGATGTGTGTGAGAAGATCCGCTTAACAAAAGGGTGAGCTGTTCAAAATGCCCCCTTAAAGAAGATACAATTAGCGCTTAATCGCCGCTTTCCGCAGCTCCCAGCTCCCCCATCCGAGCTCAGAAACACGAGTGCCGAGTCAGCCCGACTGCTGCCCGGCTTACCTTGGCCATCCCACACGGCCGGCTCTCTAAGGATGCTGCTCCAGAGACCGCGCATCCCTCCGCACAGGATCGCACGGAATTTCTGCCTTCTAAGGAAATCCCAGCAATTAATTTACAAATAAGTTGATAAAAAGCTAATGGATGCTAAATTAACCAGGGGAGGGCTCGTCATGTGTTCCCTGGACCGCAGGAACAGGGCGGAAAATTGCAAGGGAAAAAAAAAAAAAATAGACTGAGAAAGAAAGTTGAAGCCCAAAAAGCTAAAGGGAGGTGCAAATGTCACTTGACAGCAAATGCAGAGCAAATGAATTTATCGATGTGCAATGCTGCACCGTGTGTTTGAGGCTGTTGCATGTTAGGGAGGAGCTGCAATGAGGAGTTAAGCTCTCAAAGCTTTGCCTGTACTGGTAAATTAAATATTCCCAGTATCCCCTGGGGCTGGCAGGCTCCTCTCCGCACATCCAGCTCCCTTCTCCTGCAGTGTGGGCTGCTGCTTGCAGGATGCTCCTTGAAATAGCTCTAGCGTGCTAAATCACGAATGTCCCTTGGGAATTGTCTAGAAACAGGTTTGTTGCCCTGGGTCAAATTTGGGGATTTTTACAAAAACTTTTGGCCCAGCAGGGTTCTGCTTGGGGAGGGAGGGGAGGGGACAGGAGTGTCCCTGGGCTGAGCTGTGCCGGCAGGGACCTGGGGGCAGCATGTTCGGGACCACTGTGCCCTGACAAAACCCAGTGTCTGCTCTCGGACCCGCCGTGCCAGCTGCCAGGGCAGACTCGGCCCTGCCTCCAGAGCTGTCTCTTCCTGAGGAGCCCCATCCCAGCCTCGGGCATGCAGAATCCCTTCCTGGAGCAGGGCTCTCCCCTTCTCCTCCCCAGAGCAGTTTCTCTCCCCTGTTCCAGGCACAGCTCCGCCTGTCTCTCTCCTGTCACGGGCAGTTCCTGGGGAGCAGTGCTGAGGCAGAGTGCACATTCCTGAGGGCTTGGCTTTGCTGCTGGCCCAAATGATCCACTGGCCTCTTCCACTTGGAATTGTGCAGGCCTTGGGGCAATTTTGCTTTGCTCCAAGTAGCTGAACACTTTCCTCTTGCTCTGCCAGTGCCAGACATACACACCCCACCCACTCTTACACACTGACCCCCCTGAGCAGGCTGCAGGCTCTCCATCACGCTGACATTTCCATAGGATTCTCCTTAAGCCTAACCCAGCAGGGTGCTCCAGGTGTGCTGTTTCTGGGCACAGGAGTGTGTGCTGGGCTGGTTTCATTTGCCAGCACACTGGCTGGAGCTGCAGCAGGACAGGAGCACACACAGGTCCCCCATGTGTGTCAGTTCAACACTTACAAATTGATGCCCATCACACTTCATTCGAACATGTTTTTACAGCCCCCAGGAGCTGCTCATTCATCCCACAGCCCAATAACACCTGCAGCACCCAAGGTTTCTTGTAAGCAGTGAAATCCAATCCCCAAAGCCTTGTAGTGGTGATGTGCAGAAAATCACAGCAGCCAGCATTGGAAAAAAGGAATTCAGCTAAAGCAACAGTACCTTGACAACACATGGCACTGCAAACATCACTTTACTTGACAAACAACCAGTAATAGCTAGAGTGAAAATAAAGGGTTAGGCAGGTAGAGAGATAAAGTATGAAGAACATGCTGAGCAAATAACAGCCTTTTGAGAATCAACATTAGCATAATTACTAAACATAGGTAATTGCTGAAATAGCATTTGCTGGCAGCAGTTCTGTTTCTAAATGCAACACTTTCTCTCTTCAGAACGTAATCTTCTGCTAGGACTAGGAAGTGTGCTTACACTGCTTTTAGCTGGGAGGGAGCTGCCGTGGAAATTGGCTCCATCTGAAAGCCAAGGGCATGGGGAGGAACAAAAGCACTTAACACCTTGGAGTCCAACCATCCCTCTAAACAAGGTTGTCATACTCGGGCTACGTGCCTTGTTAGATGTTATACCACCAGCTCAGCCTTTGTCCCAGCACCCCGCTCGATCCTTGATAAGATTGGACATCCTCAAATCAATTCCTATTGATTTCTCACTGCTGAAATGGGATAAGCATGTGACAGACACAATGAGTGTTTAGCACAGCAGAGTAAGCCATTCCAGCATTAGAAAACAACTTGCTTGATAAAAAATTATAAGCAAACCCCCCCAGCAGACACAAAAGCAATATCATGAATAACCAAACATCCTGGCTACAATCAAAAGCATTATCTGGTTCTGCTTAGAAAAGCATTTGGACACAGTTTTGCTGGAAGGAAAGGTGGAAATTAAAAATTAAAAAAAAAAAAAAAAAAAAAAAGAAAAAAAGAAAAGGAAAATAAAACACCCCAGCAACAGATGATGTTACATCTGTGAAGGTTATAGGGATGATCTGCAATAATTTATGAGCACCGTATGTGACCTGGGTACTGAGATGATGCTTTCTGCACCTCTCCCTGGGTGTTGCCTTGCTGGGCAGTGAGGAAGCTGTCAGAGGCACTGGCTGGCCTCTACCTCAGTAAATTACCCAAAAATTCTATGAGGAGGGGAAGAATGACATGTACTCAATTAACTGTGATGATTCCTGTGGACAACAAGAAGTGGAAAAGAGACTCAGCCTGCCTTTTTTGAAAAGAAGCAAAAAAGTGAATTGAAAGTACCTGCAGAGGGAAAGAAATAGGACCAAGTCTGGCTCAGAAAGGACAGGACACCATGGAGACAGCCCCCGTGCAGAATGTTGCAGTAGTCACCCCTTTTAAACCATCAACTTGGTACCAAGACACAGGAAAGTCATGTGTTGAAACAGTGAAAAACACAGGCTGAAAACAGGTTATTGTATTTAAAAAATTGCCATATTCTTGTGATGTCAATAGTTGATATTCAGCTCTGGACCAATGCTCTCACCTGGAGGAGTGGATGGGAATGGGTGTCAGCCTGACAGGGGTCGTGGGAGGATCCCAGAGCCTGCAGCACAAGGATGAATTCTCCCTTTGATAGGCAGCCCCACGGCTCTCAGAATTCTGCCCCGTGGGCACCAGCAGCAAATGTCTCACCAAGCACAAATTGCACTCCCTCAGGGACATCTCTAGCCTTGAAAATTCGCTCTTGCACATGCTGTCCTCAGAGGAAACTCTGAGGAAGCAAGAGGACATTTGGTGATCCTTACACAAAGAAAGAGATGAAAAAAATGGCAGACCCTACAAAAATAAACCATAAAAGCCTTCTACTGCCTAACCCTTTGGTGACATTTAGACAGATGTTTCTTTAGGCAAGAGGATCAGTATTTCGCTGTCATTCATTACAGATTTACCAGTTTTGTATTGATTTTGTTGTGGTCTCCTATGTACTTTAATTGCTGCAATAGAAAAACAAGTTGCTATACATGACATTTCCTTTCTGGGAAGCTGGCAACAGAATTGCATGAACCACTGGTAGATTCACTGATTTCCCTTGTGAGCCAGTAATAAAATGATGACTGAAACAGCTTGTCCTTCTTTCTGTTCCAAAACCGCTATTTTTTTTTTTTTTTTTTATTGAGAACTCTCAGTAGCTGTGGATTTAAAAACAGAAATCTTCCTAATTGCTGGATAATATGGCAGACTTTGCTGTGGTGTTTCACAGTTGTTAACTCTGAGGTGCTATTGATTTATTGTGAGGGACAGGCACCTTCACTTGAGCAGTTGCTCAGGCTGCAGGTGAGGTGCTCCCAGAGGTGGCCAAGGGCAATTGGAATAATTGATAAAGAAGCTCCTGGTGCTCTCACTGTTAGATTGGCACACAGTGCATCTCTCAGGAGTGTGGGTTGAACAAGAAGTGCTGCCTTCCTCTGGGATACGAGCCACCAGCTCCAATCCAAGGCTCCTCACCTGGGAGAGTGGCAGCAGCTGGAAACCCATATGGTGTGGGGCAAAAAAGAGTCACAGTGTGCTCGCAGACTGAGGAGCAGGTAAGTGATTAAGTTACCTCCCCTCCTCCTCCTATTCTCCTTAGGCTGGTGTGGTCCCACTGCATGCATTAATGTGGGAGGAAAAGAACCATCACATTCTCCCCTCTTGCAGCTTGCTGTGTGCATGTTTAGGTCTCATAATGGGATGTGTTACAAGAAAACACAGAGGGATGAGGGCATCTGAGGTGATCCATTAAAATAATTCCATGTGTCCATAAATAAATTAAGTTCTGCAGTAACCTCGAGAAGAAAGTCACTATTACAGGTATTTTGGAGGTGGATAGAATAGATTCCTGGAGATGCAGGTGGTGATGAATTGTCTCAGCACCATGTCAGAAGTAGAACCTGAGCAATCCCTGCTGGGGTTTTAGAAGTGTCGAGGCTGCTGAGAAAGAAGAGGATTTGTTAGAGTTGGTTGGTTTGATGAGAAACAATTCTATGTAATTAAGCAAGTTAAAATGAGATCTGACAGCTCTGGAGGTGCATCAGGAGGCTCAGGGGAACTTGGTCCAGGGGAAGGTGGCCCTGCCTATGGCAGGGGGTTGGAATGAGATGATCTTTAGGGTTTTTTCCAAGCCATTCTGTGATTCCAGGATTTGTACCTGTGTTTTGCAGAGACACGGGATCTACTTCCTAAAAGTGTGATTGACGGAAGTGACAAAAACCTGCCCAGAAAGCAGAGGTGTGCTGAAGGAAAAAACAAAACAAACCAACTCTCTTTGCCTTCTGCTGCTGCTGCTCCACATCTGAGCTGCTGGAAAGGTCCTCAAGGAGAATCTGTGAGCTGCTCTGCATGGCCATTTCAGCACAGCCCAGCTGGTTAATGATAGCAAATCTGGGCTGGTAACAGCTCCTGAAATAAAACCCATCTCGCCAGAAGAAGAATATCTAAGAACAGAAAAGTCTGGTTGCATTTTTTTTCATCATTGCCTATGTACTTCTCAGAGCCATGTAAACAAAGCCAACTTGTTGATGAGAAATATGTCAATCAAAGAGCTGCTGAATGTTCTGGAGACAGTTACCACTAGATGTTTTGACTAAATGTCTGGGAGCTCAAGCTCCTGGGAAATTTCCCAATAGATCTGAGGATAAACACATAAGCTCTTGGCATCTCTCCTGCCTGGATGAGAATCTGAGAATTGATAATTATTTACATTTAGCCTGTGCACCTTGTAAAACTTGTGGTATGTCCTTTAGAAGGCAGCACTGGAGCATTTCACAGCGGTGTTTATTAAGGACAAAGTCACAGTGAATATTTAAATTCTGCCAGACTGCTTGTCTACATTTCAAATCATGTCAGAATAAAAATATTGCTTGCTGTGTCACATTCATCTACAGTCATTTTGGTCACAGTTGAAATACAGAGGTAGCAAAAATCAGAGGAGTGAACCTGTTCTGGAGAGCTCTGCACCAGGAGGTAACAACACAGACACTTGTGTGAGGCAACGAGGAGAAATTTGGTATTCGAAGCAACTTTCATAAGTTTTCATTTAAGTCAAGTATTTAATGATCCCCTGCAGTTACAGTCGTGTGCTGCTGAATGATCCCTCTTTGGGCAGAGCTCTGATAGATCCTCGGGTTTGGGCTTCAGGGAGGCAAGATGAATCACTGGGAAGTTGGCCTCCAACAGCAAGCAGTAAAGACTCACAAGCAGGCACCCCAGAAGCACCAAAGCAGTGATAGCAGGTGGCTGCTGGGGATCCTGCTGCTTGATTTGCTGCACAAGGCTCTGGAAATCTCAGCTCACTGAGATCTGGGTCCTCTTGTGCAGTGACACCCTGGGGTGCTGCTCGAGCAAGGATGTGGGGCACTGGAGGACAGTACAGGACAATCTGTAAGAAAACGACAGCCCCATAATCTGACCAGAAGATAATATTTTTTTCTGCTTATTTTTCTTTTGATAAGCAGTGTGTTCTGTGCAGAAATCTTGAGGATTGGCTTGAACCCAGAAGATGAATCAAAAGTAGAAAAATTTAATCCACAAACCCAAGTTTTTGCCTCTGCCAGCTATGCCCTTTCCAATTTGTTTACCAGGAACATGCACAGGAGTGACTCTTTGTGTTGTTCTGGTGACAAGAATAACAGTGCATGGTTTTGTTCCCCTCCTCCAGTACAGATCACTCCTTTTAATTTTACCTGTTACAATCAGTCTCTCCTCTGTAGCACCCACCTGACTGGCAGAAACTCAAGCCCACACAGCCCATGGAGTAGTAAACCTAGCTGTGAAATGTCACAGCAGTAACCAAAATCTCACAGATCAGCACAAGGAATAAATATCATGAAGAAATTATTTGCCCATGAAAATTAACCAGCCTCCATCAGTGGGAGTAAATTGCTGTCTGACTTTATTCCTGGAGCCTGCAGAGATGTGTAATTCTTTGTCTCAGCCATGAGCCAGTGCCTGACTTGCCCAGGCTCTGCATCTTTCATCTCAGTTAAGTCAACAAAATAGTCTGGTTCAGAGTAAGCTCTTGCAGGTACACAGTGCATTAGCACAAATACCATTGCACAGCTTTGCAGCAGGGTAAGCATTTCCTCTGATCTGCCCAACCATTCTGTCCCCCAGAGCAGTCAGAGGATGGTCAGTGTAGTGTGCATTGCACTGCCCAACACAGCCTGGTCCGTGGGAGAAGTGATGCTGACATTATTTACACCCCAAAAGCACATCACTGCCAGGACTCTGCTCCACTCTGACTGTGTGCATGTTAGGATAGCTGCCTGCCTCTCTGGGTGGGTATAAATATGTATAAAACACAGGCCACCAGCCATGCAGAACTCTAAATCCGGATCTCTGCAGGAAGATCTTCACTGGCAGGTTGGCTGAAGGATTGGGCTCCCATTTTGTAAATGTGTAGCTTAAGGGATCACTTCATTGCTTCCTACAAACACCCACCAAGGTGTAAGCCTTCTCATGACCCATCAGCAAGACCTTGCCAAAATGAATTAAACACATAACCCGAGGGATGCTGTGCAGTCTTCACTGTGGTCATGAGCTCACACATTTACAGCACAAAAGTGCTTGGGAGCTCACAGGAGCCCTGAATGGCTTTGGTGGCCACAGCACCAAAACTGAAAATGCCCAGAAATTGCTCCCCCAGGACAGAAGGCTGTTGCTGGCCTTGACTTCTCCTGGAAGCCCATCATCTGCAGCACCAGCACTGGGGCTAGGTGCTTCCCTCACCAAGCAAAGATACTACTGCCCCACCTCAGGAGCCCACCCCCAAAAGTGAAAGCATCCAGTGATTGCTCCCACTCAAAAAGTGCCAGAACAGAAAGCTGCTCCTGGCCTTTTCCTCCCTGGCACACCCCTGCTTTGCAGGAAGCTGGCAGGCAGCCCCAGAGCCCAATCCTGTGCTCCAGCTCTTACAACCCACAGCTCAGTTAGCTCTTTCTTGGTAGTTCCTTTAGTCTCTAGCTGGAAAACTCAAATAAAGGGAGGGAGAGCCCTGCACAGGCTCAGCTTACACAGACTAGCAGTGACAGCATCTCTTCCTCCATGACTTGGCCTGGTTCTTGTTCTGGAGCTCCATTAAATCCACAATAATTTTAAGATTTTATTCCTCCTTTTCATCTTGAATAATCAATATAGGCCTGAGATGAACAGAGACCAGCTGTATTCCAATTCTGACATTGGAACTGGTAAGAACTAGAACAGGAGAAGGACAATGAGGGGATTGATGCCTTCTCCTGCCTTTTTCTAGAGTTGCAATTTGCCCAGCCTGCAATCCAAACAAGGTGTGGGACCATTCTGGAGCTGAAAATAATCTGTATTTGCTGATCTTTAGAAGTTTCCACAAAGAACATTGTTGAGAGAACAGGTATCCTGGCTGGATGTCTGTGTGTTTGTGCTGCCCTGGGTAACTGTTCATTTACAGTGGTATTAGGGGAACAGTTAATAACAGTAATTTGTTTGCATAAAAACTCTTCTCTATGCCTAGATCTAAGCACACGAGTTTCACAACTCATAAAAAATAAACAACTCCAGAACAAACAAGCACAAATGATAATTAAGTTTCAAGTCTTCCAGCATTCCCAAGCCACTTCTGGACTTTCCAGCCTTGTCAATATTTTCACATGTTCAGCAGCTCTTGAAAGTAAACAAATAGCCACCAGTGGGTAAGCACTTCTGTGTTTGTTTTGCAGAATTACTTGCTCAGGTAGGTTGCATGTGTGTGACAGAATGAATACATTTGCTTCAGAGGCTCCAAACCCAGGTTTAGGCATGTGGAAATGCTGAAATCTCAAATGAGTTTGTACCAAGCCCAAGCTCAGATTACATGAGATGCTTTCTCCACCAACTAATCAGCAAAGCACCCACACAGGACAGATGGGAACCAAGGACTCAGAAAAATCAGTCTCCCTGCCTTCCACTGACCTTTAACAATCTTTTCTGCTAGTATTTCCTTTGGCAGATAATGGGAATTTCAGAACACGTGCTAAAGGAATGAAGTTCAGTGGGTACAGATTCAGCTTGACAGTATCCCTTATAAATCCCTGAGAAAGAATATTCTGAGTTCTGAGAGACATCGTTGTTCTATGGCTTTTCAGATTAAAACTCTATGTGATCAACACTGGCTGCTCATTTTTCAGGACCCAAAGTCAGTGAGAGAAAATCCACATAAAAGTCATCAGAAACAGATTACAGATACTGGGAAGAAAAGTTCATAATCAGACCGCGGCTCAATACAGGGAGTGAAGTTATAAGAAGCCTCTGAAGATGGTTTGATGTGGACAGAGATGGCCCTGACAGCTGGGTGCACCTGGAGATATGAGGTGGAATAACCAGTGAGGCTGACAGGAGCTGCAGCCCCAGAGCACAGCTCACAGCCCTCTGGGTAAATCAGGCCCTGCCTGCCCAGGTGAGGAAGCTCCAGAGGATGTTAAGGCAGCCAAGTTCTTTCAAGCCCTTCCTGCAGAGCCAATGCTCTGCTCAAGGCAGTTCCTTGCCCACCTACAGGTAAGCTGCTCTCACACCCAGGCCTTGGCTGCAAATGCAAACACTGTCCCTGGAGCAGGAACCATCCTGCCTGCTTAGCTCACCACCTCACAGAGTCACAGAAATCCTGGGAGGGCCCCCCAGGATCCCCCAGGGCAGCCCCTGGCCCTGCCCAGACCCCACCAACCCCACCCTGTCCATCCCTGGCAGTGCTGTCCAAAGGCTCCTGGAGCTTGGGACCATTCCCTGGGCAGTGCCAGCACCCTCTGGGGAAGCAGTGCTCTTTGGAATAATTAATGCAGCCAAGTCCTCTTCATTCTCCCTCTTCCCTGTTTTTAGAGTAGACTGGAACAGGTTCTCCATCTCCCCTGGGTCTCTGTGCCCCTCACAGCCTGAATTGTATCCCATTGTCATAAAATAACAACTGATGGATCCTTGCTATAAAAGCTGACCCCATGATAAATCTCAACGTCCTGCTCCAAGGTACCAGAAATGTTTTACCTGGACAAAATCCATATATATTTGTTCAGAAACAGCCACATAAGCAAGATGCAGGGTTTTGGTTTATAGGCTGGTGTAATTCTGGGTCACTGGAAAGAGCTATAAATGTATAAGCACCAGGCAATTATAATAATAAACAGAACCATGTCGGGCACATCACCACTCACAAAAATCAGTGTCTGGCCCTCTGTAAATATTCTGATCCATACTTAATTATTAAAAGCAGCAATGGGCTGGATATGTATGTCCAGGAAATAACTATGTAGCCCCCCCATTGCTACATATAAGCACGTTTTCTTAATTGCCATGTGAAACTGCTTCCTCCTAAAATTCTGTGGGTGGTGTAAGCAAAATATTGGAGATTAATACAGTTTTAAACTAGTAAATTACTTCTTGTGTAGCTTAGTTTAGCTTTATGTAGCTGGAATAATAGTGTATCTTGGTGATATGTTGAATATTGCATTACATTGTACTATTTTCCATTGTGCTGAATTATGTTTTAGCATTTTCCCACAATGTAAGATGACAGAGATCAATTACAAACCTATTAAATGTCAATTAACATCTTTGCAATCTGAATCCTAAATGAACTTGTTAAAGCTACCTTGTTATATGTCACTTACATGTATAATGCTGGTTAAATGTTTAATGAATGCATGAGGAAGTAATTACCTGTTTATGGTTTATGTAGCAGCAGGCTAATCCCATCACTGTTAGTTATGGCCACTGGAAAATTAACATTGAATTTGCAAAACTGAGTGGCTAATATGGGGTCTGAAATGCATCATTCATTAATCAGGTGCATTTCTATGTAGTGCCTAAATATAGATTTGGGAATCTAATTTTCAGCACTTTAGCAGGAGTATTTTGTCCTATTTAGCTGTGAAGCTATTTTTAGTGTGGTCTAGTCAACGCTGTTGTTCCATATGATGGAGTTTAAGCATTGTGTAGCATCTACAAAGCCTTGAGCTTTCCTGGAAAAGGTCGTCATCACATAAAAAATTCATTCTTTTTAACAATAACTTAGGTTAAAATGTAGTCAGTACAACAAGGTTAACACCTCCACTCACAGGAAAATGTAGTCATTGCCCTTGGGATAAGAACTTTCCCCTTGCAGAATATTAAAAATAGGATTTTTATTTATTACAAGTAGTGAGGACTTTGCTTTGGCATCTCGGCTGAAAAATGGCACCTTCAGGAACACTGCAGAGATCACTTTGCCTACTTCACTTATCAATCTCTGCTGCCTTTGCTGACGACCTGCTCTCTGTCCTGCTCCTTGGAGAGCTCAGCAGTGCTCCAAGCAGGCTCTGGTGGGATCCCAGAGGGGCTGAGCCCTGGGAAGAGGCTGGGTGGTGAGGTGGGAGGAGGAGCAGAGCCCCTCAGAGCAGACGTGTCCCACGGAAAAGGCACCTCTGTGCTCGCCTCACAGTTCAAGGAAACAATTCTATTTCCCGTGGGTGTTGTTCACACATCTCCCTTCCCTCTCAGATGAGTGATTTGAGTGGGAGTGACATCAAAAGGGCTGGTGAAAAGCAAAGTCAAACCAGTGAGTAGACACCTACAAATCTGGGGAATTCTTCTACTTTGCCCTCCTTGCTGGTAAGGCAGGGTCTTCCAAAGGTGAGCTGAGGGTCAGAGTGGGGTACCAACCCCTGCAGATGAGAGAAAGTGGACAGGGAGGCTGTCAGATGGGGCAGGCTGGCAGATGGAGAGTTGGAAGCTCTTGCCTTCCTCAGGCAATGCAGGGCTCCATGGACAAGTGAGCCCATGGCCAGCACCTGAGGGGGCTACCAGCCTTCAGGAACAGAAAAGTCAGCCACATCTCATTGTGCCTCACAGCCATCCTTCTGTTCTTCTTGGCAAATACAGCATCCTTTGTCTTGAAAGGATTGCCTCTTTGTCACCAGAAAATACAGTTCTGTTTCACCTGGGCTAAAGGGACAGAGCAACCTTGAGAGCACCAGTGGGCAAGAGCCCACACAGGGATACCTGCAGCCACCAGCCTGAACAGGGACCAGGAGGAGTGACATTCCAGGGGTCAGGAGCCTGGGCCTGGCTGTGGTGCAGCACAGTGATAATTTGGATATAAAACTGCACAAACCCCACAGCCTGCTGTGCTGGGCAGGGTGCTAGCCTGGGGCAAAAGGGACCACCAGGCTCAGAGGTGCTTTTGCTGCTAAAAGCTGTAGCTCAGGAAAGGTTTTGTTTGTGTGGATGGCAGAATTTCTGTCAGAGGAAACAACATTAAGTGTGTTTTTCAGAAATGGGCCTCTGCTGAGCAGACCTTGCTCTCCCATAGCTGCTGTTTTGCTGGAGTCATCCTGGTGGGTCTAATGACAGCAGATGTTTCAGCACAACTCCCAAGGAAAAATACTGGGTGTTTGGGTTTCCCCCTCAAGAAAAGAGTTACAAAAAGGCTTTTTTGTTCAGTTGGTTTAGGAATGTGATTTGGTAATTCAATTGCTCGCCTGATAAATGTCTGCCCTCTGATCCCAGCTACAGGAGATGGAATAAAATGTAACTGGATTTGACAGGCAAAATTAATCTGCTGTGTTTGAGGCACGACAAAACAGCCTGGGGAGAAAAACATTACAGCAAATTATGCTTCCTTATCTCCCTCTGCTAACAGTGCCAGGTCAGCTCGGAGCAGTGAACAAGCCTTTGAAAGGACAGCACCCACCCAACTCCAGCATCAGCACCGCCCTGCTCTGACTCCAGGGCTGGGGATGTGCTGGGAAGTCCCAGGTAATCTCCTTGCCCTTTTTGGTCTCTCTTCTGAGCTTAGTTTGCAAGTTTGGGGCAAGGATTTCTTCCCACCGGGGTCTTGCCCTGAGGTGCAGCCCTCTGTGACTGCACTGCCTCTCTGTGCCAGGGCAGGGGGCAGAGACAGCAGGGCTGTGGGCAGGGAAAGGCTCTCCCACACTTTTTGCAGCATTTTTCAGTGTTTTTGGAAAGCTCTCTCTCTGAAGATACACCCTCTGCAGATGCCCACCTGCTTCAGCATCTGCATTGCCATCACAGTTGTTTGGGGTTTTTTTTAATTTGCCAATGCAAAATATGTTTATTCTCCTATTACCTTTTAGGTCAATTCAGTTCTTAGTGTTGGTTTAAAGCATTGCTGAGCACATCTATTAACTGATGTTTTTTATCTCAAACACTCTCCAGTTTGCTATCAACTTATTTAAGAGCAGTGGATGGCCATGAGTCAATCTGGAAAGACTGGAATTACACCGTTCCTTGCTGAGCCTGCCCCAAGCCTGTGGCCAAAGTTTCCTGTCTGCCTTGCTGCTTCCTGAGTGGCTTTGTGTTTTGGGGATGGGCAATGTCAAGGTGTGAGTGCAAAGCACTGGGAGGTCACACACCCAGGAGGGACTTTGCCCTGGGTGACCCAGCCCAGCACCACCACACTGGATTCTAGCAGCAGGTGTCCTTAGAATGGTGGATTTTTAAAAGGTGTCTACACGCCCCTAAAATTTGCCTTTCAAACAGCCAGAGCAGTGTGGGTGAAGGAAAAACTCTGTTATCCCCTCTGCAAGAGGAAATGTTGCTCCATGGTATTGCAACTCAATCCCTAATTTTGTTTAGAGCCACAGGAACTTTTCTGTCAGTGTGGTGACTCTGATGCATCTTCAAAGTGATGGGCAAAGGAGATGGGAGTGATTTTTTTTTTTCCCTGTGTTCACCACCTGCATTGCAACTATCTAACCTGACCAGATGTTCTCTACTTCTCCCACGTCAAAGCCTGCCAGCTCCTTCCCTGAAACATCCATCACACCGTGGGTCAACTCTCCCTTGATTTGTAGGAGATGGTTGCCCAGTCTGCCTGCCCTTTAATCATTCCTCTGACAACAGCTACAGAGATGAAAAGCTGGGGGGATCTAAGTAATCTATTTCTAAGTGTAAAAAGCCTAAAAAAGTGAGGGGGAGAGTGGGAGAGAGCAAGTTTGTCTGCTGAGCAAACAGACTGATTACGTCAAGGGACAGGAAGAGCAGCTCCTGGAAATCAATAGGGATGAGGCTTTGAAAAGGTTGACTGACTGCACTGGATTAGCTATTGATTTTTGTCATTTTCACAGCCAGTGCCATGCTCTCCACCCGTTGAGGCCATTAAGCTCCGAGGCCTTAAACTTCTAATCCCTCACTAATAACAAGAAGACAATGCCAGGCAAGCTCAGGATCTAACAGGATGCCCGACAGGAGAGGGGGCCAGACCCGGCGAGCAATCGTGGGAACACAGAGTGGGAACACCCAGAAAGATTCAGATCATGCTCAGAGGTCAACTGCACATCAGTGCTTATTGGCAAGAATTTCCAACTGGTTTCCAGTTAGCACTCAGCAGCATGGGACATGCCAGTTTTGCAGGATCTCTCTGTGCATGGATTTTGTTAGAATAAGCACAGAAAAGAATTTTGCTTGTTTTCAGTCTCCCTTAGGCAGAGATGTGCACTACTGTGGGCCCCAGCAGCTCAAGGGCTGCAGGTACATTCAAACACCATCACTTTAGAGTTCAGCAAATCCAGCTGTAAAGAAACCCTGAGCTTGTTTGAAGGTAGGACTGTGAAAAAGGGATGTGGGAAGGAGCCAAGTCCTGGCGATGCACCCCGAATGGAGATAAAACACAGGAAAGGATTAATGGCAGTGCACTTCTGAGATGGATGGGAAAGGTGGGTAAGGAGTGTCTAAAGAAATGGGCAGAAGACATTTGGCTTTGGGGGATTGCTTGCAGGGCTGGGGGGCTAAGTCAGCTTCTTCCTATAGCACCTTTAATACAGAGTAGAGTAGAGTAGATTTCTCAGATCATGTCAAAGACCTGATCAATCCCAGCTCAATTTACAGAAAGAGTGCAAGTATCAGCTCTTGTGTGAACATGCTCATGGATGTGTCTTAACAAATTCCTTTCATACAGCTGGTCTACATCTGGAAATAAGCTATCTGGAAATAGCTTATTTGCAAACTCTGGGGCCTGAAATAGAGTTCAATCCCACAAGGAAAGCCATTCACATCTCTCAGCTTTTCTCCCTTGGCTCTGGATGTGGTAGCAGAGGAGTGCAGCTCACTGGGACAGCACCCAGCCTCTTCTGCCACCCACTGCTCCAGCTTCTCTCCCTCTGCAGGGCTGCTGGGGCTCGGTGCAGCTGGGGCTGAGGGGCAGAGTATGCCCAGAAGGAAAGAAAACCCCTTGGAGATCTGCCATGTGTCCCTTGATCCCTCACACAGCCACACTCAGCAACACCCCCCTGCCCTTTGCTGCAGCCCACATCCTTCCTCATAGCCCACATGAAGAGCACTCCCCTCCAACAACCAGGCACCTGCTGTCCTACAAGGCCCAGTCCCAAATGCCCAGACACACAGTTTGTTTCTTTGAGGAGCTGGGAGATCTGGATGGAGCCAGAGCTGCTGGCAGAGCAGGGTGCAGTGACAGGGCGCAGGGATGATGCCCCAAGCTTGAGCTTTTGTATTTTCAGATTGTGTACTGCATTAGTGTGTGACTCTGAGCTCCATGTAGAGTGTCAGCCCGTTCTGCTCCCAGCTCAGGCACACAGAACAATCCTTCTCCAGCCCCAGAACCAAGGACACCACTGCAGCCTCAGCCCAAAAAACACAAACAGCAGAGAACTGAGGGGAGGAAGCTGGGAGGGTGGGACTGCATCACCTGGAGATGGAATGGGACAATGAACCCCAATATGGAAATGGACCAAGGCTTATAAAAGTGTGAAACCTCATGACCTGGGGTCCATCTTGGGTGGAGCCGCAGCCAGGCTCTTGTCCTGCCCAAGGTGCACCCTTTGAAGGCCATTTAATAAATCCCTGCTTTACTCCTTTAACAGTGTCCAGCCTCTGTTCCAGGGAGCCTCTCCAGGTATCAGTGCCAGCCGTGTCCCCAAACCTCCCACGTGCAGCTGGGGGAGCAAACAGCACCTGGGAGCTGGTGGGGCAGCCCCAGCAGCCCCTTCTGCCTGTGCTGTTTATTTTTTATTAGTGAGAGCTCAACTTCTCTGTGAATCTCAGCTGAAATGTTGACAGTTTTATTTTCCCCAGCTTTGGTGTTTATTTTAAGGGCCTTTGCGGTTCTTGGAAATGAAAGGATTATCATCAATATACAAACCAAATGGACTCTGGCAGATTTCATCCCTTTGGAAGCAGGGAGATAATGCTCCTGCAGTGGTAACCACTGCTGCCCACCCAAAGGGGCAGCACACAAAGGCTGAGGGATGTGCAGGGGAGCAGATAGAACTTCTCCATTCACCACCCCGCGCTGTGCTCTCCCCTGATGCTCTCCTTCGGCACCTGGCCAGCTGGCAAAAACAAGGCAAATTGAAATGTTCCCTCACACTCTCTTTTCAGAGCCTTCCTTCCTTTCTAAGTGCTGATACAAAGCTGCAGCCTGCACCTCCTGAAGTTTGCCACAAACACAGGAGAGGCAGAAGTGCTGAACAAAGCAATAGGGACAAACGAAAATATCTCAATTTTTTCACTTACTTCAGTGCACCTAGAGAACCTGTCCTGAAATCAATGAACCTGTTCAGAGCCAATACTGGAATAAATGACAAAAAGCTCTTTAAAGTGAGTGTCTCAGAGACTACTGAAAGGAAAATAACCCTGCTTGTAGTGTGCTTTTATTTTTTGCTTCTTACATTAACTAATGTTTATTTTAATCACAAAGATAAACAGCCAATAAATGAGCATTACACATAGGAGCTAAACTGAGGTGGCCCCTCTTATAAGCATTTTAACTTAAAAAATAATTTAATTCTTCCCTTTAGGAGTGGCTGGAGAAGAGGTTATATGGAGAGTTTTATCGAATGCAAAATGAACAGTAGCTGCATTTTTTTTTTCTTAAAATTGCATACACAGTTGAAAGAAAAGGTTCATTCTACTCAAAATTATTTTTGTCAATATTAAAGGCAACAAATCCTTTAATTTCTCAGCTCTCATCAACATCATCCCTAGGGGTTTAAGTAAAATGGGTTTTACCAGAGTCAGTATAATCCACATTTATCTAGAAGGTGCCAGGTGTCATGGAGGGACTCGTGGCCACCTGGCTACTTGTCCCTGCCTGTGTAACCCTGCCACCCTCAAAATGAGAGGAAGATGCAGCCCAGTATTTGTTTCATAAGAGGCAGAACACTTCTATTTTTTGTTTTATCTCTTTCCAGACAGTTGGCTCAGTTTAATGGACTGTCTTTCAGCCTGTGCATAATTCTTCTCCAAATTAAATTCTCTTAGAAGCCCAACATAATACAGACCGTGTTGTCAGCTCATTACTTTTACATCCTTTCTTGTTCTGTTTATGTGAGCAGAGGTTTAATTAACTATAATCTACTGCGTAGGCAAGAGGGGGAAAAAACCTACTCTACTCCAAGGTATGTATTCATACTCTATTACATTTTTTAACATTTTTGGGGGGTGGGGGGAGTTAACCTTTATGTCTAGAAGCAGAGCTGGTTGCTTCATGTTTCTGTGCAAATGCTTGAAGGAATCTAAGGCATCCCTGCTCATCTGCCACTCCTCTGCAGTGGACAGGGCTTAAATCACTTAAATCTAACAAAGTGGAGCCTTTGCTTTGCTCTGTGTACCCTGCCCGGGATGGCCTCTGTGCCTGTGAGGTCATTTGTCAAAAACCCCACAATTTCCAGCTCACAGAATGGGGATTGTAGAGACGCTGCTCGGATCTCTCAAAGCACGGGTTAAAAAGCTGTGAAAGTTTTCCTGGTGACGAGTTTATAAAACAGATGCTCTCGCCCAGAATATTTATAAAATTATCTGTTTCATCCACAAATTAGGCTTGTACCTGAGAGGCTCAAGTGCCCAAACAATCCCACGCACATTGGCAGAAGGGAATTCAGCAGAAGGTGTTATATTTTGCACAAATGCAAGGATTAGGTGTCAGATTAAAGCAGGATTAGGTAGGAGCTGACACTTGTTACATGAGCTAAATTTAGATCTCACCAGGCAGATTCCAATTCCCTCAGAAATTCACAGTTTCTATTCAGAAGATAACAGGAAGTTAAATTAGAGTTGCTTATTATTAGTTTCAAAGATCAAATTAAGTAATTACACTAAATTTAGAGAATTTGTTCCTACGCATCTTTTACCATTGTGCAGTGCTATTCCTGTTCCATTTGCAAGCAAGGACTGGGATTTCAAAGGTTCAGTTGGCTATTCCACTGTGTCAGAGGTTCAAAGGTAAGCTATTCCTCATGCCAGCTGTGCCCAACAAACACCAAAGTCAGGGTCCTGCTGGCATGAGGGACCCTTTTGCATCCACACCAGCTCCAGCAAGGCTGGAGCTCTCCTAGGAGAGCTGAAAAAATCCCTTCTGAACAAGTTTTTACTGAAGCCATCTGATTTATATATAAAGCTGTGCCACGTGTTTGATCATGGTTATTATATTGGTTAAATGACAATCAGATTATCCAACTATCACAGTAATTTTACAAATAATTTATCTCCATTGCTAGGGTCAAAACATCGGAGACATTACTCAAAATAATCTTAACATTCAGTCTCAGCCCATCTCACAAATAAATACACACAAATAAAAATAAACTGGTGCTACTGAGTCCAGGGCAAATCATCCTGCTCCCGTATCCTTTACACTCAGCAAAGCTCTTGCCTGATGAAACCCCTTGGATGCCCAATTTCTTTCTCCTCATCTCCCCATAATTGCCAGAGCACTCCAGTCCATCAGTGCTGGTGTGTGTGCACAGAGCTGGCTCTGAGAGCAAACAGAAGGCACCAACCAGCACTGTGCCCACAGCTACTGAGGTGGTTTGACCCAAAATGTATTTCACTATGGTTAAACAGGCAAAGCTGGTCAGGTGTGACCTCTTAGGATGTGATTCTCCATCACCTTTTGGGTGGTGAGGGGGGTCTGCTGCACAGGATCATCATGGTGGAGATCATTGACCAGGAAATTCAGGAGTTACCTGTTACAGGAACCACAGCAGAGGAAGAGTGTGTGCACAAAGCCTTTGGACAAGGTCTGGAATCTTGGAATTCTTTGGCTTGAAAGGTTTTTGGTTCCAGCCATAGAGGGGAGCTGCAGGAATTGCTTTTCACTCTCACCATGAGCAATTTCCAACTCTCCTTTCCTCCCACAAACTGCTCCCAAGGTGCCACCTCTGTCCTTCAGCTCAGCTTTATGCAAACTCTTCCCTTGCACGTGGGCAGAATGTGAGTCCTAAGCATCCATGTGAGTCCTAAACATTTAGAATTTAAAAACCTGGGGTCACTCACACGTGGGAGGCAGAGTTGCCTGTTCCCTGCCCTGGGAGGGTGACCCTTGAAGAGGACACTGTCACTGCAGTGTCCCAGGGCATGGACACTTGGCTTTCCTTTCACGCTTTCCAGTTGGAAATGTTCACCCTTCAAATGGCTGCAGGACTGAATATGTTGGTTCTCATATTTACAGAGCACTGCTGCATGCTCCAGTGAGCAGAACTCTCTTTCATGCCAATGAGCACCAGTGAGCTTGGAGCCAATCCTTTTTAATATCAGAGACTATTCATGCAGCTACTCCTTGGCATTCCTTTTGCTCTAATTACAGCTGTGCTTTTCCCCGCTTTTTCTTCATTAATGAACGAAGACACTCAAAACTTAATTCACAAAGGTATTTAGGCATCTGACTGCTGCTGAAATCCCTGGAGAATCTGAGCATTAGGCAGAGCCCAACACCCCGCTCGCTCAGGAAATAACACTGGGGACTTGTGAGGTGTTTGCTCCTGATTTACACCGAGCTTAGGTGAGTGAAGAAACAGAGTCTCCGTGTTTTGAGGGAAAGGAAGGATCACTCAGTGTTTGAAATCCTTACAGGGAGGTTGATCTTACAAGTGCTGTTTCCCAGCTCTGCCTCTGACATTGTGAATGACCTTGAATAAATCACGTTGCTCCATCTCTCCTTGTTTCCACCCAGCATGTCTCTGCCTCACAGGTCTGGGATTCATGTTCATAGATAGTCTAGTCCAGGCTTTCCCAAGGGCTCTGGATGTTTATGTCCCTTTTGGGACTCTCACTTCCTCAGTCTCTTTGAAAATGCCAATATTGGAGATTACTGCAAGGAAGCAGCAATAGGATCCGGAGAAGGAAGAATCTGTCACTCAGCTCAGTGTTCCCATCTTCGAAAACAGCAAAGAGAACAGCACAAAAACCTACAGGAAATGTTAATTGCCTTATGTTTATACTGGAGGATCCAAAGTTTCCCTTCAAGGCTGCTCATTTGCCCACATCTGTTCTCAGCCAGGGCTGGGGTCTCCCAGAGCTGAGTGGCAACTCTGAGCACGGGATGCTTGCAGCTGTGGGCAGAACCTGTTGGCTGCTTGCTGCTGTGTCTCTTGCTTGTCTCAGGCAGCTTTTCAAGGGCAATATTTGCCAGTAACCAAGGGTTTTGCCATCAAAAGGCTGTGCTTTAGTGCTGAGGAGCTGATTCTCCTCTGTACAGCACTGCTGTCCCACCATGGATGGGAGAACTTCAGACACACTCTGGTTTATGGATACACCTGTTTATTGCTCCTGTCATGCCCTCAGTTGTGCTGTTAGGTGGTATTACACTACACATTCACTGAGCCATTGACGGGGGGGTTGTTTCCCTCCCTTCATGATTCTGCCTCACAGCCATCAGAAATGGTCAATCAGGCCCCACTTCGCTGAACAGCATGGCTTCAAAATACAGAGGAAGCACTGCTAAACCCCAGCTCTGCCAGTTCTACTCTCTGAGAGTCCAGGAGTCTGTCAAAGCATTCTTCAGGAAGCAAATTTCAATAATTACCTCTGAAGTGCATCCTCTATTTCCTTTAGCTGACTAAGATTTCCTTTCTTGTCTTTGTAAGGGCATAATGTACTTGTTCCAGCCTCACAAAACACTTAATTGTATGATAAGTGACACAAAAAGATGATTGCCTAGAAGTCACAGAGGACCAAAGTGCAAGATCAGGGAGCAGCCAAACCCAAATTCCTACAAAAGCCTGATGCAAATGTGCTCATCCTGTCTGAGCACAGCTGAGGAGGGGTGCTGGCCCTGGTGGTGCTCAGCTCCCCTCAGCTCTGGGCTCAGGCTGGCGGGAGCGGGGGGCTGTCCCAGACCTGCAGGAGGTGCTCACAGTCTTGCAAGAGCAAGCCATAAATTCCAACCCAATGAGGTTTCTGAGCAGTCACACCAGACAAGGAATGAATTACTGAAGCCATTCATGCTTAGTGAGTTATTAAGTGTAAGGGCAAAGACTGCAAGTGCTCTCTACGCAGCAATGTCTGAGCTAATAAAGCATCACTCAGCCACTGCAGAACCTGACTGCAGAGCTGAATTGTTATTATGAAATGTATTTTTTTAATAGCCATATTTGTTCGTTAAGGGGAGGTGTGCAGAGGTGCTGTGCAGTTCATTATCCCGTGTCACGTTCATCTCTCCTGGCAGGGATCAGCCAGCTCTGCTCCCCTGCCCTCTGCTTTCCCTGGCAGGGATGGATGGGGCACAGCGAGCTGGGGGCACTCAGGGGTTGATGCTTTGTTCACAGAGAGGATCAGGAAAGCTCTCTCCAAGCAGGGGAATAAAGCAGCAAAGAGGAGGCTGATGGAAAGGAAACAGCTCCAGGTCACTGTCTGAAAACAGGCTCAGTTAGACCTCTTCTTTCCTCTGCCTTCCTCCCCTTCTCCCCCACATTTTTCCAATGCAGGGGCTCCATTTCAAGACCCACAGATCCCTATAGCCATCCAGGCAAACCACATAGCTCACCTCTCTGAAAATGCTGGTGAGGACTTACAGAGGAATCTAGCACTCCCTCTGAAAGCCTAGCAGAAAAAGGCCTGAGATCCAAAACCACCCCAGTGTTCAGGACCTCTCTTCCTGGGGCTGCAATTCTCTTGTGAATGGCTGTGTAAGCTCAGCCATGGAAAATTGCTGCTTCTTAAAAATATTCTAAATGAGTAGCAAACCTGAATGCAGCTCATCTGAGTGCCCTGAAAACTTGTCGAGAATGCACAAAATATCATAGCTTGAATCTTGGTTTATTAACACATTGGCCCCTCTTGCTGTCCCTTCTGAAGCTCATCTCATACCCTGAGCAGTTTCCACCCTGCCTCCCCTACCTGCCTTCCCTCCTAAATCTCAGGATTTATAATCTGATATTATAAATCTGAAATAATTATAATTTATAAAGTTCAGAATTGCAGGGATGTTTTATCAGGAGCACTAAGCAAAGGAAAGGCTGGGATATTTGTCCTCCATGCAAGGACTGTTCTTGCCCAGTGTTTCTGGTAAGGTCACCTATGATCTCCATGGGGGCTCCAGTTGCATAAATCTGGTTTTCAGAGCTAAAATTATCTCTCTCCATCTTTCTTCTCAGCTCCCTTCAGGCACCACAAGGCCTCAATTAGGTCATCCCAAAGCTTCTCTTCTCCAGGCTGAACAATCCCAATTCTCTCCACCTTTCCTCAAAACGTTTTGCAAGAACCTCAACACATCTTAGATGGAGCATCAAAAGTAAATGGGCAATACCTTCACATGCTTTTCAAATTAATTATTGTGGGTTTAGTTTTGAAAATGTTGTGGCTTTTTGATATTTTTGGTGAACTGTTGCATGTCTCTAAATATTTCTGTCATCCTATTACTGGCCAAGACAATTCCTTTTGCCTGTTGCACTTATAACACAGTAGAAAGCCTCTTTCCAATCTTAGAATAATTCTAATTTAAGTATTATTTGATATTTCAAAACGAGGATTTTCAACTATATTTTGAACCTGCAACTTGTTGGACTGTAATGCCCTGGCAAGATTTTCAGTATCTTTTTTTTCCCAGTGAGTTTAACACAACCCCATTCATTGCTGTTAGAGGAGCTTTGAAGTTTTCATGCTTATGCAAAAATTCAGTGTTTGCAGTGAGAGTAAATTCATTATTTTTCCCCCAAGCTTGACAGCAGCTATGTCATCCAGTAACCTATTTTATGGCCTATATTAAGCATTTCAGAAAAAAAAATTATATTTTACAGTTGTAGGTTCCCTCCAGGGTGACATCTCCTAACATGGCTGAGCACTGTTTTCAGTGGGGGTTGGTGTGTTAAACACCTTTAGGGATTTGGAATCAAAATCTCAGATGTGAGGACATACACAATGGAGCCATGAATTTTGACAGGGACAGCACTGAAATGCCTGTAGTGAATAAGGAAAAACAGTAGAGAAGCTCCTCAGGCAGAGTATAAATCTTGCTACACCCTATGAGATGCTGTGTATTTATCATTTTTATGATTACCCAAAAATAACAAAATAAATAATGGCAGCATCACAGGAACACAGGATCATAGGGAGGTTGAGGTGGGAAGGGTCCACAGAATTGTCCAGATCAACCTCTTATCCAAAGCAAGGTTGTAAGAGCCTGAGAGGAGAGCTGTGGGACCCCAGGCTGCTCCTCCAAAATGTGTTTTTTGCAGGGAAGAAGTCACAGCAATCCTGGGTGCTGAGCCACCTGTGAGCTGCCAGCTCCAGCCTGAGGCTGCCTGGAGCCTCCACTGCTCTGGTTACAATGCATTAGATAGTTTAGTATATATTATATATTTTTCTTTGCTGAACACTTTAATACATAACAACCAATCAGCATCACACACAATCCCTTTACCATTACCTATAGCCCATCATAACTGCTGATATTACCAGATTATGGCAGTAACTAACCATTCACATGAGTTAAGACATTATATTATAAGTTTAAAACTTGTTTTTCTGCAGTGGAAAATTCTTCTTACTTGGTAAAAACCTGTTTTCTGTTTGCCTATGCTTTTTGAGATTTATCTTTACTGGGTAAAAACATGCTCTTGTTTGTAGACAACTTATCCTTTGCTCTTAGCCATAAAATCTCTTCCCAACTCATCTCAACCTTTGTCCTAGTGACCATTAGCTCAGCAATCTTTATTTTCAGGAATCTTCTTTTTTCTTCCATGTCAAAACTTGCTTTCATTTCCAGAGAACCTTCTGCTATGCATTCCTATTTGTAAAACTTCCCTGTTAAACTTTCATCTTCCCCAGCCAAGGTCAACTGCAAGGCCAGGGCAGGAAGTCCAGGACTTGACCTGTTTGTTCTTGAAAGTTCCCAGGGACTGAGATCTCAGAATGCTCAGCCTCTCTTGCTCCAATGTTTGACTGCCCTCATGGAGGCAGTTTTTTTCCTCATAACCAGCATGAGCTACTGTTGGAATTTACACCCCTTGTGCCTCTTGGCCTCTCCCCATTTGCTGCCATGACCTAAACCCTCTGAAACCTCATCCTCTCCCAGTTAAACCCAGCCTGGGCACTGGGACCCCTCTGTATGCACATGGACCCCAGGAGTGTCACGTTGGGGAGAAGGGAAATGCATCCTGATGTCCTCAAAACCTTACCAGAAACAGAATGAAAAACTGCTCTGGTCTCACATTATTCGAAGCAATTAAAAAATTAAATTTAGCACAAAATAACCACAGACAAAATACGGTAATTAATGTCAATTATCCTGGTTGCCGTAGAAACGTGACTGAAACAAGTGGAAGTTACAGATAAGTTCAAGGTGAACCACAAATGTAAGTGACTGGCATGTTTTTTCTCTCTAACTGATTAGGACTTTAACTCTTCTGGCTGACAACCAGTTATCGATAGAACTTAATCCATTTAATAATCCCATAATCACTTTAATCCAGTTGGCTCAAAGTATTTTGCAATTGGTTTCTCTAACTGATTAACAAGTGTCTTTTAGGCAATAAATAAAAGCTATCTGTGCCCTGCACAGCAGTGTTTAGCACGGGGCTGGTTCCTGCAGGGCGAGATGGAACGTGCAGCAAGCCCTCTGTAATTTAGAAATGCATAACCCCAGGGCACCAAGGGCTTTTGGGAGTCTTTGATTTCCTTAACAGGCACCAATATCTCTTAAGCCTTCACAGAAAATAGTTGGGAGAGATTTGTCAAAGGACACCCCCTGCACCAAGTACCCTCAGATGCCAAGGTGCAGTGAGGGAAGAATGAACTGATGTCAGAACCCAGGCTGTGTCTGTGACAGTCCTGGATGATCCCAGCTCCAGCCAGGGGCTCCAAAGCCCTGGCAGGGGGGTCAGAGACCCTGGCAGCAGCCAGGGACTCCTGGGGCTTTAAGTTTGACCCGTGGAACAAATTACCACCTGTGAATGAAGAATTAAAGGTCACAAAAGTTTAGATAGCATGATAGTAGTAGTTGTAGAGTGAAAAGGGAATTTTGGGATTTTTACCATGGGGGCTTAGGGGGCAAGATGGAGGGACTTGGGAGTTGTCCTGTCCTCCTTCCTTCTTCATCCTAACCCCATCTTCTTGGTGATGATGGCACTTGGGGATTGGTTAAGTAGAATGTAACTGTCTAACACAGGTGATAGGCATTGGATCATAGCTGTAAATAACTAACACGGAATTTGTAGTATAAAAAACAGTGCCTGTCCCTGGGGCAGGGTGTGTGCCTGGGGCTGCCCTGCTGAACAGACCTGGGCAGCCCAGACCGAAAATATTCAGATAAGAAACAATAAAGCAACCTTGAGAGCATCAGCTGAGGACTTCTGACTCCCTTCTTCGACAGCTGGGTTGGGAGACAGCGACTTTTATACATCTGGGGGTCATCCTGACCAAAGGAAACCTGAGACTGGGATGGCTCGAGGTGCCTTGGGGGACAAGGATGGGCAAGGCATTGGCTTTGCTCCTGATCTGCCCCTGTTTCACTGAGAGATGCTGACATGGCTGCCTGATGCTTCTGTGGTAAATGTTTAAGGACTGTTTTGGTTAGGAGTGACACTCGGCTGTTATTTGCAAGATTTGTTGTAAACTGTAAATTCCTCCCTGCCCCCCCTCTCCTCTCCCCCTCACTATTTCTGGAAATTCCGTTTCAAACACAGCTTATGGCTCAGATGAAAAACAAAGGTATTTTTAAATCATTCTGATTTTGTAGGGCATTTCACATACTGAAAGAATGGGCAACACATAATGAGACATCTCACGTTTATTGAGGCATCATTTCCCACTGGAAAACGTTTAGATGAAATTATGCTGACCAGGTCTGTAATCACATTTGTCAAATGCTTTGAAATCTATTAGTGAAAAAGAGCATTTTATACAAGATCAGTATTAATTATTATGATGATTATTTGGTTGCTTAGCTTCTGGACAATTTTGTGGTGCTCTTAACTCGGGATTTATTGTGTGGTGATTTATGAGCCTCAGGATCAGTTATAAATACTGTCTAGCCAGTGATTCCTGTACATCTGTACAACACTCAGAAGCTCAGACCTAGCACCACCAAGAGTTTGATTAATCACCCTTTGGCAGTTTGTGAGGCTGAACTTGTTAGAAGTTTTAAAGAAGGGTTTTTTTTTGTTTGGGCTATCTCATCATTTGAACTTGCTGCAGACGGGGAGGGGCAGTACAAAGAGATCCCTGGGCAGGTTGGATTTGCCAGCTGAGGTCTCCTGAGCCATCACCTGGAGTACCTGGGAAGAGCAATCAGCTTGAGGCATATTTCCTCGCTTATTTGAGGTGTTTTCACACAGCACAGAAACCTCTTGGCCATCCCAGGCCAAGGGGAGCTCTTGTCTGCTGCCACCTCTCTCAGCTGTCAGTCTCGAGGAAATTAAACCCTGGAGGAGGCTGTGGAGCCCCCAGGAGCAGACCCAGGGACTGTCTCTGCTTATTGGACTCAACTCCACGAGCTACACAGGCTCTCTCAGGCCAGAACAAATAGAAAATAAAGAAGACAACACAGATCAATGGCTGACTTGTGTTTACAGCTGTGGGGAGTTTTTGGATTTCAATAAAGTTCCAGCTGAAGTTCAGGCTCAGTCGAATTGAAGATGTGGGTGATTCATGACAGGATTTCATCTCTGGATGGAAATTGAAAATTGGGCCCCAGTGATCCTGGGCTCACTCTTCAAGGGAGGGGGAGTTCAGTTTTGAAAGATCTTCACAAGCTGTGGAATTTGGCATGAGCTGCTCTGGAGGCAGGATAAGAGTGTGTCCACACTAATTAAAAAAGCCCCCAAAATTGTTGAAATAAAATTTATTTCAGGCCAAACTGAAGTAGAATACAATTTTAAAATCTAGGTAATTTTTTGGCAGGGACGTGGAGAGAAAGAGTTAATGAAACAACCATCCTTTTTTTGATGCAAAACCAGAAAATAAACCCTGAATTGCAAAGGGTTCAGATCAGCTGAGAGCCCTTCAAGTTAAAATTATGGTGTATTTTTCTTTTCTCCATTATTGAAGCCTTTTTAAAACTTTGAAAAATCTGTGCCACATTTATTTTTAGGAGTCCAAGAGAATAAATAAGCATTTTAAAATAAATATCTTTTATATATATCTATATATATTTCTACATCAAAAATGTTTGCCAAACTAGAAGAAACAAAAGAATATTGCATTAATAACTTCCTCCTGGAGCTCTATTTTTCTACAATTTCTACTTTGGTAAATGAATCCAATTATTGCATAAAGCCTTTGCATATAAAGGGAGATTCAGTCCAACTCAACTTTGTGCTGCTGCTTTTTTGCACCCATTGCTATTTCGTGGCAGACCAGAACAAAAGAGTTGCAAGTTTATTTTCCCATGTAATTCATGACTGAGTGGGATTAAATGCCCTTCCCCACTGATGAAGAGATCTTCCACATCTCACTTCCCAGAGTTAAGACTTATCTGTAGTTTGTATTAATTCCCTCAAATGAAAAGGGATGAATTTTCCTTTGTTCTGCTTGTAATGAACATTTTCTGTTTCTCCTTTGGGGGAATTATGGAGCAGAATTAATGGGGCTTTTTAGGCCATAAAGCAGAGTACATTTTTGGAAGTGGGTTACTTGCACCTTGGTTAGTGCCACATATTATTTTATAGGTGTAATAAAGGGAGAAAAAAATCCAAGCCAATGCTCAGAGAACCTTCAGGCTCTTGTTGAGACTTGTTCAAGGTGCTGTTTTACCAGAGATATTTGCAAAATAATGAAAAATAAAAAGGATCACTGTTATATACTACATGTTACAGGCATGGAAAGGAAGGGGATTTCTTTCAGTGGGGCTTATATGAAGAGTGGAAGCACAGTTTGGCCAGAAAAAGGAAGGCTGAATAGCTGAGTGTGGGGATAGGAGCAGCTAAGAAGGAAATTAACTGAAAAGCCACCTAAGCATTATTTATAGAAGTGAAGCAGGGCCGGACCAATTTGCAACAGTCTGTTCTCACTAAGAAGCAAAGGTATCACCTCTGAATTAGGTTTGGAAAAGCCTCCAGCCACTCTCCCACCCCATAAACCAGCCCTGATGCAGATGTGGGTAAAGCAGGCTCACTGACTGCTCTCCTGCTCCTAGAACAAATCTTTACACGTGGCTTTCTCCTGGTCTGGGCAAGCACTTGATGATTCTAGCTCAGTCTGGTAATTCCAGTCTTTCTGAGGACTACAAAAGTAGGCTTGATATTATAAAGGAGTTCTAGGACTTCTAGCTATTTGGCTACCTTAGGAAATACCTAATGAAAGGGAGGTGAAGGAGCACAAAAAAAGTCCCTGTTTGAGCTCCCAGTGAACTTTGCCCTCAACCCAAATTAATTTTGGGTCAATGTTCTGGTCAGTTCTTACCCAGCCTTTCCCATTTCACACTATTCCTGAGGGCAGTGTGGGATAGAAAGGGTGGGATCTGTGTGCCTGGGGTCCCACACACCTGCTGTGTCCCCCCTGCTGCTGCTGCTCCCTGCATGCCCAGGAGGCACCAGCTTGTGCTGCCTCTTGTCATGGGACTGGTGCTGGGAGCAACCTGAGACAGCTGAGGCTGTCCCTGCTCACTGCAGGGAGCCTGGAACCTGGTGGCCTTTACAGGTCCCTTCTGACCCAAACTATTCTGTTATTCCATGGAACACTGCCTCACCAGCTCTAATATCTCACATTGTCCACGTGGCTGATTCTCCCCTCTGCACTGACAGTGGTTTTCATACAAAGATTATAAAGTGAGTTTTCCTAGTAAGAAAAATTATATTGTTCTGTAGCTGGGTCGCTTTTGTTTGATCCTTATTAATTCCTCTCCCCAGAAGCAGTGTCATCCTACCAAAGAAAGCTTGGAAACATCTCACAGACATAACTTTCTGGAGAGTTTGTATTTATTCTGCTTGCTGGCACTTACTAATGCCCAGAAACTACTTTTGCATGAGGCAAGCACAAGGCAGCAACTCTTTGCCCATGCAATTACTGTGATTGTCTGCCCAAATCAAGTGGGTTTGTATGCAAATGGCCAGCCAGCAGCGGCTGGGTGCAGTGGCTTGAATTTTAATTTGCAGTGAAGAGTCGTATATACAAACACAAAATAAAAATGTGTTTGTGTATTAATATCTGACCAATCACCAAACTCCCTCTCCAACAGTTTCTTTGGCTCGTGTCAGTTAAAAGCTCTTGGCTGGGCCACATGTAACCCCTGCAAGGGACTGGTGGCTCTTGTGAAAGCAGTGATTATTGTTAACACCCAGGCACTATAATGCTCCCAGATATGCTAGGAAGCTGATTCCCAATAATTAGCAATTAGCAGTAACTCTTTTATGGAGCAGAAAAGAGTTGATTACAGTTGTTTTATCAGCTGGTATAATAATAGAAAGTCTTGTTTCAGAGAGGGGAGAAAAAGGGATGATTTCAGAAAGTTGGGTCTCGCTTGCCAGCCGTCCATCACCAAAACAACAGCTTCAGGCAGCAGGAATTATTGATTTTGAGGGGATTAACTCTCAGCTACAGATAGTTCAGTTTCAGGGCATCATTTGTAAGCTGAGCTGTAGCCACACACCAGCTGGCACTGGGGGCCTGGTCCAAAACTCCCTCAAATGATTTGGACAGCAATTTCAGGGCCACCTTTGGGTTAATAAGTCCCCATCTTGAGAGGAGTCTCAGATCTCAGAGCACCGGGCACCAGGGAGAAGACCATTTACAGACAATTTCTTCCAAGATGGAAGAAAAGTGATTTCTGAAATGAGGAACAGGTTTCTGCCACGGAAGTGAGCTGTGAGGTTTGCAGCTGGCACACATTGATTCCTGCCCGGCCCCCAGTGCTGTCTGAGCTAGCTCAGAAAGTGCAGACAGGTAAACAGTGTCTGCAGACACCAGACTCTCCCTTCTAATGCTCACCCAGTTAATTAATTTTTGCTCAATTTGATTTGACATTCAGATCAGTGATATGTTTATCCTCCTAATGGGCACTTCTCCATATTCCTGGCTTCCTCTGAAAGGTTTAACAAATGGCAGGGACTTTTTGGGGTGGGTAATGAGCCTTTAATTTTGTACTTATTTATTCATTAAGCTTCAGTAGTATCTGGAAAACAACAAATTGAAAGACTGTCTGTGTATTTAGTCTCTGTTCTTTAAAAATATACAAAATAAACTGCTTGCAGCCACAGGTCTATTATTGCCCTGGAGGAAGTTAGAGCTAAGATATCTCAAGGATTGCATTTGCAACATTGCAAGCAAGACATCTATCACTGTAATGAGCCACAGTGCCATGAAAACCTCCCTGGCCCACTCAGCCCCTGGGCTTTTTCTGCAGGGACCTCAAACTATTATGCCAAGCAGCAGTGGCTCTAAATGTCCTTGTGCAGACCAGAAATGAAACTCATCCCCTCTTTCCAAATGGTGCCAGCCCGTTCCTGTTACCAGGGTCTCATCCTACATGAGGAGAAGGGGCTCTGTTCCCATTTGAATCCCATGGATAATCCCATAATATCAGTGCAGAAATAAATATGGTTATTGATAGCAGGGGGACTGTGAGATGGAAGAGACAGAATGATTTAGCAGCGATGATTTTGACAGAAAAAAAGAAGATTGCAAAGGAGAGGTTTGAAACAATGAAAGACAAAGGAGAGAAAAGAGAGGAAGGACAGGGTAGAAAGAAATAAAGAAATAGAGGCCAGAGCCAACCCTCCAAAGCACTTTGCTTTGGTGACCATCGAGACAGGACATTAGGCAGGATAAGCCACTGTACAAATCTAGTTGGACAAGTCCTAAGAACTGCAGGCAGGCAGAAAAACTATCCCACAACTATAATTTTAGATCTGGTGATGTTAGCAAAAGCTGGCAGGCAGCTGGCTACCAGGCAGAGGCATTCAGCAAGAAAGCTGACTGGGAAATTATATTTTTTCCCCACAGATAATTTGTCACAAATAATACTGAACTGTTCCATTTCCTTGGAAAAAACTTATCCTGTCCTACATATGGAGAGGACTTAAAGGAGCTCTATTTAATTTTTATTAAACTGTTCTGCCCTAGAGCACTGATTCTGCTTCCACTACCCAGGAGCCTTCTGCTCCTCACTTGGCTGGGTTAGGAGTCCTGGGGCAGGGACCCTTGAGGTGTCAGGCTGAACAAAGCCACCCCCAGCAGCTCCCACCTCATCCTCCTGCTGCTGAAGAGTTGAGTATTGCTGTGCTTTAACACAATCCAGCACAGGCTGTCTCACATGCTGTTCATGACACCAGAGTGTGAGGGGCCCTGCCAGGAGGGGCAGGAGCAAGATCACCCTGACAGTCCCTTCCCAGCCCAACCACCCCAATACTCTATGGTTCTATGGAACTCAGAGGAGCTGAGTCCCTTGGAGTCACCTGTAGCTCCCAAACAAGCCCTGCAAGCTTTACAATCTGATGTTCTGCACCTGGCAAAGACAAACCAGAGGCTCCCCCAGTCTCCTTTCATTTACACATTTCAGAGCAGCTCCATTTTCCCACTGTTACTAGTCCTTCCCCCACTCAGCAGAGCGAATTCTTCCAGTTCTGTTGTTTTTAATGCTCTGTGTGTGTCTCTAAGTGTGTGTGTGAGTGCAGGTGTGGCCCAAAGGGTGCCTGCTCTCTGCTCTGTGCCCATCCTGCTGTGCACAACAGCTCTTGGGGAGCTCTCAGCTAATCAGTGTTATACACTTGGAGGCTTAACCCTCTCATTTTACCTGCTGGGAGGCTCAGGCATGGCTGGCAGTAACTGTAAGGAACAGAGTGTTGTGATTGCTAATTGTTCCGAGGAATGTTGTGCTTTACCTTTGGAAGTGCATCCGTGGGTAGGTTTTGTTCCTGATTTCAGAGTTGTGGCTCATAGGGCCCATGACTATTTGAGGTTTCATTCCCTGTGCAGCATTTCCAAAGCAGAGCTGGATTTGTTGGCTACTTTTGCTATTTTTATCTGCCAAACAGCCTCTGTAGCCTTTTTACTTTGGAGTACTTATGATCCATTATATGCTTGGAGATTACCCATGTGCCTCTTAAGACTGAAAAATAATGTCTAAAAATTTGTGGAAGGAGCTAGAGGTTCTCTCTCTGAAATTTCAGAACCCAGCAGTGAGGAGTGAGTGTGTGCTCCTGGGCTTTTCCAGCACCTGTGGCCATCACAGCCCCAGGAACATCAGCAAAAGGATTCCTCACGTGCTGGTGTGATGCCTCAAGTTCAATAAATAGTTACTTCATTCTTCTTACCTTTGTCTCTGTCACTGTTCTAGCCCCACTAGGCACCATTTTGACCATGGTGACCCATGGCCCTGGCTGGTGTTCAGTGCTGTCCTTACCACCTTTGTAGCCCCTTCCCTGTGTTCCTCACTGCTCTCCTGCTCTTTGAATCCAGCTGGGGACAACACTGCCTGATACCATTTGTTCATCAACAAGAGATCCCTTTTTATTTGAAAAGCCTGATTTTTTACCACAGGAATTTCACAATTCCCCCCATAATTTGCCTAGAAATTAGGCTGTGCATGCATAGCAGGGAGCCAAAAGCATCTGCCCTGCTGTTAACACGAGAGCCCAACCCACAGCAGATAAGAGCTCCAACAGGAAAGAAATCCAGGAGATTTATCGAGAAGGCTGCACAGGGAAAGGGCTCAAGGCAAGCTCCCCTGGAAAGGAGAGGCTCTGGGAGTCCTTTTGGCCCAGCTGGTGAACACCTCACTTACACCCTGAGTTTGTTGTGCTTTCCCAGCCTCGTGGCAGGATGCAGCAGGCTGTGCATGGCCACGGGGAAGGGTGACCTGTCTGCAGCCTTGCTGTGAGCTTCAGCTGGCCAGGGAGCAGGTGTCTGACCAGGGAAAAAATGTCTGGCCAGGTAACAGGTGTCTGGCCAGGTAACTGGTGTCTGGCCAGGTAACAGGTGTCTGGCGAGGTAACTGCTTCCTGACCAGTTGCCCAGCTCCTTCCTGCAGCCTGGGTCTCTGTAAAGGTTCTGGGAGGCTGGCAGCAGTGGGCACACCAAAGTGAGGACACCTGGAAATCTCCTGCTGGCTTTTTCTTTTGTTCATGTAAGAAAACAACAGGAGTTCTCTTGCCCCACGTTATCTCCAGACCACCTTACACCATCAGTATCACCACAGGAAACCTCCTTCAAACACTGTGCTGAGCTCTTTGATGTCTTTCTCCCTGCTGCCTTTGTGCTGCTTTTCCCCACACTTGGAGAGCTCCTTCAGCCCTGTCCAGGCACTCAGGCTCCTCCAGCATTTCCCAGGGACACCTCTTGGGCTGCAGGGTTTGACTTCTAATCAAGCACAGTGTGTGTTTGTGTGTTGGTGGAAGCTCCTCCAGCCTTGGCAGCCTCTTTCTGTGCAGATACTCAAATCCTCTGGGATCCTTTGGGTGGAAAGTCCTGCTCCAGCCTCCATGCCCACAAGCACAGGACACAACCTTCCAGTGCAGCAGATCCCTCCTCCTGGGAGCACCACAGCACCACGTGAGCTGCCTTGGGAAGCACAGGGAAAGCACATCTGTGCTCACCCAGTGTGGCACAAAATAATAGAGAGGGGAGAACAGATGCAGTCTGAATATTATGCCTGAATTTTCCATTATTACTGTATCACTGTGTCAAAATTGAAAGCAGTGTAAGATTTCTCAAGAGGAGCCATCCATAATGTATTGCAGAGCTGTGTGTAGGTGTTTTATGAAATGTATTTTATTCAAACCAGTATATACAACACTAACATTATTGAAAGAAATTGAAGGCCCAGTCTTCTCTCCTTAAAATATTCATTATTCATGTTATAGTCCTTTAACAAAAACTAAAGCCAAATACATATTCAATTTATTTTTTCCCCATTCAGACTTACATGCTATTCATCTCTAGTGTCCAATGGAGATGAAATGTCTTCTTATTATTTCTGTATTAGCTTCTGACAGTTCAATTTCTCTGAGTGCTGTGCTTGAGACAATGCTTAACAAATAGCCATATAGCTAATTGCTGTGGTCCAAATTTCTGGCCCAGTCTTTGAGAACTGATGTAGATCAGAGGGAGTGGAATGTTGTAATATTCTGATTCAGCCCTGGCAGCTGCCTCTATGAGGCCTTTCCTTCTGATAAATATTATTAGAATAACTTTCAACACATGCAGTCTTCATGCCTTCCAAATCAGACCTTGCCAATGTACTGTGCCAGAAATGCTCTGCCACCTTGTTTGTCTTCGTTTTGCATTCACAGGAATTATGAGGGTATCCAGTGGGAATAAATTGCTGTTTCTTTTCAGGTGGCTTCCTGGAAGGGCCATCATCTCACCAGTTCCTATAACTTACCAGCACTCTGAACACCTAAGGAGTGCTGTTCAAAATATGTTGTAAAATTACTTCATCCCCCAACGGTTCAAGGCCATCCTTCACACTGTGCTTTTCCTGATGAGATTTAAGGGACTCATTTGACAAATTCCCTCCTGGAAATCTGTTTCTTGCTTTACTCTCTTTTTGCCTCTCAAGCATATTTCAGCCCAAACTTCTTCAGGAGATATTTCTGTTAAGAGCAGCAGTTTGAGGTGCTTGGCAAGAGTGGGAGTCTCCTGGGCAAGGCACTGTGTGTTCAGACAGCCAAAACTGCCCTTCCCCAGGTCACAGTCTGAGAAAACAAAGAAATTCAGCTGGAGAGAAAGGACATTTCACAGCTTCAGAGCAGAGAAACTGAGGCAGGGAGAGATTAAGGGCCACGGTTCTCAAATTGTATTTAGAATTCTAAGCTGCCTAATTATTTCTTTTAGTGGTATTGAAATTATTTCTGTTTTTAATGAGGATTAAATTATTTTCAGGATCTAGGACTCCAATGGGCCATTTTTCTTGGGAGGCTTCTAGAAGAGGTGCAGTGTCACAGCTAGTCCTCAGTTTTAATCACAGGCTCATTAGCCCTGCTGCAGACTGCCATAATTTTGCTTTGTCCCTTTAGTGGGATTTTGTGTTCCAGAAGATTTTGCCTGTGATGAGTTACTATTGATTTTTCTGGGGTGCAATTAATCTTGCAAGCATTTTTAAAATAAATTTTTAAAGTCCTCTGGATTATAAACACATGTCTGTGGCTTTGTACCACTGAAATCCAAGCTGAAAATGCTCTGTCCCTCCCCTTTCCCTTTGCTAGGTGTACCTACATCTATCAAATAAACACAGCAAACCCTCTGGCAGCAAGGGCCTAATAAGGATCTCCAAAGGGGCAGGGAGGCAAAGAGAGACAGAAAGACAAAAAAGAGACAGAAAGGTGAAAGGAGACTCAGTGCTGGCGTGTCCTTGCTCCTGCTGGCCCAGCCCTGGGGGCTGAACAGAGGGGAGGAACTCAGGCAGTGCCTTCAGTGCTAATGGCACCTGATGGGCAGCTGGAGAAGATGAAGGAAAACCAATTTTCCACTGGGAACTGCACTCAGAGATGTGTAGCCCTTCCCCCCAGCGTCTGGAAAAAGCAGCTACTGCATGTTCCAGAGCACCAGTGAGGAAGACTCTGCTTTTAGAGTTCATGTTAAACATTATTTCCTCACAAGCCCAAAGCCAGGATCCTGCTCTTCCTCCCTGTTTCAGTGTAAAAGTGAGCAGCAGAATTGTCTGTCTTGAATTGCAGTGCAAATATTTGACTTACACATAAAAACCTGGCCTGCTGGCCAAAGCATTAATGGATCTGGACTGGGAGCAAGTGTCTAATATTTCACACACCAAAATAATGCCTGTACAACAACAGTGGTGCAGAGCCTCTGTGGTCTTCTTTCCCCAAAAATGGTTCAGGGGCTTCTCTAGTCCCCTCTGTGAAGCAGCAATGCTGTTGTGGTTCCCAGCTGTTGTCAAGCTCTGCTGCCACTGGAGTGGGGCTGGGCATTAGCAAACATTGAATTGCAGCTGTTACACTTGGAGGGAAAAAAGGCTGGGTTTTTAATAGAAAAAAAAATATATGTGAATATAATGTATTCTAGCCATTTTTTTTTTCAACTACTAAAAATCAGTGGGATACACAGAACTGAGTGGAAGTTTTGTCCTTAGTTGTTGTTGTTTTCCCAGAAAGTCTATGGAATTTTTGAGTCTAACACCCTTTGGGAAAGTCTGCTCAGAGCTGCAGTAGGGCTCATTTGTACAAGACCAAATATATCTTCTAAATCTGCCTGTCTGAGAGGAAGTAAAGCTTTAAAAAATAATTAAGATTTCCTACAAGTGCCTCATTCACAATAGAACTTCATAATATAGTTACATTAAGAGGAAATGAATGCCTCTCATTTGAGGCTATTACCACAAATGAATTAAATGAGCAGATACCTTTTGGAGACTGGCTTTAAAATCTGCATTCCACTCCCAAATGGAGCAGTTCCAAAGTGCTCTGTTAGTGCCATGGCACACGGACAAGGTGTGCAGTACCCAGGTTCTGGTGGCCAGGTGAGGAAGACACCACTCCACATTTAATGAGTGTGGGCTGGTACAGCCTCCACCTCATTACCAGCAGCTCTTGGCAGGGTGAAACCAGAGGCTTTATGGCACAATAAACCAAATGAAAAGTTGTTGGTGTTGAAATAACAAACCTGGAGCAGTCCCAACAGCTCCCAACCTGACCCTACTGAAACCAAGAGAAGCTGAGCACTGAGCAGATGTCCTGGCTGGGATGTGCACGACTGGATCTGTTGCTCTCTTGGCTCTATTTCTTCTCCAATAAGCTGTTCTGAAAAGCAGGTGGATAAACAGTACATTGAATCAGCTACACCTGATTGTCTTGGCTAAATGCATTTACTGAATCACACAACTGGACTAGTGTTGGTAGTTGAGCTGATATGAATTACTCTGTATTTAATGAGAATATTTTGCTTTTCCTCTGAGGATCCCAAAGCTCTGCTGTTAGGGAAACTATTTTTCTTAACTTAATTTCAAATATCAAGCCTTCTTCTCAGCAAGCCAAAACCTTTTCCAGAGAAAGGTAGTGGCTGCTCTCAGTTCATCCTTGGAGGGATTTAAAAACCATGTAGATGTGGTATTTGAGGACATGGCTTTGTGGTGGCCTTGGCAGTACAGGGAATTGGTTGTACTTGATGTTCTCAAAGTTCTTTTCCAACCTAAATGATTCTATCATTGAAATGCAAACAAACCCTGTCATTTCTTTCCTTGCCAGAGCCTGCTCCAGGTAACACAGCACTTCTGGGGGGCAAGGAGGCCAAAGCTGCAACTCAATTTGTTCAGAACACTGGAGTTTGTAAGAGTAGCTGAGTTGTTTTGCAATAAATTCTTTCAGCTTAAAAATTAATACCCAGAGTAAATACCTCCTTATGCACTTCTCCTTTGTGTGCAACCCATCAACTTCAGGATTTATAACCTCTTTAACAATTAATATCCAATCTCCTTGCAGTAGCTTCTCATTATAGTCGGCTTTTGTCTTCACACCTGAAGGTTTTTTTAAATGCCATTTGCTGGGTGTTCTATGATTTCCTGATAAAAGACATTAAGCCTGAATCCTGTCACTATTTCTGCAAGGTAATCACTGTATTTCAGCCCCATGCTTTGATATTCCTGTTAATGTACAAAAGAGGTGCTGATTCCTTAGCTCTGCCTGCTCAACACACAGAGGAAGAGTTTTCAAACAAAGGCCAAATAAAAAAGTAAAATACAGGTTGACATGGAGACCAGTTTATTAGCTCCTCAGTAAGTGCATCTGTAAATAAATGTCTCTTGTGTTCTCTCAATATTTGAAACAAGATGATGCAGAGAAGGGCACAGAGCTTTCAGCCCTGTGAGGCTTGACTGCTGCACAGCTATAAAACTGAATAAAATAAATATATAGCTGTTGCTTCTCACTTCAAGGATAAACTGTGTGAAAAGGTACATAAGGGCCTGCAATCAGCTGCTTAATCAGATTTAAATAATAAAATAAAAAACCCCACAAACACCCAGACAACCTCCTTGTGTGTAACTGATATGCTTGATTGGTGAGAATTATGGGCTGTAATCATATTATCATTTCCATTAGATTTTTCTCTTCCACAGTTTTTATAACCCAAGTGATTCATCTAGCAGATGAATATACAGACACAGACAAATACTTCAGAATGGCTTTTCGGAGCTGTTTATGTTTAATTTGTCACACAACAAGTTCATCTCCACTAATTTTCCAAGAGCTGGAGTTGTTATTACCAGCACAAAGACATAAAGAATGCCAAGGCCGTGGAGCTGACAGGGAAAGCCGGGAATGGGAAGAGGAGGGCAGGGAGCAGCAGTGCCTGCATCACCTGCTGGAGGAAGGATGCGGTGGGAGAGGAAATAAAAGGGGAGGGTCGTTCTGAAGGAGAGGGATCAGGCTTTTCACAGCTGGGCAAACGGGAAGGGTCTGGCAGAGGGGAGAAAATGACAGCAGACACAGGGCTCACTGAGGAGTGCAGCTGGGCAGGGCACACAGAGGGGCCTCAGCTGCCAAGGCTTGGGGGGCACATCATATGTCACTGGAAAGATAACTGCCCAGACTGGCAGCAGAGCACTGCTCCTGCCCAGCACCCTCAGAGCTGAGGGCACAAGGATCCCCCACACCTCAGAGAGGGGGGACTCAACGAGTGGAAACAAACAGCCACCATGCTTCCCTTCTCTTTCGTGTGAAAAATTCCTAGAGCATTATTAATTTCTGATGGTACTTGCAATCAGCAGAGCTCATTCATTTTTTAAGTTTCACTTAGTTGCCGTGAATGGATCTGTTTCTCAGCTGGGTGGCTGCATTCATTTCGCAATAATGGTATTTGTTTGACATCTGAGAAATTAACAATGCAAATGCCTCTGTGTCTTTGCAGCACATTTAAAATAAAATCTCTTCTCATGCTGAATTGACGGCATGACCGTAAAAAGGGCTCCATTACAGTCAAAACATTTTTCAAAAATCCATTATAATGTGAAGCACTTGCATGTGATGGGGTGTCTCTCTTGCCAGGCTCTACCCACACTGCCCAGATAGAGGGAAGGCTGGGATGTTTTGTGACTCTTTGGAATGGTTTTATCCCTGCTCCAGGGCTCCTAGGGCAGGCTGCAGTGGGGGATGCAAGCCCATGGAATCCTGGCCACTTGGAGAATCGCACTTTTCCTCCCCGTGATTCAGATTCTTGCTAATGCTAATTCTGGCATCAAAAATGTGGTGGGGTTTACACTTATGTTTAACAACTAGAAGTCTAGAGATGTTTAACAAGTACTAGAAGTGGAAAAGAGAAGAAGAAAAAAATAAATGTAAATTGCAGGCATTGTACCCACAAAAAATATCTAATTCTTTTTAATCCAATGTAAGTTTTGTTTTATTTTGGTGGTGGAGGCTAAATGTGGTCTGTTAGTACAGAGAATTAATAATGCATTACATTCCTGCCCTGGCTGACAGGAAGACACAATTTCTACTGCACATCTTTCTGTTGACCTCCAGCTCCTACAACCCCTTTATGCCTTCACATTTCTGTATTTTCTTTGGTTCATAACCAGAAGGAAAGCCCTTTCTTTACAAGCCATTGATAAATTGTCATTTACAGGAGGCAATAACTTCTTTAAAAATTTGCATAATGTTTTTACTGGTCATTTAGGGCTGCTGCATGTTATATTAAACCTTAAATGGCACAGTTTTATTATGCATTAAGCCTCAAATAGCATTACAAACCCACCAGCCTCACTGGAATATTTTCTATTTCCTGAAATTTAATTGTGTTGCAAGCCAAGGCAGCTCATAAAGCTTCAATAAGTCTCATTACTAAATTGGGATGTTGGGCTGGCAGTTTCAGATCACTTACATTCAATAAAATGGACACATGGTATTGCCAGCAGGCCTGCAAGGGCCGAGGCCATGGGAAAGGGCTTCAAAGGCAGACTGAGGAGCAGCCTGGCTTGAAGAGTGGTTTAAAGCCTGGCTTTAGATCTTCCCTCTGCCTCACAGGCTCTGGCACGGGGACCAACCCATTTATATCTATCTATATGTAAATTATAATGAGGATGCAGCCGGCAGAGAGTCTCACATTTTCTCCTTGGGGCAGAGGCACAAACCCAGCTGCAGGATGGAGCTCAAGCTGGCACAAGACAGCTCTTGTCAGGGTGGGCAGGGGAAGGGGGGCTGTGGGAAATTGCTTCTCCCTCCCCGTGAGCGTGGGTCACTGGGGCTGGGGAATCAAGCGAGGCCACCAGCGACTGCTGGTGTCCCCAGGATCTACTCCAGGAGCCATTCAGCCAATTGAAACTGTCTCATGGATATCAGATGGCTTTGAGTTAGAGCCCAAGGTCAGGTTTAGCTTAAGTTCACCTGGCAGTGTGATTTGTACTCATGGAAGTACCAGGCCTCAGTAACAAGTGTTGAACTGTCATGGCCCAGCTCACTGCTTAAATTAACTCGCTCAGCTGGACTTTCAAATAAAGCTGTTTTAAGAATGCAGTGTAGCATAGAAAGCAATTTGTTTCCTTAAGATTTAGTACCAAATGCCTACCTTGATTTGGATTCTAGAGAAGGCAGCAACTGGTAAAGTGGGTAATTTGAAACTTAACATATTTCTCCTCCCTAAGATCGGATCCCATTAAAACAAGGTGCAAAGTGCTACTAATTTGTCAATCATTCTTCGTGTAATTTTATTCCTCCAAGTAAATTGCCTGGGAGAGCGTTTCCTTTTTCCTTCTTCTCCTTTCACTGCACTGCTCCTCTGACTGGATCCCTGCTCAGGCAGGAAAGCAGCACCCATACCCACCTTCCTCCTCTCCCATGGCTCCAGCTGCTGCCTCCAGATGACATCGTTCTCTTGCCAACTGCAGGATAGCTGTGCAAGACAAGATGAAGAGAATGGGACAACTCAATGAGCCTTTAATCCTAAAGAGAAAGGATTTGCATCCTCTTTATATCCACGGCTAAAATAGCCACAGCAGGGGAAGGAGTGGGAGTATCCAAATGCCTCTAAGGAAAGATGGCTCTGCTGATGTTTCCCAAAAAGTACCAGAAATGGCACAAGGCAGATTTTTCTTGTGGAGTTTCCACCTCATGTCTGTGGTAAAAAACACTCAGGTAGGTTTCTGATTTAGAGCTATCAGTAATATACACAAACCCAAAGGAAAACACAGCAGTTCTGTTTGTCCAAAAATTCCTACATTTACATCTTTCTCATGGAGCAGTTTAGAAAGGTTCATAAAACCTGAGCCTAAGTTTCAGGGCTGCATTCCATGTAAGCTGTTCAGAGGGATGCAGACAGGTACCTGCTCCCCTCATAACCAGTTTGTGTCAAACTAAATGCTGGATGAAGCTCAGGGTCATGTCAAGCCACGGAGGGAACACCTGTGCTAAGCAACCCTGCTTTCCAGCTCAGACAAACAAATGTAGGGAGTGTTTAACTGATCCACCCTCTGGAATTGCAAGACATCAGCCTCCAGTAATGTGTAATTGTGTGAGAAGGTATTTATCCACAGCTCGATCATAAATTCTGCTCGGAATTTCAATGTACCTGGGTGTTATTTACAATTCCAGACCTCTAAGCCAAGCATGATAGCAGCTGTCTTCTGTCAGCTGCAGGAGCCCTGGCTTTGTTGTAGAGGATTGATTTCTCTCTCAGAGTGGCCAGCACCAGCTCAGGGTTAAAATGCCCCTATGTTACTATAGTAACAGGTGTGTGATGCTACAAAAGGAAAGATGCAAAAACCGGAGGTGGAAGAACAAGACAAATTCCTTTTGAAAATGTTGTTCTTTTTATACTTCTTTATAGCCTGAGTTTTGTGTGCTCTGTTGACTATATAGGTGTGATGCAGGGCAAAAATCACCCCAAAAATTCATCACCACGTTTGACTCCTTGGTCTCTCAGCAGTGGTGTGGGATGTCACTGCTGATTCCACCCTGCAGGAAGCTGCAAATCTTGTCATAAACTCAGCTGCCATTAATGCCCTGGTCTGAGTCCATGTTTCTTGGGTTGTGAAGTATTCATAAAGAGCTTTAATCAGTCAGTGCCACACTCCTCAGACTTAATCCCTGTCCCACAGAGGTCCTGCCTGCTCCCTGCCTGGGCAGGGGGATGAGGAGCATGGAGACGTACTAAGAAGATTTTTACATGGCACCACGAATGCTCTTTACTCATAAAATATGATTTTTTAAGAACAGATGTAGAAAAATTTAGTGATGTTGATTCACTAGAATCCCGGACTAATTTCCCCAACTCTCCTTTTTAGGAGATGGTTCTTTCCTCTATAAACCACATTAAACAAGGAATCGTAGACTTTTAGGCTGGTAAGTTTGCCACAAGTGGGCAAGCTTGATTCTGATTCTCCCCTTTCCCTCTGACATTGTTCTCCATTTCCTTGGGGAAAAACAGGGCTCAAGGGAATTCCTCACAGTTGCTGCTCAGTTGGTATAAACTTCTGCAGACACCAAAGACAACAGAGCTGCAGAGGAAGGAGCCACACTCCATCATGCAGAAACCATTTCTGCAGCAGGAACTAAAACATAACCTCATTTTCAGCCATTGGATTTACCCTGCAACTCTGGCAGAGAAGGGAAGAGAGAAGGGGGAGAAAAAAAACACAAGTTTTGGGTTTTAAAATGACAAAATTGATGTGGAAGTCACAGATGGTGAATAAATATGGGGCAGAGAATTGTCATTTGGCAGCCAGTTCTCCTGACCAATTTAAGAGGGATATGCTGTTATCTAGTTTGGTTCAGGGAAAATATATTCTGGGCAGCAGTTAGCCATTTAAGAGGCTTCATTGTTTTATAAAATATATTTGGGTTTGATACAAACACAATTAATTCAGCTTTCTAATATTGTGTTTGAACCAAATCCAAAATACGTGTTGTGAACATTTATTCTTTTATGTCATTTATTGGTTCCAGGTTCTGTTTCTGAAGGATTAGATTTAAAAAGGGATTTGCAACAAAGAACATTTGGGGTGACTTCAGCTGCTGCAGCAAACTCCATTCTTCTGCACTGTTTTGAGATGTGCCTCCAAATTATCTGGCAAATTATATGTTCCAAATTAAGTCCTTCATTACCCGTGCTTCCCTACTGCACAGCATTCTTCATTATGGTGCCGCTGGATTTTGGGGACACTGCAGGCTTTGCTGGGTCTGGCAATGGGAGCAGGGGATTGGGATGAGGAGCAGCAGGGGCAGGGCTCTGCCAGCTGAGCCTCTGCACAGCTGCACCCCACGCTCAGCCCTGGCTTCCCAAGGCACAGCTCCCAGGAGATGGAGACCTGGAGACACCACCCAGCCCTCCCAGCCCAGAGGCTTCTCCTGCCAGCACAGCTCACCTTGGCTCTGCTCAGCCTGTTTGTGTTTTGGGTGCTGACAACAAAGGATATGGAAAATAAATAGATGTCAAAAGAGCTTTTTCCAGGCAAAGAAGTATCTTCTTGTTCCCAATCTCCTGCTGAGACTGCAGTGGGAAGGAGCACCCAGGGCACTGCTGACCCTGCTGCCAGTGCCATGAAATCCACCACCAGTTACTGCTGAGGGCAGCTTCTGTGCAACCCAGAGGGCACTGGCCACCACCAGCAGTGGATCAGCCCTGCCTTTCCTCCCCAGAAATGCTTCTGAGTCAATGGCTTCTGTGAAATCCTGTTTTTCTAGGCAGAGCCCACAGATCTTTCCATGGTTCTTAGGTCTGGCATCGAACTTCTCTGAGTTCAGTCAAACACTGATGATACTACAGATTACACAGGGGAAAAATTCCTATCTCCCCTTAGACATCACTCCTCCACATCCCTGTAATTTTAGGGAGAGAAAGGAATTGGGCACAAATATTTCAGGACTATACTTGGGATTCCCATCTGCATTAAGAACCCTGTGGTGCAAAGCTCTGCTGCAGATCCCTCTCTGTAACCAAAACCAAAAGGGATTTTAAAAACAAATTATCACAGCCTACCCTGCCACACATTTTCCCTCATCTGGTGGCAAATCAGGACTGCTCATATCATCGCTGACTTGCAGAACACATCCCTCCATCCCAGACATAAATGTTAATTAGTGAGGTTTCTGCTTCAAATTAGTGACGCCAAAGCACTTTGAGACTCCCAGATGAAAAGAGCCACAGAGGCCAAAGGGTAACTGTTCCCTTTGGTCACAGTGGTTGAAATAGATCTCCTGGAATAGCTGTTTTCTCCTCACAGGTAGGTCGGTAAATGAGCCCTGGTGCCCGGGCTCCCTCGGAAACAACAAGGAGGCAGGAGCAGAGCTCTTTGAAGCCTCTTCACACTCACAGCCCTGTGCAGGGGAGGGCCAGGAGGTGTTAACAACTTTCAAAATATACATATGAACCAGAGAGATTAGGACTTTCAGAAGAGCCTTCAACGAGGATCCTTTTCATGTCTAAGATACATATCTAGTTCCTTCGCTATCTGCAGAGATGAAAGCACCCTCTGATGGGATCTCCTCTGCTCACCACCTTATCACATCAGTGATAAAAAAGACCAGTCAGGCTTCCTGGCTTTGGAACTCATAATGCAATTATTAATATTTGCCTGGCTTCTCCTCCCTTGGATGAGTGTGGGTATGAAGGAGAGAGGAGGAGGGCAGGGGAGGAGAGGACACCTGTGCAGGAGCACCAGCTCTGATGGTTGCACCACTGCCTGCAGCACCCCGGCTGCGGTGGCAAAGAGCTCCTCAGGCTGCAGGTGACCAGGGGAACGCGCTGTCACCCACACAATGTCACACACTGCCATGGCCACAGGAGCCGGGAGATGGGGAAGGGCAGAGCACTCTGCACCCCTGAGTGCTCAGCCTTGAAACTCGCAGCACCACGCGCCCTCCGAGCTCCACCGACCCACGCAGGGCAGGCAGGCACGGAGCTCTCCTCCCTCGCAGGCTTTCCAAAGCCTGTGGCACTCACAGAATGCCTCAGGAAGCCGTGTCAGCGAGCTGCTGCTGGGTCAGGGGCTCTTAATCACCCCTGCGTGCTCTGGGGGGCAGGGGATACTGCACACAATGGGAAGGGGACGGTGAGATGTGGCGTGCTGCTTCCACCGTGCAACGTGTGAAAAGTGTCTTCTGCAATAAAGAAAGAACAGTGGTTAGGATTAATTGCAGGTTTAGAGCTAGGGAATCCCACTGGGTCATATACATATGGTGAGCCCTTCCCCCAGCTTGTGCATGGAGAAAATATGAAGGAGGAAGAGTTGCCAGCAAACACGCACCAGGATGGATAAAAGAAACAGGGGAAAAGGAACTTTTCGAAAGCACAATCAGATTTGCAAACCATAGATTACCTTTTGCTCTAAAAACAACAAGAAGAGTCTATAGAGATTCCAAGATTTAATGTTCACTGCATAAAAAAAAAACACATCACATATCTAAAACTAAAAGTGCCCTATCTGGATGTCACGGCAGATAAGAGAAGGTCAAACCAACTAATCTGGCTCACCCAGAATTGATGCTCACAGAAATGCATAAACTCATGGTCAGTTTTGCAGGAACTAAAGGACTGTTATTTGTGATTTCAGCTTCTTCATCCACTGTAGTAGCGACTGGGCAACGCAGAAAGTCAAAAAGTTATATCTGTTAAATCCAAGAGTACAAATTAGGGGTGAGAGAAAAAGATCCCTGTTGTCCCTGAAAATCAACCTTCTGATTTGTTTTAGTATAGTGGAGTCAGTTCTCATGAATTGTAAGATAAACAAGAATCATGTTTACATTCCTTTGTAAAAGATCTCACCTGATGGACTTCTCAAGTGAGCAGTGAAGATGGAGAGGTGGGAACTTCTCTGTCCAATCTCTGATCACTGTCCAGAAACTTATAGATGCAAGGTCAGCAATAAATGGAGGAGTTCTTCTCTTCTTCTCTGCCTGAACTCCTGTTGTGTGTGTTGCTGTGTTCCCTCTGTGTGTCATAATGATAGATCCCTTTTAAGAACACACTAAAAGGTGACCAGAAATGTTGCCCTCATCCATTATTTTTTACACCCAGTGCTTTGATAGACTCTTGTTTTATGAGTAAGACTCATAAGTAAAGCTCTGCCTCTTCACATCCTGAAGTCCCTCTTCCCATCCAAGTGCAACTTGAAACATTGCATGTGGTTCCCCCTGGTAAAAAAGGATGGCATTCCCTTTTTTTTTTGGTTACAAAATGTGGAAATGAAGGACTGAATAATGTAAGGGTAAAGAAAATACTTACTAAAATCACTTTGTCTATTTATAGAACATTGTTTTATCTAGGAGAAAAAAGGAAAGGTCATCTTGAACAGAAACCATCTGTTCACTAATTACATATCCAAAAGCTCCCAGGTTTTCAAGAAAAGGTATCATTTATAATAACAGTATAAACATATTTTAATTAATTGCATAGAATCATAGAATCAGAGAATGGTTTTGTTGGAAGGGATATATATTTATAAGTCCATCTACTCCAATCCCCAGCAAAGGACAGGGACAATTTCCATGAGCCCAGATTGCTGAGAGTCCCTGAGGATGCAGAGTATAACTGCAACTAGGAATTGACCATCCATCCATTCAGATTTGATTTTTTTTTTTTAATACCCTCATAGCCACATTAGAAATCTTAAATTCCTAGGCTGCACATGGCTCACACTGCCCTGTCCTGCCTGTGTGAGCATTCCAACCAATTCCTGTCCCATCCTGCTGCAGGGCAGCCACTGCTCACACACACCTGTCTGCTCCTGCAGTGCTGCCAAACCCCTTCCCGCACTCCCCTGCTCTCCAGAGCACTCTCTCTCCTAATCCTGTGCTCAGCAGCAGCCAAGAGGTGCTTAATACAACCCCATTTGGCACCTTCCCTCGGAGCTGCCTATTCCAGGCTGCCAATACAAGCACAGCAGCTCCAAACTGCCCAGCTGAGCCAAGAATCCTCTCCCTTGTGTGCAGCTCGCCAGCCAGAAGCAAATGCATGAACTTTAGAGATTATCTGGAGGGAATATTCCAGGAATTTAGATTTTAGCCGCAGCAGTAGGACCATACATCATTAAAGCTGCCTCTCCTGCCAATGTAAAAAGCAAACATCAATGATTTAAATCGCGGTTCCCCAGCGGCTCATTTAAATCACTTGGATGGAAATCAGTCCACCTTGTCACTGTGGAAGAGGTAGAAATGGAAGTTGTGGATTCATGACTCCCAGGTTAACCCTCAGCACGGGACGTGGACCAGGTGACAATAAATCCCATGAGGCACAGTATATAATAACAGTTTTGTGATGTGTGGCACTGATGAAACCTGATTCCTACAGCTGTGTGTGTTGTGTGTGGAGTTTCTGCTGTCTGTGTGACTATTGACCAAAGCTTTCCCTGCAGTCAATATGTGCAGCCTCGTGCATTTTTAGTGTTTTAGAAGGGTTAAACTCATCGATCAGCTCCTTTCTGGGAGCACTTTCATGGAGTCTCTCTTCTATTTTCACCCACCAGCTCATTTTCCAGAAACCGGCACAAGGCAGGGGATGGAATTTGCTGCAGTTGGGGACACATTCAGAGACACATGGCACGGGCTGAGGAGCCTTGGAAGAACCTGTCCAAGGACACCTTCCCAGCTGGCCAGGCAGGCCTGGCCCCACCTACACACCTCGGGGTGCTCTGAGCAGCCTGGGAGATGCAGGACCCAAACCAGGCATCCAGCCCCATCACTGAAGCTCTGCTCCAGGCAGAGGCACTGGCAGAGGTGTCTCTGCCACAGGAAATCCACAGTTTGACCAGAGAAGCCTAAGGGAGGTTGGCAAAGGGAGGAAATGCTGTTGTGCTGCTACAGGTGAGCAGTGGAGGAAGACAAAAAGCCCAGCCCTGTCCACACAGAATCAGAGCAAACCCTCATCTCCCTGCAGCTAGAGGAGCTCTGCCAACTCACTGGCACTCAGACATGTCGAAATTGGTTTCAGTTTTTACAGCTGTACAATAACCAGCAAACAGCACAACCTGCTATGTAACAGAGATTCTTTGGCTCCACATCCTTCTGCCTGTTTGATTATCTGAAAGTGGCAAGTTTTATTGCCTGTATTACCTACAGAGAGAGACAGATTTTAGCATGCAAAAAGGTACCAGAATCCATACCCAGGTGAATGCTTTGTGTGGCCACATTTTGACAAACTTGTTTGACAGTTCCAGCACTGCAGAGGCATTTGGGAGGTGACAGCTGATTTCAGTCTGGGTGACACTGAATTCTGAGCAGGGATGCTCACAGGAGAGGAGGGGCAGGCTCTGATCTCTGTGCTCTGGTGACCAGCTACAAGACCTGAGGGAAGGGCTGGAGCTGTGCCAGGGAGGGTCAGGCTGGATTTCAGGGCAAGGTTCTCCCCAGAGGGTGCTGGCACTGCCCAGGGAATGGTCCCGAGCTCCAGGAGCCTTTGGACAGCACTGCCAGGGATGGACAGGGTGGGGTTGGTGGGGGGTCTGTGCAGGGCCAGGGGCTGGGTCATTCCTGTGAGTTCCTTCCAGCTCATGAGATTCCTTAGTTCTGTAAGTGCTGTTAAGAAGTCTTCCTGGTCTGTGAACAAATAAAAAACCCCAAAACAAACAAAAAACCCCATCAACCAAACCCCCCCCGCCCCTAAAAAGAAAACCCACAGAAGGCAAGAAAAGAGAAAGACAGAAGTGATATCACTGATTTACAGGAGTGAAGGGGAGATCAGGAGAGACTGAAATCCCTCCTGCTCTTTTGGCAGCTGAGTTGCCTCATCCTTTGCCCCATGCTGCTGTGGCTGTCTGTACTGAGTAGAGTCAGGACAACATTTAGGTTGTCCTATATAGAAAAGTCCAACTATATAAAAACTAATATAATCTTCTTACTGTACAGAAGAAAAACCTCCACTTAAAACACTGTTCTCAGATAACAGAAAAGATTTACCTTGATAAACCTAGAGTAGGCTGAGAAGAAACAGAGATAGCACAGAGAGCAAGGTACTATAATAAGAATCTGCTTTGTCTGCAGGTTCTCTTCAGCAGCTCAGCTCCTTATGAGCTGATTTCAACCTCTACTTTTAAAAGTAACAACAGTAACATAATTAACAATAACATTAATAACTCATTAATGAGAATCTTACTTCCTGTTAGGGGATACAACTGGCTTTGTTTAGAGAGTATTCAACCCCTGCTTGCTTTCTTGGTCCACTTAATGCTTTTGTCTCTCAAATCTTTGCCAGTGGTCAAAGGAAAAAAAAAATTATTCCTATTTGCATTATAGCAAGGGCAGTGATATTATATATCTTTCAAAAGACCCTTTTACAGGTATCCATTTGCCTTTCTAATGGTTTAAAACAGAGCAAGAAACCAGCAGCTGGCAAATGCCCAATATCTGCTCAGTGACAGCACAGGGAAGGGCTTGAGCTGGTGCCCTGTGTCTCCATTTAAATGTTTTCTCTTCTGCTCAGGTGGCAGAAAAGCCACCAGCCCTCCCAGTGCCCTATCCCTGCAGCCAGCAGCATCATAAGGGATCAGCAAAGAAATTGGAGATCAAAGAACACTGTGGGGAAAAAAAATGGTGGGTACTAAGCAGGCTGAACAGGAACAAGAACATGAAGAAGCACGATAAATTCATGCTGAGACCTCTGAAGATGGGGATAAGAGGGTAAGACAGAGAAGCAGAAGGATATGAATATAATTGGGATATGGTTTTAGCTGTGAGATCTGTTAAATTGAATTTCTGTTTGGTATAACATCCCTTGTATATGTTAATCGCTCTGTGCTCCAGCAGCCTGATTTAGTGTTATTATCAAAAAGGGCTCCTGCCTTTGTCAAAGGAAGATTACAAATTATTCCAGATAAGTAATGAAACTAAAGACCTTTAAGACTAATTGGCCATTGTGCAATCCTGTTAATATCCTTTCTTGTCTAACAAAAAACGAGGAGGCAATTAAGGGCAAATACCAAAAAATCCTTACCTGGTCTCTTGTGTGGAAATATGATTTATACACCCTGAATTTTCCTATCAGGAGGAAAAAATATGGCAAATGATCATCCATCAACAGCCAGCACAGCCAAGGGAATGCCAGTTTTTTACTAAACCTGAGCTGGGAATGGTTTGAGACCCAACCTTTCCTAGACTTGCAAGTGAAAACAAGAATTTTTGTTGTGCCTCCATGCTAAATAAGAAGCCCTGGTTTTAATGAGTTTAGCGGAGCCTGAGCTGGCACATTCTTTGAGACACAGCTGCTTTCTGAGGGCTCAGAGAGGACCCTGCTTGTTGCTGTTTTCTGTAACACACAACACGGACTCTCTTGTGATTTTTCTCAAGGTCGTGAAAATGACTCTTTATTAGGGATCATTCCCCCTTATATGCAATTTTACACAAACCAATGTGATTGGTGAAAGAAAAGCAAATCTCTTCACCCACGTTGGTCAAACTAGAGGGACATCAAGAAGAATTCCTCTTCTTAGAAGGAATGTATAACATAGACACCATTACAAAAAAAAACCATTTCACAGTGTTTATTTCACTATCTTGGGAAAGAACACCAGAGACTTAAAACATCAAGCCTGAAAACAATCTGCAGCTGCCCAGCAGAGCCTTGGCCAGACGTGGCATGGGCTCACAGGGCCCAGCTGTGCAAACCTGGTCAGGCTCCATCAGCACAGGCTCAGACAGACCTTGGGCAGAGCTCTGGGGCCCTCTGGACCTCGCAGTCACCTCTGATCAGTCAGGGACCAGCTGCTGCTGGGTGCAGCTATTAATGATCATCCTAATCAGCTGGTGGGTTTGCACAACATTGCCTCTGCATTCATCCTTCTCCCAGTCCTCCAAATCCCCAGAGCTGCATTAAAACAGAGAAAACAGGAAAACAAGTGACTGTGCAAGTCATCAGCAGGTGGGGTGTGGGGAAATCAGCCTGGCTGCTGCCCATGGTGGTGATGGGCAGACACTGCCCCAGCTGGGGCATCCCCCTGGGGGAAACAGCCCTGCACAGGCTGCCCAGGCTCTGCTCAGCCCAGGGCTGGCTCTCACTGTGCCATGGATTCATTGCACCACTTTCTGAGGCGGCTCCTTGATCCTGACAAACTTTATCCCCTCTTACCTTAGCGTGTTACCTGCTTTGTTCATTTGTGTAACTGCCGTAATCTCTCTGGGATGACTCACATCGGCTTCAGATCTTTAACAACCTCATTGCTTTATTTAATCCTGTGTTTCATCTTCACTTGCTCAGTTAAAAGAGGGATAGAGTCAGTCTAACACTTAGGAGTTCAGGAGGAGGAACTCCTTCCACCTCATTGCCAGGCTGTTCCCCAGCCTCCAGCACCTTCCTGCGCTGTTTGCCCGAGGTTTCAAACCCAAGATTGTCAAACCACCAAAGCATTTTCCCACGGATGCCGCAGTGAGTCACAGGTGTGCACGCAGGCACAGGGGGAAATGGGCTCCACATCCTGCACCAAAAGCTGTTCCCTGCGTTGTGGGAGGCTGCAGGAGGAGAGGGGATGGCCCAAGGACAGGGAGGGTCCTGATGGACCACCCGACTGCAACTCTGCAAGTGTAGGGATTTCTCCTCTTGTAAATGAGATAAGGCAGGATTAAAAAGGAGAGAGATTAAGCCAAAACCTCTGCTAGGTATTTAAAGTCACCTAATACAATCTGCTTTTATTTTGTTTTATAGCCCCAAGGCACACCAGGCTCCTCCTGAGTGTGAAGCTCCTGTATTTGAACTGAAGTGCTGTGCCTGCTGGTGGATGTCCTGGCTAAACCTTCACCTCTGGGAACACTTCTCTCTAATGGCATGACAAGATCTCTGTGAGGTTCTTATCCTAAACAAATCCTTGAAGATTTAGGTCTTCCTAAAGCACTTGGTGAATTCGGTCCTGGGAGTCCAAAGAACAATGAGCTGAGAGAGGGAAAGAGTGAAATAAAAGCCAAGTGTTGAGAAAAATGCTTTCTTTAGAGTTCGGGCGTCAGTGAAGGGAAGCATTCAGGACAACCTCCAGTGGGAATTGCAGCCAGGGGAAATTTGCCTGCATCCAGAGGAGCCCTGGTCCCTGCAGCACCCAAGGGCTTTGTGAGACTGCCCAAAGCCTCCACAGCCTCTATGCAGCTTTCTGCTTTTCCCCCACAAAGCTAAATCAGTAAAGTCAGTAAACTCAGCAAGATTTAGCAGGGACCTTGTTGGTGAAATATTGCTCCCTAAACACCCCCCGATGCTGACGTGTTTTTGCAGTAAAAATCTGCCCGTTTTGCTGCTGCCTCCTCTCTTGGCTGCTCAAGAGGTCACTCAGCCGTGGCACCTCTCAGCATCACCGTGAGGGCACACAGGCACCGAGTGCCTTCACAGACACTGCTGCAGCTCAGAACCCAGGTGGGCATTTACCTCGAAAGATCTGCCTTGTCTTGAATGAATTATTGCTTTTCACCAGGCTGCGTTTTCCATGTGAGGCAGAAGCTGCAACCTCCTCGGTAAAAAGGATCTTAGGAAAACTCATTTAAATTTCAAGGACCTCTTAGGGATAGTTGCTAATGCTTATGCTAATTGGCATAGGGTCTGAGTGACAGTTATGTCCTGGAATGATTCGCAAATCACATTTTCTTGGAGCTTATTAGCAGACTCATTAACTGTACAACAGTACATTACTTTCAGAAATTCAGATCTAAGCAGAAAATTAAAATTATTTGCTAAATGACCTAATAAAATTGAATAAAATGTGCTGAGAAAGTGAAAATGGAGGTATATCAAGACTCCAGGATTTGGCTAAAAATAATCTCCATTTACCATTGATGTTCACCCATTCCCCTGGGAGTAGCTGTAGCCCAGGTGAGCCTCACTTAGAAACCTGTTTAGATATGAAAACCAATGAGCTTGAAGCAACAGCAGCAAATCCCAGCTCCTTGCATCCAGGGCTGGCATTAAATTCTCTGCAGACTCAGCCAGGACTTTTTCCAGTGATGCATCTCGTGGTGCCTCCTCCACAACTCTGTTTCTCCTTCCCTCTGCAATTCTCCATGCAAACAAAAACCCAAACAGCTGCACTTTCCTGCTTCCCTGATGAAACTTTTCACAGAGTTATTTGTAAAAATAGAAACTCTATTTTGAAGACAAAGAGAGTGTGGGAAGGAATGAGAGGCCAGGTGTTTGTTTCTGCTACAGGTGAGACAGGACACTATGGAATCTCCAACCTGGTTAAGAAGGCATCCAACCTTCCTCTGTGCGAACAAGATGTTTCCTAAATTCACAAATTCTTTTGCAAAACCATTAAATGGACATATATTTAAATTCTTACAAAACTATCAGCTTTCCATGCTGTTCAAAAGCATACAATTAAGTGTGTGTAATACAGATGTGCATTTCCACACAATTTGGATTTTTTGTGAACTGCCAAGATACTCAGTGCCAAGACTCTGAAGGAAGGAGAATTTGATTTATCTGATTGTGTGGAGCACAGGTATAACACTGATGTTCCCAATACAAGTTTGCTGGCAGGCAAATCCTCCCCATTTAATAATTACCCACTGAAACCCATCAGAAACAGCATCCCCTGATGATGGACCGTGCAGCATTTCCATAACTTATCTTCCCCTGCTCTGACTCTTGAGTGCCAGGTGTAAAATTTCTAGCACCAGTTCTACCTCCTTAATGTAGAATCAGGGAATGCTTTGGGTTGGAAAGGACCTTAAAATCTTCTTGTTCCAACCCCGGCCATAGGAAGGGATCTTCCACTGGACCATTTTTTGAACATAATTTATTTCTTTCTTAGCTGTCTAAGTATAACAGCAAGAAACAGTATTTTAAGGGATTTAAAAGTCCTTTTTGAGGCCTTCAGTTCCAAAATCACAAGAAAGCAGGGCTGGATCAGTTCCAGATCACTCCCCAAGGCACACCCAAATCAGAATTTTCTGTTAAACTTTCAAGAAACTTGTTCTTCACCTTCTATTCAGAACGAAAACATGATTTCTTTTGGTTCTGGATTTTATTGAGAACTCTTTAAATATCTCAACTTCATAAAACCTCGAGCTGTAGCAGACATAACTGATGAGTGTATGGCTTTCTTGGCACGCTGAAGTGCTTGAAAATTTCTCTCCAGTTCCTCGTTTCTCACAGGCATTGTTACACTTGCAATTTATCTCGGGGTGAATAAAACACATTCTGCTTCATGACACTTTTTGGTTGGATTTTTTTATTTTTCGAGGCATATAACAGCAGGTCTCAAATAGAATCCATGGGAATATTTTCTTACTAAAGATTTTTTTTTTTTTTACTAAAGAAATCTCAAACCAAAAGAAGCTGTTTAATTCAAACATGTTTGTCAACCCCACAAAACTTTGTTTTACAAAAGCAGCAATCTGATAAGATTGGAGTGATAGGAAGAGCTTTTCTTCTTGAACTGGAACTTGAAAAGAAGCAACTTTTGAAATAAAAGGTTTGTAAAAAAAACCCTGAAATTAGAATGAAATATTTTGATGCCATGGAAACAATCACTTCACATGAAAAAAAAATACTTTCAGCTTTAGTGCTTTGGAATTGAAATGCTGGAAATTTTGACACTGAATAAATGAGGAAATCTCAGTTGTTTGTTGACTTCCTGGTCCCGCTCCCCAACAGGACACTGGCAGTCCCTTACCACCATGAAATCAGCAGGATGCAGACCCACTTTTTATCAGGTCCAAAATTAACTCAACTTCTAAACTAACAGCCCTTCCCTTTCCATCCCTTGTGCAGGTCACAGCTGCCTCATTTCTCCAAGTGCCTTCCCAGACCACCAGGTCCAGGGTCAGCATGGCCCGTGACCTCCTGACGTCTACCACCAGAGTCCCACCCACCTTCCCTATCACAGAATTATACCTGGGTCCTGTGAGGGTAAGTTCTAGGGATTATCACTGCACTCAAGCCCAGAAACTCTGTTTTTATCTCAGCAGGACCTCTGAAAGCTTTCCCCCAATCTACAGTCGGAGTCCATAATATTGTTGATTTTCAAGGTGAGTTTGGATGGAACTTTGAGCAATTTGGTCTAGTGGAAGGTGTCCCTGCCCATGGCAGGGGATTGGAATGAGATGATCTTTAAATCCTTTCCAACCCAAACCATTCTGTGATTATGGTTTATGGTTTTAATTTGGTCCAAATTTAGAGTGATAACTGACAAGTGGGCAATCCCACTCGGGACAGATGGAGAGGCCAAATCATTAAAAGCTCTAGAGGAAACTGGGGGAACACACTCTAGAGAGATTTCTCTTTAGAAAAACGCTCTATTTTTGACAAAATATGTTGTATTTTCCCCCTAAGACTGGAATTCCTCCTCTAATAAACAACCTGTGAAGCTGCTGTCACTACTACATAAAGCATCATGGATTTAGATGGCTATAATATATAAAAAGAAATACATCACAATATTTCACTGTGGGAATGCTGTATAATCTGCATCCCAAAACACATCTGCTTTGGGCTGCAAAGTGCCACTGTCCAGGGAGATAAATAGAAAACTCTGCATCCAGGTACCTCTCAGCACTAAGCGTGGAGGGCAGCACAGGTGAGGGACCTGGCAACCTGGGGTGTGAGTTAATCATGGGATCATAGAAAGGCTTGGGTTGGAAGGGACCTTAAAGCCCATCCAGTTCCAACTCCCTTCCACTACCCCAGGCTGCTCCAAGCCCCAAAGTCCAACCTGTCCTTGGACACTCCCAGGGGCAGCCCCAGCTGCTCTGGGCAACCTTTGCCAGGGCCTGCCCCCCTCAAAGGGAAGGATTTCTTCCCAATATCCAATCTAAACCTCCTCTCTGGTGGCTTGAATTAACAGCACAGATGGACATTGCCTCAGGATCCTGACGTCCCCCAAACTGGGCTGCACTGAGCAGGGAAATCTTGACCCAAGTTTGGCCAAGACAAGGTCTTGACCTGCTACCAAAAAAAGGATCAAAGCCAAAATGATGAAATGAAATGATGAAATGAAGCAACCTTCAGCTGCAAGTCTGAACCTTCCTGGTGCTTCAAGAGCTGGACTAGGTGTTTCTGTGTGATGTCCCCTCAGTCACAGCGAGCAAAGAGCAGCCCAGAGGGTGGCCAGGAGACAGAACATCACCTGCACATCCCCACATCTTCTTCCAGAAGCCAAATAAGAAACACAGACAAATAGAAACTCATGCCCTGGGAGCAAAGGGCATCTAGAACAAAAAAGCACCAGAAAGTCTGGACCTCTTTCAGATTTGCAATGTATGATCTCCAAAAAGCCCACGAGTGCTGCCCAATACCTGCATCTTTAGACTTGCTTAAGCCTCAGGGCTGTCTGGGAGTCTGTGGAGTCAAAGCAACTTCACAACAGACTGTTTCACACAGAGCCTTTCATCCCAAGCCCTTTCCACATTAGTGACCCAGCTGTGTCTCCAGATGAATTTGTTCTTGGCTTCAGCAGCTGCTCAGCATGTTGTAAAATCAGCCTGCCTGGTTAAGAAACCTCATGTAAATTTGGGAACTCAGCAATACACTCTGCACTTCAAAAAGCCACTCTGAGTTGGTTTCTATTTTGATAGCTTTAAAATAGGGATAAAGAAACCTTGAAATTCCCAGTATTGGGCTGGGTGGGAGGGGTGGTGCACTGGGGCCCTGTGGGGGCAGAGGAGGTGGTCACCTTGTGAGCCCCCTCCAGTCTGTGATTTTACACCTCTTGTGTCTGCCACAAACTGTCTGATGCTGCTACCCTGCTTCCCAACAGCTTCAGTTCTGGGAGCTGCAACCACAGTTTGAAGGCATTCAAGCAGTGTTACTCTGATACTTTCACGGGAGGAAAGTGTCTCAAGCATTCACCCCTTTAAAGCAAACCCCAAGTACTTGCAGCCCACCTTGTGAGTTTGTGGAATTTTTCCCTGTAGCTACATCCCTCCACTATATTTCTGTGCCTGTAGCATAAAAAACAAGGCAATAATTTACCTCCCACAGTTGTTATACTGAAACTGGATTTTTATCCCAATGTCTTATCTTCTCCATTCAGAGCCAATGTATCTTATTACTTTGCAGCAAACATGGTCTGAGATGAAAGATTCTCTCTTGTATTTCCCTTTCTATTAAACCACAAGGCTTTATCCTTCCCTTTCATTCTTCAGTCTCAGGTTTCATTGTTTCTATCTCTGTCACATGTGATTTTTGCTTTCATGTGAATGTGAATATGTGCATCTATCTATTTATCCCCCTTATCACAACCAAACAAGATTGGGGCCACTTTAAAATACATGGCCACTGAATGCTGTTTCATCAGATATTCACAGCAATAACCTCACCATGCAGACTTGGAGTTATGCAGATACCAGAATAAAACAGTTTTGAAGACTTTCAATATTTCCACACATTCTCTTTACCCGTTTCATACATGAGAATGCCACACCAGGAAAGAAAAATTACCTAGAAAGGTCATTTTTTGATCCTGAAAGATCTGAGCAGGCCAAACCCTGCCCATGCCAGCCCAGGGGAATAGACCCAGAGGACAGAACTCAGGCAGGACTTGGCAGGACATTTTGGGAGGCTCTGGGACTGCCTCAACTGAATCTTGTTCTTCTCCCCATATCAGCAAAACACAGCCCAGCTGCAGGTAAAGGATTAAAATTCTTGATCATTCAGTAGCACAGTTAATTATTTACCCCTCTATCTTCTCCCTTCAGATCTCTTTTTTTTTTTTTCTTTTTATCATGGTAAAGGGTTGAGTTTGCTGCAGCCTCAGTGAGCATCACTTCTATCCTGCTGAGGGAGAAATAGGGGTCAGAAAAATAATCAGAGTTCTGAAAAACATTTAATTTGTAATAGTTCACCTTTTTAATTTGTACTTTGAGGATGGAATGGAAGAGAAGCCAGAAAGATAAGGATGCCTGAAGGATTAGTACCTGATTTGAGTTTAAAGGAGTAATCACATCACCTAATTTAGCCTCCTAATGTCAGAGGCTGCATTCCTCTGGATAATCAGTGAAACAAAGTGATGATTCCAGAGGGAGACTCAAGCTGTGCTTCAAACACAAAACTTATAAGCACTGTCCATCCTTGCCCTGTTCCAATTTTTGTTTCTTTTCCGCTGTGGTTCACCTCCCTTGCTGGGGCACAGCTCAGCCAGGAGCTGCTCAGGCAGGCAGCAGGCAGGGCTGAGTGTGCATCACTGCCACTCCCCCCTGGCACGGGGCCCTTCCAGCTCATTCCAGGGCAGCAGTGGCTGGAGCCACAGCAGAGAAGCCCTGAAGAGCCATCAGACCCTGATTTGGTCCCAAAGGCAGTGCAAACCCCACAAATCCCAGAGTTTCCCCGTGGGTGTGGCGTTCCCTGAGCCACAGTGAGTCCACTTTGATGGGGCTGCTTGGCAGTTGTCCACCCACTGCCCAGCTGAAACCATGGGGTTGGGATGATGGAAAAGGAACCCAACAGGAAGCATTGCTGGGTGTGATTTCCCATTCACACCTCTAATTAATGTCAGTGGAATCGTCAGTGATGTAGTCACATTAATTACATGTGAATGACAGCTGCAACAGCTCTGAGAATAAATACAATTTCACCAGACTGGCAAAAAGGACAGGTCTTCGACATAACACAAAGCTGAATGTATGAAGAAATAAGTTGTGATTCAAATATTTCAATATTAAAATAGATTATATTGCGGTAGCAGCAGGCAAGATTACCAAAAAAAAACAGGGAAACACTGCAGGAATAATTTGTGCAATGTTTGTTGTAATAGTTTACCAACAGCTTCCTGGCAGAATAAGCTATAATATTTCCATGGTGGTCATTAAGCCTTCCAAACCTTGGGAAGGCACCACCTGTTCTTCTGGCCTTGGCTGCAGGAGAGTCTTGGGACAACAAATTCACATGAACCACTCCTGGTGGGAGCTGCAAGACTCTGCCATGGCCTGGGGACCTGGGGGTGCTCCACAGCCCTGGGGTGGAGAGTCTCCAGAGGGTGAATTAAACCATGCACGGGCTCAGTCAGCTCATCCTGGAGCTCCTGGGGCCTGGTGGTGGCTGTGGTGGGGTGGAGGGGTCAGAGGAATCCCATGGCAATGAGGATGAGTTACGATAACACACACAACACAGGCTCTTGTGAAATTTCTTTAAAGGTTACATGAAGAAGAATCTTTATTCTTAAGAGCTGTTCCCTTTTTAAACATTTTCTACAGACCACTGTGACTGGTGAATGAGAGACAGAACTCTTCACTCACATTAGTCAAACCAGAAGAACATTAAAAGAAAATCCTTCCCACAGAAAGAATGAACAACATGAGTACCATGACAAAAACAACCCTGATGTTTTGTGTTTTCCCTAGAAAAGAAATTTCAACAACTCAAAACATCGAGAAAACAGAACTTTAGAAACTTGAAAATTTCAAAATTTCAGGCCTGAAAACCAGACTGCAGATGAGGATGAGGATGAGGATGAGGATGAGGGTGAGGATGAGGATGAGGGTGAGGATGAGGATGAGGATGAGGGTGAGGATGAGGATGAGGGTGAGGATGAGGATGAGGATGAGGGTGAGGATGAGGGTGAGGATGAGGATGAGGGTGAGGATGAGGATGAGGGTGAGGATGAGGGTGAGGATGAGGATGAGGATGAAGGTGAGGATGAGGTTGAGGATGAGGGTGAGGATGAGGATGAGGGTGAGGGTGAGGAGGATGAGGGTGAGGATAAGGGTGAGGATGAGGGAGAGGGTGAGGATGAGGATGAAGGTGAGGGTGAGGATGAGGATGAGGGTGAGGGTGAGGAGGAGGATGAGGATGAGGATGAGGATGAGGGTGAGGGTGAGGGTGAGGATGAGGATGAGGATGAGGATGAGGATGGGTGTGAGGGTGAGGATAAGGATGAGGGTGAGGATGGGGATGAGGATGAGGATGAGGATGAGGGTGAGGATGAGGGTGAGGGTGAGGATGAGGATGAGGATGAGGATGAGGGTGAGGATGAGGATGAAGGTGAGGGTGAGGATGAGGGTGAGGGTGAGGAGGAGGAGGATGAGGATGAGGATGAGGATGAGGGTGAGGGTGAGGGTGAGGAGGAGGATGAGGATGAGGATGAGGATGGGTGTGAGGGTGAGGATAAGGATGAGGGTGAGGATGGGGATGAGGATGAGGATGAGGGTGAGGATGAGGGTGAGGATGAGGGTGAGGGTGAGGATGAGGATGAGGGTGAGGATGATTGTGAGGATGAGGATGAGGATGAAGGTGAGGATGAGGGTGAGGATGAGGAGGAGGATGAGGAGGAGGATGAGGAGGAGGATGAGGAGGAGGATGAGGGTGAGGAGGAGGATGAGGTTGAGGATGAGGGTGAGGATGAGGGTGAGGAGGAGGATAAGGGTGAGGATGAGGATGAGGGTGAGGATGAGGATGAGGTTGAGGATGAGGGTGAGGAGGAGGATGAGGGTGAGGATGAGGTTGAGGATGAGGATGAGGATGAGGATGAGGATGAGTGTGAGGCTGTCAGAGGGTGCCTCTCCAGGCAGCAGCACAGGCAGCCAGACCTGCAGTGCCTCCATCACAGGAACACGTGGCCATCCCATTATAGAAACACTGAGGCTGGAAAGCTCCTCCAAGATCATTGAGCCCAACCATTAAGCAGCACTGCCAGGCCCACCACAACATGCTGCAGCACCTCTGTGCCAGCCAAGCTAACTGCAGAGATTGGGAAAAATCCACTGCTGGCAGGGCAGGCAAGTTGAAGTGTTGTCCCTTTGCTGGCTCCTGACTGGAAGAGGACTATTTCCACTTACGCTTAATGTCTTCATGTGAGAAAAAAAAAAAACAAAAAAACCCAACTCCCAAAGTGTAGAGATCAAAATCCTTGCTAGAAACAGCTTTCTGCCACTGCATATTAACACCACTGAGAATTTAAATTTTTTTCCTCCCATTAAGAGACATTTTCCTGGCCATTAACATCCCCATACTCCTGTGCAGAAGTGCATTACCTCTAACACGGGAGGGCTGACAAGCAGCAAGAGATGTGTAGCTCCCTGATGGTTAAATCTATAGGAAACCTCTGGTGTTTAATAAAACCCCTATGGAGACCTCCATATTAGCCATGGTTTAATGCCCCATAATGGCAGTGAATAATTTATCTATGAGCAACAGCAACTCCTGGTTCTCTGTGCATTAGGAGTTATTTATGAGGTAATTTTAACAGTTTCACACTGGCTGGTCATTATGTCACTGAGGGCTGACTGTCAGTGCTTGTAGCCAAGGAGGAGAGAAATACTCCCCTGAGCAGTAAACAGTGACAGGGAGCACTTGCAAGGGGGTGTGTGCACAGCTGGGAAAGGACAGCAGAGGGAACAGCTCCACAAGAGCCCTGCTGAGATCTCTGCACCAACAGAGCCCATGCTGACCCCAGTGCCACCAGCTCGGCTCCAAGGACCCCCCTGCAGCTCTCACCCTGCTGCTCCTGTGTCTGATGGCACGTTCCATCCTCCTCCTCCTGGGTCTGATTCCAACAGCTGTGCTGTAGGAGACCTCAGAGAGTGAGGGGAGTGGAGGGAACAGCCTGGGGACACTGGAGAGCCTCACCTCTTCACTGTGCTCCAGTGAAGGAACATCTACTGCAGTGTCTCAGAACAGTGGGGAACAGTCACCAGCTGGCCAAACAAACAGGGGTAGCTCCTGCAGGTAATTCCTGTAAACACACAGAGCACTGTACACCCACCTGGCTGCCACTTCATCTCCAGGTGTGAGCTGCCCACAGGCTGTGGGGCAGAAGCCATGGCACAAGGAAGCTGAGGGCACAGCCGTGGAGCTGTAGCACAGGCTCTGGCTGCAGTGTGACAGCAGGCACAGCACACTGGCAGAGGGGGGGACACCACACACCAAAGGAGAGAGGCAACGGGGCAGCCAGGCTGGGGGAAGGAGGATGGAGAAGGTGGTGAACCAACAGCTGGCCAGAAGGGACAGTGACAATGGGAGGGGTAGGAATGAAGCAGAAAGTGAGTGACTAACCATGGAACTGAGAGATCTACAGAATAGAAAGAGCAAAACCACAAATAAAAACCAGCAGGAGGTGACACAGATGAGCACTGTGGTGAGGTGGAGTGGCAGTGACCTGCTCAAGGTGAGGGCCCTGCTGACAGGCACAATCTCTCTAGGTGCCAGTAACACTCTGGCCTTGACAGAGCAGCAACTTCTGCCACAAGAAACGAAATAATGAAGAATATTGAAAGCAGACATGTTAACAACCCAGAGTAGGACTGAGGTTAGAGGCAAGAAATGAGCAAGAATTTGAAAGCTGGTAGTAGTTGTGGCAGCAGCACGAGGAGGTCTCTTAATTGAGATTTGTTGGGTTTGTGTTGATTTTATTTCTTTTTAAAGTGTCTTACAGAAAGCCAACAGCAGCACATGAGAAATGAGGCCAGATCAAAGACTGCTCCCTTGCTCCAAAGCTGCAGGATCTTCCTCCAGCAGTGTCCCTAAGGCTCAGACCATGGCTCAGCTCTCTCCACTGGCAGCCCTCCTCCCTACAAAGTGCTGCTCAGCCAAACCTGCCAGCTGCATGGGGTCAAAAGTGCTGCTCTTTCAGGGAGCTTCAAGTTACAGCCCATCCAGAGTTTGTTCCTCAAGTCAGAAAATGACCCCTCCTCTTTCCTCCTCTCTCCCAGAGCTCTGCAGGTTGTGCTAAATTCGATGGCAGATGTGCTGCTGCACAAAACTGCCGAGCAGATGTGCTCAGTAAGAAGGTCCTGCAGCTAAACTGGTTTTTTTCAGACTGGAAGTTCACATCAGGAGAATTTACTTAAGGGGGAATGTAACTCCTCAGCTGTACATATGGGTTTGCTGAAGCCAGTTAAAAGACATTTGTTTATCACAAGGAGCATCATCTGGCTTGCTGGATTCAGCCCAACAGAAGTGCTAAAAATAAACCCCATTCCCACTGTCCTTTTCCTCACATGAAAACTCCCATCACTGTAGAGTTCTGCCCAAGGTGTCTCCTTGCCATTTGCCCCATCCCCAGTGCATCTTGCCAGGTGTGTGGAAATCCTTCTGAAACTTCAAGACCTTATTCCAGTGTACTGGCTCTCATCCTTCAACAGAAGTTGTCGTTAACTCTCCTAAAATAATCCTTTCTCCTTAGCCCTGTTCACAGAAACAGCTCAGACACTTTTGCTGAGTCCTTCAGAAAAGAGACAGACTAAGACAGGTACCCAGCACAGAAAACTTCAGCTTAAGCTGTTTGTTTAAAAGAAGACAAAAGGGTCTTTTAATGGGGAGTGCTGGGCCAGCACAATTGTGCATTGTGGCTCTGGTGCATATTCAAGCTGGCTGATATCTGGGCTCAGGGAAGAACTCCTTAACATGCAAATAGTTCTGTGAGCCAAAATATATACTGCAACTATCAAGGGGAAAAGTGCTATTTTAGATACCAGATCTCTTGACTGCAGGAAAAAAACTCAGAGATTTCAGCATTTACTGAGCAGATCAATACCTCTAAACCGAATCCATAAACTTCCCAGAGAAAACCCCTCCTGCTACACCACTTTTTACTTTTTTTTTTTTTGCTGTATCACAAATCTGTCATGGATTCTGGCTGAAAAGTCATAGTGCCCTGCAAATGCCAGCTCTAGATTCCCAAAGGATTTTCCTGAAATTATTCTCCGTTCTTTCAATGAGAAATGAACCTTCACAACATCTTCCAGAGTTACACTCCTCAGTTCCTATCAATTGACATTGCCTGGCCAGAGAGAGGCCAGTGCAGAGTGGACAAGTTCATTTTGTCACTCACCTGAGCCCCCTCAGCCTTTTTACCCTGACTCACTCAGCAGCATTTGTGTGCTAATTACACTGCTCCATCCTTCGCCCCAGACTGGCAGTCCTTTATTAAAAGCCCTCCCCCATATTTTCTACTGGCAGCCTTTACTCACACAGCTCCCAGCTGTGTAATGCTGTGCCTTGAACCACTCCCCAGACTCCCCAGCTGTCTGTGAAGCAGCAGAAGGTCTCACAAGCACAGACTTTCCTTCCCCACCTGCATCAAGGCTGGACTTTCCCATTTACAAACCCAGACCTGGGATTGAGCTCATTTTCATCTGGCACGAGCAAGGAGCTTCTAGAAACCAGCAAGGCTCTCCTGGCACACAGCTGCCTTCACAGACAGGACATTATTTTATCTTATTTTGCCCAGAGGGAATAAAAGTCTGAGTCACCTTCCTTTTTCACTGCCTCAGAGAGGAAGATTTAGCTAAAGAAGCAATGAGAAAGCCCAAATGCAAAACCTTTCAACACACCAACCTTTGCTTCACCATCCTTGTTCCTTTCCTGGGCACCAAACTGAACAGATGCACCTAGGAGAGTCACTTCCACATCTCGCCATATGTTTGGCTGAGCATTATCACTTCTCTCCTTTTATTCCTGTGGACTTTCTGCTCAGATTCAAGGTAACATCAGGCAGTGAGGAAATGCACCCAGCAGCAACGTGCTGACGTCAAAGGTGGGATAGGAGGGATGGCATTTTCACAGGGCTCTGCTTGACAGCAGATACCTGGAACAGACTTGTACCAGGAAGAAAAGTGATTTCCTGACATTTTCAAATCAAGAGTATTCAGAAACAAGGTTGGAATAATTGCACACTGCTGGGAAGATTTAACCTTGGAGTGGGTTCAGCAAACTCCATTTTCTTCAGGTTTTTTCCTGTGATCGTACAAATAGCTCTCTGGTACTTTTAAATGTTTTTAAGTGGTTAGAGAGAAGAAGAAGTTACTCTAGTTGGAATTTCAATATATAAACTGCAGTGACTCACACTGTGGAAATTATTTATTTACACCTTTAAATTGGGTGCTTTTACGAAGCTGACTGCTACTGAAATCAATGGAGGTGCTTCAGTGCATTTAAACATTTCCCCATGCGCCTCTGTATTCTTCTGGTTTTACAACATTCCTTAAAATCAGGGGTTTGCCTCCCTGTCAGGCAAGCTGCGGACAGGAATAAGTGAGAGCTAAGATATATTAATGCAATAAAGCACAGATGCTCATTGAGCATTTGGAGGGGGAATGAACTGTGTCAATTTTATTGAGGCTCTTGTGGTCCAGGGTCACCAAGTCCATTGCAGCCCTGCTGTGCTCCTGCCCAAGATCCCCAGAGGTGACATAACTCACCTGAGGTGTGCCCAGGGCAGTGACAATTGGGAAAACTTAGGTGACACCTTCCCCTCCCAGCTCCAGGCTGCCTCCAGCTGAACTACAGACAAATTCTGGACACTTGGAAATCCTCATACCAATTTCCAGGTGCTCATGGAATGGGGGGGAATAGTAAGAAATCAATGTCAATCCACCCTCCCTCCTATAGTTTTATGGATCTCCATGTCCTCCTCTGCTGTTTCCTTTCCAGGATGTCATAAAGGGAGAAATAGTGGTACAAATGATCAAACCTATTTAAAAACAATATGTTATGGTTTTTAAAATCTACAGCAACTGCAGCAACCCCCTACAGAGTAACGTTTGTATAAACTGTTGATGAAAAGGAACTTTTATGGGAAGTACAGGAGGAGAAAAATCAGTATATTTCCAGCTAATCAGATGAAAACAGTAACTACTATGTAATTATTGCAAGAAAGTTGTTCCATCTGTACTCAGGCAAAACTTTGCAGCATCCCTGCTATTTAAATCTGCAATTTGTCTTTGCTGCAGATATAAAATATAACCATGACACAAGAACAAATGAGAAATGATGCCTTGGGGGAGAGTAAGTTTAGGCTGAAAATTAGAAGGATTCCAGCAATAAAAGGAATGAAGTATCCCAGCATCCTTCAGCTTGGAGTAGGAAGAATAAAAAAGCTTAGGTGATTTTGTCTAGTGTGTCATTAACTTCCCCTGATCCAACACCAAAAGGATTTGCAGCAGGCTGTAGAAATTGGAGCTTGTGGACTGAGAGCCACGAGTGCCCCTGAGGTGCTCTGAGTGCAAATCCCTGTGTGGGCTGCAGAAGCAGCCAGGGGGTCTCCAGAGGCCCTTAGGGCAGGTGTCAGCTCAGCCCTGGTGCTGGGGGCAGCCAGAGCTGCAGCAGGACCCTCTCAGGTTTGGTGTTGCTGCTGTGACCCCAGAATTGCCCAAAGTCTCTGTTTTCCCCAGCCAGGCACAGAAGAACAGCTCAAGATCTCTCCATTCTCGTGTCCAAGGATTGTTCATTGTTTGTTATCTGGAACATTGTGGCTCTGCCCTGCCAAGGTCCCTCTTGCAGGTGGAAATGAAGCAGACTGACACCCTCTGGGTGCTGCTTCTCTTTTATACATGTATCATGTTTATACATGTTTATCTTTTTATATATATCTTAAAATCTCTAGATTCCTTATTTACAAGAATTTTCCAATACCTATCAGCTTTATTAGACAGTGCACCTTTACTCTGAACCAATCAAAATGTGGCACCACCACAGCAGAAGATGGAGGCCAAAAGACCAAGAAGAATCCCAGGGACACACCCAGAATCCTCCATCTTTGTCCCTTAAACCCCCATTATAAAACCCCTAAAATTCTACATTTTCGCCCTGTGCCAAGTTAACTCTCACTCTACTCACACTCTAGTGTCTTGTAATTCTCCATACAAGGTTGGTAATGTTTTCCATGGGCTCAAGTCAGAGGCACAGGTGTTTTTGACTCTGTGCTAGGGTCTCTGCTCCCCCAGGGCAGTCAGAGGAATCTTCTGGGTTCCAACAGGACCCCAGGGATGGATCCCAGCGGATGCTGACCCCCAGGACAGGCACAGCAAAAGCTCAGGCAGGGCTCTCAGCCGAGCTGTGTGCTTGCAGCACTTCTCATGCCACTCGTGGGGTAGTGAGAAAGGATAAAAGTTGCATCAAAACTGACTCAGCTGCAGACCAAGCCATCCTTCTTTCCTCTCCTGCAGCCTCCCTCCTGCCCTCTCACTCCTCCTGTAACTTGCCTTCATATTTCTCTTGTCTGCCAGTGTTTCACATAGAAAAAACAATCACCTGGGAACACCTGTAGCCATCTTCATCTGGGCTCTACTGAGCCGGGCTCTACTGAGCCAGGCTCTACCAACAAAGTCCTGCTCTGACTTGTACAAGCTCTTGTGTTTTGAGAAACACACTTGAGAAAGTCCAAACTGACATTACCTGGAGCAGATAAGCTGAGCTTTCATTTCCAAGGCTGCCAGCATTCACTTCTGTGCGAGTGACACTTGGAGACAAAAAAAGAGCCTTTGTTTTTGACCTTCACAACAGGGGGCAGAAGCCCATGTCCAACAAAATAATGTGCAATACCTTTAAAGCTCTCTGTGTGTGTGTTGATTGTAGGTTGGATATTTTTGTGATTTATTATTATGTATTTTTTAGAGCTCTGGAGGAGTTCCAGGTCACATGAAAGCCATCTCCAGCTGAGGCACAAAAAGATCACAGCAAAGAAGCAGAGAGCAATTCTGTTGTGTGATTATTTGACCTTGGCCCTCTAATTGCAATGGAGAAAAGGCCACTGAAAATGCCTTTGAGCCCATGCAGTTTGCTGGTACCCAGCAGGATGCAAGACACCTCAAGCCAAAGCACAGCCATGTGGTGAAATAACAATCAAAATAGTCAATATTTGCAGTGACAAACCTGGGGCAGAGGGAGCTTGTGATGCAGGAGGGTGAGAGCAGTGTGGGACCCATTCCACTGTGCTTTTGATTGAAGCAGTTTAGCAATTAGCATTATTTCTAATCACTGCTCTCATATACCTGACCTGGCAGAAGGAAGAGATTCCCCAGCTGAGAGAGATCCCAGGCACAGGCAGGAGAAAATCCAAATGAAAGGTGGGGGTGAAGAAGGTGCTGCCATGGCCACGTGAACCTGCACCTCAGAAACTGAATGTGTTAATAAAGTGCTGTTCTGGGCCAGGGAGGGACTGGAAGGAGACTCAGCTCCTTGCCAAAGGAGGTTAAAAGGATCCATCAGTTATAGAGAACTGTTTTAAATTAACACCTTTATCAAGGACAGGCTTTTAAGCAGGATCAATTGGAATCATTGACAGCAAACACTGAAGACCACAACAAGTAAACAACATTAAACATGTTTGGCTCTATTGTGCCCACTGGCTTCAGGGGCTTGGATTCAATTCTTTCCTGATGGGACAGCAGACCAGGCTGGTATATAATGCCCACTCTGACTATAAAAACACAGAGGATCTTTGTTGTTGCTATGCAACATTCCAGCATTGCAATTATTTGACAACTTTATGCCCCCCAATGCCCTCAGTTTGTTTTGCTGTCTGCTAGCTGGAGCACCAGCTTCTGCAGCTTCACTCACTTTCAGTCAGCATCCCATTGCTGTCCTTCCCCTCTGTGTATGGGCAGGGTATTGCTGCCTCCAGAGCAAAATCAAACCCTATAAACCAAAGAAAACCCCACATCACAAATCTCCAAATCCCTGAGGCCCTCAAAGCCCATCGTCAGCACTTCATTCTCAGGACAAGGCTCACACCATGGAGCTGCTTCTCCATCTGGAAAGCAGCAGAGCTTTTGCCTGATGTTTTGTTGTCTTCGGTGACAGTTTTATTACAGGAATAAAAATGAATATTTGTATTTGCAGCACTTGGCATGCCACTCGCAGGGTAGTGAGAGAGGATAAAAGTTGCATCAAAACTGACTCAGCTGCAGACCAAGCCATCCTTCTTTCCTCTCCTGCAGCCTCCCTCCTGCCCTCTCACTCCTCCTGTAACTTGCCTTCATATTTCTCTTGTCTGCCAGTGTTTCACATAGAAAAAACAATCACCTGGGAACACCTGTAGCCATCTTCATCTGGGCTCTACTGAGCCAGGCTCTACCAACAAAGTCCTGCTCTTTAGATCTGACTTGTACAAGCTCTTGTGTTTTGAGACACAAAATTTATGGTAAAGGATTTTAGGAGCTGCTCTATCTACTCTTTCTGGAAACATGCAGGAGAAACCCATGCCCCTGCACAGATGTGTTAAGTGACCAGCCACTTTAGGAGTTTGATGCCATATATAGGTGGTTTCAGGTAGGTGGAGGTGAGTGCATTCCTCCAATAAACTCAGGAGCACCAAGCATGCAGTGCTGTGCCAAGCTGAAAGAGCAGAATTCTGAAAATCCCAGAAGATCTCTGCAAAGCTGGCAGAGCACCTTCCCCTTGAGTATTCGAGTTGGCACACCCAGGTGTAATCCCAGCAGGAGCACACAGACCCTGAGCTCATCTGAAAACACCCCAGGACCTGTTGATCTGAGGAGCTGCAGCCCCAAAATGCCGTGGCACAGCCTCTCCAGAAGCTGACCCAGAGGTTCCCAGTCTCTTGCAAAGACAGACAGTTCAAGCTGCAGGACTTGAACTTGCTCAGATTTTTTTTACAGGAGGCTAAAAGAAATTAGATACCTTGATTTTTATAACAGTTCTTTACATTTCCAACATACTTTGAAACACTCTTACAAAACTCTAAGTAGTACCACTTTGATTTAAATAAGCAGACATATTCACAATGATCATTAACTCCCTTACCTCCACAAACCTTTAAGCTCCTGCTGGAACTTTCAGTGCCACAATAGTTATCAGCCTGTGAGGGGGCTCAGCAACAGAGAAAACAGAGGTAAGCCTTGAAAAAAAAAAAAAAGGTTTCCACAACTGAAGAAATAACATATCTTTCCATGCTCAGTGTAAATAATGCTGGGTTCAATGGGGACCCCTTGGGAGGGAATCAATCCCACCCACAGGAAATAAAGCGGTGCCATTTGTATGCTAAAAGAAGAGCAGCACAAGCCAGTTACAGTAATGACCCATAAAAGTGAAATCACAGGAGCAGGGCTCTGGCTCTGCGATTTATACCTCTCCCCTGGTAAATAATGGGGACTCTTGCTGTTTTTCTCTTTCTTGTACAAGAGTTCTCATCATCTGAGCCAGAATTGAAAAGGCAAAGTGAAACAGATGTTTGTCAGAGCCCTGGAACTGTAACTCTCTGCACCTCAAAGGAAAAGGTAACAGTTTGCATTTAAGACCTGTCTATGCAATGCTAAATAGGGAACTTGTTAAAAGGTCACCAGCCTTCACCAGAGCCGAGACACAGAAGTGTCACCCAGTGCTCAGCTCAGTGCCAGAAATGTGTTAACATCCCAGTCAGATCTCAGCTAAATGCCACTTTCTCAGCTGGAGTTTGGAGAGCAGTCACAGCTCATGCCTGCTTTCCGTGCTGGCTTGGTGGAGATCCTTTCCCAGGGGAACATCTTGCCCTGTGTGTGGACAGGGAACAGAGCCTGGGGGGGTTTCCTGGGGCATTTGAACCTCCACAGCTCGGCACATCTGCTCCTGTGAGAGCCCCACAGCTTTGTGTCCTGGGAAACACTGGCAGGGAAGCTGGGGCTGCCCCAGGATCCCTGGAAGGGTCCCAGGCCAGGCTGGATGGGGCTTGGAGCAGCCTGGGACAGTGGGAGGGGTCCCTGCCCATGGCAGGGGGTTGGAACAGGAGCATCTTTAAGGTGCCTGCAACCCAAACCATTCTGGGGTTCAAAAGGAGCAGGGAACAGCAGAGCAGACCCCTGGGGGTGCAGGAAGGACAGACTGCCCTGCACAAGAGCTGAAGGGAGGCACAGGACCAGCACACATCCCAGGAGAGCCCACATGAGGGGAGGAAGAGTCGAGGCTGGGCAAAGACAGCAAGGAGCAAAGCCAGGCTTAGCACATACACAGCCCTGCCCAGGGAAGGAGAGAGATTAACAGTCTGAGCCCCAGGCAAGGGCTGGAGGCACAGGGGAAGCTCAGCAGGACAATTAGACAATTAGACAATTAGAGTCTGTTAGGGCCCAGACAATAGCAATAGCAACATTTGCCTTGCTCTAATATCCCAGTCCTGGTGCTAGAGGAATTTACATTTTGTTTCTGTATCTCTCTGGAGGATCAGAATTTTTCTCTGCATTGTGTGAAGGAAAATGTGGATCCCTGAGACATAAATCTCTGCTGTAGGATTTTCTCTATGTACAGCACATTTCAGGTGTAAGACCTGTGCTGGTTCATGGACACTCCTGCCTTACTTTTGGGTCACCAGGGCTGGCCTGACCCCCTGGCTCGGTGTGACACAAATCCTGCTCGAGGCTGCTTCTTCCAAGCAGACCAGTTGGGTTTTATTCTTCATGTCTTTGTCCAATCCTGGAAGAAATTGAAATTCCCTCTTTTTGTAGCCCAGACCTGATCCATGAGCTGCAGAGCAAACCCATCAGTGTTTCCTTGAAGGACAGACTTTTTCTGTGTATTGACCTTTGCACCACACTGGGCAGCACTCACAAAAACACTGCAGGGAGGTGATGGGAGCAGATTAAAAAACTGTCCCAGAAATGCCTCCTCCCGGGGCAGCAGAGAGGATCTGTACCCGGCTCACCAGTTTGTAGCTGGTGTGGAAGTCCCTAGCAGGGCTTTGGGAAGAGATCTCCCATCTCAGGCAGACATTCCAGGCCACCAGTGGGATCAGGCAGGGTAGAGTAGCAGGGGTTGTGTTTGGGGTGAGCTGGGGCATCTGGTGATGTGAGCTGGGGTCTGCTGATGGAATCTGGGGGGTCTGCTGATGGAATCTGGGGGGTCTGCTGATGTTAAGGCACACACAGCTTTGTGACATCCACGGGGGCAGAGAAGTGCAGCCCCCATCTGCTGCTGGAGCTCATACACAGCCAGGCAGGAGTAGAACCCACATCAGCTTTGGGGAGGATGAGCAGCTGCTGCAGCTGGGGGTTGTTTCCCAAACGGTGTTACTTGACACGTGGGGACTTGTGACACTTCCATCAATTAATCAGACTCACCCAAGTGACTTAAACACCCCCATTAAGCTCAGAGTCTGACACAGAGCCCTTGTGGAGTTAAAATAAGCATCACAAAAGTGTTTTGTTTTGTTTTTTTTTCCTGAAGACTTTTCATAAGTAACCAAAGTGCACAATGAAATTATAAAACTGAAACAAAAAAATGCCCAAGAGACATTTTCATGTTTACCTTGCGTGCATTAAAATATATAATAAGGCTTTATGAAATAGGCTGCATTTCTCCTGCAGACATTCACGATGTGTAATAGGGCTCATTTGAATTGGAGAAAAGAAAATCTTGGAATCACTCTAGACATAATCTTGGAGCTATTCCAGTAAATTCAATTTATTTTGGACTATGCATGTGGGTCTGACTGAGCCTTGGAAGGTTCGGGAGGATTTTGGAACCTCTGTGTCAGACTTTTATCTCTGTTACACAAGTGGGAACCTGAAACACTTGGATTTATATTATGAGCTTTACTTCAGCTTTACATCTGGATACACTATGTAAGAGCATATTTTGGCTCCATCCCTACATGTTTTCCTTTTTTTCAATGTAGACGAGAGGGAAAGATAATGTTGCAGCTCTTCATATCCATTGTACCCAAATGACATTTATGTTCAAAAAACAAAAAGGAAAATGGAAAAAACAGCAAAAAAACTTCTCCTCTCTTAACTTCATTTAAGTCACTTAAGGTTTTGGAGCACAGGATGAAAGTGAAACTGCCTTCCAGTGTCCACAAAGACTCTGAACTGGAGAAAGTTGCATTTTCCACCTTCATTTCTCCTCAGCTTTGTGGCAGTCCCATGTCTCTGTCATGTGGCAGGGCTTTTTCTTTTATCTAGCTGCTCCTACAGAGAGAGGCAAAGCCCGTGTGTGACTCCTGCATGGGGGCTCTCAGGGCCTGGGGAGCCCCAGGAGATCTGGGACTGGTTTATCTCCTCTCCTGGGCTGGGCTGAGCCCTCCCTGCCTCCTCCCTGCCAGGTGCCAGCCACGGGGAATGGTGCCAAAATTCAATGAGGGGCCCCGGGGTCCAGCAGCAAGGGCTATGAATTTTAACGTGCAATTCCTGTTGCTTGAGACTGTTTCATTAGAGATGGAGTTTTTTAATAGAGATGCCATGGGCAGGAGATGCAATTATCAGCAGCTCAGCCCAAGTGAGCAGAAGTGGGAGTGTTACTGCAGCCTGGTTTGTACAGAAAAAAAAAAAATGGACAGGAGATGTAGGAACTAGTTACTTTTGCATTTTTTAAATAAATTTTATGCTTTGACTCAGACAAGGAGGTTCTGCCTCCTTTTGCCAGTCAAAGAATTTCATCCCTAGAGGTTGATGTATCTCAACCAAAAAGTGGAAGCTAAGCCCATCAACACCCCATTAATGTATTAAAGTTTATTTCTCTTTGCTGGATGCAGTTGACAATTATTCTTGATCTCAAGATAACGAGTTTGGGTGAATGCTCCCCTTTACAGTGGTTACCCCAAAAAGCTCTCAGCTCCCTTTAGGGCGGCAGTTTCCTACAAACCCTCCACCAATTGCACAAATATAATTGCTTTTCCAGCAGGGGGGCTGTTGGGGAGAGCTGGCTGTGCTGCCAGGTGTCTGAAGATCTGAATATATTGCCATGGTTCAGACCCAATGTGATTATGCAAAGCAGAGCTCTGTGCCTGTCTGGGAGTGCAGGTGGGTGTGGAGAGGAACCGAGCGCAGGAGCCTTCCCTGGAACGTGACTGCCTTTCCTAAGAGAGTGAAAAATTCCTGCTGTCAAGCAAATGCTCACAGAGTGCTAATGGAAAGTGGAATCTGAGCAGAAATTAAGGTTCAACCAGATTGCACAGGCTGGATCTTTAGTTGGTATAAATCTGTGCCTACAGTGGATCTGACTGCAAGTCTCCTCCAGGCTCGGCTCATCCATCCCGGGCTGTTCCTTCCACGTGCACAGCAGCACAGAGGCTGGATGGAAATCTCACAACCAGGACCCACCCCATTATCATGCTGCCTGTGGACATGGCTCCAAAAATGAAGTGCTCTGTATCTCTCAGAGCAGCCTGGAGTTGATGAAAGCAAAGGCTCCTTCCCAGCCCGTGCTCACCCTCATGAACAAACCAGAGCTGGGACAGGTTTTATGGAATAGGTTTGTTTCCTTTTCATATTTCTTCCTTCTCCACTCCCTCTCTCACTACAAATATGCCTTGGTGGGACTAACATAACAATGACAACTCCAGAAAGTGTGGAGTTGAGAAGTCCATGATACTTCAGGGGAGACAGTGAGAGGCAGAGCAAAGTGTGAGGAGGGGGTGGGTCCAAGGAGGCCACACTAATAACAGATCCCTCTCAGCAGCTGTGCTTTGATAAAAAGTGACTTCCCAAAATCTCCCCTTTGCTGAGACACCAGCTTTTCGTGCTGGAGGATGTGACAGCCCATAAAAACGAGAGGGAAGGGGAACACCCCAGGAGCTGAGAGAGGCAGAGCAGCAGCAGCCTGAGAGGTGTGAAGTGAGTGCAAGAGGCCAGCCAGAGGAGAGGAGATGGGCTGCGATCTGCCAGGACACTCTGTGATTTCATGGAACACTCGCTCCGATGTGCAACCCCCTGCCAGTGGTGCCACGGGGTGCCTGCTGCTCCTGGGAATTGCACACGGGCAGGTGGCAAAGGAGGCACAGGGAGGGAGGAGCAGGATGAGAGTGGGGCAGCTCTGGGGTCCGGGCAGTGGGCCACACATGGGAGGAGGTGGGTGTCCCTGCACTGTTTGAAGTGAGTTGTTTTGTGGAAATGGAGAAAGGGAGAGGTGGAAAAAACATGTCAGGGATGCACCAGCAGCAATCAGCAAGAGGGAGCAGTAAATAACTCAGGTAAAGCTTGCCAGGAGCCCTGAGCTCTGGCTGGACAGAGCTGGGGGCATGCAAGCCCTCTTCAGAAAGTGTGCCTGGTTTCCCAGAAGCCAGATTATTTAAAAATACTCCCCCTGGCCCTCCATGGGCCCTCCATAGCCCCATTTCTGTGTATAGGCAGCACCTCACTCCAAGTGGAGAGGGCACCATTAAAGGCATTTACTGAACCAGGAGAGACAAAACCAAAAGGAGACAGTGGGGGACTGCAGAGTACAGCTCAAGGGTCTGCCTGGGACCAGCCCATTGCAGTCCCAGTGGGAAAGAATTGGGATTGAACTCTGGGGCCATAGCACCATCCCCTAAGGCTGTTACTGCCTAATGTCCCAATTTAGAAATTACTGGAACAAACCCTGGCTCCTCACCTCCAAATAGGAGTGAAAAGATCATTTTGACCACCTGATGACTGGCTTAGAAACAAATCATTTTTAGAAAGCTTTCCAGGGTCAATAAAGATGAGGCATTCAGTGAAGGGATAGAGGATGAAATCCTGGCGCCTCAAGGGTTAATGGAATCTTTGCACAGTGCTCTGGAGAGCCAGGATTTCATGCTGTATTTCCAGGGTGTGAAATAGTGTCTCATTATTTTCCTGATACAAACACCACAGCACACAGCTAACAGCAGCCAGGAAATGGTTCTTAGTGGATACTGACCATAAAGAAAAGCGAAATAAATGCTTATTTTCCTTTAGGCATGCAGACAAGCCATAAGCATTCAGCCAGCTGAGACTCCACTCTCTCACAAATGTCAATGAACACACCATGCCCATTTGTAACCCAGTCACTGCCCTTTGCTCTGAATTTCCTCTGCTCCCACTGACCAGTGCACTCCCCCAGCCCTGTTCCACTTCCACAGTGCTCCAGGGCACTCACCCAGCTGGGACTCTCGCTCCAGCCCTTTTGGCTGGATACAAATTAAAGAAACTTTAAATTCTTATCTCTTCAAGACTTTTAATTTTTTTTTTTCTGTGGACAGCTCTGGAAAGAAACCTTGACCTGGGCAGACCCCTGAAGAGAGGGATCAAACCTGAGAGAGACAAGTCTGGGAACCCTCTCCAAGTTATCCAAGCTTCCTTCCTAGCCAGTGGGTACTCTACCTCTGTCAGCCCCGTTTGGATATTTAGCTTTTGATATTTATTTATGAATAAGTATTTGTAAATTGCTTTGTCCTGCTTTACAAATCCAGAATGCCAAGAGCTATGCACAAGTCCTTTTAGATTTAAATACTTTTTTGCACCCTGCTTACTCTGACAGGTCTCTGGGTGCTGCCGTGGAGGTGTGAATGGACTTGTTCTCACAGCACCATTTCAGGGAGGTATCATTAGCCCCCCTTCACCTGACACACCAAAGGACAGGGCCAGGGGATGTCTGAGGCAAAACAGCACAGAAACCCCAGTGCCACACTCTATATATTCAATGGATGTGCATTAATGCAAAATTAATGGGGATCCATCACTGCACAGTGGCATTTGCTAATAGTGCCTTATAAGCTAATAAATAATACACAACACTAAAACAAACATGATTTTGAAGGCTGAAATCCCTTCTAGTGACAATAGCTTCTGCCAGTAAAGAATTTGGCTCTCTAATTCCAAATAAACACAATTAAAGTACTATAACAAAATAAGGAACCGACAGCTCAGCTTCTGAGATTGGACTGCCCACATTTAAATACAGGTTAGAGTGAATAAATTTGGTTGTGAAGGATTCCTTGTCTTGTGGTACTCTCAGGAAACACAAAGAGAAGAAGGGAGGAGATAGATAATGTCACTGTGACACAGAGAGGGAACACAGCAACACACACAACCGGGGTTCAGGCAGAGAAGAAGAGAAGAACTCTCCAGTTTATTGCTGCCCTCGTATCTCTCAGTTTCTGGACAGTGATCAGAGATTGGACAGAGAAGTTCCCACCTCTCCATCTCCACTGCTCACTTGAGAAGTCCATCAGGTGAGATCTTTTACAAAGGGATGTAAACATGATTCTTGTTTATCTTACAATTCATGAGAACTGACTCCATTATACTAAAACAAATCAGAAGGTTTATTTTCAGGGACAACAAGAGAAAATGCAAGTTCCTGGAGGGTTGTGTGTGTTTTATCCCTCCAAGCTCCAAACCTGGTCATATTCCCACAGCAGTTATCCCAACCCAGCCTGGCCACGAGCATTCCACAGCTCCAGGTGTTACCTGACCCCAAAGAGAGCTCCCAGCCCCTCGTGTCCCCCTGTCTGAGCATCCCCAGGAGCCCTGGGTGCTGGGTGGGCTCTGTGCCCCCGGGGGCCCTGCGGGTTCACAGTCCCTCTCAGCACAGATCCCCCTCCCACACCAGCACCTCCAGTGCAGCTGAAACCAGCCCTCAGCCTTTGCAGCAGCAAAGACCTTGCAAATCTCCATTTTCCATGCATTGCATTTTCCCAAATGCACGGAGGGACATGCCTGATGTAGTTTCAAGACAGGAAAATCCCCAGTAGGGGTTTCAAATCCCAGCTCAAAAGCAAGGAGCACCTTCTAAAAGGAGAGACTGCTGGAGGGTTTTTTTCTGTTAGAGGGAGTCAAACAACATTTTTCTTTATCCTCTTTCTTAGAAAATAAAAATCCTGTTGCCTGAACTCTCCTAACCAAGTCAGTGGAGGCAGGGACCTGCTGTGAGAAATTGCAACCCAAATACTTTGAATGTGGCAGAAGCACAAGGAGTTTGCAGTGAGATGTGTTTGGGGCTCAGTGACAGCAACAACCCCTCATGAGGAAGTGCTGAACAGTGGATGGATACAGGAAGAAATAAAATTAAAGAATGATTTTATCAGTGATTTTAAGGAGTATGAAATGTTTCATCTAAAAGGAGGGATGTGGTTGAATCTAGAGTTGTAAACAAATTAATTAAATTAGTTATTACATTAAAAAAAAAAAAAAAAAACAAACAACTAAAGAAACTACAGATGACATAACCTTCAGCTGAGCCAGTGCCCAGCTGTTTGTATTTGACTTTTAAATAACAAAAATCTCTATGTAAAACTTGTTCCCACATTCAGGTACAAATTTCAGCCCAAAGATCATCTCCTGACACGTAATTAGGTGAACTGAGGACAGCAATGCTTCCACCGATTGAAAGGGCACAGGAAGGGAAAGCAATACCATTATTCCAGTATGGAGAGGGAAGAGGGTGAGACATGGCAGGTGCTGCAGGTGGACTGGAGTGGCCCCAAAAGGAGTCACAGCCCCCTTCATTCCATGGCAACTCACAGCTGGCAGATGTTGTGAGTGCCGTGGCACACCCAGAGCTGTTGGGTTCTTCTGCTACAAAGGGGAAGAGAAAGGTCAGAATGTTTTCAGGGAACAGCTGTGAATGGAAATGTTAAAAAAATCAGATTAAACTTTGCAACGAGATTCTTCCCTGTGAGGGTGGGCAGGCCCTGGCACAGGGTGCCCAGAGCAGCTGGGGCTGCCCCTGGATCCCTGGCAGTGCCCAAGGCCAGGATGGATGGGGCTGGGAGCAGCCTGGGACAGTGGGAGGGGTCCCTGCCATGGCAGGGGTAGGACTGGACTGAAATTTGAAAAACCCAGGGTTTGTGCCTTAGCTCAAAGGGATCTCTCAGGGCCCATCAGCAGCCAGTGGAGTCCCATGACAAACACAGATATACAGCCCAGTTTGCTGACATGACCTTATTCAGTGAATATTTTATAATCCCAGCATTATTTGTGCCACTCTTCTGACTCTGACCTTAATAAATCCCACATCCCATATTTAAGCCTACAGCTTATCAATCATCTTAAAGGTCTTTTGCAACCTAAATGATTCTATGATAAATGCAATCAAAACTGAGCTACATCCCTGGACATGCAACGATCTGGTCTCCTGGAGTGGTTGTCTTTAAATGAAACTTAAGTTTAATACTGTACTTATTTTTCATGCAAAATTATGCCACTGTTTTACAAAAAAAAAGTCTGGCCTAGCAGCTCTGCCTCAAAGTAGCTGATGGTGGTTAGATCTGTGGATAAAAGATAAAGCTAAAAGACAGCTTGAAACTAGGGAAAAAAAAAAAAAAGAAAGAAAGAAAGCAAGAAGATAAAATGCTTCAGACTAGTGTCCACAGAACTCTTAAGACCCAACTCTGCCTAGAAATGCCAAACTGACTTAAATTGGAGGATCACATCGTAATCCCACATAATTAATGTTTGTCTTCCTGCTGTAAACTGCCAGATTATCATTAGTCCATCTTTTGTATTTCCAGGAGAAACTCATTACTCAGGGAGTGAAACGTCGGGAAATTGTTTACAATTACGCTGCCGAGAGCAGTAGGCTAATTCCATCTGCTAATTAGCCCCCCTCACATAAGTGTAGGTAGAGAGCTATAAATAATAGCGGCAGTGTGTGCTCTGCAGCGCCGGCAGCTGCCCCCTCTGGCGGCCTCCAGATGGGATTTTACCACGGGAAAGGCTCCCAAAAATCCCTCTTTGCCTGCAAAGAGCAGCGAGTAGCAAGGCAGGTATTTCTCAGCTGCTTTCTGCATCAGACACTTTGTGTGCTGATGCTGTCCAGCCTGTTCCGACACTGCTGGGTGCGAGCTGCTCCTGCCAAGGGGTTGTGGGGGAGGAAAAAATCCCTTTTTTTTTTCCTTTTTTTAACCTGGAAGGTGTTGTGCAGGTTCCAGGCAGGAGTTACCTGTGATCAGCTCAGTTGGTGAAAGAGTGGGGCTAAAACACGAGGGTTGAGAGCTGGATCTGATGATCCTTATGGGTCCCTTCCAACTCAGAGTGTTCTGTGATCTGGAAATAAAGACTAAATGTTTCAACTGGATTTTAGAAATTAAAAAAAAAAAAAAAAAAAAAAAAAAAAAAAAAAAAAACCCACAAAAAAAAAAATAACAAAAAACCAAACAAACAAAAAAAAAAATAAAAAAAACCCACCAAACAGTGACACTGTAGAATCATAGAATGATGAAATAGTTTGGATTAGAAGGGACCCTAAAGATCCTCTGATGTGTGCAAGGACACCTTCCACTACAGCAGTCTGTAATGGATTTTGTGCTGTTGGTGTCTCCAGACCCCTTAACTCAACCACAGCCCCAGGCTGGGGAGTTGCACACTCCTTGGTACTTGGCAGTTTGCAGCTTCCACGACCAGAGGTTGAATTCCACATTCATTAAAGATCAGACTTGGGCAAAATCAGAACACAAGAAGAAAAAATTCCTGCCTCCCTTTAGCTCGGTGAGCTAAATAAAAGGCAGGGCTGGCCCATGCAAGCTAACATAATCTGTGTTATTTTATTTTAATCTGATTTCCACAAACCTACAGCATTTCTGTGCTGCCTCTTTGCTTTCCCTCCATGAATCTTGTCCTTGTCCACACAGTAACCTTCACATAGCAGGGACTCTGTAATGCACACCCCAGACAGCTCCTTGGTGATTTGGGGATTGTCTGGAGATTTATGTGGGAATTAAAACAAGCCTGACTGGTGCTATTTTAAATATGGAGATGGAAATACTTTCCTCAGGAAAATGTTCCAGGTTGTGGGCCTTCCATGGAGAAAAGCAGGTTAAGAAAAGTCCACCTGGGATCCGAGGGAGCCTTCCTGTGGTGCTGTAAAGAGCCAGGACTTTCCCAGGATGCTGGGTGCCTCTCAAGGCCTCGGTGCCTAGAAAAGAAGACTGCAAAGCCCACGTTCTCCCTTGGATATGGCTGACAAATGGCACCTGTTTGGGGAAAATAGAAAAAGAATAGTGCACAACTGAAATGTAATCTTTTAGTCTAAGCCAGCATTTATTTCATGTCAGGTTTCCTTTGTCAGTGACTTCAGCGATGTCTGGGAAGTTAGAGAGGGAAGGTGAATGATGCTGTAACACCAAGGTGTACACTAAAAAAAGAAGCCCAAGAATGTTTTTTCTTAAGGAATTGAAATATGCAGAAAGAAACAGCTGCCATCCTAAACCGCTTTAAATATCAGTCACATCATTAACCACTTATTTTTATTGTGTTTTCCTGTGGTTTTCAGTTTGCACACTTTGCCACAGCCAGAATTTCCTGAAAAGAGCACGGAATCGGCCAACTGATTCAGCCAAACAGTCTCAGATGCTGGAGTCCTTATTACAATGTTCCCAGCACCAACTGCCTGGAACCATTTAATAAGATGGAATTGCTGTTTGAATGACACATATAATCAAAATTTTCATTTGTTTTCAGAAAGAAAATCCATCTAATCTCCAGCAGAAGAGAATGGAACTGGTTTGGGGCAGGCAGACTATGTTCCACTATCAATTTAGATGCAATTCAAAATATAGGATTTGCCTTAATGGATTGTCAGGCCTTAATATAGAGGGAGAACGAAGGTATAAGAAGGGTTATTGAATAAGAAAGAAAGACTTTATTAAAAGACAACAAAAAAATAAGAGAGGGAATATAAAAGGTATATTTTTATGGCTGAAACCAGGAACTATTACATATGGTGGGATTTTTCAAAACCCTTCGGTCACTTGTTATATCCAGACCATTTTCCTGCTGTAGCAGAAATGTTCCCTGTAGTCCATGATCCAATTTGCCAGGCAGTTTTCAATGACCCATGAAAGACATTAAAACAGTCCCTACATGGTTATTACATCACTCCAGTCTCCAAGATGAGATCATATAATTTTCATTACAGGGGAAACCCTCCATCCAAAGTGGCTTGCTTGGACAAGCAGCCAAAAGGAAGAAGTTTATTGCTTTTCCTGCTAGTTTAAAATCTGTAACAGTGATTGTTCCCATCTTGGTACTTTGACTTTTCCTCCTCATTGTCATTCCCCAAGGAAATCTGGCTTCTTCTCCCAGTGCTCAAATCCCAAAGTTTTGTGGGTTTTGCTGTCTGCTCGCTCTCTCCTGTCATCACAACTTTAATGGTATATATTCTATAGGAAAAATAAACAACAAAATTAATGTTTATTTTTTCCTCTTCCTGCCCAAACATTTACCTCTTTCACACACCTGCTGAACCAGGGCATTGTCCATGGCAAACACAGATATTTCCCCCAAACTCACTGAAGGCATGAGAACAGCACGGCCTGGCACTTCAAACCCTGGGGTCCCCACTGCAGAGCCCCCAGGGCTGGTCCTTGAGCCCTGATGGCCCCAGGGCTGATGCTGTGAGACCTCAGCAGCTCTGCTGGGGCCCTGCAGCTCTTCCAGGTGTGTTTCACGTACCTTATGGCACAATGAATTTTAGGATGCACTTTATAGGGCCACACGTTTGCCTGGGAACTCGCTGGTGTTGCTGATCCTGCCTGCCTTTCTCCTGCTGGCATCCAGCTCTTGGCCAGACTGCCTGACCCAGATGCTCTCCTGTGCCTTGTTGGAGAGATGCCCAGAATCTCCACATTTTTCCCAATGATCTCCCTCCCTGTGGGGCACTTTCCTGATTTGGTGTAGATTTTATGACCACATTTTCCAACAGGTCACACTTCTTCAACCTCCCCAGGCTTGAAGGGAGCTACAAGAGGAAGAGAGATTATTTACAAGAGCATTAGTGACAGAAGAGGGGGAATGGCTTCAAAGTGACAGAGAGCAGGTTTAGACTGGATATTAGGAAGAAATTCTTCCTAGTGAGGGTGGGGAGGTGCTTGAGCCCATAGTCCAGAGCAGCTGGGGCTGCCCCATCCCTGGCAGTGCCCCAGCCCAGGCTGGATGGGGCTTGGAGCACCTGGGACAGCGGGAGGTGTCCCTGCCATGGCAGGGGCTGGCACTGGCTGATCTTTAAGGTCCCTTCCAACCCAAAGGAACCCTTTCCCGTCCTGTGATCCTGTGACACATCCCACAGTCCCTCAGCTTGCACAGCCACAGGGCCCTGCTCTGTGTGTTGTGGGAATCACATCGTTCAGGGCAGCAGCAGCATCTACACCCTGAAAATGATGTGTGCAGCCAATAAAGCACCCCTGGACCAGGACTGGGCCCCACACGCACAGCCTGAGCCCCAGCACAGCTGGGTGTCACTGACAGGCACAGTAAAACCTTTGCCCAGAGCCCCCAGGAGCAGCACGTGGCCCATGGGAATGCAAGGATTCATACTTACAGTCTGCTTGGTAGGTCAAAGGCAGAAATTACTGGGATTTGATCCTGCTCACAGCATCCCCTCTGGGTCAGTGCATATCAGGATTTGCTTGGGAGAACATCAGGCAAGAAAACCTTGAAAATAACCTTTACACAGATATATAAAACTTGAAATACACAAATGCAGACATTCTGTTGTTTTCCTTGCAAACCTTAAAGTCATCACAACATTTCTTATGTGTCAAAGGGCAAAAGTCTGTTGTCGTTTATTTTTATTCGCTCTTATTTGATTTTGTATTTCCAGCATGTTATATAAATCACAGGTTACACCAGGATGTAAGACAGAAGAGCATTTCCTCATTACACACCCAAATGTTTGGGAATAAAATTACAGGCTAGTGGCACAGAGAAGAGGCAGATTATAATGAATATCTAAACTCTGGGGTGATGAATCACAACGGAGCACCGTTTACCATCAGTCTGCACTGATGTGCTGGTCAGGAGTTAATGATCCAAGGGATGCCATCACAGGGCTGGGGGTGACATTGCTCCTTGTGCTGTCCCCAGAGCTGAGGGTAGGACTCCAGACAGGTGCCAGGTGGGTGCACCTCCCTCCAGAGCACGTAGACTAAGGAGGTTTATCTCTGGCTGCTGCACAGCATCCGGGATGAAGGAGAGAGAAAACTGGACGAGAATGAGTGGATAACTAGTAGAGTTGGAAATTTTTCACTTGAAGAGGCTTTTGCAGGAAAATCTCCATCTCTTGAAACTGAAAATTTCTATGGGGAAGTGCAAACCTTCAAAGAACTTTTTTTGGTGGGATAAGGTGAGGAGATGCAGGGTGTGCAGTGGGAATCCCTTACCTTGCCAGAGCATCTACCTGGACTTGAATAGATTGTCCCATGACCCACCAGCCCCACACATGCAGGCAGATTCCTTGAATTCTTCAGATTTCTTCCAGTCACAATTAATTTAAAAATAAAAAGGCAGAAGGAAGTAGCTTGCACAACTTGATGATAGTGAGATTCAGCACCAGGAGAGCATCCAGGGATACCAGGAACCCATCCCCACGGGAGCCTTCTCCTCTCCACTGAGTGCATTTAAACACTGACCAGGGTCACAGGGACTTGACTGTGGGTTTTCAGCATATTTTACACATTTCTCTTCAAATGCAGAGCGTGCCATGTGCACACCTTCTGATCCCAACACACTCCTGTGTTAGTCGTGTGTGCGCTCAGGAGACCCTCACAAACGGGAGGGAACATTTCCATCGCAAAGCCACCCTGCATCTCATCTCTCAGCGATTCCGCCCTCCAGGGAGACGATTAGGACGGTGATTGAGCTTTGAAATGCATTGTTGCTCTCCTCAATAGCGCTGATTGGCAGCGGTGATGAAGTGGGAGAGGAGGGAAGGGGTGTTCACAGGCTGTGCTGGGTTTCCTCCTGAGCAGCTCAGAGGGAGGATAGATGGCCGTCACCCACCAAGGGAGGATACACATCCCGTGCAGGAGGGATGGGAGCAGGAGTTTGGATAGTTCACCTTTCTTTTACTTCCTCTCTCTGGTGGCTTCAGAGGAAGATGCAGGTGTGAAGACTCTATCTCCTGAACATTAAACTTCAGAAGGGAATGATGCCTTAAGCCCAGTCCAAACAGGATTTTGTGGTAAATCCCTCTCCTGCAGTGCTCTGGAGGAGCTGCTTCTTTTTCCATCAATTCAACTTGGATTTTCTACTTGGGCACACTTTGGTTCCTAGCAGAGCTGGAAGTGCCCAACTTCTAAGGAGAAAAGAGGGATATTGTCAGAAAATCAAAACATGCTCACAGTGGGATCCATGGGATCATACTCATATCACAAATACACTTAATTTAATGTGATTCTCTGGGTTATACCTGGTGGCATCTGAACTGTATTTACAGGTCTGGAAAATCTTCTGACCTAAGGAAACTGCTTTTCTGATCTCATGTGACAACTCCTATCTCCAGCAGCAAATCCTTACTGAGCTACAGAAAATATCAGAACTATTACGGGTGGGAACACAGAGAGTGTTCGTGCCTAGTATGATACTCCAAAGAACTGCCATCAAAAATAGGCTTCTAATCTCTAAAGACTGTCAAATGCCCATCAGAATTTCTGCATCAAGCACCAAATTTCCCTTTTTCAGGTTTTAATTCTTGACTTCCCTCACAAGGCAGAAGGTAGATGAATTACTCTAACTGTTGTTTCCTCACAGCCTCAGCTCCTCCCTCAGATATGACCCAGCCAGCAGAGAATAGTGCCCAGTGGAGGACCCCAGAGGAGGGTGTTGCATGTTTGTCTTGGAGCACAGTTGTGTATCAACCCCCCCCATCCCATTTCTTGGTCAGGTCCCATCATTTGCACTGATCAGAGAGGAATCTCTGCCTCACAGACCCCAACCTCCCCAGCTCCTGCTGCTCACACACAGCTCCCAGGACCTATTAGCAACAAGTTCCCCTGGATTTCTTCTCCTAATGTTCATTCCACGAGCTGCAGCAGCAACACTTTTCAGTATTAAAATGTAATAATTGATTTCACCATAATGAAATTATTAATTAACTAGAGGGACATTTAGACTCTTTGCTGAACAAAACTCACTAATTTTCTGGTGCATTAGGACTGTCTGGTCTGCTCTGCCTGTGAGGCAGCTATCCCACAGCTGGCAGCAAGCCAGGGCTGCAGAAACCTTGCTTTTCCTGTCAGAGAATTTCTGACAGGCCTCAGCAGCAGCTCTGCTCACAGGCACCATCAACTCCCAGCTCTGGAGCCTATCAAAGACAGCAGAATAAAAGAAAAAGGTAAACATGGATGGGGGTGGAGATGTTGTGCTCAGCTGACCAGCTTCCCACCAAAAATCTGCCATTTGTGAGATGCCCAGACTAAAAGGTTTGTATAAGAATTTAGAGAGGATATTTTGATATCTGCCTTGAGGACATCTCTGCAGTAGACCAACGTGATGGCAGCCACCAGCTGCAGGGCAGGATGAGGCACAGGAATGAGCAGCTGGCACAGCAGTGCCCTCCAATTCGGGCCCCACAGCCCCACCCCAGTTTCCCTCTTCTGCACCAGGCTCGCATCATTGCCCCAGGGACAGCAGAGAGCCACGGAATAATAAATAAACTCTCATGGAAGCACTAATTCTTTAGAAGTTTAGACTCAGACAGATTGATTTGTAGTGTATTTGGCAACTCCCACCACAACCTGAGGCACAGGTCCACTGCCACACCACCAAAGTCAGCCTCCAACCCAGCCAGCACCACTCTTTGGTGCTGAAGAAACTGAAGCTAGGATTTTAGCCTTCCCTCGAAGCCAACTGAATTAATCAAGTCCTCCTTGGCATTGAAATAAACTCACTTTCTGCTAGGTGGGTCAAAACCTCACAATCTATTTCAGCTGTTCTGTTCCCATGAATTCTATTACAATAGGTTGCAGAGGGGAAGATTAGAGGGAAGGCAGAGCCAGCGGCATGCCTTGCTTTATGAGGAGGAAAAAAACACACACACAATTTATTTTTTGTCGCTTTATGATGAATATGAATTCAATTACATGCAGAGGAGAACTGCTGTAGTCAGTCAGAATTATCCTCAGCTAGTAGGAAATATAATGGCTTTTAACAAGGAGAGCTTATCATCAAGGTTCAGACAAGCCTGAGTCCGTGTTGAACCTGAGGAGCCTGAACGAGGAGACAATGACTATCAGCTGGAGATGGATCTGGAATCTGCCCAGCTGCGGGAGGGGGCAGGGGGTTAGTGGAGCTCACTGCCAGTCCTCCAACCACACGGGTCAGGGCAGCAGCCACAGGCACCACGGAGCAGGAGGGTCACCTGTACAGAGGTGAGCACGTGCCACAAAAGCTGCACAGAAACACGCTTGTGTGCCTCCTGCACCCTGCTGTAAGAGCCTGAGAGGAGAGCTGTGGGACCCCAGGCTGCTCCTCCAAAATGTGTTTTTTGCAGGGAAGAAGTCACAGCAATCCTGGGTGCTGAGCCACCTGTGAGCTGCCAGCTCCAGCCTGAGGCTGCCTGGAGCCTCCCCTGCTCTGGTTACAATGCATTAGATAGTTTATTATATATTGTACATTTTTCTTTCCTGACTATCTTAATACATAACAACCAATCAGCATCACACACAATCCCTTTACCATTACCTATAGCCCATCATAACTACTATTATTACCATATTACAATCGTAACTAACCATTCACATGAGTTAAGACATACTTAAAACTTGTTTTTCTGCAGTGGAAAATTCTTCTTACTTGGTAAAAACTCATTTTCTGTTTGCCTATGTATTTTGAGATTTATCTTTACTGGGTAAAAACATGCTCTTGTTTGTAGACAACTTATCCTTTGCTCTTAGCCATAAAATCTCTTTCCAACTCATCTCAAGCTTTGTCCAGTGACCATTAGCTCAGCAATCTTTATTTTCAGACATCTTTTGTTCTTCTATATCAAAACTTGCTTTCATTTCTAGAGAGCCTTCTGCTAAGCATTCCTATTTGTAAAACTGCCCTGTTAACTTTCATCTTGCCCAACATCCTGTCATTTTTCCCACCAGACAAAACTGTCCCTGTCCTGTTTCCAAGAGCTCACCTAGCCGTGTGTGCAGAGGTCAGCTCTCCCCCTGCCTGGATCCAGCCTGTGTCCATATAGAAGGCATCTCAGCACCCCAGATACGCCTGTGTCCTCTCATTTATCAGCTCTGGTCATGCCAGAACACCTGTGCAGGAGCTAAGAGTTCTTCAGGGAGACCTTCTAGGTCCCTCTCAGTCCTGACTGAGCAGAAAGCATCAATTATTAACCCACCCCTGTTTGGGACAAAGTGCCTCAGCACAGCTTCCCCAGAGCAATGAGCAGCTCAGCTTGAGTCTCACCACATCCCCAGGGACTCCCCCAAAAGTTCTGCTGGCTCCATGACAGCCCTGCAATGCTCAGAGGTGCCTGGTCCTGCTGTCCCACTCCCCAGGAACAGCAGTGCTCTGGCAGTGGCTGCATGTCCCCAGCTGCCACAGCATCAAAAAGAGAAATTCTCAAGCAAATGGGAAGAGGGAATGAAAATTTCCACACACTGTGCATTAATCTCATGCATGGTGAAATTCTCCTGGGGTGTCACTAATGTTTGTGCCTCACTGATATATTCAGGTTTCCTTTCTTCCTGGTAACTCACAGATTGCTTCTTTGGGAGAAGCCAGGGGCAAATGGGAGGGCTCAGGCAGCAGCCAGGTGAGGCTGAAAGGAAATATCCTGTGTTTTGAGCTATTTAAGCCCAGCTCTGGAGCAGCAAACATGCCAGGCTGTGCTTCCCAAAGGAGGCTGGTGGAGATGCACTTCCCAGGAGGAATGCTCTGCCTCCCTCCCAGCACACACAGGGCTTCTCTGCTGGAACAGCAAAATGTTATTTTGGATCAGCTGCCTGGAAAGAGATGCTCAAATCTTGGCCAAAACCAAGCATTTCTGATTTCTTCTCTGTTTTTCATCAAACTACTTCATGGTAGTTTGAGGGTTAAGCTCTGCAGCCCCTTCAGTATGGAAGGGGAGTGTTGCTGCTCTTTAGAGTCAGAAGAAATAAGACAAGGACCATCACATTTCTTGGTGAATCATATGAATCAAGGCAGAGAAAAGCTCATACAAACCCTGGACATCTCTGCTCCCATCCCCATATACTTGCTCCTTACCAGCAAGAGATGGTTTCAACCATCTGCAAACAGGAAACGTGTTTCATATCATTAATTATTAATTAATTAATCTCATTTCCACCCAGGTGAGGCTGCTGGTGGATGAGCCTGTCCCAGCCTGGAGCCTCTCAAACCCAAACCCACCCTGCAGAGGCAGAAGGGGAGCTGAGCTCTGCCCTGAACAGTGACTGTGCTGCAACCAGCTTTGGGTCTGGAACCAGGCTGTGTCATTGCACAAAATCTATGGGCTTCAATTCTGCCATCTGCTCACCAGACTTGATTGAAAGTGTAGGGATTACATGAAATTACCTGATTATGTGCAGGCCAACAAATAACAGCAGACATTGCAGGCCAGGCTGAACAGGAGTGTGGCCATTCCTGTCTCTGCCAGAGGAGTGAGGGCTTTGCCCTGCTAACAACAAGCAATGCAAGTTTCTTCTCCTTAGAGGTGAGCTGGGGTTTTTTGGTTTTTTTTTTAAATCTGAGTTTGGAGAAGAAAACATCCAAATTGCATATAATAAGTGGAACACGGAGAAAAAGAGCCAGCTGTACTCACAGATGTTACAGCACAACCAAAGGTGTTTTTCTATTTCCTCTCCCCCTAGAAAAAGCCATATACATCTAATGAATAAAGCAGGAGGTTTCCTCGGTAGAATTAATAGCATGCAGTCCTTCCTGACTTGCCTTTAATCACGCTCAGCACCCAGTGGGCCTGGGAGAAAAAGTCAGCATTACTCATTTACTCAGGCAAACCCTGAGTGTTTGTCAACCACCCCAATCCTTCACGGCTTTAAGGCTGCAGTTTGGGGAACAAAACCAGGACCTGTGGGCAGCCCTTGGAGCTTTGCTGCTCACTGGGGGCAAAGCTTGGATTAGAGTCAATGGACATTTCACTGGAGCACACCCAGTGTTTACAAATGTGTGTAGGAAAAGCCTAATTAGGTGGACTCAGTCAACTTAATTGATTCACAACGAGCTTCAAATTTGTGTTTATGTAAATTCCTGGAGATCCAGAGGATTTAGCTCACTTAAAGAAGGTGGCTTAGTGGTAGATCTGCCTGTCACTCTATAGGATGCACACAGTCTGTCCATTCTGGGGCTGGTACACCCCTGTTATCAGTGGGGGTGTAAATGGTGTGGTTCCAAGAACCTGTGCAAGCCTCCTGCTACAGAAGCACCTGAGAAGCTTTGCAGATTAGGAGATGAAGAGAGGAAAGGAGCTCAGATGTGGCTGAATCTGAAAATGTTTCAGGATTTGCAAAAAAAATAAAGGTGTTTCTAAGAGGTCTCTCCCAGTCTGGTTCAGCCCAGAGCACAGCAAGGTGCAATTCTGCCTAAAGTAAAAGGGAATCAAGTGTGAGTCACAGGCAAGAGTGCTTAGAGAATATTGCAAAGCGGAGCTCCCATCCATCAGAAAATCTGATTACCTGAATGTGTTTTGTTTAGAAACATTTCTACCTGCATCAATCAAGAAGTTTTGCTTTGCTGAGCAGCTGGGCTCCTCCCGAGCCCTCACCCACACACGGTGTCCCAGCTCCCCAGCAGAGCAGAGCTCAGGGGACAGCTGCCTGTCCCTCTGTCCTGCCTGGCAGGACCAAGCCCAGGGAGGGACAGGAGCCCCCACACTCTCAGGCAGCAGGGGGACATCCCAGAACATCCAACCCACAGCTCCTGCAGGAACTGAACCTGCTCTGGCAAACACAAAGAAATATTGAATTCACTGAAAATTACATGTTTTGATTTGGCTTAACATGCCAAGATAGTTTGATCTGGATCCACTAGACTGGAATGATATGTCTCATTTAAATCTTCTGGATGAGAGAGAAAAGTCTATGCATTGATTTGATTTAAAATATTTTATTTTTCATGGAAGATTATCTTTTACAGAAACTGCATTATCCCTATACACAAACACCTAAGCACCTCTAATTACCACACCTCAGTGAGTTTGCTAACAGATTTCTTGGGATCCCTAGAACCTTATTCTTATCCACTGTAAAGTCACTTTACATCCTCTTACTCCCTGCTACCTAGAGCCATAAAACAGGAATAAAGGTAGTTGTGGGGAAAGAGTAAGAGGCTGCAGCCAGAGCACATTTCTCCCTGCCTGGGTAGAGGCACGGGGGCTGTGCCTGTCCCGCAGCTGTCAGCTCTGGAAGAGTCACCTGGTGCCTGGGAAGGTGAGAGAAAACGGCCCCAGGCTCTCCGAAGGATCCTTCCAAGGAATGCTGGGATGCTCGTTCCTTCCAGGGCAGCAGATGGGGTTTGCAGCACAGCCTGCCCGGGAGCTGGAAGGTGGGGATGCTGCAGCGCCCGGGCCAGCCAAGGCAAGGCGAGTGCTAGCACAGCCAAAGGAGGCTGCTCTCCTGGGCTGCAGTGACTGCAAACCCGCCTAAATACCTCATTAATGAGGCCTCTGTGAGCCCCGCGGAGCCCAGCAGGGTTTTAGAGGGGCAGAAGCCTTTGTGCTTTCTCCTTTTCCACAGGGGGAGAATTCAACTCACCGCCCAATTTGCAATTGCTAAGACAAAATTGTGCGCACGGAATTGGATTTGCCAGCACAGTTTGTGCCTCCGTCTAATTGTTTTTTAAACTTTGCATCTTGGGAAGAATTAGCAATCATGGTGTTCTTAGAGACTTCAGGTTCCTTTATATAATTTTCTCCCCATCATATCCCATATTTTCTATTGCTCTCAGGGAAACAGAGCTAAGTCATCCTCTGACTAAGACCTGGTAATTCACAGAGCACATCAATCTGCTGGACAAAGCATTTGCAGTCTGTTGAAGAGATTAAGACAAACCTCTCTAGTGGGGAAATTTATACCAGGAATAAATATAAATCTTGTTAACATGATTATTTGCGTTCTTTTTAATGGCACATGCAAAGATAGAGTAATTTTTTTAAAGTTTTTGTTTACAAGAGGAGGAGTGAGAAGGTGTTCATGGGAGGATGTCTGATTAAAACCACTAAGGACTGGTATTTGCAGGAGTCATTCCTTCAAGCCTTGCCAGCCCTGACTCAGGAGCACCAGGAAAGCTGAGATGCAGTAGCAGCTTTTACCACCCTTCCTGATTTGACAGCTGCTGGAATTAAAAATACTTCAGGCTTTAACTAATAGTGAGACATAACCGCTGCCAAAGGCCACACAGTCATCCAGGATATGCCCCCACCACCCACTTTGACAATTCACACCTCCTTGGCTTCTCTTTTAAAGTCTCCTCTGTGGCATTAAATCTGAGACAAAGTCTTGGACCTTGTAAGCTCTGGACTCTGATGGCTTTAGAAAAATTCTGAGCTATTTAAATGTTTGAGCTTAAAACTAACATTGGTTCTGTTTTTCAAGTGTTCTTAAATCCTCCTACTCAGGGAAAAAGGATAAAAATATCCCACCACACCTGCTTGACTTGCCCACTTGTATCAGCCACTGCTTTTTAAGAACAGGTGTTTCAAAGTTTTCCCCAAATTGCTTTCTTTGAGCGTTTGACTGATTAGATAATTGAGGATTTGGGGCAATGTGCACGAACCTGAGGGGTTTGTGGCAGCATCTCACCCATCCCTTCCCTCTGGCCCCCAAAAACCCTCTAAACTCATTTCCTGCATCAGAGACTCGTTCCCTCTCCATTGCACTGTTGTAGGCTTGCAATCTTGGGCAGGCTCCTAAAAATAGAAACTCTCCCCTGACATCTGTGCCTTTCTCATGTCAGTAAAAGCACGAAGAGCTTTTAATCAGCTTCTCATCTCTGGAATAAGGAGGATTTCCCCTCTCTGGTCTGAAGCCACGCATGGCAGATGTGTGGTTTTACTCCCTTTGCCCACTGCCAGTGGCACACCCCGAGCTGCTCCAAAGCACCAGAGCTCTGCAGCAGCTCCTAGCTCTGGGAAATCCTGGCTGGCTGCTCACCTCCATGCTCTGGAAGCAATCTTTAATCTTCCCAACGTTCCCTTCAGGCTCTTTGTTCCAAGGCTGCAAAAAGTCTTCACACAGCCTCAGATTCCAGAAGTGCAATGCAACCTCAAGGCAAAGGATAAAAATAAGAATTTGATTCTTTTTTACTTTGTGTTGGTTGGCAATTTTTTCAATAATAAAAAACAAACAAAAACCAAACCAAAACCAAACCAAAAAAAAAAAAAAAAAAAAAAAAACAAAAAAAAAAAAAACAACAAAACCAAAAAAAAACCACCACAAAAAAAATTAAGCAAAACTCCCTACCATTAAAGTGGTGGAAGTGGTGGCCATCTTCCTCCCTCAGGAAGGTGCTTAATCTGCTCATTTCTTTGAACATCAAAGCCACAGCGTTCTATATTTCCTCCACTTTTCATCCCTTTTTTCCTTCAAAAAATTTCATATTGTAGCTAAGCACCAAAAACAAATCCTGGTTTGCAATTGGCCATAAAATCTGTTTGGTAGCTCATATTTCCATCCACTTTTCCTCCCTTGAGCTTGCTGAGGGACAGGACTGACACACGCACTGACTCATCCATTACAGATTTTGTTAGGATCTCACCTGCAAAGGAGAGGGGCTGTGAAACCCAAGAATACTGAACAGTGTTTAAGCAGCACACCTCACACACATTTCCCTGGATAAGATCCTCTTCCTTTCTGACAGACCCAGATTCAGCCCACCCAAGGCAGACGTGTGACACTGAAAGGCAAATCTTATTTTTTAAGCTGGGGGAAGGCAAAGGAAACATAGGCAAGAGCTAAGTGAAAGTAGAGGACAAGAACACAGAGAAAATTTCAAGCTGGCTGCTCTGCAGGTGATGGACGAGACTGAAACAGAACCAGAGCTGCTCACCAGACCTTCAGGGCCATCTGAGGTGAGACAGAATCAGCAAAGATTTCATTACTCACAAATCCCTCCAGATGTCTTAAATAATTCACAGCAAGCACAGGGACATAAAGACCAGGAGTTCCATTAGGAGGCCCATTGGATTGTTTTTTGTTCATTAGGGTGAGTCACACAAAACTCATAATTACATAAAGCAGGATGTCTCATTAATGACATCAGTCTGGGGCTATAATGTCCCAGTGCCTGGGAGAGCTCTGGCAGGCTCAGTCCTTGTCCTACCTGCTCCAGAGAGTCCCACAGTGTTCCTCAGCAGACCTCACTGGGTCTGGCTGTCACCTCTGTCACACTCCCACCAGCTGCCCCATAGCACACAAATCTCCTCGTGCTCGCCCCAGCAGGCACAGCTCCAGCTGGGCACCCAGCAAGGGAAGACCCATCCCTGAGCCGAGACCCTGCCACCAGTGCCTCCTCTGGGAATGCAGCAGAGGCTCAAGGAGGAGCTGGATCACTCCAGCACTCGTGATAACCCAGCAGTGCTGCTCTGCTGAGCACGGGGAGCTGGAGCCTTGCAGCAGCAGCTGCCAGTGTTTGCCCACACAGGCAGGTGGGAGCTGCGCCTGCCAGCTGCAGGGCAGACCTGGCACCCTGGATTTCCACACCAAGGCCAGCCCTGCTTGCACAGATGATGGTGCAAAGGGGTGCTTCTCACTCCCATCCTGCCTCCTGCAGGCACCCGGATGAGCAGAGCTGAATTTCATGAAGAAGAACCTCTTGCAGTGTGTGGGAAGAGAGCCCAGGTCCCTCCTGTCACTTCTGTGGAGAAGCAGAGACCCTCCCTGGGGAGGAAGCAGCAGTAGCAGGGTAGGCTGGCAGCCCACCCCACCTGTGCAGCCTCTGCCCACTGCTGGGGCTCAGCAGAGTAGCTCCCTCCCACCTTTTCACCAAAAATTGCTTTTATGGGAGACACTTCACCACTTCCCAAAATCAGTGTTAAAAAACCTACCCCATCCTGTGGAAACCCACTGCAACCTCAGGGTCAGAGGGTGAACTAAATAAACTCCTCAATTCCATGCAGGCTCCTTTCTAGCACAGGACTGTGCTGGGTGGTGGATGCTCATACCCTGCAGAGGTGTGAGACAGAGATCAGAGAGGGAATCAGGTGTCACTGTTGGGCACAGGAGAGGATCCTGTAAGAGACTCAGAGGAGCATCGAGGTCTGCACCAAGCTAACCTTCCAGAGCAGCACTCACCCCAGGCCAGGTCATGTCCAGACTCCTCACTTGGACATCTCCAAAATATTGCTGCCAGGACAGTCTTGGTTGCCTGAACAGAACCTCTAGAATTTACTGCTGGGGAGCAGGGAAAGGTCAGGGAACATCCTTGTGTATTTTGCTCTCCAGCAGCTATTCCACATGAGTGTATCAAAATGCTGCAGCACTGACAGGGACAGATGATCTAGAACTCTTTGCATTATTAATTTACAGTGAAAGATGAGGCAGTTTTTGTGAAAAGTATCTCTTTGCATGTTTAATATAGGATGATCTAACCTCAACACACTGCCATTCATGGTGCTGTATTAAAACTCAGCTAACACTTCAAGTCCCATACTGAAAAGAAGAGAAAATATTTGCTGAGTTCAAACACCCAATCTTCCAGGCTTGGAAGTAGGACTGTTAAGATTAGGAGAACAAAACAGGAAGGTGGGGAGAGAAAATTCAGTTACAAATGCCAACGGGGGTGAAATAGAAGGGAAAAGTGAGGAAAAGTGGAGACAGAGTTCAGTTCAAGATATGCCCAGACTCCACCAGCTCCAAGGAATTCAGCCTTCCCCATGAGAAACTCAAACTGTGACACAGAGATGCAGCACCACACCTCACCGTGCTGGAAGCTGCTTCCTTACTCCCTACTGAGCCTCCAGCTCTGTAAGGCACCAGCCACTCAGGAGAGCCTTGTCTAAGACGAACAGTTCACCCCAGCACCCAAATCACAGATCCTTTCTCCATCACTGCACAAATTTCGTTCACAGCTCCATCCTGGCTCCTGGAACCAGCCCTCATCCCCAGCCTAGCCTCGTGACAACTAGAAAAAATTAGCAGCAAAATCTCTACAGCAGCAGGGGAGTGGGGAGAAAAGATGGGGTGTACCAGGCCTCTGTGGAGCCTCCCTCCTCCATGAACCTGAACTGTCACCCCGTGCCTCATCCTCTAAAGGAAATGTGAGCCTGGCAGAGCCAAGGCTTTAAGCTCTGTAGTAACCAAATCCCAGGAATATTTTATCCTAAGCTCTTTAACATGGAGAGCCTGAGCAGCATGTGTAGAAACCAGCCCTAATGCTTGCAGACAAGCCAGGAGTCCAGGAGACATGGGATTCTTCCTGTTATGTTAAGCTGAAATAGAATTATATGGTCTTTAGTTTACCTTGCCATGCAGGCACATTAGGCATGGATTTCTCTATAGCCAGATCATCACAAGCTACCCAAACAACCCTGTCATTGCAATTTCACAATTTCCCTCTTTTGTGCATCTCTGAGCTCTGACTGCAGGAAAATTTCATCTCCTCAGCCCACTGCCATCTGGAGCAAGGTTCAGACTCAGTCACAAGCATAGAGGGAAAGGATATTTCTGGAGAACAGTGGGAAGGTTAACGATGAGTGTGCTTAGAGCTGGTGATCTCCTTCTGTGTCTCACTGTGACATTCTGGTCTCCACTGCATCATCTGGAACCACTAAGTGGAAGTTACTGGGAAGATAATAAGAGTTCTGAGCTCTGACAAAATCTGGAAGCTGCAAACCCTCCATCAGCAAGGCAGGGAGAGTCTTCCCAAAAAGTTATCCATTGCAAATTATCCTAGTTCATCCAGGAGACTGGAGTGGGTCCTACATCACCACAGGAGATCCTCAGCAGCTGCAGGGACTTTGTGTCTGAGCCACCCCAGCTGGAGGAGACAGAGATGTAGGGTGTTCAAATGGGTGATCTCCAGGTTAAGCCTCACAGGGAACATCAAAACTAACTACTGGGTTAGAAATGGACCCAGTAAGAGGCTGCCTTGTAACCTCCTGCCATCGAGGAAACAGGCTACTGTTTCTGCACAGCCACAGGCCACTTCTCTGCACAGCTCAAGGAACACATCACCTTTCAAACCACACTCCTGCTGTGGCCTGGATCATTCCATTCTTCCTTCAGCAATGCCTGCAATCTCCTTGTATGGCTTCAGCTCCCTGACCCTTCCCTGGCCATTTCAGTGCTCCTGCCCTTTCTGCCGTGGCCCTGCCTTACACGGCCAGGCTCATGCACACCCCACAGGGCAGAGACCAGCAGGACAAAAGCAGAGATGCTGATGCTCTCACAGCTAGGAGTTACAAGCTATGTCAGACAGGCTGCCTGTATCTGCTGGGCTTAGCTGGAGGTGCTTGGATGCTTTTATACAACCTGACATCCTCCCCTGCATCCCCAAAAAGGCCAGAGACAGGTGTATGGTTCTTTGATGCTATCTGCAGCTTTGTCCAGCACACACCACAGGGAAGAAGAACAGCTGCAGCTCAGGCAGTTCCACAAGCTGTTGCTGGCAGGGCTGTTCCAGGCAGTGCCTGTCAGGTCTGGGTGAGCTGGACACTGGTAATCGGGCAAAGCTGTTGTTTGTTCCCCCCTCACAGTCTCTTGACTTTTCATCTTGATTAAAGACCATGCTGAAGGATGGAATTAGCAAGGCAGGGTTCCTAATCCATTCGCTGCTCCTGCAATCCTGCGTCTGCCCACGTGCTCATCCTCAGGGCTACCAATTAGGGGCACCAGCTGCTAGCCTGGATGCCAGGGCCAGGAGCTATTAGTGCACAGACCATTAGCTTTAAAAGGCATTTGGAACTTCTGAACGCATTAGGTTGGTGTGATTGACACGCACTACAGCCATATGTGGCTCGCTGGCCTTTCTGTCAACATTCCTTCTCCAAAAATATGTTGGCTTACTGGAGTGATCTTGGTGGAACATCTCACAAAAGCATCTTACCCAGGACAGTCAGGTTCTGTATCAGTTAAAGGGTTGTTACCTACTTTAACCAACTCCCTTGGCATCCCTCCTCTGAGACAGGAATGGCAGTGGCTTGTATGAAAGGTTGAGGATCTGGTCTCTATTTTTAGCCCTGTCATTTACCCAGTTAATGGTTCCAGGGAAGTCATTTCCCATCTTTCTGCTTCAGCGACCCCATCTGTAAGGTGGTAATGATGAGTCTGTACCATAGGGTTTTGAGATCCGTGCTTGTAAAAAATATAGTAAAACTCAGAATTACCATGTCTGCCTAAAGCAAGGCTGGAGAGGAAGCCCCATGGGCCTTTGCAGCAGTACCTGCATAGATTTTTTTTTGCAAATCCTGCTCTGTCATGGCACCAGGCCTGGATCCACACTGCTGCCCTTGGCAGTCCCAGCAGGGTCAGATCTCTGGGGCTGTAATTGTCCCCGGGACCCCAGGAGTGGTGGTACCAGCGAGCTGTGCAGGCCATTTCCCAAGAAAGTGACAGGAGAGCACGACAGATGGTGCCTTTATTGCACACCTTATGGCTGATCAGTCCATCAGCATGGCCAGAGGCATCCAGCCATTGATTCCAGCTTGTTTGCCTCACATCATCTTCATTTCCTCAACCTCAATCGTAGTTCAGTGCAGGGCTACTGACCCCACGTTCCACTCTAACCTGGGACAACCAGCACCTCTCCTCTCTCCCTCTCCTCAGCTGGGTCTCTGCTGGCTTCCAGGAGGGATTCTGCCATGAGGACCTGCTCTTTGGGAAAATGAATGGAACTGGATTGGAGTCTACCTGAGATCAGTGCCGGCACACCAGGTCCATGTTACTGCTATTGTTACCCCTGGCAGTGCCAGGAGGGAGAGCCAGAGCTCAGGGCTGTGGGCTCTGAGCCCTGAGGCAGATGGGACACGTGCATCAGGAGACACCTGCCTGCCCAGCCAGCAACCCTGACCTTCAGGGCTGAGCCAGGTGGCAAACCAGAGCCTGAACTCTCAAAAGCAAGTTAAAAGCCTGTGTGAGCCCACTGCAATGTGGCTGCAAGGAGATTCTCCCATTTCTTTCCCAGCTTTTTTGTTTAAAGCAGAACCATCGTGGAATTTGTAGTTCAAATACACAATTTCTTTAAAAATGTCTAAAAGGAACATTATAATATGAAGTTCTGATGAAATTTCCAGGCCTTCCTGCTTTATATAGTTATAAAGTATATATAAAGGTATTTTAAAAATATTTTAATATGATGGCCTTTAGCTAGATTCTTGACATGCAAACATTAAATCAGTGTCACTCTAAGCTGTTTTTTAATCTTGGGCCTGGCAGATTTTTCCAGCTCGGGACAGCTCTTTTGTCATTTGAAATAACTCTTCCCTCAGCAATCCACATCCTTCAACTTACCCAGATGGTCTCCTCCTCCAAGCTAGAATAATGTATTTAAATTTATCCAATGGTTTTCATGACTCAGATTTCCCATAACTGGCTGGTTTCTAACCGTCCTCTGCTCCACCTGTTCAGACATCACAGCATCCCTCCCCCTGGCTCCTCAGTGCAGGAGGGGTTCATACAGCAGTTCCAGAGAAGCTTCACAGTCACAAAACCCACGGTCTACAGCTTGGTCTGTGGTGGTTCTGGAGAGGAACCATGGCTTTTGGAATCTGCTTCAAAGTTTTGTTTCTTCTGGGGAGGAAAGGAACATCCTGAAAGCAGCCACGTAGACCTCCTGCTCAGGGGGAAAAGCACAGTTTTATTCCACCACAAAACTGTCACCTGAATATTTCTCATCCAACTACAAATCCAATCCAACAGAAAACTCACCCAGCAACCACAAACACAGCAAACTCACTGTCTCCACTAACAGATCATTTTCTGGTTTGGACTACAGAAGAGAAATGTAAATCCTTGTATACAGAGGTTTCATCCTCTGAGTGGATTGCATCAGGACAACAGGCAGGGATTTTGAATAACACATGAGGGATCAAGGTTCCCCTCTGTATACCAGTTCCTTGAGATCTGAGCTCCTGCACCACACAGGTCCTTCTGAAAATGTCACCAGGGCCTGCCAACAGGACTCCTACTCAAACAAAGATATTTTCAGACAAAAAGAAGTGTCCCAAAGTCCTACTGACATTCAAAAACTCCTTTGAAACTGCTGACAGGAATGTGAGGTGGCTCATCATGGCCTGGAGCAGCTGAAAGCCAAATGCAGGGAAAGCAGGTGGGAGAGAAGATGAAGTGAGATGAAGCTGAGAGAGGAAGGGGTGGAAGGAAGAAGGATAAAAGGCTGGCTTGGATGAGCTATTAGTTTGGGTTTAAATGCAATTTGGAGTTTGAGAAGGCAGAAGTTAATTAACTACAGGATATTGTAGCCTATTTTCTATAGGCTATTTACAGCTGTCACAGAAATGACAAACCATTTAAAACCATTCCTCTGCCCTAGCCCAGGCCCCACAGGGCACCAAATGCACAAACCTCAGGCAAGAGCCTGGCTCCAGAAAAGGACAAATGGTGGCAAACAAAGTCTTACTTCAGTAGCCCAACAGCTCTGATGATGTGGCACAGTTTACTCCAGCCAGGGTGGGCTGTGTCAGCTTAGAGGTAAAGAAGATAAATGTGCAGAAGCAGAAACCCAAATGAATGAGGGATGCCGCATGTTAGAAAATTTAATCCCCTTGCAATAAAAGACAAAACAGGAAGGGAAGATCAGCAAGGGCCAACAGGAAAGCAACTAATTACAGATTAAATTAACTCTTCAACCATGTGCACAATCAGACAAAAAACATTATAAACACAAGGCAGCAGTTTTGGTAGAAAAATTTTGACAAAATTGTCATTCATCATCCCCAGCCCAAGCAGCAAAGCTCTATGGGAATATGTCAAAATGGAGCTGGTGGGGAGCATTCCAGGCTTCTTATTTTAAGAAGTAAGGAATATTTTGGGATTTAACACAGAGCACATGACCTCTAAATCTGTCATGGTGACAACACGCCCTTACATCCCCTGACCTTAGAAAGACAATAATTTGTGAGGCTGCCCAGTGCTCACCCATCCTTCAGGATGTGCAGAGGTTCAGCTTTGCCCCTTCCACCAGGCAGCCCTGAGCCTGCTCAGGCTGTGCTACTGCAAACCTGGGCTGTGCAGTCCCAGGACAGTGAGAGGTGGATGGGGCAGCCTGCAGCCACTCCCAGGGAGAGGGGCAGGGACAGCCTGCTGTGGACAGACACAGACTGATGAAACCTTCAGGCCTGGCAGGCCATTACCTGGTTTGCCAAACCTGCCACAGATGAGCCCTGTGTTTCCAGCATTGTGCTCCTAACCCCAGGGGCAGAGCTGGGCTCTGGACTCTCAGGGTCTGCCCAAAGTCCAAGGATGCAGAGCCTGGTGGTGCTGCAGCTGGCAGAGAGGCCATGAATATAGTACTCCTTTAATTCCAAAATATTCTTCCTGTCTCAAAACAAGCTGCTGGGAAGCAAGCTCCCTGAGAGCAGAGCTCAGCAGGGTTCAGGCTGTGCATCTTCAGGGAGACAGGGTGTTTGTTCAGAGCAGAGTGGCAGTGATGGATGTGGCCAGAACACACAGTTCTTCATTAAACAGTGATGAGTTAATGAGTGACTGGCCTTTCCTGCAGATCAACCTGAAAGTGCTGTTTGGACAGGCAAGGATATGCTTTCAAACTTCTTGCATTTAAATTTTGTTTTGTTTTGGGTTTTTTTTACATCTGGGATTTTTGATTAGAGTTGTATTCTTATAAAGTTTATGCAGCATTAAGATGCTTCCATATCCATCCTCACTAATTTCCAGTCATACCATGGAGTCTCAGGATATACACTAACTAAAATTCTGGTGAATATCAAGAATTCAAGATCTTCCTGTGGGGGAAAAAATACAAGCAAGAAATTAAGTTTAAGACAAAATAAAATGAGAAGATGAATGAAAAAAAAAATCCAAGTAGTAATGATTCATTTGATTTCATCCAAACTGCCCCCAAATGAGAGTAGTCTTCAAAAGTCAAACACAAAGCACTATTTCATATTCTCTGCATTAACCTTTAGAGTTCAAAATGCTCATCTGTTCCTCTGTCCCCTTGCAGTGGCATTTGCAAATGACCCAAACATTTGCCTCTGCTCTGTGCTCTCCCTAATGCAGCCCAGCCTTGAAACAATTTTCTCTGGAGCAAGTTCAAGCCCAATTTGCTCACGCTGGTGCCTATCTGTCATCACTCGTGTCAGCCCTGGCACTCTCAGCTCAGAGGGGCAGGAAGGAGACAAAAGGTCACCTTCTACGTACAGTGTGCTCTCCTGGAGGCAGGAGAGAGCAGGAGGAAACACAAATTTCCACATACCTGGCAGGAATCGAATGCTTTCTCCCCTTTTCCTCTGCATTTCGCTCCCCGTGCTGCTAATGGGGCTTGGTGCCTCTGGGAGCAGGTGAATGTGCTCAGATGAAAATGAACCAGATCAACTGCAAGGCTGTGGGAGTTGGTGCTGCTGAGAGGTAACTGCAGAAGTTGTGATGTTTTTCCTCAGGGAGAGGATCCCTCAGCAGCCTTTGGGTGTGACAGTGCGCTGACTCTCCAAGTGCTGGGCACTGAAATGAGGTCTGGCTCTGAGAATCACAGAGTGGTTTGGGCTGGAAGCACCTCAAGAGCTTCTCATCCCACCCCCTGCCATGGCAGGGACAGCTCCCACCATCCCAGGCTGCTCCAACACCAACATCCAGCCTGGCCTTGGGCACTGCCAGGGATCCAGGGGCAGCCCCAGCTGCTCTGGGCACCCTGTGCCAGGGCTGCCACCCTCACAGGGAAGGATTTATTCTTACTATCCAACTAAATCCACTCTGTTCCAGTTTGAATCTACTCCCCCTTGTCCTGTCTCTCCATGCCACTGACAGCAGCCCTCCCCCAGCTCTCTTGGAGCCCCTTCAGGTACCAAAGGGCCACAATAAGATCACCCCAGAGCCTTTTCTTCTCCAGGCTGAACGATGCATCCTCCCAGCCCTTGCTCACAGCCTTCCCTCACTGTGGTGTGCTGTGTCCACTGCCCACAGAAGAAACCTCCTCTGTCCCATGCTGCACTCTGGGACTGGCTTGGGAGTGGGGAGAGAAGCCAGATCATCCATCTTGATTGGAAAAGGATCTCGTCCTTACTGCAGATAGAGCCACAAGGATTCTCTTTTTGATCCTTGAGGTTTATCTTCTTACTGTTTCTCTGTCTGACACCAGTCAAAAGGGATTGTGGGAAAAATATAAATGATACTTTTAGCCTTTTATAAATGGAGCTGTATCATTGCAGTGATTCAGTGAGAGCAGAAGACTACAGGATGGTAAGGAATAGAACAGAGCTGGGAGATTTATTTCCCATTAGAGTGAGGCAGATGGGGAACAAGGGGGCACAGGCAAAGGAAAAAATTTGATGGGGAACCAGAACCAAAATGTAGAAAAGACAAAAATCAAATTGAGACAGACTGAAAGTTTTCCAGTGAGAAGTTTCACTCCCTCCAAAAAAGGGGTCTATTCTACAAAAGGACATGTTCAGGAAGACTCCTAGTTTTAATGGAATTGTTATTATTTTTCAGTTTTCACTAATTAACCAACCCAAAAGAGTGTTGGCACCTCCAGTAAAGAAATTAAGTTGCAATACGCTTATATCCATTGAAAACAGAGGTGAAAGCAAAGTCTCCCATCAAAATATCTAAAACCTTCATCAATAAAATCTAAATTCTCCCCTCAATAAAATCTAAAATCAACCATTTTTAAGTGAAAATAAAAAAGATTTAAGGAAAAACAAACATTCTCAAGGAAGGCAAGCTAGATGCTATGGGAAGTAAATCTACAGAAAGTTTTGAATGCAATTTTATTTCCTTGACCATCTCTCTCTACAAACCCTGTATTAATGTAACACTTAACCCCCACTAGCCACACATATTTGAAACAGCTAAGCCTGTTTCAGAGCAGGAGAGAGCTCTGTGTCCTGCAGAGCCAGAGCACCAGGCTGGCAGAGGGATGCACCTCAGCTGGCTCAGGAAAAGGGACCCATTGCTCCTTCCCTCTCCTCTTGGAGCTTTATCTGGTTGTGCCTCTAACTGTGTTCCCCAAGCACCTCATCCCTCCTCATGCAGCCCTCATCTCCTTCTTGTAGCCCTGATGCTTCCTCTTGCCCTGTGAAAAGTTTTCAAAGGCACTAAAATAGGAAAATACAGACCAACAACCACGTGGTACAAATTTAGTAAAACTAATTGGAGAAAAGATTTTTCTATATTTCTATGGAGGCTGTTCCAGCACAGGAAACAATTGGTGCAAACTGCCCATTTTGCAGCGTGTGTCAGTGCACAGAGCCCCAGCACAGATTTTAGCAGCAGCAGTAGCTGTGAGGAAGCTGATCTGTAGCAGGATAAAGCAATAAAGCAATGAAGACACTAAACTCTTTTACTGTGCAGCCAAACCAAATGTCTTTTGGTCCTTTATGCATGAGTCTTCCAAGTGTAAACTTTTCACAGTAAGAGAAAGGAAATCATCCTCAGACTTTAGTGAGAAGAATGACTCAGATAGCCCCAGGCAGCAAAGATCTGAGTGGATAAAGAACAGTTTCTGACTGCCTTTGGAAAAGTATCTGCTGATTCTTGTTCTTGTGCAATATTGCTTTAAGCCCACACAGAGGTTAATGGCAGATCACTGGGAAATGTTATTTGTGTTGTTTCCTTTCAAGATGCTTCCTCCCCTTTTCCAGAGGTGTAGGGCAAACCGGGGATGAACTAGGCAGTGCAAATCTCCCAGCCCCACTCCTTCAGCAGAGGTCAGCCCAGCCCTGGCTCTGAGCTTGGCACTGGCTCCTCCCTTACTCTGAGAATGGGATGGAGCATTGCTTTTGTGGGGTTCGTTCCAATGCAGTTTCCAAAAGCACGAGAATAGAAGCTGAACATCTGCTCACTCCTCACGACTAACCCAGGGACACCAGGGCAATCTGGTGATGAAAGAGCAGAGGGAAAAATACTTTGAGAATTTCCATTATTCAAGCATGTCAGCAGGTCCCACCTCTGCAATGAGCAGAGCTCCTCAGAGGAGCCCCTGGCTGCTCTGGGCCTGACAGCAGCAAATATCTCCAATCCCAAGTGCAAACAGTGTGTGGAGAAGACAGTCAGTGAAAACAGGTGGAAATGACAGTGACAAACTGTGAAAAGTGACTGAAGAACCACAGGGTAGAATCCTGTCCTAAGGGAGCAGCAGAGCATTCCTGCTGGTCTCCATAGATCCCGGTGAGTTCTTCCATTAGTCAAACGTCCAGACTGGCATGGAAAGATGTGTCATGAAGGATTTTGTTCCCATTGTCCATCATGGTGGAGATCAGGCAAGGTGTCCCATCCTGCCAGGAGCACTGCTCTTGTGTGGAAGTGGCTACGGCCTCCTGACCTCCACTGGCTCTAGGGTAAGGAATAGTGGCTTTCCCTCTCCTGCTTGGGCAGGATTTCTGGAATTTGTCTCAGAATGAGGAGTGGAGCATCACAACTCTGCCTCACCAACACGATGGATTTTGATGAACGCTTCCTAACAGAGGGATGAGATGGGATGGAGAGCACAATCTCCCTCTGCTCTGCATGAGAACGTGCCTGCACTCAGTGCCCAGGCACCAAGCCTCATGCCCACCATCCCCCAGCAATCCCAGGGGGAATGAGATCAGCTGAACTCCTGCTCAGCCATGGGAGATGGGCTCCCCAGAGCTTCCTTGCAGCTCTGTAAATCACTCAGCCCAAGCAGAGCTTGGCTGGAAGATGCCTCATCCCTTCCAGGACCCCCAGCCTGCCCTTCTCTTCCACAGCCATTTATTTGGAAAGGGCAAAGAGGGGTCCCAGCAAAGCCATGACTAATGCCTGGCTAATTCCCAGCAGAGAGGCCAAGCAGCTCCCAGGAAACAGAGCCTTCTGCTTTCCTGCCCCAGGCTGTGACAAGTGAAGAGAGAGCTGCTCCTACCCGTAAAAATAAACACTTTCCTCATCTGAGACCTGAGAGGGCAGCTCTCCTCCTGATTTACATCTGCAGGGCACTGAGTACAGCAAGGACCTGCCACAAAGCACTGCAGGGATTAACCCAGAGGAGAAAGCTGGAGTGACCCTTGTCCTAACCCCTCTAGGTGCTAATGCTGAAGCAATTGCTCAGTTTTCATTGCCACTCCGGACAAAACTCACTTTCACTTTCCCCAAGTAGTTGTTGCCTACTTTGGGGTTGACCTATGGAGTCCTTAATGCAACATCCATCAGGTTCAGAGTGGAGGGACAGCTCCCAAATTCCACAAACACCTTCAGGAGAAACTGCTCTGCACTTGAGCCCATGAACAAGGTTCTGAAAGTAGCAAACAAACAATAAAAAATGGCATTGCTTAATAAATAGAAAATACAGGACATGTGAGCTACTTACAACAAAAAAGCACCAAGCCTCAATGAAGTTGAGGAAATAGCTATTAAAATGAAGAATACTTCAAATTATCATTTTTTTTCCTTCCAAATGTGTATGTTTTAATTGAGTATTTTTTGTGTTTTATAGTTCCTACATTATCAGGTCATTTGTAAATTCCAGCATCTTTACACGCATTTTAAGCCACGTTTGTTCTTCTACTGACAATTAATACTTCATTCAATTAATATTTTTACATTTACCAGAGAGGTATGAAGTCTTTTATCTTTACAAAAAAAAAAAAGAAAAAGACAAACAAAAAATCCTTTTAATCATCTCCAGTGTTGTGCTGCAGGCGATATTTTGTAGGTGTACTTGGAAGTTGGGAAACAATTGCATAGAGTTGGAACTGCCAACACTCTTTCTCCACTTGGAGGAAATTCCAGCATTTTAGTGCCTTGTCTTTAGGAGGAGGGATGTTGCACAGGAACTGTGCATTTTGCACATTAAAAATTGCTTTTCCTTTTTATAGAAATATCAAACCTCTTTCTCCATCCAGTGCACAGGATGCCTCCAGCTCCTAACCCAGAGAGTAATTTCCCCCTTGGAGAGGCTGATGTGACAGGCAGCAGCCACTGAAGGGCTCCTGAGACAAAAAATAAGGAATCTTGTGTGAACCTCACTCTTTCCAGACTTTTCCCTTCTGCAAGGGTTGATTCAGGGAGCTCTGCACACTCGAGGGTGTGAGCAGAATGTCTCTGTGGTGTAACTTTGCAAAGCAGCACTGCTGAAGCTCAGAGTCTGACCTGCTCAAGGAATTCATGTCAGCAAGGAACAGAAGTACCTGAGAGCACCAACTGCACAATAAATGGCCCATGGCTTCCTGAAAAAAAAAAAAAAAAAAAAAAAAAAAAAAAAAAAGTTCACAGAGTAAAATATCAGTAGGAAGGAAACTATTTTAACCATATAAATGACAAGCATATTTTAAAGTAAATGGGGTTTGGCTTAGGAGAAGTAGTTTGAGCCAGGAGTACTTTGCTGGTACAGAGGGAACCCAGGATCCAACTTTGCTTTCATGATGTGTGCCAACACAGCCCATTATGCAAGAGAGGCCTTTTAAATCCTTATTTCAAAAAATAGGTCAGAACGAGCTCAAACACTTCCTTGTAGAAACACAGCTCAATGTGGCTTCGAGTGACCACCCTGGCTGAGTGCCAGGCAGCAGCTTCAGAGATGTTGCTGAGGAACGTCCTTCAACCTTCTTTTGCTTCAGTCTGCCTTCTTCAGAGAAGGGTAAAGCAAAACTGAGAGGTCTCCAAGGGAAAAACCACAGGCTTCTGGCATGGACTAGCTGCTTCCAGCAGCTGCTGTCTGCTGGTTCTGCTGCTGGACCACGAAGTGCCCTGAGGGAAGCAGGGGAGCTGCTGTCAGCAGGTGGGATGGGCTGGGAGCTGCAGCCCTGTCTGCTGCAGACAGCACCGAGCCACATCAAAAGATCATTTCAAACACAGGTCAGGATTGACTGGAGGGGGACAGAGTGGCAAAATCTTTTATCCATCCTAATTTCATGGCTAGATCGGTGTAAGAGAGAGGACAACGATTCTGAAAGGCATCATCACAAAGGTGTTTCATTATTTTGTCGCATTTTTTTCATAAGGCTTAAAGCTTGACATATTCAATCAATTCTATTTCTCCTGTTACATTGTGGATTAGTTAATTGCAGAAGCAAAAAAGGATGCCTGATTTATTATGTATAGAGCTTTGGAAAACTACAAAAAGTAGAAGCATAGACAAGTCACCCAGCTCCTCACTAATGGCCTTCAGCAACGATGAAATGAGACTAACTCTGGTAAAAATGCAAATAAAAAGCAATGTATGAATTCAGGCCCCTGTCTTCATTAGAGAATCAATGTGAAATGCATTAATTCAGACAGCCAAAAGTAAAAAATAAAGGGGATAAACACCAGTCTGTCATATATGTAGCCTTGGCAGGAACAAAATATTGCCAAATTCCTACAAATTTCTAACCACATATATGGCAACTAATACCTCCCCTCACCCCAGGTGGGCTCTAGCAGAATGTGTCAACAGGCCAGAGAACAAGTCTCCAGGACAAAAAGGGCCAGTTTCACCTGGGGACAGGAGAAGCCTCTCTTGAAATCTCTTCCATGGTGAGAGTGTAAAATTACCAAGCCCCACCAAACTGAATTGCACCAAAATTTTAACCAGACCTTTTGTCCAGTGCAGAAATCCCCAGCTGGCAAAATGCCTGTCCTGCTGCAAGGAGGGCTCCAGCCCAGGGACAGCTCCTGTTCTCAGGGCTTTTCAGTCACACTCAGGAGCAAAACCAATTAGCAGCTGCATGAGAAATCCCCGAGGGCAAGATCCAGACCCAAACTATTCCAGATAAAATATAAGATAAATTCCACAGTGATACCAGCTGCTTTTGAGGAATCCATTACACAGCCATCAGGTCATGACAGCTCTTGGCTTTTAAAAACTGACCAGTGTCTTGGTTTGAAGGACAGGTATCTGCTCAGGAGGGCAGGAGCCTCCCTTGGAATGGGAAATGCAAACCCCCTCCCTCTCAATTATTATAATTTTGAAATCAAGGGGCTCTCAGGCAAAGAGATGGGGACAGCAATCCCAGTTCTTTATTAGGAGAATTACAATAAAGATGCAGTGATCCAAACCCCACCCCAGTGCTAGAGGCAGAATCCCCCCTGCCCCCCGTGGGTCGGGGTTCCAGCAGAGCCATCCCCTGGGGGTGCAGCTCCTGCAGGGGCACAGGGGGCTCTGCTGGGGCAGGGATCCTGCAGGAAGGGGCAGATTCCCTGGGCAGGGCCCGTGCAGCTGGGGCTGGGCTGCTCTGCCTCTGGGCATGCAGTGGCAAGGCTGCCCTGGGGTGCCAAAGCTGCCATTGTCTGCAGGCAGCAATGCCGGGCTCCTGGCCTGGCTGCAGCCTCTGCCAGGGATGGGGGCAGTTTCTCAGCCCTGCAGGGACACTGCGGGGCCCTGGGCAGAAGATCTCCCTGGCTGAGGATGGCTCCTGGCAGAGCTCAAGAGAACTGCCCCAGAATACACACTTCTGGTTACATCTTGCACTGCACCCCAAGACAAGCAGTGACACAGAGGAGAGAGATCTCTGTGCAGCTGCTGAACCTCAGGGCCCCTTGGTGGGGAAGCAGCTCTGATGGAGCTGTGAGCCTGTGCAAACCAGAAATAGTGCTGAGAAAACGGACCTCAAACCTGTGCAAACCAAACTTGGTGCTGAGAAAATGGACCTCAAACCTGTGCAAACCAAACTTTGTGCTGAGAAAATGGACCTCAAACCTGTGCAAACCAAACTTAGTACTAAGAAAATGGAGCTCAAACCTGTGCAAACCAGAAATAGTGCTGAGAAAATGAACCCCAAACCTGTGCAAATCTTTCACTCACTGCCTGTGCACAAGTATGGGTGTGAGTCAAACTTCTACACTGCTCTCTGCCAATGAATAACTCCAGATAAAACACACCAGGGAGAAACTCACAATATTAGAGATTTTGTGTGCTCTCCTGCCCTGAAAGACATGGTAGCACTTTATTGCTCTTTTACATGTACAAATATTTGCCTGGATAAATAGCCTTAGAATAGTTTGAGTAAGCTGCACTTTGAAAGCTGGATGAGTCACATCATGAAGAAATATTCTGGAAAAGGTCTACAGCACAATTAAGACAGAAAAATTAAAATCGGCACTAAACAATGTATCAAGGATAGAAATACCCAGACACGGTTTCCAAAGGAGGCCTTTTCTCAAGTCTACTATTTATGAAAACTTGTTTCATAAAACAATCAGTTAGATTGGAATGCCTTTTTAAACAATAAAATACATACTACTTTCTTTGTCTGGACACCAAACATCCCATGTGAAGGAAAAGAAAACGAGCAGTTTGAGCAGAAACTGTCTGGCATGCTGGGAACACCCTTGAGAACATGACATAAATATTTGAAAGTAAGATTTTATACTCTTCTGTCATTCTGCTTGTAGCACAAGGAGGCAGGGAACCACAATAACACACACACTGTAAGAGAAGGCTCAAGTCATAATTTTATGTCTCTCAGGGTACAGTGAGAAGCCTCACACACCTCAGAGAGCCAAGTGGAAATTTAGCAGGTAATGTAGATCAATTTCAGACAGAGAATTAAGGAAGCAAAAAGTGATATTCCCACCATTAAATACAGGTTGGAGTCTTAATAAGGCACAAAGTGAGGAGAACAAGAAGCTTTGAAATTGAAGTTATTATGTGCTGCATCAACTACCAAAAATTACATGCTAATATAATTCTCTTGCTTTTATTCCTCTCCTGCAAAAACCCACTCCCCACAGGCTCTTTCTGCAGGTACAGCTGCAGATTGGATACCACTCTCTGCTTAGACAGGGAGCTCTCCAAAATGCCCCAAACCCAACAACCATGGAGCCAGCAACGTCGAGATGTGAGCCCGAGGTCACACCACAGCAAAGGTTCACTCACATCAGTAGCAGTGAGTATGAAAATGGTGCTTTATGAAGCAAAGAACTTGTGGAGAAAGACCTAAACCCCCCACCCTAAAAAATCCCACAAACACCATTTATAGGGGGACACCAGACCAAGGTGAAAACTAGAAAGCTGCAAGATCACAGGCAATTATGGGTGACTTTCTTGGCAATCAGGACTTGCAAATCAAGTCCACCTCCTGCCCTGCTGGCTGATTGCCAGGAGCAAGTTAATTAACCATCACTAACAAACGTGTTTGTATGGTCTTGCCTAGCCTTTAACTAGCTGGCCCCACCCCTCCCTGGCAGCTTCCCCTGACTGACCTCCTGTAATTGCCCATGGGCCAAATTCATCCTCTGGGAAAGTATTTTTATCTTTAGTTTACACCAAGAATTAATTTCTCCCTGAAAATATGCTCTGGCATTTTCCTCATAAAATAAAGGAAATAATAAAATCTTTCTTTTTATTTGCTTTTTTTTTTAACCTTCCCTCGACATCATTGACCTTTCCCATCTTACTCCAGCCACCTTCACCTACAACCAGTTCCTCTTTCTTTCAGCTTGTTTTTTGCAAGCATTTGTTTTATTTTGCATGTTGCTCATTGAACTTTTTCCAGTCCATGTGTCTTATTCTAAAACTACAATTCACAAAATAGCCTAATTCTCCAAATGGTGCTGAACTGAGTGGAATAATTACCTTACTTGTTTTAGGCCTCTGCTGGAACCCAGAATTACACACTTGGAAAATTATGATTGTTTTATCTTCTCTCTTTTTTTTTTCTTTTCTTCAATTTCACAAGATGTGTGAAAAACAGGTTTTTATAAAGGACATAAACCCAGCCAAAACTATAATTACCACAGACAGAAAAGAATTCAGAGAAAAGATGATTTTATGATTAAGGCATTGGAGTAGAAACTCAGAAATTTAGATTCTTTTTGTGGCCCTGCCAAAACCTCTTTATATAACCTTTGCTGAGTTAATCCCCCTGTTCCTCAAATAAAACACTCTGGCACTTCCCTGCTTTACGATAGCTGCTGCATAAACACATTCATTCACATTTGTGAGATGTTCAAACACACCAATAATCAGAGAACCACCACGGCTGGGATGGTGGAAATCATCTGGCTGTATTTAATCTTCTCTTGTCAGGAGTGAATGCAGCTTTAATCACAGGCACATGGGATGTGGCAGCGCTGCCGCTGAAAAACGAGCGCCGTGCTAAAAGAAAGAAAAACAGGCAAAAATTATGTTCCTAATACGAAATAATTTGCAAATCAGGGCAGTAAATACACAAATGAATTTAAGCATCTCCCCATTCCAGTTCCCCCAAAACAGGGACAGGCTCAAGTCTCTCCCTACAAAACCTACCAGAGCATCAATTCTCATTCCACTGGAGCTGAGGAGAGTCAAGAGGAATTACAACAGCTCCCAACTTCTACCTTGATCCCAAGGAAAAGCACACAAAGGAAATGCTGCTAAAGGCTTACCCACAGTTTTAAAACAACTTTAGATACAGGATGCCAGAGTAGCATTAGCTGCACATTTCTAGGACAGGATGAGGATGCTGAACCCCCAGAGTGAATTTCATTTAAAAGCTCTGGGTTGAGCAATGGCTGGAGGGAGAAAGCAGGAAAGTCCAGCCCTGTAAGGCTGTAGAGTCACTGCAGGTGTGTCACTGTAGCCACATCAGTGCCCTGCTGGCACCTTGGGGCATGGACTGAGGCCCAAAGAAGCTTTTCACCTGCTGCTCCACTCTGAACCATGCCCACATCCCACTCTGGTATAGAAACTGCTGCCACATCCTCCCACCCCTTTTCCTGGAGGAAAAGGCAAACCCAGGGGTATTTCCCTTCTTCTCTCTTCCTCCTCAAACACCAAAGGCTTGAAAGGTTGCTGTGTCAACTGATACCCCCTTCCTTTTTCATTGCTTTAATAAATTAAGCCGAGCAACAATAGAGATGAGAGAAAGCAGGACAATGTGGTAAATGTAGCAGAAAGAAATTTGAATTGTAATGAGGGGAGCTAATCAGGAAAAGAATGGACTATAGAAAAAAGCACTAATGAGTTTCTAAATAAATTCAAAAGGTTAATATTGTTCTATCTAGCAAATACGAGAAGAATCCTAATGTGAAATTAAAGGCCTCACTCCAGTGCCCTTGCAGCCATATGTAAAAGCTGCAACGCCCACTCTCTTTACCCCTCTGTCCATCACATCCATCCTCTCCTGATACCTCTCATGGACTGCTCCTGGAAATGGGACCTTTCAGGTCAGCCAGGTCTCTCAAGCTCTTTTTATTTCTGTACACCAAATGCTTGAGCCAAGGTCTCTAAGTCAATGAACAGGCTCTCTTTGACCTGCAGAGTTTGCACCAAGATTACTGCGACTCATTTAAGTCAGCATCAATAAAAGAATGATCAAAATGCACTTTTCAAACCATAAGAGGTGTGTGGGTGTTTATGAAGTGATGGATTTGGTGGGATTTAAGCAGACTTGTATTCCCTTTTATTACCATGTGGATTTCCAGGGTGAGCAAAAAGCTAATGAAGGTTAACTGAGGAAAGAGCAAGTGAAAATAAAAGTTTATAAAAATAGAGAAGTTGGAATGTTTCTTGTTTAATCTATATGATGCCAGCAGTTCAAAATACAAAGCTAAGACTTTATACATACAATCAAAAGTCCTTCATGTATTCTATTGCAAAACGTGGAAAAACTGTATTTCAGCCAAAATTTTTGTGTGAGAAAGCAGCCCCTTTCAAGAATTCCCAGCAAAGTAATAGACTCACAGACTTTCCATAAGAATAGAGGGTCTGCTCAACTAATTTTTTACTTGAAGGAAGAAAACAGCACCATTATAACATTTTACTCAGAATGTAAAATACCAGAATGACATCATACTTCGGGGAGAACTCTGAGCATGTTTGTGTGCGTGGCCGTCCGTCTGTCTTCTGCTCTGCTGACAAAGCCTGCCGGGGCAGCCGAGGGTGGCTGCACACTTCTCTCCCCCGCGGGCAGGAGATGAGTTAGGGGCCACCCCAGGGCTGTGTCACCTCGGGACAGTCCTGCTGGCCCTCGCAGGGGAATCTCTGACTGCCCACCCGTGGGAGCTGTTACGTGTCAGACGGGCAGGACATTACTCAGGTGAAGTTTCAAAGTTTATTACACAGGGTGTGGGTGAAAGAGCCCAGCTCAGAGTGAGCTCAGAGCAGGCTAGAGAATGAAGAGAGCAAGAGAGTGAAGAGCAGAGGCAAGAGAGATAGAGAGAAGAGCAGCAAGAGCATAAGAGAGTGAGCTCTCCTTTTACAATGACTTATATCTCTTTCCATGTTGAATATTCTACTTTTTCAATAACCAATCTAGTAACAAATACAGATTTTCTACATTTACATACATCTTATAGGAATTACTACATTCCCATGTTTTACTCCGTTCTAATCACTAAATCTTATCGGGGGACATTTCCTGCCAGGCCAGGGAAGAAGGGGCTGTTCTGGCTCTGGTGTGTCTGCTTGTAAATTACATTCCTAACAAAGAGAGAAAAACCTTTGGTCAACCAAAGCTGTCCTATAAACATTCAAACAAACACTGCTTTCATTTCATTGTCTCTTCTAGTTCCAGCATTCTTAGCATCTTTGGCTAAATAGTCATATTTATAGGACTTTCTTGTTTCTTCCTTTCCAACGCCCATCCCCGGGCAGGGCTGACTGGCACTCACCTGCTCTGCTCAGCACACAGCTCTGCTCCTCTGCAGAGCACCCAGGGTCTCCCCACTCAGACCCCAGCCCCGAGGGGCAGAGCTGCAGCTGCTCACACCTGGCCATCAAAGCATCCCCTCACACCATCGCAGGAAATGACAAACAAGATGTGCACTGCTTTTATTGCAGGCGTGAGAATTATTCTGAAGTTAGAGCAACACTCCCGAGCCAGGACTGACCATGTTATGTATTACTCACAGCCACCTTGCAAAATGCTGCTCAGCCACTCACCTGCCTTGAATAATTTTGTTTGACAGGCAGGTTAAATACTTTAGCTTCCTGATCATCCTCCTCCTCCTCCTCGCAGTGGAGGGCTGCCCTGAGAGGCATCGTGGCAAGGATGTTTAATAGAGGCTTTAGTGGAGTTCAAATTTGGTAGGCAAAGGCTGAATTAAAAAAAATAAAAAAATAAAAAAAAAAATCTTTGGATCCAAGAGATTGGTGTGGGAAATGCACAGAGACAGAGAGTTGACAGTCAAGACATGAAAACTCTGTGAGTAATCCTCTGAATGTCAGCAGGAGAGGTGCCCTTCCCCGGGTCAGTGTTGGAGAGCTCAGCAGAGCTCCTGGGCACGTCCAGCCTGAGCCACACGGGATTTAAGATGGAAGGCAGAGGAGCAGCTCGAGCTCCCGAGCCCAAGGTGGATGTCTCACCCACTGAATGTCTCTGGCACTACTCTCTCTGCAAAAGCTGAAATGCAAAAAGACTTTGTGAGACAAAAAGCACTGCGAGGGAATTGCTAAGTGTGAATAAACAAGACAGTTGCATAGCTCATCATAACCCTAATGATGCTCCCTAAATCATGCAGGCCCATCACCTAGATCTATTGGCCACATTAGCAGACTGCTGAGTGTGGGTAATATGGAGAGGATCATTTTTAAAGGGTTTTGCCTGCAATGCTTTTTGGGAACCCTTTGAGATGGACTCTAAAGCAGATGGTGAAATGGGAAAATTATTCACGTTAATTCTTTAGCAGCCCAAAATAAATTTAGGGAATAATGAAATAATGAAAGCCTCATTCAGCCACATTTTTGCTTTCACAGCAGTCATCAAAGTCCTAACAGGGGGGACCCAATGCTGCTGCATTCCACACACAAAGCTGCTGTATTAATTGGCTCAAAGACACAAGAGCGGCAATATCCTGGAAAAAAAAATAAGTAAGGTCATCCCCTTTCATTAGCTATTGTTCAATGGCCTGGTGAAAGAACAAACAAGCTGAAACAGCAAATAAACCTCACAGTGCTGAGCACAGATCCTTTTCAAGCTGTCTTCACACACGTGTCTTACAGAAAAAACATCATCTACTTTGAGCTTCCCAAGCACTCTTCAAACTCTTATAATGGGAAAGCAATCCTGGTCTTCCATTTTACAGACAAGGAAACCGAGTCATTGCCTTCATCCAGGGGGGAAACATGAAAGCCAGGACTTCAGCCTAGCAAATCCAATCTCAAGTTTTCCTGCTCATTTTGGAGGAGCACCAGCTCCTTGGGTGACCTGGTGAATCAAACCACAAAAGTCTCCCAAGCTAAACACAGAGTCCCCAGCCACATAACAGGACTGGTAGCCTGGGAGGTTCTCCTTTACCCAGATGAGCCAGAGGATCTGAGGAACATGCCCAGGAGAACCTTACTCCCACAGTAAAAGGTTATACAAAATATTTTTTACCATCTTAAACACAAGAAGCAAATAAAAACATTGCAGAATTCACAAGACATTTCCGTGTGAGCACAGCACAAAGCTCTGTGAAACTGCTGAAAGCAAATGAGGGAGAGCGTAAATGCTTCATACTAAAAACGCTGAAGTTCACACCTAAAAATCACCAACACCAGAGTGATCCAGTATCGAGATATAATATTTGCTAATTGGAAAGCTGCTTCCTGGCTGGTTCGTTTTTTTTTTTTTTCCGGGCAGTTTCTGGCAGGGTGAGCCCGACCCGCCGATGCTGCCGATGCTCGGGGCCGCGCTGCTCAGCCCCTGTCCATGGTCCTGTCGCGTTCGTCCCCACGCCCGGCGGCTGCAGAGCTCGCAGGGAGAGCGGCTGCAGCGGGGCTTCTCCCCCCAGGCGAGTGCTGGCACAAGCAGCCAGCTGCTCCAGTGCATAAACAAGTGTGGGCTTGCACCAGCTGGACAGACTGCCCTGAGTCCAGCAATGCTGAGACACTGCCCGCTGCTGCGCCGGCTCACTCTGTGCTACCAGTGGTGCTGGGAGCTGCTCCCACCTGTCTGACCTCTCCCAGGGCTCAGAGGAGCCTGAGCTCCTCTGGGAGCTTGGGAAGGAAGCACACATCAGCTCAGCTCTGGGGAATGCGTTTCTGCTCTTAGTCCATGGTTAGGGGCTGCAAGGGGGATTCAGGAGAGCCCATGCTGGCCACACACAGCTCAGCTGTGCCCCCAACCCCTGTCTGTAATTAAAACAGCACTGCTTCCCCAGCTCCAGCAACACACTCAGAAAATGCCCTGGGCTGGGGCTTTCCTGCCCTGCTCCCAGATGAGGAATCCTACAGGAATGGAGGAGACGGGAGAAAACTTCCTCTGTGTTCCTCTTGTTTCTTCCCAGCATTAGCTGGAAGTTCTGAGCCCTGGAAAAAGCACAGCTTGGTAAAGGTCATGATCTGAATGCAGATTATTCATGGACATGAATTTATCTGATGAATTATTCTAAACACATCATTCAGCTGCTGTACTGAGCACATATAGGATGCGCCTCTGCAGCTACTCTAAATACAAAGCAGAGCATTAAATAAGGACAGTCACTTGCTTGGAAGCATAATATTTTATTTGCCACAAATATGCTAATTCTTTAATTTTCAGTCTCTATGCCAGCTAGAAATACAACCTGAGCAAGATAAGTTTTCTTGTAGCCGATTACTAGGTAGCTGATCAAAGTTGATATATTAGATTTTAGGCCCTGATTCAGTGTTTTCTTAGACTCTTATGCAACTTTGATCCCCTGGTAATGGATTTTGAGTTGCTTACAAACATGTCAAGACTATCATCTGCCAGCCATGTCCCATGCTGCTAATTATTTATGCCTACTGACTAAATTTATTGGCAGGTTTGTCAGAAACAGCAATATTTTTTCTAGTGCTTTCTAAATAAATATCAAGGGGCAGGGAGAAAACCCGACATTTCAGTGTCTACACCAACCTTCTGGTATATCTCCAGGTTCCTGGGCTCCAGTTTACAGGATTCAGACAATAAAAGCAAAACCAGAGACCCCTTGTCATGTAACACTTCTTAAGTTTGACCAGTCCTGATGTTAGTGCCATATAAATCATTTTTAAAAGGCTGGTTTCTGTCACCGTGTCTCTGCTGAACACAGGCTCCCACTGGGAGGGACCTGGGCATCATTTTCAGTAGGATCTGGAGGTGAGCAAAGTGTGTTCTGTGTGCTGTAGGGAGGTCTGGTTGGAGCTAATGGAATTACACAGGAATTACAGGAATCCTCTCCAAGGAGGAAGCACCAGGCCCTGGTCCAAGAGGAATAATCTGCAACCCGGCAGAGCCAGGAGGCTCAGGGGTTCCCAAGGGACTGCAGGGTGTAACTCCTGCTCCAGGGGGAATTACCCTGCTCAGTGGTGATTACACTGCCTGGGAAACGCTCCAGGCTGAGCTGCAGCGAGGTTAGAGCTGGGACCACACTGAGATTTCAGCTCAGGGCCACCTCTGCAATCAGCAGCTCTGGGGAATCATCTCTTTCCTGGCAGGTTATTAAAGCATCCCCAGAGGCTTCCAGTGTCACGTGCTGCTTGTGACTCCTGTGGTGCTTAGCCATGATAAAGGAGGGATGGAAAAGTTCACTATCACCACGATGTAGAGACAAATTTGCTGTCATCCCATGGGGTTTGTGACTGTTGTTAGATTTAGTGCTTGAGCCCAACATCAGCACAGAGAAGTTTAGGAGATAGAGAAAACAGAAAAACTATTTTAAAACAAGTGCAACTCTGCAACTCTTTGGATCTCCTGAACAGATAGAGTGCATTGTTGGGTCAGGACAAATATTCAATTTGATTCTTATCTTATCCAACTCCAAATCTCCTTTGTTATCAGTTACTTTCCAAGGCGCTGTACAAGTGAGCTCTGAACTTACATTTAAAAAACACAGAAATAAAAGAGCTCTTCTGCTTCCTTCCCCAGGAATTAGCCCAGCTCAGACTCCCAACAACCTTGGGGAAGTTCAAATTCAGAACAAGCCAGAATTAAATTCCAAAACTGCAGAAAGTATCTAAAATTTTTCAGACTTGTCAGGGCAGATCAAAGTCCAGGACTGCTCGAACCAGCAGGATGTAACCCTGCTGTACCAGACTGAGGGGTTTTTTTAGATCTTTATTAAAAAATATTTGGGAATAAGGGACATTTTTTTCCCACCTGTTCTTTTCAACATCCCATCCTAGCACCTATAAAATTGTATTTCCATTTATTCCCCAGATGAGAGAGACTAAAACCAGCACCCTAAAACCAGTACCCTTAGTCAGACATTTCTCTTGGCCATGTCCAGTCCAAGGGGCTCATTAGAAAACTTTGATATAATCAGCTCTTTGAAAAATACACATTTATTAAGTGGAAGCTGATCAGAAGGAAGATTCACTTTCATAAGTTCTCTTGATTTTGGGAAAAAAAAAAAAAAAGTCAGAAAAATATTTTTAAGGTTCAAATAAAAAAATGCTCAAAGCCAGATGAAGTATCTTCTTAGAAATGCAGAAAAACATTAATTTATGTTCAAGTAAACAAAATTAATTGGCATGTTCCCTTTCCACTCACACCAGGGGAGTGACCACAAGTGGACAGCAGGGCAGATCCTCAGGATGCTCCCCTTCAGATCTGTATTTTTTGTGAGAAAGTATCCCTGTACTTCTCTGAGCTTTGAGCAAAATATAATTTTATATTTAGTGAAGTAGCCTGGGTTGACTAAAAGCACTTACATGAAGTCAAAAATTACCTGGCCTTGTTGCTACAAGGCAAGGTTAGGGCATGAAATGTGGAATTTTTAAGATGTGGAATCACTACCTCTTAAAAACATCCTTCCCCTGTGGCCAGAGCACCACCAGCTGAACAAATCTTGTGGTGGCAAAGCACACAGAGCATCCCCAAAACCTGCAGGGATACCATGGGAAACTCCAGCACAATAAAATGCTTTTCCTGTTGGAAACACGAAGGCCTGAGGCTTTCTTTTCTATATCTCAATTTCCCACTCATCTTCTTTTATAGCCCAGAGAGAACTTGGATCCAGTGGTCTTCAAGAAGGAAAACAGGAGAAAGGAAAATATAACCCCTTCTACCCTTGCTGCTCCCAAACCCACTCCTTATTTCCAGTGAGCCCATTGTGTTTGGACACAGGCCAAGAGCAAGCCAAGGCCCCTGGGATGCCCCAGAGAACACCTGGATCTTTGTAGGCACAAATACAGACCTGCAGCTTCCCACCTGGAGGGGTTGGGAAGAAAAAGGGCACACCCAACAGTCTGGGTGCTGTGGGTTGAACAGAGCAGCAGCTCTTGCAGTGGAGGTGGCTCCAAAAGCACAGACAGGTTCAACTCTCAGCAGGACGTGTGGTGCTACTCAGGGTACACGTGGGAAAGAAGAGATAAACTGAAAAATGAAACTGCTTCCAACAACATCTTTATCCAAGCAGCAGAAAACCCGGCGCTCAGCAATGGGCTTTGTTGACTCGGTTATTTGTGAGAGCTGGGCAGCCCAAACCCAGGGGATTCTGCTAAAAATACTCTGAGCAGGGCATCAGCACGAGTGCCTCCAGCACAAGCACTTGCAGCTTTGTTTTTGTACAGGGGAAGGGAAGGAGGAAGGAAACACATGTAATAGAAGGAGCAGAACAGCAGAGCGAGACAGCAGCACGGGTGACAGGAAACAATTTATAACTTACTTGAGAGTCTTTTCTGAGTCATCTGTTCTGCAGCTCAGACAGCAGTGCAGGTCTGCCCGGCTGTATTACACCCAGACATACAAGCACACCAACATTCCAAGCTGTTTGGAGCCACCTCTTTCATCCTGGGCTGTGGGAATGTTTCAACAAGCCACGTTCATGGTGATGTGTTCCTGTGCTTAGAGTCGAATGCAGGTGATGGCAAAATTCAGATTATTATGACTAGAAAAAAGGGGAAACAACTGTAATTCCATGGAAAATGTCCTTACATGAAGTGAATCAATATGACCTGAGATTCACAAGTCTTTGTGCAATATGTTAAAGTCAGAAATAAAAATTCAATACACTGTCCCTAGGACACATCTGTACCATTGTTCTGTGCTAACTTGAGAAAGAGAGACTGGTGCTTTAGCTCAGCAAGATCTGGCCTCCAGAGCTCTGGAGAAGTGAAACACAATGCTGCTGCTCCCCAAGATGCTCAAATAAATGCCAGCACTTAAATATGGGGGTTTTTTATCTTCAGTGTCCTCTTGGAACTCATGAACCACCATAGAATCACAGAATGTGCTGAGCTGGGCCCCCCAGGATCCCCCAGGGCAGCCCCTGGCCCTGCACAGAGCCCCCACCAACCCCACCCTGTCCATCCCTGGCAGTGCTGTCCAAAGGCTCCTGGAGCTCGGGACCATTCCCTGGGCAGCCTGGGCAGTGCCAGCACCCTCTGGGGGAGAACATTACCCTGATCTCCACCCTGACCCTCTCCTGACACAGCTCCAAGCCATACTCTCCACCAGGCCTGGGGTCAAGGTGGCTCTCAGAAGCCCTATGACACCCAGCAGCTGCCTTTGCATCCCTTTGGGCTGGGTCACAGGCTGTGCAGGTCTGCTGCTTCTCCCTGCAAACCAGGATGGCAGTGCCAGTCCCTGGTGCTGATGGGGGTTCAGAGCCGTTTCCCACTCTGGTGACAATTAACTGGTGCTGAGCCCAGGGAGAAACTGAAAGCAGGGAGTTAATGAGAAAAAACTCAAAGGGAAAAGTCTTCTTCCCTCACTGTGTGGCTGCATGGGAATGACACATTAAATTTACACCCACAGAACCATGTAATAATTACCCAGGCCTTCTGTTTGCAGGGTAATTACAACAAAATGGTTTAAGGAGGAGAAAGAGAGTCTTAGATATCAGCTCTGCTGGGTTTCTACTCCCTGCCTCCACCTTAAATTCCTCTTCCCTCTGCAGAAAGGGGGCACTCCAGCCCCTGCCTGCCCTGGCTGTGACCACGGGCACCTGCTCCAGGTCTGTGGGATGGCAGTGCCCAGGGTGGGCTGTGGGCAGCTCACTGTCTCCTATCCCATCACTGACAGCAGGGCCACAGCAGTGGCTGCCACCCTGCAGGATGCACAGATGCCACCAGCTGTCCAAACAGCACTTGGGGGCTCTCTCAAGAATATTTAATGCATTTTTCTAGTCCACCAGAATAAACTCATTAGCTGTCTGGTCTCTCCCATCTGGACAAGAGAAAATTCCTCAATTCCCTAAAAACCGCAGCGTGGGTTCAGCTGGCCCCAAGCACTGTGGCTGATGGGACCATCCCCACCATCCTTGGTGGCAGACAGGGACCTTCAAAGCCCACGGGTGACCACACTGAAATGCTTCACTTCAAACACCACTCCAAACTCCCAGCCTGAGGCATTAAAATTCAATTACCAGGGACAGCTGGATTCGGGCAAGGGTCTGACACTGAGGACCTGGAGAAGGGAACACTGTAAGCTGCCTGGAGCTGAGGAAATGGACTCAAGCCAGGGAATATTTATATGTCTTAAGGTCTCACAGATTCTGCTCTGCCAGGCTTGGCCAGCCACGCAGCCAAAGCCAGGCTTTAGCCCACAGGACATCCCCTGGGGACAGCCTGGCCCTCAGTCCCAGGGCCCTGCTTTGCCATCTCCATCACTTTGGGAGGGAGCCTCGCCTCATCAGAAGGGTGACCCACATTTCTGGGGTCACACGTGGCAGTGGGACAGGAGGGCACCTGAGCACACATCTGCTACTGCATCCTCCAGCCCATGATCAGGTAATGGTGAGCATGCAGGTGACAGATTTTATATTTTCTGCTGGCAATGAAATTCAATCTCACACAAATAATTGTGTTTGTTTTCCCCACGGGTTCCAATCAGGCATAACCAGCTATCGAAAAAGCCAAATGCTCATCAAATTTGCTTCTCCTCTCATTTCCAATGCTGTCAGTTGCAAATTCCTCTCCTGGATGGGTGCTGCTGGCTTAAATACTTGGTGTGTGCCAGTTCTCAGTGAACCAGACCCAAACTGGGTATCTTTAAGCATAGGAACAGTCATTTTTAAAAATTTCTGTTACCGTAATAGACAGGAAAAACCAAGCCGTTCCAAAGCCGAGTTCGGGATACACCTCAGCCTCCTGCTTAACCCCCAGGGAATTCATAGCCCTTTTAAGAGCTGGTGGAGAGTTTATTTTTACGCACACACATTTTTCCAGGCTAAAGGGACACTGGTGCCATAGCAAGGGCACCGCAGGCTGGTGGCGTGGCTCCAGCATCGCAGCCAGGGCTGGGCTGGGGGCACGCAGGGGCTCGGCTGCCCCCCAAAATCGGCCGAGCCCGGGGTTCGGGCTGAGCTCCGTGCGCGGGGCTCTGTCCCCATCTGGTGACCGCCGCACGCAAGGACCGGCAGCCAGCCCGGGGCAGAGACGGGGCCGCAGCACGGGGAAGGAAAAGGGCAAGACATGGGGGGAGAGCAGAGGAAAGAGATGGGAAAAAAATAGGGGCGAAAAGACAGGAAAGAGATGGGGAAGGAAAAAAAAAAAAAAAAAAAAAAAACGAAGAAGAAGAAAAAAAAAGGCAGACGAAGAGGCTAAAAGACAAAAAGAAAAATATAAAGAGGGCAGGGGAAGGTGAGGAAGGGAAAGGGAATTCAGTGAAGAAAGGTCAGTAAAAAAGCAGTGTCGTAGTTTGGAAAAAAATGAGTTTTTTCTGAACTTCAGTAGTCAAACCAATGAGTGCTCAGGTTTAAAGACTGGCACCTAGTGTAGCCACTGAAGACAAGGATCCGCCTCTGAGAACACAAGGGGTTAAAAACAGAAGGCTCCCCGGAAAGCTCTCTCTTGGTTCCGGTCCCTGAGGACGGAGGGATCTCCCCTGCCCAGCGGCTGGCTGGGCGGGAGGGGAAGCCATGCGGCCTGGGGGAGGTAGGGCCGGAACCTCGGGCACAGAGGGGGAGAAGAAAATCCTGTGGGATGGAAGGATGGCAGACAGCCTTCTTTTCCCTTTCCCTCCCCCCCTTCCCCCCCCCGGAGGGAGACTGAGAAACCGTGTGTGTGATCTTCGTCACCTTGAAATTTGATATCAACAACTAGACAGCACGGCCGAAGGAGTATGGGGGGGTGGCGCGAGAAGAGTACCCAACAGCAAAAATACCGTGAAAGTTCTGGGAAAACAAAGCCCAAGATTTTAACCCTTTTTGTAAATGATGGAAACTTTATAAATACTAATCCTCCTGAATTTAAAGAAGCCAGATAGAAAGAACTGAGCAAAGATGATAGAAGTTTGTGTAAGTAGAAGATTGTCAGAGAACACTGAAAAGAATCCTAGGTGAGAAGAGATGATAGAGTGGCTTTAACTAGACTCTTTTGTATAACCATGGACAGACTCATTTTTTTTCTATAACATAGAAACTGTATCTGGGGAGAGGCATTGGCTTGGAGCCAAGAGTAGACAGTAGTGTGAACAGAGATGAGAAGTGTCCCCAAAATTTGAGAGGCTGTCGTTTCTTGGAACTAACCAAAACATCTTTAAAAAAGAGAAACCCTAGAAACAGCTCTAGTCCATGCACAGTGGTGAGAGCACTAGACATGGAAGAAGAGGCCACGATGTAGTGCAAGAAAGACTCCTATCTCTCCTCAACGAACTGAGTACTAATTATCGGAAGGGTGGTAATAGACTGAAAATTAATTATCTAAAAGGTTGGTAACGTGATGAGGAATTTTCAGTTTGTTTTGTTAAGTTGAGAACTGGTGGGGGGGGAGAGGAAGAGTGTTTTTTTTAAAGTTTCCATGTTCTTCTGTATATGTCTTCTTTGCCTATTATAAGTAATAAAGTTTTTTTCCTTTTACTTTCTAAATTAAACACTGTTTTACTCTGTTTTTGGTCACATCTCACAAAAGATACCAGAAACAGTATATCGTTATAAAGGCACTGGCCTTGTGCCAACGTCAAACCTTTGACAAGCAGTTTGATGGCAAACTCCTTAGGCAGGGAGCACTCCGAGGCTGATTTGTGCCTTCCCCAGTGGGAGCACAGGCAGAGTCTGAAAGCTCCCACGGCGAGCAGGTGAGGCTCTGCTCCTCCGGGAAGAGATCGCACCTGTGGGGTTTGTACCTGCAGAGAAAATGCCATCGGCAGCCTTGGAGGGAGGTCACCACTGCCCCACGGCCAAAGGATGAGCTCGGGGCCACTCCTGCTCCAGCTAAAACAAAGGAAAGGCAGGAATTCTCCCACTGGGGGCCAAACTGTCCTCTGAGAGAGGTAAAGCCCACAGGTTTCCATAAAACAAAGTGTTATAGTGGTGCTTATTAGCCAGTCCAGCTTTTAATGTACATAAATCACACTGGAGACGGGGTAGTGGAGGAAGGATTTACTGAGGGGAATCCTTGTCTGTGATCCAACCAGCAAAAACAACCAAAAGGCATTTCACCTTCTACTGAGAAGATGTAAGGAATAAATATTAAAAAACAAACAAACAAACAAACAAACAACCAAACAAACAAAATAAAAACAACAACAAACAAAAAACCCTCAACCAAACCAGAATAGAAATGAAAAACAAAACAGAAACCCCAAACCAAAAAATACCCCACAGCATTCCAGCAGACTAATTAGGAATCCATCTAAATGGTCTCCAAACCCTCTTCATTCTAATAAGGAAAAGAAAAACTTCCAATGTTTTGAAAGTTTTTTAAGTTGAATTGGACTTGTCTCATCTTGGAAATATTGAAGCATGATTTTTTTGAAACTTCTGTTATATTTTAAGCTTTAGTTCTGATAAATACTGAAAGTTTAACAAAAAAAAAAAAAAAATCCAACCCAAACACTAGATTTTTTAACAAAAAGCTGTAATGAATATCCATATCAGATGTTTGGAGCTGCATGGTCTTATTTGTTTTTTGTTTGGTTGGGGGGAGTGCCATCTTGAGAGAGATGTTGAGAAACAAATATGGGAGGATTTGGTTAAAAATCATCTAGAAAAGAGCCCTCAGGCTTGGCCCAGTCCAGCCACTCACAGGCAAAGCTTCTCACATTAAGAACAGCTTTTTAGGGCAGGTTCATTTCTGTGCATGTGATTTTGTTTCTCACAAGCAAACTCAAAGCCATTCTAAAAAGCATTTTAGAGATGAGTGGAGAAATAAGAGGAGAATTTTCCTGGATGCTTTTGCATTCCCTGAAATCCCTGGCATTTGGGAGTTTAGCTCTCTTCACACACAGAATAAGGAGGGAAGCCAAAGGCCAAGCACAAAACCCTTTTGCAGCTCAATCACCAGAGCCTCACCATCATCATCAGAGCTGAGATTTCTCATGATTTACATAATTTTTGTGTGATTAAAAGGCCTCAGAGAAATCCTCAGGGCTCACAGCTCCTCTGATATCCACTGCACCACACAGATGTGAGGGATTACATGGAAAATAGGCAATTTTTCAGTTGGGTTTTGTGGGGGTTTTGCATTTAGGGTTGCAGAGTCTTGTGAAACTACATTTATCTTCCTGCCCCTTTTGCCTCTGACTTTTGGCTTAGAGGCAAGAGCCCAAGAACCAGACTTTGTAATCTGATTCTTCTGCAAATACTTCACATTTAATTTGCCTTGAGTAGTTAAGAGATGCTTAAAATTGGTAGGTTTTGGCATTCTTTTTCAGAAATGGTAAAAACCATTGTACCAGGCTTGGGTACAGCCTTTGAACCAGGAAAAATTTGTGCCATCTCTCAGCCCTAATTGCTTTGTTGACATCATTATCCTGTCATTAAATCTGTTATTTAAAAGTTTTAAACCTTCCCTTGTGTTTGAAGCCACTTTTTCTAAGGGCAAGGGAGAGGTCTGCTTTATATTTCCACCATCTGCTTCAGCAGATCAAGAGGTTTTTTCCCCCTGGAAAGCCTGTCCTGCAGAAACCACTGAGGGCCAGCACTGCAGGGGTGGTGAGAAATGTCACCTCACCCTCATCCCTCCCCTGCTGCAGGGTCCCAGAGCTCCTCCAGGGCTCTGCAGAGCTTCTGGGAGAGCCTCCTCCCAACAGATCTGATCCAGAACCACGAGAAATAAAGCTCAGAGAATATCCAACCCCAGAATCTTAAAATCTCCTGAGTTGGAAGGGACCCACAAGGACCATCATGGGACATCCCCAAGCAGGGTGTTGCAAGGATTTGGTCATTCCCAGCCCGAGGGCTCTACCTGGCAATAAGGAGGTGACAAGTTAGCCTCATTTATCCACACAAAACCTTAGGAATCAGCATTTTCCCATGCCCACTAATTTTCCCCCCACTTTCTCTGCTCACAGCAGTGTTTGTTTGCTCTATGTGTCGTCTGGTGGTGTCCTCTAGTGGTTCCTTCCTGCACAAGAAACACCACCTTCCCTGGTTAAAATTATGTCAGCTGCATTGTAAAAGCACTTGGGGGAAGGAAAATCACAGATTTGGACAAGACTCAAAGGTCCAGAAAAATAGATGGCCTTCTTCTCCTTCATTTAAGTCTTTAAAAGTTACAGCAAAGTTCAGTCTGCCCTAACATTAAGGAAAAGATATGAAAGGTAACAAACAGCAGCATGACTCAATATTTTGGAAGTGATGGCTTTCTATAAATAAGGGGAAAAATCAGAAATGGCCAGCAGAACTATTAATTAAAATACGAAAGCAGATAAATAATGAATAGTAGTGTCATGTATTCATTAGGATTCTACAAATGAAAAATATCTCTCCCAGTTATTCCTTTGATGAATCTAGCCCAAATATACTTGAACTGCAACATGAAAAATTCAGGATGCTCGTATTTCATTCCCTATCAGCCAGCCTCAGATCCCCAGATCTCAAAGCCAAGAGCTGCAAGTGTCTAATCCCAGCACTGATACTGAGCTTTTCCTCTGGCCTTGGACAGCCTTCTAACCTGGTCTTAAGAATATCTCTAATAGGATCATGGAATCACAGAACAGTTTGGGGGGAAGGGACCTTAAAGCTCATCCATTCCACCCCTGCCATGGCAGGGACACCTCCCACCATCCCAGGCTGCTCCAACACCAACATCCAGCCTGGCCTTGGGCACTGCCAGGGATCCAGGGGCAGCCCCAGCTGCTCTGGGTACCCTGTGCCAGGGCCTGCCCACCTCACAGGGAAGGATTTTTTCCCAGTTCTGCCAATCTCTGCTCAGCACAGTCCCATCAGTGGATGGGATGTGTTTTGGGGCTCTATGAAGCAAAGCAAGGTTGGAAATCACTGTGGGAAGGAGAGTGAGAGGAGAGCTGCAGGCTTTTCCATGGTTCCATTTGTGGAAGGTAGATTAAAGAAAGGAAAGACTGGGTCCACATGCTGTATTATACAGGAATAATATACAATATTATTAAGTTATAATATAAAAGCCCCTAAGCCCACCCTGAAAAAGTAGAACCCAGCATGCCACTGAAGTCCTGAATACCATTGGGGGGACCCTAGGATACCTCAACACCAAAAAGGAAGGAAGGGAGGGAGGGAAGGAAGGCAGGGAAGGAAGGGAGGGAAGGAAAGGAAGGAAAGGAAGGAAAGACACCTCAAACCAACTACCATGTCACTAATGTGCAATCCAAATATCTCCAATGCACAGTGACTGGGTCCCCTCAGTGCTGATTATTGTCGGGTGCAGCTGCTCCCAGCCCACCCAGGGTGCAGGGGGAGGACACGGGGTCCCCAAAGTCCCCAGACCCTCCTGCCAGGGCCAGGGCCCTCCTTGCTCACACAGACAAGGCTTCCCCTAAACATTCCAGCGGGGTTGCAGCAGTGTCTCAGCAGTTGTTAATAACACACACGCTTTCCCCCGAGCTTTGTCAGCTCTGCACTTCAAAGCTCATTTTACACACAGGCCAGCGCTGGATTTTAAGAAGCGAATGTTAACATGAGCTCTTTAGTCAGTTGAATGAAAGTATCAGGAACCCCCCTCTCCTTCCCTCTCCCATCAAATTAAATAAAGCAAAAAACCAACAATCTCTTGGCAGCCTCTGATGGATTTGACAGGAACACACCCTTTGTAGGGTGGATATCAATCCCGAGCTCTCTGCGTGAGATTCTTTTTCCACTGCAAAATAAAAAATGAGACCAACTGCCTCGGACCAAGGAATCAGGATTAACAGCCAGCATTCCCAAGGGATATTTGATGGCCTCAACTTTTTCTATTAAACACAGGTTGGTACTGATACAGGCTGAGAATTGCCTCAGACAGGCGAGAATGCAGCCCAGACAGGTGATGCCCAATTCCTGGTGGGTTTTTATCTCACACCTCTCATTCAGATCACTCTGCAGGGGCCAATGCTTCACTCTCTTCTCCACCAGCAAGCAAACAATTACTCTGGAAGCCATGAAATCAAAAGAGAATTAAAATAAAATATATATCGCTACTAGTCATTTGGACAGTTAATTACAGTTAATTAAGCTTATATTTACTGTAATTACTAAATAATTTATATCACCATGGAGGTGACAGAAACTGTGTAAGGAAACGAGAATGACTTAAAATTATTTTAAGTGCTTGGAATGTCTGAGAAGCATTTTGTAAGATACATTGAAAGATTCTAAATTTAATTATAACAGTAAGTTACCTTAAGCTCTGTCTGGGCTAATATTTTTTCTAGCAATTAGACAGCAGTTGATGATGCAATTACACTTTCATGTATAACTTTTGTGCAAGCAATATAATTTTTTATTAAAAATAATCAGAAGACATAATACGTGTGAAGTAGTTATATTAATTTTATCTATCATTTTCCCCAGACACATTTTGTAGCTCCAGTGCAGGTCTCTGCATAACAAAAAGGTAGGGTGAAGTAGGCAAAAAAAGGGAAGGAAAAGAGTCAAGACAAGCAATTAATGCATGGTAACTCTGCTCAGAAAGGATTATCCCAGCCTCCATCAGAGGAGTCTGGTTACAGGGAATTTTAAAGGAAGAACAATATCACCCATGAGAGTAAGAATATTGAAAGTCTCAAATAAATAATAAAAAAGAAAATAATGATATTTTGTTTGTTTTCCAAATCTCATGATTTAAAGATTGGGATTCAGTAGGTTGTGGGGAAGGTTGGTTTCTCTCTTTTGTTTCTTTATTTCCTGAGCTGGCAGCACTGCAACTTTGGGGCAGCAACCCAAACCCCTTTGGAGAAGATTGTCTTTGGACTTGGCCAGGGCCAGGTTTCCTCCCTCAAACATCCAAGAATCTGCCCTGGCTCCCCATGCATCCTGTGGGAATCAAACTGGTCCAGCCAAGACAGACTGGGGCCTGGGACAAGAAAGGCAGAGGTGGCATTTGAGGCAAGAGCCAAAGGAATCAACTCTCCAAGTTCCCCTGAAGCTGGAATATTCTTTCCAAAAGCTGGCAGGCTGTGCCAGCTCTGCCTCCCACTCTTTTTGCTTTTGCTTTTCCACTTGGACCAGACTTCCAGCTGATCTGGTGGGCCAGACTGCCCAGCCTGTCCCAGTGACAGCCAGCTCTGAAAAGGGTCATTCAGATAATTAACAACAGCTGGAATGCAAATAGTTAAGATTTATCAGTGAAATTTATCAGGAAGTAGAAGATTAAAAAAACCCCAGAGACCACAGCATCACTCACCACTAATAAATGTTTCTCTCTAGAAAATGTAAATCTAATGCAAAGAAGCATTCATTATCATCCATCATGGCACTCCTGCAGCTTCTCTCCCTATTGGACCCTGGGACTGCAGGGCCCCCCAGATGCAGCAGTCTATCACTTCTTCTGAAATGAGAAAATTCTCCCTAAATCTTTATCCCACTCTGGCTCCCCCTGCTCTTCTACAGCAGCTGATCTCCACTGAATTCCCTAACAGTACTGCTGCTGGCTTCCACGACCAGGAGAGAGATTCAGGACCTCAGAGCCAAGGGCTGGGATCTTCAGGGGGCTCTGACAGCCCCAGGTCTATTTTACTGAAAGATGCAAAGTATTATAAAAATATTTAAGCAGCCATTTAACCACAGAAGCTCAGGGGATGCCATCAGCCTTGCTGGTGGAGCCTGGAAACCAGCACCAGGCTCCTCTCCAGAGCTCCTTTAGGCTTGCAGCCCCCTGGAAGGTTCCAGCAGCCCCACAGAGCAGGCGAGGCAGCCCTTCGCTCAGGAGCCATCAGCTGAGGGTGCAGAGCCTCCCTGGCTGCTGTGGGGATACAAACCCCACAGGATGCCTGCACACCCCCTCAGAGCACCCCTTGGCAGCCCCAGGGTGCTAAGTAAGCATTGCTCAGCCAGGGATTTGGCAGAGGTGGGGCAGGGCAGGTTCTCCACCTGCTGACACGAGCATCCCTGCTCTGCAATTCATGTGGAAGAGCCAGCAATGGGTATTGATTCTGGTCACTTCTGTTCACTGCAATTTACAGGTTTAAATGTTTATTTAATTGAGGGGTTATTGTGGTGCTAGAATGGCAATACTCAGGAAAAGAAAATATGTTGATTGATCAGAATAAAAACCCTAGCATTTTAAATTCTAGCTATTAAACACAACACCCAGTTTTCCATGTCTTCTCACAATATACTCATAAATACACTCCAATATACTTGAAAATAGGCAGGGTTCTTTTATCATGGTTAATGGCCAACACTCAGGTTTTTAAAGAGCAGAAGAGGAGCAGCCAAACACCCTGACCCCTGCAGCAATTATTTCTTTCCCCTTCATGCCCAGAGATGTGACCAGCTAAAACGTCAGGGAATTCATGTAGTGAGCAGATCTGATGGGTAACTAGGATGGAAACATTGACAAAATGTTCAGAAATCGTGCTGGCAGAAGTGCCTGGAGGCACAGGGCAGGTATGGAGCAGCTGAGGTGGATTTACAAGGAAACACTGACTTGTGAGGGGAATAAGGCAGAGGAGAGTGAACAGGAACACGAGGCCAAGTGGACGGGCAATGCAGGGCTTCAGGGGAATGGCCTGGGAGCAGAGAGAGGTAGAAAAGGGAGGGAATCAGAGGGGAATGAAACAAAGCAGAATGTCCAGAGCAAGGAGATGACATCAGGCAGCTGTGCTCTGCACAGGCACCAGGTGAGCTGCAAGAGCCAGGGTGAGACCAGATGGAAAGCATGGCCCTGGTGGTGGGGGGCAAACCCAGGATTCAACAGCACCAGCCCCCTTGGATACACACCTTCAACACTGCTCACTGAGAGGGGCGTCAGGCACTGGAGCAGGCTGCCAGGCAGGTGGGGACTCACCATCCCTGGAGCTGTCCAAGGAAGAGCTGGATGTGCACTCAGGCTCTGGTTTAGCTGACAAGGTGGGGATCAGTCACAGGTTGGACTTGGTGACCCTGGAGGTCTTTCCCAACCCAAATAACCCCGTGACACTGTACCAGCAGCACAATGCACCTCCAGTAACACCCCCAGCTGAACCCCAGCAGCTTCACGTGCTGCCTCCAGGGAAAACCTGAGTGCCAAGAGCAGTCAGAGCACACTGAAAACAGAGGCATGCCCAGGCTGGGAGCCACAGGGCAGCAAACTGTAGGAAAACATGAGGCAACAATAGGCAAAGAGCATGAGGTGTGCTCCATGGCAGTGTCCCTGCTGGAGATGGAGACTCGGGAGCCTGCTCAAGATGGGAGTGGGAGACCCTGGGATTAAACCAGGACCTGCCTCCAAGAGTGACTGTGTTATTTACAGGTGGAAAATTAAAACCACAAGCACCATTTCCCTCATTTACCCACCCAGCAGCATTTGGGGTTAGCTGACACCTTCATACAATCAGGCAGTTGCTGACTTGTCCTCTGTTTCCCTGTGTGAGGTTTCCCTGTACCATTTTGTTATGGAAGCCAATCAAATCCTTTTGATTTTTCAAATACAACAGAACCCCAGGGGTTCTACAGAGAACGAGAGATTCTGATAAACTCTTGGAATTAAGTGTGGGAATGACCTGAACAGCAGCTGGAAGCACTGGCAACAGAAAACATTTGCAGGCAAAGGAGTGATGAGGCAGGCAGTTTAAATGATTCCAACCTTATCTGAATGAAGGTCTGAGGAAGAGTTAGGAGAACTTATTCTAACAAATTGGAGCAGATTGCCACGGGATGCAGCAGCTTTTCCATCATTTCCTATCTTTCAAAGAAGATTGAATTTTATACACACATACACACATTTTCATTCCAGGTCAACCAGAAGTTTTTGGGGTGGATGCATCACTGACTGAAATCCTGTGACTGGTGTTAGTCAAGAAGTTGGCCTGGGTTATTACATTAATCTCCCTGCTTCTCTTAAAAACCTGTGGCTGAACTGATAACTTCATTTGGAATAGGAAAAAAAAACCTTCATTTAAATTATAACAGCAATTCAGCCTATGAAGGTACTGAAATCCATGACAAAACTATTACACATTAAATAATAATATACAACCCCTGAAGTTTAAATAGTATTTGATTGCAACTATAAATAAATTGTGGGATGCTATATGACCATTTTAGAAATCCACTATTTTTATCTGATAGAGAATATGAGCCAAACAAGTATCTGAAATCCCCCAAATTCCAGAGACAGCCCATATTGTCTATGGACAAATCCATAGATTTTTTACAATGAATTCCTGCGAAAAAATAGTGCCTATTTAAATTAGAGAAAAGAGTTTCCTGACACAAGGACAGTTCTAGAGGCTGAAGAATTCCAAGAACACTTTTCATATTTGCCCACTTTGGACTTGTTACATCAGAATTTTCAAGTTTCCTGCTCTTTTGCTGCAAGCTTTTGGGAACTTTGGCTGGCTCTGGTGCACATCAGCTGGGGCAGCACGAGGGTCACCATGAATCCTGAACAGCTTCACAGAGCATAAAATTTAACAGACCCAAATCTGAGGGCAGGGCCATAAATATAAAAATTAACAAGGGGAGCACTCTGTCATTAAACAGGGATCAAGGAACAAGCTCAAAAGCTGGCGTGGGATCAGGAAGCTGTCACAGTAATTGAGGCAATTAGCGAACCATGGTGACGAGTGTGCTGGCTCTCGTGGGCACCCTCTGCCTGAGCTCATGGGCTGTGTGGCCTTGGGGCTGCACAGTCCTTCTCGTGTCCACACTTGTGTCTCTGCAGGTGCACAGCACCCAGGAGCTGCAGTTTATGGCTGCAGAGCAGCTCAGGCTGCCATCGAGATCCCAGAGCAAATCCCATTTTATTAGCGAACATCTACACACCCAAGCTTGCCCCGAGCTCCACAGGTGTGGCTGGGAGGTCTGTCATTAGAGAGTTAATAATAGGTGAGGCATGCTCAAAAATCTGGAGCTCTTTCGCTGCCTGAGCAGTTCAAAATGTGAGTTCTTTGGAAAATGCAGCCCAGTGTTTAGTGAGATGAATCCCAGCTCTCCAGAACGAGCCCTCTCCCCACAACACTGAGGAGCTGCAAAACAAAAGCTCCACCAGCTGTGGCACTTGAAAAGGCACAGCCTGACCCAGCAAGGAGCTCACAGAGTGAAAGGACCGAGAGCAAGGACATCAGACTGGGAGGCAAAATCCCAAAGTGGCTGACAGGATACAAAAACCTGCTTGGAAACAGAGGCATGTCCAGGCTGGGGACCACAGGGCAGCAGACAGCAGGAAAACACGAGGCAACAATAGCAAAGAGTCTGAGGTGGTGGTAAGGAGGTGGATTTTAGCCTGTTGGGAGAGATGAAAAACCTTCAGATGAGATGCCAGTAGTCAGATCCCATGAGACAGGGAAAAGTGAGCAGTGTTACCCAGGAGAGCACAGTGGTTGCTTCACAAGCCTCCTGCACTCTACTGAATTTCTGCTGCCAACCTAACTAAATAACCCTCTGCCAGAGTGAAGAAAAAGAAAATTCCTTTTTATTTTCTTTTTCCAAATGGTAAATCAGGATATTTAATCAAAATATTCATTTGGCATTCCAAATAAAGCTCTGAGCATCTTTTCAGAGGAAATTAGGAGATCTCAGAAAGCTGCAGCTGGCCCAAGAGACTCCTCTTTCAAGAACCAGTTTCCTAGGCTCCTGTCAAGGAGATACCACTAAGACTTCTTAACTCCCAGACCATAACATCTGACAATATCTTTTCCTCATTTTCTGTGCTAAAAAACAGCCTCTGAAGAAGATACACTTGATGTATTAGCTTTCATTTCTGGTATACCAATTTCCTGTGCCATGTTTAACGCATGGCTTTGTTCTGCAGGACACATCTTTAAGATATGTTAGTGGAATTTGGGACTCACCCCATGAAAAGCAAAATCCCATCAGTGGAAGGCAGATGGAAATGAAAGCAGGGCAGAAATGCTCACACTGCCATGAGTTTTATCAGGATGAGGAGAGCAATAGCATCCCTAATAATCTAAGGCACCTGACAGCAATACCTGCCCACTTCTCAGCACCAAGGTGAGCAGTGCTGTTACTGCACTCAGGGGCTGGAAGGGCTTTTCCAAGCTCACCCAAAAATCCTAGAGAGGAACAGGAGGACCAACTCTGCCTCTTCCTTTAGGGAAAGGCCCTCCCTTCCTCCTTGGTACTGCATGCTGCTCTCTCACACTCTGAAATTACTCTCTGTGCCCCACACTGCCTTCCAAATTTCATAAAGATAAAACATTGTACATGCAATTCACCTTTGAAATGAATGTATTTATTTTTCATCCACAATACATGTACTAGAACCACGTTTCCCTGAAACTGTGAAAACTCCTGCCATGGCCACCCAACATCCCAGATGTTTCCTGCACTTTTCTCTTAACACAGGGCCAAGGCTGGGCTCCACCTCAGGTTGAGACACCAAGGGCACTTCAAGGAAAAGTGTTTTATGTTTCAGTGGCAGCCTCTGAACCAATGCCAGCCCAGAGCAGTTACAGTGCAAATCCACAGTGATGCTGCACCTGCCAGTGCTATAAACCTGCAGACAGGGTTTACTCTGAAATAAATAAAAAACCGACCACAAAACAAAAACAACAACAGCAAAAAAAAAAAAAAAAAAAAAAAAAAAAAAAAAAAAAGAAAGCAGGCTGAATGTGTGGTGTATTTTACAACACTCAGGGAGAATGAGGAGAGATAATAAATCTGGGAGCTAGTAGCCACAGCAACAAATTGCATTCTGACAATTACAGATTGGGCACCTTAGGGTAATACAACAAAGTTTATGTTGCTTCTATGGTAAAGTTCTTTTCCCAAGACTAATTTATTCCATGTCTGCAAGGTGCTGATTCATTGCAGCACATTACTGGGGGTCTGTCCATGACAGCCATTGAAAACAGAGAAAAGCTCTGGACACAGCTCATCCTGCTCGGTTGGCTGGGGTTTTATTCTGATACCAATTAAATCCCAGCACACTGAGCTTGGGAGAGTGATGTCATCCCTGGCTCCTAGAAACACGGGAAAGGAAGGAAAGATAAAAGTGTCTGGGGGATGCACTTGGGGGGTGAAAGGAAATGTAGGTTCCTACCTGACAACATCAGTCTCAATAAAGGTGAGAAACCAGATGGGTGCTGCTTGAAAAAAATAATAATGAAGGAGTAGCCATGATTCTTTCTGCTCTTCAAAGTCTGCCTCCAAACCACTCCAAATTCTCTCTGCACCACTGCAGTGCCATCAGGCTTCAAGAGGGGCTAGGAATCTGTTTCCCATAGCTTTTGTCCAAAGGAGCTTTGTGAAGAGCTGATGTTGATGTGCTTTCAAGACATCCAGGTGGACACAACACAATCACACATCTCCACATCTTCCATCTGCTGGAAGAGCAGCTCAGCACTGCACAAGGTGCAGCACATCCTGCTCTGTCCTAGGCATGGCACAGCCACTGCAGCACCTCCCCTGCCCTTTGGAAGGGCTTTAAGAAGGACAGAGTGAGGACAAAAACCACACATGGCAGGGCAGACCCTCCCCACACCACTGTGACCCAACAGTTGGATTTTAACCACATTTGCTTTTGTTGCCTTTCAGGCCTTCAAGACTTCCTGCTTTCCTGCAGGTGCCAAGCTCCCAGCTAGACCCAACAGTGGGACAGCACACACTGCAGGCAGATGCATTCATCTGCCTGGTGGGAAAAGCAGTGGGAAATCCTGCTGCCCAAAAAGGAGATTTATTGCCCCTGAAATAAAGTCCCTCCAAGCCAGCCCAGCTTGCAGCACACTCTCAGCAGGCAGGGGCAGCCCTGCAGGCTGCCAGGAGGGCACTGCCTGTCCTAGGGAGAAGGCAGCAGTGCTGGAAAGAGCCATCTCCACCCCGCGGCCAGTGATGAAAGTTGACAGAAGGGATTTGTCTGGTTTTCTAAATATTTTGCAGGGAAGCTGAGAGTTCATCTCTGTGTGAACCAGGATATGAATTCCGAGCAGGATGAGGAGTTTTGTGCTCACATTCAGCAGCAATCATGTCCTGTCAGTAACTACAGGGAGCAGGAGACAAGCAGTGGCTGAGACACAGCCACGCCAGCATCACCCATGACAGCTCGACACGGGACTTTATTTTCTATAAACACATTCTCATGACTACCTGTGAGTATGGACAGCACCTCTCTCATCCTCCCATGATCTCTAAACACGTGTGGAGCTGACAGAGCCCATCCACCCTGTCCAGGGAGGCCACTGGCAGCTCTAGCCATGCAGAGCAGAGCACCTGCAGGCACCCCATCTCCTTACTGGTGACTTACACTCATCGGGTCCACCAAACACAAACTTCCCCTGGCTTACAAAATTCCCTTTCTTTGGCCAGGGCTGCCAGAATGGATCTCTTCTTTCTGCTGCCTTTTATTAAAATGGCTTATTTTCATGCTATATTTACCAAACACTGTGGTTCCTCTAGGGAAAAATGTGACACTGTCCTCGCTGAGAGTCCTGGAAATGCACCCAGCACACCAAACAAAGCATCAAGGCAAGCACAGAAGCCTCTTCCCCATCTGATCAGGCTCTTCAAGGCACCTGCACCCAAGTAATATTTTCCTGCCAAAGTTTCCTCTCTCTCTCCCCAAAAATTTTTTATCCTGCTTTAATCTACTCCCAAAGCACCCCACCCTGCTGCTGCTGAAATCAATAGATGTTTCTGTCTTTACATTTGGTGGGATGAAAATTAAGCCTTGAAAAAGCCACACAATCACACTGCAGTCCATGTTCATGTAGGGAACGCTGCAAGCAGGATTTAAAAGGACCTTCCATTTATCTTTGTGCTGCCTGGGCTCCATCTGCATATAATTGCTTATGTCTACAGATGCTGCAATGCTCATCAAAGGCTGAATTCTTACCCACAGCAGCTCTCCCTTTCAACTAGCAGGAAATCCTCATTGCTTTACAATCCATACACAGCAATTTAGCATTTAATAATTCAAATTGTGACACGATATTTGATGGAAAACAGTCATTATGGATTTATAACACAATTCAGGTAGCTGAAGTACACAGATTTCAGTGTTTCAGGAAATGGGTGCTATTTTCAAACAGATCTAATCCTATAACAAAAAAAATATCCATAGTATTTTCTATAATCTCTTATTGCTGCCTGCATCTATGGGGTTTGTTGATTCCCTCCCCTTCTTTTTAATGCTCAAACAACTGAGTTATAGCAGAACATTTTTCTACACTATGAAGCTTATTTACATACTGTAAATAACTGTGAATGCAATAAAATTGTGGTACAAATAACATGAAATAATGCCTCAATTTGCAGTTGTTTTACATTAGCATAGTTTATGGCAGTGTTTACTATAGACTTTGGAACAAACAAATAAATAAATAAAAAAGACAAAGAGAAAATAAAACTTCTCTGCCCCCCACATCCCAGCATGGCCACTCATCAGCACTGAGGTCACTCATGGCTTAAATAATAACAAAAACCAGAGACATCATATGATCCCTCCCTGCACCTGTAGGGAGCCTAGAAGAAAGAGGGAGAAAGACAATTTACAAGGGCCTGGAGTGACAGAATAAGAAGAAATGGATTCAAACTAACAGAGAGCAGGTTTAGATTGGATATTTGGAAGAAACTGTTCCCTGTGAGGGTGGGCAGGGGCTGGCACAGGGTGCCCAGAGCAGCTGGGGCTGCCCCTGGATCCCTGGCAGTGCCCAAGGCCAGGCTGGACACTGGGGCCTGGAGACCCTGGACAGTGGGAGGTGACCCTGCCCATGGGATGAGATGTCTTTAAAGGCCCTTCTAAAGTTCTCTCCCAGGAACTTCCTTGAGTAGACAGGTCAGGAGAAAGTTTTTTCCAAACTCTCTTTTCCTTCTGGTACTTCAGAGAGCCACAACAGAGCCTTGAAACGATGGAGTGCAATTTTCTCCTGCCTTTAAGCACACACAGAGATGTAAATAGCTTTTTTCCAAGAGCTTAAAACCCTAGGGAAGCAGATAATCAGCAATTACTCTAACCAGATAGCACTGCTGTCTAAAAATTAATTTCTGCTCTAACATCCCACCCCTAAAGTTTTAAACTTCAAAGCAGAGCATCTTCTGAAAGAAGACACACAGGTGTACAATTATGTTTCCCAGACTTCTGTCTCTGTCTGCTCTGCTGGGACACTTAATCTGCCCACTGGGAGCAGAGGCAGCCCACAAGAGCCCATCCTACACATTCCCTGGGCACATGTACCTTCAGACAAGAGCTGGAGCTGCAGTCTGAGGCACTGCTCTGAGAGAAGCAAATTGATCTTGTCACTGCAGCATTCCTGACGTGCCTATTGCCACCAAAGATTCCCTTCCTTATCTCTGCCAGTGCTTACAAATCAATTTACTTTTATTCAGAGGAGCATTGTCCTCAAGATGTGCTCAGGCACTGAGCAGTGCAGCATCCTCAGAAACCACTGAAATGGGACAATGGAGCCATGAAAGTTGGAAGAGTCAGGGACTCACAGGAATCTGGTTGCTGCCAGCAGCTCCTCTGTCCCAGCACTGAGCCTGCAGGCAGAGGTGCCAGAGCTGACAGAGATGCTGCAGGCCCACAGGGAGAGGCTCCACACCTTGAAGGAAATTCCTCTTTCTTCCTCTGAATTCAGAGATGTCTTCCACAAGAGCAGCATCAAGCCTTAATGGTAAAAGCTACAGAACCACAGAAGGTTTTGGGTTAGCAGGGACCTTAAAGCTGAGCCAGCCCCACCCCTGCCATGGCAGGGACCCCTCCCACCATCCCAGGCTGCTCCAAGCCCCATCCAGCCTGGCCTGGGCACTGCCAGGGATCCAGGGGCAGCCCCAGCTGCTCTGGGCAGCCTCCCTGCACTAACACTGCTTAGAAAAAGAGCAGTTCTAGGGTTTCATGTACTCTTTTTATTTCACCCTATCTAACAAGAAGTATAATCAAAAGAATTGAAGTAAAAAAATAATTTTTAACAGCAGCACATTGTGTTTATAGAACTATTCGATGGGTTTTATTTATAATAATGATCCTACCCTGGTCAGTCTTTCTTACATCTAGGTGCTCTAAGACATCTACAAATGTACCTAAATAATCATCCCAGGCACCCAGAGATACCATTTATCATTTATTTGCTGGCATTTTCTGACAGCAAAGTGCCGAAAACAAATATTGGGGATCTACATATGGATTTAGTGTCTACCTTAATAAATCTTACATTTGGAAACTTGTTCCACAATTACTGTGCACTCCTTAAATCAGAGAGATTGAAAGGTAGCTCATTTGTAGTGAATATACTTTGAACAAGTATATTAATTGCAAGATATTGGGATAAAACCTCCACGCCAGATCCTCTCCCAAAGCCCACCCTGTTGCTCTATTCCCTGCTCCTTAACATTCACCACTGAGTGCTAACTTGAAACTGCATCAGCAGTAAATTTGAACCCCGAGATCTCATATTTTATGGCATTTGCCAAACATTCCCTTATATTTTTTTCCCTGCAGCTCAGGGTGTTTCCTGCTCTTTATTTCAATTAATGGTGTCATAGTCAGTATATTCTCCCAACAAACTCCTAAATTAATGACCACACTCTTCCTTCAATTTTTCATTCACAGAAGGGAAGAAAAAATAAGCCCAGCAATCTGATGCACTAAACTCTTTATGATTTCAAATAAAAGGCAGAAAAATGATTGTAATGTTTCACCAGTCCCACCATTTAGCCAAAAAGCACACTGTACATCTTAGTTATGTCATGTTTTATTCCTCAGCCTATGAAGATGCTGCAGAGTGATGCATGCAGGATAAAAGACAAAAATATAAAAAATGAGAAACCAGCAGCAGCTTGAAGCCAGGGATTTTTCTGCTGCCTAACACCTCCACAAATAACCCTGTTCTTTCCCCTCCTTTTAAAAACAAAGGTGCAACACAGGGAAATAAAAAATGCCATCTGAAGCTTTTATTTCCAAGTCTGTGGGAGCAGCAGTTTTTCATGGCTGGCTCTCTCTGTTCTAACCCCTGGCACGTCCTGTCCCTGCTGACTGGCAGGGCTCTCTTGCATTCCCTCCACGTCGGAGAGCAGCTGAAGCCCTGCCCCAGACAAACAGGCTGCAGGCAATTTCCCCTCGACACCCTCCCTGTTAAATATTGACAGAGAGATCCCTTCCCGATTGGACCACCAAGGGTGGAAAACTCTCCATCCAGTGACTCCAACTCCCCACCACCTCTTTTCCAGCTACTTCGCTCCCTCTTCTGAGCAGCACTCACTGCTTCTCCCTTTCCAAGCCTTTTCCTGGTCCTCCTGAAGTTTTCTCCCCAGAACCTCCTGCATCGATTCTGCCATTCAGCAGCAGCCTTTCCACCTCCCACTCTACCACCTTTTGTTCATTTATTTTAAGGGAAACTTTGGGTTTAAGTTAAAAAACAAAAAACCAAAAAATAAAAAACAAAAAACAAAAACAAAAAAAAAAAAAAAAAAAAAAAAAAAAACAAAAAAACCACACAGAATAAATGCCAACAGGTAAGCACCCTCCTTGGAAGAAGCAATGGTCAGGGGGTTGCTGCCACCACCAAAGCTGCACCAGCTCTTTCCAGGGCATCCCCTCTGATGGGGACTGCACTCATTCACCCCACAGCTGAGGTCACACTGAGGGAGGTCTCTGGTGCTAATTTTCAAGACTCCCACATCCAGGAAAGCCCAGAAGTTACATGGAAGCCAAACAGCTGAATCCAGCTGTTAAAGAAATAGCAGTTTCTAGCACCAGAGTTCGCTGAGGGCAGTTTTAAATGTAAACCCTAAAGACTCCAAACAGAGATGAAAAATAGGAATACAGATGTTTAGAAGAGCCTGCCTTGACTTCCAGACATTGTGGGCAGGCAGCACAGAGGATCTGGCCCCAACCACACTGCACACTCCTGCCCTGACCCCTGCTCCACCTTGTCCAGGGAAATCCCTCACCCTCACCAGGCTCATTTCAATTACAATTCCTTTACAAATTTTTGGGGTTTTTTTAGGGAAAAGCACAGCAGAAATCTATCACAGAGGCTTCACAACCACTCCCCCATTTTTGTCCTGCTTTTATGGCCCTGGCTCAGGAGCTGAGCACAGTGAGGAAGGGCAGGGAGGCCCAGGAACCACTGCAGGCACTGTTACCTGTCCCAGGGATGGAGTCCTGGACAGGAGCACGGAGCCAGCCCTTCCACAGGCCCTCTGGGCAATCTGGGGCTGCCACCTCTTGGCTCCCCCCAGAGAAGGAACACACAGGACAGTGGGGAGCACATCCCTCTGCAACTCCTGGTGTCCTGGAGCACCCAACCACCAACTCCACGAGGTGGCACTGCCATAGGAGGCTGCCACAACAGCTTCCAGGGAACGGGAGCAAATATTTCTCCCAGAGCTGACAGATTCATTAGGCATTAAAATATTTCTTTAATTATCCCCCCTTTCACAGCCCCAGCAGCGGCACACAATGCTCTGTTGTCCTCTCGTGGATGGTTTGCCTGTAACAGGAGCAACTGGGATCAGAAAACCTCCCGGGTCAATCTCTAATAGCAGACAAACACATTATATACACCCTTTAATAAATGTTATCACTCCTGTCTGTAAAAACTCGTTAGGTTAATGTGGTGCTATTTTTAATAAAGCTCAGCGAGCTTGCATTTAACGGCAATTACACTGCATAAACATGAAACAACTCCGAAATGATAGCAGCCAGAGCTCGGTGTCAAGTGAAATTCACAGCCCCAAATCTCCTCCACGGCACTCAGGCCGGTTTTTGGTTCTGCAGTTACACCCCCACCTTTCTCAGCAGCGATTCCACTCTCAGAGGGCTCAGATCGGAGATTCCCGAGGGCAGGGTTTGACTCCCAGCTCACAGCTTGCTCTGCACAGACTCCCCTAAAGCCCGCAGAGCTCAGGGGGAGGCATCCCCACACACCCCCACCCCAGAACTCAAAATGAAACAACGTTGTGCCCATCAGGGTCAACTTCTGAGGCACTCCACTCAAAAATACTAAAATATAGTTGATTTTAAGCTGTAAAGCACCCTTTGTGGCCAGGAGACTTGAGGGGCTGGTTAACTTCTTGCACACACTCTGGGAACTTCACCTGTATCTAAACACCATGAAAGGAGTCATCCAGATGGAGGAGAGTTCACAGTCTCAACAAAGAGCTCTGAAGGAAGAAAATGGAGATTTTTATTTTCCTTCCTGTGAGCATTTCTTTTCATAAACTAGTGTATATAGGTTAAACTGAAACCTCGAGAGTTCAGACTTTATCCTGGCTTCCAGCAGCAGAAAACAGAACTTAGTTTTTAGTTGGAGGGTTAAGTGAGCTTTAAAGCCTTTCTACTCCAGTGCTCCTAATTGTAATGAGCTGCAGCATCTTCGACCAGATTTGTTTTTTCAGTGTCCCATCCTAAAAAGCAGTAGACACCACCAACCACTTCTCTGAACAGCTGATAGGAAACAAACAGAACTAGCATTTATCTGAATTTTTCCAGCTTATTTTCAATAATAATTTCTACTTTCATCAGCATGGACTTCCTGTAAGGCTGTTTCCATACTGTATTAACCTCTCTAAAACCTTTGTGCTCAGCAACCTGGCAAATCTCACACACATTGCACAACCAAGAAAACAAAAAGCCACAATTTAAGTAAAGTTGGTGCTGAGTCCTCATTAGCCAGGTGTTGGCAGGACTTTATTAATGACAGTAATTAGTAGGGAAAAAAAAAAATCAGTGGCGGCAGTGGAAAATTTTATCACTTAAATATTCATTATTATGGACTCCTCCAGCTTCCCAGTGCAAGTTATCTTATTAGCTCCCTCTGGGCCAGCCCCTCGGGTCAGCTCTGCAAGCACTGGTGAAGGTGAAAGGCTGGAAATGTTAAATTTCTTTCAGAAGTCAGCAGAATTAGGTGCTAAGACAAATGACCACCCCTGGGAGCCCTGAGCATGGCCCCAGCTCCCCCCGGGCATCAGGGCAATCTCAGCATGGCCAACATGTATTGCTCCTTTCTTTGGCCTTTTAATTCACAAACAATAAAGCAATAAGGAAAACCAAGAGAAAAGCAACAATGCCTAAACAGAGAAAGGACAGGCCCATAAAGTGCTCTGCAATTGCCTCATTAATTACGGTCATCAAAGAAATTTGAAAAGTTTTGTAGCAAAGGCCCTCTAAGGAGAAAGTGTGGAAATGAAAAAATCCAGGGCAAAATTCTCAGTAAGCTCTGTCTCCTTTTGTGGGTGTACAGCTCTGAGAGAGTTAGGTCTGGATTTTCAGAGCAACCTGAATATTCAAATTTGCTGAAGTCCAGGGGAAGTAGAGAAGTCCAGAATCAAAAACTCATGAGTTATTCTCCTGTAGAACTCACTTTTACCTCTCAGCTGTGGGAGCCAGAGGCAGCTCAGAGGCTGTGGCTTGGTGAAATCATTCAGGTTTAGTTACACTGGGGTGCAACAGAAGAAACTCTACCTGAAATCCTTTGCAGTCGCTCTCTGAGTTGGCCTGATAGATGTCACATTAAATCCATAACAGCATATTCAACATACAGGCACTCCAGACGTGCACTGAAAGAGAAATATCTGCTCTCATTCCACAAACCTTTGGCCTTCTGACCATGTGCAGCTGCTCCTTTGAAGCTCACTTCCCTCCACCAGCACACAACAACCAGAAATAAAGACAAAACCCAACAACTCCTACAACATGATGGTATTTATCTTCTCTGGGTTGTTTGGTTGGGGTTTTTTAGCCCCCACATGTCTCAGCTGACACTAATTCTTCTATCAGCATGAAATCAGATGGATCCATGCCAAATGCCATCAGCCCTTAGGACCTCGGAATTAAATTCTACAGGCCCAAAGCATTTTTGAGATAAGATCTGTGATCTTCAAAAGTCAGCTGAGTCTTCTGTGTTGCTTTTTTCCTCCTGCCTCTGGAGGTGGGATGGGGCTCTGCTCCGTCCCAGTGGTGCTGTATATCATAACACAATGGCTGCTAAGTGCTGTGAGACCTTTAGGCTGGAGGAGGAAAGCATAAACCCACAGTGTTTTATTGCTTAAAGTAAATGGTAGTCTTAGAGCAGCACTTGTAAAGAGAGGCTGAGCACACCTGACCTTTCCACAGCCCTGTAACTTTTACTGAGAGCACTCTCCCAAACCCAGGCAACAGGGAAGAAGAGCGAGGTGATTGATGCACTGCTGCAGCCAAGAGTGGGCAGCTCAAGAGAGACAGCAGTGATTTGAAAAGGCCAGTCCAGGGCTGAGTGTAAACAGCTGCAGAAATGCAGCTCTTATGGGAGGTGGTGTTGTTTTAAAACACCTTCATGAAAAACAAGAAGCCATTGGGTGAGGTATTCCATTCCCAGCATTGACATATTTCCACAGGTTTAGCTGATTCCACACTTTACCCTTTAAAAGTCTCCATTATGTGAAAGGCTTTAAGACAAAACAACTCCATTTCCTGTCCCATGAGGTGTCCTGCAATACCTCTATATTTGTTGTTCTGTTTGCAATAGATTTTCACTTCCATGGTGCATCATCTGTTCTCTTTGGTGCATCTTCTGTTCTCTCTGCCCTTGCCTCTGCAATAACATTTGGACTTTTTGCTGGAAGGTTGGTTTAAATGAATTGAAAAAATAGGAGAGGTTGGAAATCCACACAGTTCTATCAAATGGAAAGAAAAGAGTTTTTCCACTGTCACCTGGGCTGGAAAAGCACTGCTCCCTGCCTGGCATTAGGCATGCAGAGCACTGCCAGCCAGCAAAGCTCCCGAGACACCATCTGTGCACATAATAAAGAGCGGTGGGACTTTTGTAACATAAATGATTGAATTTGCTTTCTCCTTCCCTTGCAGTGGGAGTATGCCAGCTATTAAGTGCCATAAGAACTTGCCAGACTACCTCTGAATGTAAAATTTATCTTCTCTGATTCATGCCCTCTCCCACCTCTGCAAGTGAAGCTGGTGCTGCCGTAGGATGTGTTGTTATTTAGCCTTGGCAAAAGTGAGTTTACCTGCCTGTCACACCCACCTAAACCAGGAGTGTAGTTATGAGCTACATAAAGCCTGAACTGCTTTTGGGACTAGCCATATTTCTTCCTTGACAGTGGCATAAACATAAAGTGACCACTGGGTTTGAACAACTCTCACAAACCTTTCAAATTTCAGCACCCAGTCCAAGGCCAGTGAGAAGGCAGCACCATTCATCTCTGTCATGTTATGAGCTTCTGAGCCTTGGATCACTCCAGCACTTGTCAGTCACTTCTCAAATAAGAAGGAAATGTCAGGTTTCTTCAGATTGCCTGTATTTTTCTTCTATAAATAAATAAATTGTATTTGTCAGCCACATGCATCACCATCAGTACCAGAAGCATTGCCCAGCTAGTGACCCTTATCAGACCTGGTTAGGATGATAATGACAAATATTCCACAAGGTTAGAATTTTAGATCTGGAGTGCCTACATCAGGCTAAAGAGGTTTGAGAGAGCTCAGCCCAAGTGAGTTTCAGAAATGCTTCAGAAAACAGGACAAAACAAGCAAAATGATTCCTAAGCTGGAAGGAAAACCAAGACAGCAAGTGATGCTTTTACTGGGAGTGTTAGAGCACCTCATCTTCCTGGCAAGGACATGAAGTGCTGACAGATAGCTTTCAAATAGGGCCCTGAAAATAAAGATGGGCACACAGGAGTGTGCACAAGGCAAAAGTACAAACCAGTTTCATTCTGGCCTCTTCCAAACTCTGCTGTGCTCGACTTTTTGCTCTCCTGCTCTCTCGGATGTGTTGTTCCTGTGGTTATATAAACAAAACTCAACCCAATTACCCCCAGGCAAGTCTTTCAAACTTTATAGGGCTGTGGGATGTATGGAGTGGGAAAACTCAGCCTGTACAAACTGAACAACAAATAGAGGCAGCGGGAGGAGCAGCAGCAGCAAGTGCTGGGTAGAGGCAGCTCTGGGAGCTCTGAGGTCTCACTGAGCCAGGCTGCAGCCTCAGGGATGTGAGGGGGAAACAATGTGCTGAGTGCACAGATCTTTTGGTGAATGTAGGACTACAGAATCATAGAATTGTTTAGGCTGGAAAAGGCCTTTAAGGTCAGTGAGTCACAGCATTAAAAATATACAAATAAACATTAAAATTTTAAAATATGGAGACGTAAAATGTATCAAAATACAAAGCTACAAAAATATAAAAAAATAAAAAGGACAGGAATACGTCCCAGATCCTTGAGTGGACAAGCTATTTGAATTGTGCTTAAGCAGGTCCATGGGAAGAGGACTGGAGATTTTCAAAAAGCTGCAGCATCACCTCCAGCAGCCAAGCAATGGCATCCATGCTCTTCCACCTCCAGGCCAGCACCAGGAAAAGATGAGGTGCCAGACTCTTCACTAATGTGCTCTGAGGACACCTCCAGACACTTCAGGGTGACACTGTAGCAAAGGACAGGACAACAGGCCTGTCCCATGGTTCAATGGTTTTATTCACTGTAGGTCTGCACAGCTGGGCTCTTCCAGGCTGATTGTACAGAGAGCACAGCCAAGGTGCCCATGGCTGCATGAAAAAAATTGGGATAGAAAAACATCAGTGTCTGCCTGAAACGAGAGCTCCAGCTCACAGCAGGGGCAACATCTTGGAGAGGGAAGAGAGGACAAGGTGTCCTTGAAATATGCCCAGTTAGTGACCTGAGTACTACAGGTGAGAAAACATTCACTCAGAGAGCCTAAAGAGGGACACAGGAGACCAAAGCTGCATCTGGGACTCGAGGCAGTGGGACTCACTAAGCCCTGCCCCATTAATTGCCGGTCTTGTTTCAAAGATTGTCTCCCCAGCCAAGAGCCAAGAAATGTCTTTTTTCTGTCCTGGTCCCAAAAAACTGTTGCATTATGGTCATAACTGATATACACATTTCAACCTGTCTACCTGCAGGACTTCTGCTCATAAATCAGCAGCTCTCCCCTTCCCTTTCCCACAGCAATCCCAGTGCTTGCTAAATCCAGCTCTGCACAGGAGCTTGTAGGCAGGCCTGATAAATAAGCATATATAAATAAATAAGGATCTAAACTCACAGTTAAAGATTTCTAAAGTGCAAACAAAAAAGGCCACTTCAGCTCCTGTTAAGCTTCTGCTCCTGTTAAGCTTCTGACCCTGTTAAGCCTCGATGAAGAGCATTAGCACTCCCATACAAGCTGGCAAATGCACTTTGCTTGGAGTCCCTTTGCTTGTGTCCCTTCCACCCTCTCCTGCCCACTGCCAGCCCTGAATGACACTTTTTGTGCTTGCTTCATTACTGTGTCCCCAGAGAGGTAGGGAGAGGTGAGAGGAAAGGAAGAGCGAGAAAAGGGAAAAAATAATTACAATGGGATTTTATTGACAAGTGGAAAAAAAGGAAGCGTCCCTCTGGGTTAGATCAATAATGCAGCACTTGTTATCTTGATCTTCTTAATAAACCACAAGCAACCCAGATATATTTCTATCTGTGAATCAATGCTTCACAATGTTTCTATCACAATACAGCCAGTACATGCAACCACACAAAAATAAAATGAAATGGGCTGGTTTATTGATTGTCCAAACAAGAAGCCTTGTCGTTTGCATAGATTATCAGCAGAGAAGTGCTGCCTGCTTTGCTTCTGTTTAATTACTTTTGCTTTGTTTCAGCCTTGCTCTGTCCCACCGGGGCCTTCTGCATTACCAGGCGATAGCAATGGCTAAATCCTTCAATTTTGACCCCAAAAACACCTGCTAAACCTGCAACCAGAACTGGGTTTGGCTCTGTGCTCTCCATCAGTGAGGCACTCCCCAGCATTGCTTTTATCCCTCCGTAGTCAGAGGGTTGGAGGTGTTGCTGCACTTCACAGGAGGCAGAACTGGCCTCGAGTTCCTTGCCCTGGAGAAGGTTTAATTACACAGCTAATTATACAGCTGATTTCACCTCTTTTCACCTCCGTTTTGTTCCTGCCTGCAAAGGTCACCCTCCCTGCCCCGCCGCTCTGCGGGTTGTGACCACCCACCCAAGGCTGGCCCTGCAGCAGTAATTGCTGGGCTGGGGTCAGGCTCAGAACCCTGCCAGGCTCTGTGAAGCTGTGCCGACCCTCGGGGCAGCTGACCCGTGAATAAAACGCCCAAAGGCATTTTGTGTTTGGGCATTTTTGGCTCCCTAATGGACCCTGTGGCTCGTGCCGGGTACGAGGGCAGGGATGCAGGGCATCCTCTGGAGGAGCTGGACCCAGAGAAGGGCTCCCCACACCCAGACTGCAGAGCTGCAGCACTTGGTTAACCACACAACAGAGAGCAGAACCCCCGCCCAGAGAGCACCAGGTTACCCACAGACATTATCTGGCTAAACAAGGAATGCTTTGATCATCCCAGACTGAATTCCAGTCTCTTTATTTTGCCTGTTCCATTTTCAGTAATGCCTCGAGGCTTCTAGGGAAGAAAATTTCTTTCTGACAAATAAATATAAGAATAAAGCCAGAAAAGCTTTCAAGACTTGACCAATGAAGAAATTACTCATTTTCAGACCATGTGATGAAAGCAACACCACAGAAGGAGCAAGGTAACATCTCGTTGTCTAACAATTCAGGTCTTGGGCATGATAATATTTCCTGTGGGTCTGATGAATCCATGCTACATCTTGCATTGATCAAATGAAGGTCCTACAGTAATTCCCCAACTTTCTTAGGCATTTACCATAGATATTACCAAAGTTTGAAAAGACAGCCCCTGAATGTATGCAGATGAGCCCCCCTTCCCACTGAGACAGCATAAAAATCCTTCAAGAAAAAATGTAATTAAGTTAGACTTGTGAATGATAATGAGTTTCTATTACACCCCGCTGTGAGTAGTGGCAACATCTGAAAATTATTTTTCGCTGTCTACAACCAGGCAATAGCTCTTTTATTAGAAACAGGGGTGGAGCTGAGAGCCTGGACTGTTGCAGCTCCAAATTGCCTTCAAGGCCAAAGCCTTGTGGAAGATATTGCTGTGGATTAAAGCTCTGGATCTGCACGTGCTTCGGAGATGCAGTGAACGTGGATTAAAGCTCTGGATCTGCACGTGCTTAGGAGATGCAGTGAACTTCTCTTCCCTATCTAAGCCACTGCTGGTTTTCTCAAGCCGTGTCACTCCCTCCCTCCAGTTTTTCTTTTCCAGGTTGGACTCTTTGGCCCCTTTGCTGTTGGTCCCGAGGGAAAAGCTGCTCTGTGCCCCTGTCCAGCCCTGCAGCTGGGCTCAGAGATCAGCAGTGTCTGCACAGTGCTGCCACAAGGTCTGGACTGTTCCCTGTTTATTTCTTGCTAAATCCTCACACTGAAATGACCCGTTGGATTCAGCAAGCTCACACTTTCACAGGGACTCTCTGTTTTAAGTCCAACATCTCATTCCTCTGCTGAGGTCAGGGACCACAGAGTGGCTGTACCCACCTAAATAGGCAAGGACATTTATTTTATGTGGTTTCTTCCCCCCATGTGCATAGTTTATATTCAGCTACATCATGTGCTGTGTTACCACTCACTGTAAGGAGGTCTTTACGCTCAGCCCTTGTTCACTTGGGGAGCTGGGAGGGTTTTTTAAGAATTAAATGAAGCAAACACAAACTGTCGGTCCTTGCAATGCAGGAGAGAACAGTTTTTATCTACCTAGAAATAACTGTTTTATCTAGCACCCCAAACACAGCAGGATGAAAACCACTTGTGAATTTTATCCAAGAGAGTTCATTGCCTTAATCCTGGATAATCCATATCTAATCCTTTTTATAATCTTACTCATCTACTTGCCTCAATAGTTTTCCACAGCAGGGAGTTTACATTTCATAAAAGCAATATTTTCCTCTTCTTATTTTGCAATTACTTTTACTATCGTAGAGGTTCCCTTTTGCAAATGTTCTTTACCCAAACCAAAAATACATTTTATCTTTTTGATGCCATGCCTTGTAAATGACCAGAGAGATGTTTTGTTTCCCAACAGGACTTGTAATCATGTGGCTGGTACCAGGTACATTTTGGACTCAGGAACAGCCACAGACCCCTGATATTCATGACTGTCAAACACATACTGAGTAGAGTTGACAGATGTTCATCATTGAACAGAATATATTTTATCAGAAGAAAAGCAGTCTTCAGTATCTTATAATGATAACCAATATATTTTAGGGCTGGCCATGAAAGAGACATTAAGACATTGAATCTTGCCCTCCAGATGGGGTCATATGGGACAACCACCTCTTCCAGCTGCCTTTTCCAAGCACAACGAGCACCCTGGAGAGGCTCTCCAAGACTGGGAGACTCAGACTCTCTCTGCCAGGCAATCTGCTACCAAACCCACACTCTACAAATAACATGCTGAAAACGAACTGCAAACCCTGCACCAAGAGAGGCAGTAACTAAGAGAAATAGGCAAGTCTGTCCCCAGGATGAAGGTGGTGCAGCTGTATTTTTTGATCAGGGAATCTACAAATTGAAGCCCTTAGTAACCACCAAAGAAATCCTACCTTCCATTAAAGAGAGCATCCTCACTTGGAATTCAAACCTCTGTGCTCAGCTACCCAGCTCCTCATTTTAAAAAGAATTTCAGAAAGAACTCCTTTGACCCTTAACCCTCCATGCAATTTCCAACCCCCTGGCTAATTACACACAGCTAATGAACATGGTGGGCACCACACTGTACAGGGATGCTGGCTGCTGTTAATAAAGGGTCTGCTCCTCACCCTGGCTGCTGGGGAGCCCAGAGATGAGCTCCCCCTTCTCACCCACCATCAACAGCATCTCTCTGAAAATCCCTGAAGTTTTTCCGAGCTGCTGGCAATAAAAACAGTTTCATAGTGCTAGATCATACATACAAGCAGAACACTTCCAGCTGCTCCTTATCTAATTTCTGTTGTCATCTGACACTGTTCATTTACAGTATATCAATCTAGCCTGGGAATATTTGAAATATTAATTAGGCAACGGCCTCGGCTCGTTACCAGGGATGCATTTAGCAGGATGCACGCCTGCTTACAGGTATCCAAACTGCTCTGCAGCACTAATAATCACTGCTTCCTTCCTCAGGGAACGGCTGAGCAGACCTACTCAAACTGGCTGTAATTGAGCCAGCTTGGGTGCTGCACTGGTTCTGTATTTCAGCCACGATAATGAGCTTTGGGGAGACATAAAATATATTGGGATCTTGTACAGCCCCTCTTTGAGCTGTGCTGGCACAACCAGGCTGAATCACAGTGCAGTTTCCCTTGGTTTTATTCACAGAATCATGAGATCATTTTGGCTGGAAAAACCCTGTGAGATCATCGAATCCAACCAGTAACCCAGCAACACTGTGTTCACCACTGAACCATGTCCCCAAGTTTTCTGAACACTTCCAGAGATGATGAATCCATCACCTCTCTGGGCAGCAATTCTAGCATCAGACCTCCTTTCCAGGGAAGAAATTTCTCCTCGTATCTAAACCAGTTTGGGTGCATCTGACCCCCCTCGTGCTCAGCCCCACATGGGTAAGCTCAGAGATGTTTTTGATGTCCCCTGGAACCTGCTGAGGGACAGAGGAGCATCCCCTGCCTGCCCCAGGCTGCTGGTGGGGTACAGGAGGGTGCCAGCTCAGGGTGGGCTGTCTGCTGGGCTCTTCCCAGATTGCCAGCAGGTTTTCCAGCACTGCTGAGCTGCTCTGTGATTAACAGCACATTAAATCCTGCTCAGCCCCCAGTGACTGATGGTGACCTCACCATCTCTTTCATCTCACTCCTTTCTGGCAAGGCTGGACCATAGGAAATGGAGAGAAGAAGAACACAAAGGGCTGTCCTCCACCTAAAAAAGGTGAGGCAGCAAGAACTGGGCCTTTCTGGGAGCCCTCAAACACCTGACCACACTTTTACCCCAATGTAATTTCTTGCTGGAGCAGGGGGAATTACCAACAGCCACAGGCTGTTATCGATAATAATTGATAATTATCAATATTATCACATAAATGGAAAAACAGGGGCTTGGCTTCTGCAAGGTGCAGCCCATGTAGCACAGAGCTACTTCTCTCTCACACACACCTGTAGCCATGGCCCTGCAGGGCTCTCCTTGGTTTGCATTTTTGGGGAGCAGTGTCATTTTGGGAGACCAGTCCCACCCTGCTGCATCCCAGCTCTGCCCAAAAGCACCACGAGACACCAGCATGGTGAGACACAGGATTCATCCCCTCCTGCACCTTCTCTGGGAGGCAGAATTGAGGAGCCAGTCAATGAACACACACAAAGATGAACACAAGCACTAAAACTGTCGTTTCAATGCCTGGAAAATAGCCTAATTTCTGCATACTCTGGCTGTCTGTTGCTGAGACATGGAAGGAAGATGGGCCAGTGATTGACAAAGTGAGACATTAACTCCATCAAGCAGATGGAGAATGGCATAATTATGAAAATAATAACAAGTGATTGGCCGAGTTATGGCCAAAAAAAAGCATGTTGTAAGAATTATTTACGTTTAGAGTTGTTGAAGCCTAATTTATTCTAGTGCTGGATAGCAAGAGGAAATGCAGAAATCACAACCCCTGAAATGCTCATAACAGGTGGTATAGCCCAGAAAAACAGCTCCCAGCTAAAGGGGTTTAATTGCATCTCCTGATGAATGAAATTAACCTTTATTTGGGGCTGATGTTGGGCACATATCACCCAACAGCATTTCTCAAAAGGTTCATCACAGTTAATGGTTTAAATGAGTTCACTGTGGTCTGGAGCAGCAGAGCTTGGAGCCACCAGGGTGTCAGAAAAGAGGAATTAAGCTGTACCCACAGGACCAGCTCTGGAGCAATAAAAGTCCCTCATCAACAAATGATTTGCAGGGAGATGGGGAAAAACTGATAAAGGAGTTGGTCTTGAATAAAAAGAAAACACATGCTGCAATTCTGTTTTGCTTCCATGTTTCAAGAGGGCAAACCTGGCCACATATCTGTGGTGGCCAGCCAGGCAACCTCTGACCTTCCTAAATAAAACATTCTCATCTAGGAAATTGAAATATGACTCGAAGATTGTCCTGCTGCCAGGAACACTTACATTTTTCATACTTAACCCTAACACTTTCTACCTCTCTGAAGTTTTTCATCAATTTCCCTGCCATATTTGCTATTTGTCAAAGCCAGTTGGCCCCAGCTCACCCATCACATTCCTGGGGCCTTGGCATTTCCTGGGCTGGTGGGATCAGCTCAGGATGTGCAGACCTGCCCTCTCCACTCTTCCTGCCAGGGAGGAGGCACCTCCTCCTGTCCCCCTGCAGGAAGGGTATTTGGGATTTAGCCACACTTTTTCATCCACAGGCCCTCTGCCTCTTTGGCAGCTCAGAACTGCTTGGGGAACAGGAGAGTTATTGAGTGCTTAAATTCATTCTCATTCTATGGGGAACCTCTGCCTTATTTACTGCACCCCTCCAGCCCTCGTGCTGCATTATTCCTCACCTTTCCAGGGGTGTTCATCATTCTGCCTCAAGCATTAACCACTTGCTCTCTGCAGAAAACTCTTCCTGCCCTTGTGGCCCGTGGGGAGGCCAGGGCAGAGGCACACCCACGAGGCCAGGAGGAGACCAGCAGGAACTCAAACCCACAAGGATGCTGCCCTCCTCCCTGGCTGCACCCCTGCCATGGCAGCATCATTCCCCAGAGGGGTGATCACCACTTTGGGTACCAGAGAGGGGCACAGAGCTTCCCCAGCAATGGACCAGCAGCACTTCACCTATTTTTCTGTGCTCTGTCTCCCTTTTGATATAAATTGCTCATAAAGCAGCTCCTTTGCTGTCCAGTCTTTATTCCCTTCCTTGGCATCACCCTGCAGGAACAGCACAGAGTCAGGACTATAGGGTGAGATGGATGAGCTAAAATGGAGCATTTCTGGGTTTCCTGTGTTTGCCTCCTCCCAGCCTCAGCTGCCCCCACTCCTCAGGCAAGACAAGATTATTTCTCCCCAGGAACCAAAGTCCTGTACCAGAAAGGAACATGAAATCTGAGACATTGGGTCACCCACCTGCTCCCAGCAGCCTCACATCATTCTGCTCTCAGCCCCCCCAATTATTGCCCCAGCCCTATCCTGCAGCCCAGACATGGAGCCCTGCCCCCTCCCCTGCCTGCAGCCCCCACCCCTCCCAGCCATGGAGAGAGGGGCTGTTCCCCCCCGGGCTGAATGCAGACACCAGAACACATCCGAAATTCAATATTTTGGGTCTTTGTGATGATTCAGATTCAGCCACGGTTGCAAAGCTTTCTGAAGCCAAGCAGACCCTGCCGTGAGCTGCCAGGGCAGGGGCAGCAGCAGCCCAGCTCAGCAGAGGGCAGCTCACACAGCCACAGGGTGGGGAAGGGGAGAAGGGCAGGAAAAATTAACAGAAAAGTGGAAAATGCTGCTGTGAAATGTGCTTTTATAAGAACATTGATTAAACTGCCCTGATAAAGACTACCTGGAGCCTTGCAGCAGAAAAACCCTGCAGCACCTGGCACAGAGCCTGGCCCGGGCTGCTGCACCTGGACAGAGCTGAGCAGTGGCCACAGGATTTAGGCTCCAGTTTAAGGCACACACAGTCATTCTATGAGGCAGCACAGGGTTTTTTCCAAATGCCAGATTCTGCCACCCAAAGGCTTTTGAGTCTATTCCAAAAGAGGTGAGAAACTCCAGCGAAGTCCCTCTTTAGGGACACCTCGCAGTGCCTAAAATAATACAGAGCTTCTGTTGGTCCTGTACCTGCTCTGTGAACGAGGAGAGAGCTGCAGCTCTCCCTGGCTGTGCCTTCCAGAAACATGGAGTTCACTCAATCCACAACCAAAGAGGAAACGTCCATTTTTTACTGAATTTTTCCTCAGTTAGGCTGTTGTGTTTTGTTCCGTTTTATTTAAGGCAGAAAAAAAAATATTAATTACATGCTGCCAAGATCTTTGAGAAAAATTCAATATTATCTTTTACCGCAAAGAAGAAATTAATCAAGGCTCCATTCCAAATCTAGCAGCAGTCCTGACTTTGACGTGCGAGGAAAATAATAACTTTCAGCACATACTAATTGTCTTGTTAACATGGATTATGCAGCCAGCCAAATAAATGTCATTCACACTTTCATGTGGAAGAACATAAATCTAAAAATCAGAAATGCATAATATTTTTTAATCTTCTCCTTTCTTCCCATTCTGTGTTCATAGCCTAAATATATTTACAGTTTTAATCCATGCAAACAAAGCAAGACTCTGCTGGAGACTTTTGAAACCTCCCAGGGGGTCCCAAGCTCAAGGTGATCAGATTTGTAAAACAACAAGCTTGGTTCCCACGTAGCCTTAAAACCAGTTTATCCTTTCTTGGCACTGCAAAGCGGTTTTGAAATGAGGGTAATTTACACTCAATTTAATTTCCACCAAGTCCCCTTCTCGCTCCAGCACAGCACAAAGGCGGCTGGGCTGCCCTGTGCCGGGAGTGCGTGCTGAACGCTCCCTTCGGTCCCTGCAGGGAGGGATGGCTCCAAACACTCAGCAAGCCGAGGAGGTTTCCCCAGGGGAGATAATTCCTCACCCCGCCCGGCTGCTTCCCCCCTTGGCTTTGATGCCTTGCGAGGCAAAGTTAAGAAGAATAAAGTCACTGTTTATTAAGGTGCCTTCAAGGCCACAGCCCTGGCTCTGCCCGGATGGCTCCAGGGTGGAAGCAAAAGAGCTTGGTCACACTGTAGTCTGGTTTCAAGTTTCTGGTTTTCTAAAGTTCTGGTTTTCTGATGTTTTGGTTTACTGAAATTCTTTTCTCAAGGAAAGAACATAAACAACAAAACTGTTTTTGTTACAGTATCTATGTGGTACACTCCTCCTGGCAGGAGGGATTTCTTTTGATGCCACTCTGGTTTGACCAATGTGGGTGAAGAGGTTTGTCTTTCTTTCACCAATCACATTGGTCTGTGAAAAATAGTAGACGAAGAGAAATAAATTCTAAGAGAAAAATCTTTACACAACCTTGAAAATTATCACAAAAAGAGTCTGTGCATGTGTTGTCCCACAGTGACAGTCACAGGATCTCCCATTTTTACCTGTTTTAGTCCATTTGCATACAGGAGCCAACTGTACATTAGTAGCCTCAAACCATGAAGTTCCATCCTCCTTGAGTGCCTGCCTGCCCACCCCACTCCCTTCACATTGTTTATGCTCTTGGCCTGAAGTTTAGAGAGATTGCCCTTGAGTCCCTAACCAAAATCAGATTATTGTGTCTTCCCCACCCTGTGAAAAGATCTTAGTAACCCTTAATATAAAACTAAAAGCTGCACATCAACGCAGAACAGGAAAACTTCAAACTTGAGGCATCAGCTTCATCCATCTCCCTCCTGGCAGTGCAGCAACCACTGACAGCCTCGATGGTGGATTTTCCCTCTGGAAGCCCTCCCCATGCCACCACCTCCACCTGGAGCAGGGCAGAGCAGAGGGGACGTGACCTGCACAGCCAGCCCTGCTCAGCACAGCAGCCAGGCCCTCCCCAAAGGCAAAATTACTGTTTGGCTGAAGGAGGGAATGGCCAAACAAGGAGATTTAGGCTGACACAGATAAGCTTCCCTCGTTAACTTTGCCTCTGCAGTTATTAAATTTCAGCACTCACTCCAGCCCTGGGAAAGCAGCACCCATCAAGGGAGCCCAGCACTGCTGGGTTCTGGCCTCCCTGGCACAAATGCACACCAGAAACTGCTCTTTGGGCTTTCCCTGATTTTACAGCAGCCTGGCAAACAGCACAGCTCTGGCACAAGGCTGGGTTAAGCCTGGCTCCCTCCCTCTGCCCTGTTCCCTGCAGGATTATCCCTGCCCCACACCCAGCAGTGCCACACACTGATCCAGCTGCTGGCTCAGCTCTCTTCTGGCACTGCTCCTCATCACCCTGCTCTGCTGAGCTCACTTCAGGCAGGAATATCCCATCTTTCCTGCTCTGCTCTGCTCGGGCTGGCGGGGGTCAGCAGTGACAGCACTCCCAGCAGTTACTGGGAGCACTGGAGCTGTCACCACACCATCCCCTTCTCCCACTCTGCACACAGCAGTGCCCTGAGCTGAGCCCAAACCTGCCACACAACCCCTGTGCCTGCACCCCAGACTGGTTCTGAGCTGGTGCAGCTTGGTGCTGCAGGGATGGTGTGTTTCTGTGCTCTCTTGACTTTGCATTGCTTGTCTGCATTTGTGATTTTCATCACCCTTTCGTGGTGAAATGCCACCTCAGGGGTGAATGGTCTCAGCAGGGCCTCAACACTGGATTAGTGACACCAAAACCAGTGTCACTAATCAAACAAAAACTCTTCCCTCCCCACCCCTGCCATGGGTAGGAACACCTTCCACTAGGCCAAGTTGCTCAGAGCCCCGTGCAGCCTGGCCTTGAACATTTCCAGGGCTGGATCCCTGCCTCCCTGCAGGCTCTAAAGCCCTGCTGCCCTTCCCAGCAGTAAATCCAAGCCCGTTGGGAAAGGCAGCATCACCAGCTGAGGAGCAGGGCAGGCAGAAAGGAAGCAGCCTTGACAGAGCAATTCAGCAAAGGCTTATGGACAGACAATTAAAACAAGCACTGTGGTTTCAATTAACTGTTCTCCCCAGTAGCACAGGCTTGGAAGGGACTTTAATGGATCTCTTCCACCACAGTGCACAAACTCTATTGCCATTGCTTCAGCGATTATTGAAAGTTAGCAGAGTGCAGCAGCTCCCTCACAGCAGCTTCAGCAGCGATTTGAGGAGCTGTCTGTTATTAGCCAGCCCTGCTGTGGACGGGAGGCTGAGCAGGGAATGGAGTGTGACCATTTCTCAGGGAGTTTATCTACCCAGGCCCTGCTCTGCTGCCTTCAGGTGATGTGTGAGCCCTGTGCCTGCTGCCATACCCTGCACTGGAGCAGCAACCCAGCCTCAGCCCAGCTTTATCCCAGCCTCAACCCAGCTAAATCCCAGCCTCAGCCCAGCTTCCATCCCAGCTTCATCCCAGCTTCCATCCCAGCTGCATCCCAGCTTAATCCCAGCTTCCATCCCAGCTTCCATCCCAGCTGCATCCCAGTTTCCATCCCAGCTTCATCCCAGTTTCCATCCCAGCTTCATCCCATCTTCCATCCCAGCTTCCATCCCACCTTCATCCTAGTTTCCATCCCAGCTTCCATCCCAGCTTCGTCCCAGCTTAAACCCAGCTTCCATCCCAGCTTCCATCCCAGCTGCCATCCCAGCTTCATCCCAGTTTCCATCCCAGCTTCCATCCCAGCTACATCCCAGCTTCATCCCAGTTTCCATCCCAGTTTCCATCCCAGCTTCATCCCAGCTTCATCCCAGCTGCATCCCAGTTTCCATCCCAGCTTCATCCCAGCTTCCATCCCAGCTTCATCCCAGCTTCCATCCCAGCTTCATCCCAGTTTCTATCCCAGCTTCCATCCCAGCTGCCATCCCAGCTTCATCCCAGTTTCTATCCCAGCTTCCATCCCAGCTTCCATCCCAGCTTCATCCCAGTTTCCATCCTAGCTTCATCCCAGTTTCCATCCCAGTTTCCATCCTAGTTTCCATCCCAGCTTCATCCCAGTTTCCATCCCAGTTTCCATCCCAGCTTCATCCCAGTTTCCATCCTAGCTTCATCCCAGTTTCCATCCCAGCTTCCATCCCAGCTGCCATCCCGGCTTCCATCCCAGTTTCTATCCCAGCTTCCATCCCAGCTGCCATCCCAGCTTCATCCCAGTTTCTATCCCAGCTTCCATCCCAGCTTCCATCCCAGCTTCATCCCAGTTTCCATCCTAGCTTCATCCCAGTTTCCATCCCAGCTTCCATCCCAGTTTCCATCCCAGCTTCCATCCCAGCTTCATCCCAGCTTCATCCCAGCTTCCATCCCAGTTTCCATCCCAGTTTCCATCCCAGTTTCCATCCCAGTTTCCATCCCAGCCTCAGCCCAGCCTTCAAGGAGTGTCTGGACCACACTGTGTCTATCTTGATGAAATCACAGTTGTGATTACAATTCTCCCACCACCTCGGGCTGATTGGGAGCAAGGCTCAGCATCATCTCTGACAGATTTTCTTCCCTGCTCAGAGAGACATCCTGATGTGTTTAAACTTTCTTTTCTAGCTTGCAAAACTCTCCCCCAGGAGGGCAGGCTCCTGCCAGCCCTGCCATGTGGCTTCTGCACGTGGTCTCCTGGCAGTGCAGGGAGTGCAGAGCAGATTTATTTAGCCAGGTGTGAAGGTCAGCCACCTGCCTGCCTGGACATTTGGGAACAACATTAAATATAGCAGCCACACTGTCAGCATGCACAGCCCCCAGAAGAAATTCTGGCTGTAGCAGCCAGCAAAGCAAAGAGCACCAAGGAAAGCAGAGCTGTGCCTTCATTCCTCACCTTGAAACTCTCTGTAAGAAGGAAAGGGTGTTTTTTAATGGAAATTATTAACCTTTAGAACAACTGACTTATAGATGTCAGAGATTCTCTAATTCTACAGTTTTAAAATCAATCCTACCAGACTTTATAAAAATAGACAATACCACTCAAGTTTTCCATTACAAATGGCAGCTACAAACAGCTTCTTCATCTCCTCTCCCCCTGGCTACTCCTGGACTAAAAGAAAATAAAGTGTCCCATGACAGAGGCTGAGATGTGAACCAGGAGGCTCAGAGACCACAGATTTCCCATGCCCTTGTGTCCCTACTTCTGCACTTGTAGAAGTGATGGAAATACCCACCAGCTCTCTACAAAGGTACCACAGTGCCCTAGAATTAGAATTACAGAACTGTGACTAGTTAATTTTCTCCTAGAACTGGTTGCTCCCTTTATTTCCTTCAACGTGGCTTTGTTCCTTCTTGATTCTTCTTCCTACAAATGTCCACTTCAATTTAGGGAGGCAATGGTCCCCAAGGCCTCAGACTTGGGGCACTGTGGACACCAAACCCTGCAGCTCCCTCCCCTCCCTCCTCTCACCTGGGAAGCAGAGGCTCACACACCTAAGTTCCGTGCAGCCAGGAGAATTTCCAGGTCCTGCTTCCTAATGGAAAACACGTGAGCAGACATTTTTTATATCCCCAAGATGTGAGTTCATGCTGTTGTTTTCCCTCAACTAAGCCCATGGATGAGTCTCTCTTTTACCTGGCCAGCTATTTTTACAGAGCTCTTCAGAAACCTATTACCTTTTAAAGCTCTTGTCTGTTAAATTGCATTGAAATTGGCCAATACTTCAAACTTTAACAAGAGCAGTCTGACAGGTGGGCTCCAGGAATTTGATATTCCCACAGCCCTTGCTCTCTCCAGAAAAGAAGCTCACAAAACCCAAAAATCAACCTCCCTCCTGCCAGCCAGCCTGACGAGGATGGTGCCTGTGGGATTAGCAGCCCCCAATCCAGGATGCCCTGGACTGTGGGGAAAGGTCCAGGGTTAAGGTTAGTGTTAGAAAAGTTTTTCTTTGGATTAAAGATGGTGGCATTAAGGGCAATCAAATGTGGTTAAATCACACTTCCCCTAAAACATCCCAGTGTAGATTCACAAATTCACTGAGATGTTTTTTGATGAATCTAGATCCCTTCCCTCCAAAACTCTCCATCTGTGGTCAGGGAAAATTCCTACACAAATCCCACTTTGCACAGCATAATTCAAGGTTTCTTTTCTGAACAGGGTCAGCATCCCCCCAGGCTCTCTGCACCCCTCGGTTCCCCACCAACATCCTGCTCCTCTTGCTTCTTACTTATCTTAAAAATGAAAATGAGTTTTCTCCTCATCTTGGTCTGGATCAATCTCTCTCATTTTTCTCCAAGGGTTTTCAAATATTGGACAACACAAGACAAAAATTCTGTCTTCCTTTTTTTTTTTTTTGTTTTCTTTCTAGCTTGAAAGAAATAATTTCACCTAGATGGCTGCAGTGAACACGCTGCAATAACAAGAAGCTTTTCTAGAAGGGCAAATTAGTGGTGGTACCAACTGGGAGTGATGCTGGGTTATAACACCAGATGTAATCTCTCAGCAACAGGAGCAAAATCGCTTGCAGAAAAATGCTCTTTGTCATTGGCCACCATGGTGGTGCATGCAATTACACTGCTTCCATTTCAGATCCAAGGGACAGCTCAGAGGAGAGGTCCCACAGCTGCAATAAACACGTGTGAGGCAGGGACCCAGCCAGCAGGAGCTGGAGTTTGTCTGTGCCTTGTTCTGCAGAACAGGGCACCAAGCCTGGCCTGTCTGCCTCAGATCCTTTTGGGCTCCTTGGAGAACTCTCGGGGCTTTTCCAAGTCCAGGGAGATGCATGCAGAGCAGGCAGGTCAAAGGGAGGGAGAAGCATCATTTATTCAGAGAACTGAGTCAGCACATCAAATCCTGTCTGGAGCCAGAGGAAATCTGACCTAAAGGCTCTAAGTCTGTTCTGAATTCTACTGGGCTACTGGGTCTATGAAATCCCTTTTTGTTGTTTTTTTTTTTTTTTTTCTGCCTGTGTTAAGCTTAGTCAGGGCGTGTCTGGCAAGGGGCTGGTGCAGCACAGAGGCTGGGCATGTCCTGGGCACCCTCAGGAGACCCACTGCCTCTGTCCTGACCTCCCTCACTGATTATTCCTCCTCTTCCTACTCCATTGCTCTCCTACCTGCCAATATTATCAATTAGCTTTTCTAACTGTCACTCCCATTGATTTTGCTGAGCTTCTCCCCCTGTTCCAGCCTTGATGTCAGCCTGTAAGGGCTGGGTTTGCCAAGGGCAAGTTTCCCTTGAGTGGCCTCAGAGCCACAGTGAGTGGCCAGAAAGGATTGGCCAGTGCCAGTGTCTGCACACAGACTCTGCACACAGGTGACATCACCCTGGTGGCTTCAGCAGCAGCTCTCCCCCATCAGCACAATTCCCTTCTCACAGAGCTCCTGGGATCCCAAGATGGGGATTTTGATGTAGAATCCAATTCAGCTTTAGGAAGCCCTTGCTGCTGTAGGCACATAATGGAGCGATTTGTGGGTTGCATAATATTAATTTTTTTTTCTTGCCAATTACTGTGATACATTTTCAAAAACATTTTTCCAATATTCATCCAGTTGTACAGGTGAATGAAAATATACATGAACTACATCATTTGCAATATTTTCCTGTCAGTCATCAAATAATGTATTCAGAGATGAATTCCCTTTTTCCTAGGCCAGCTTTAAGTCAGATTTAGTGACTGAAAACAACATTAGCCTTGTTGACTTCTTTTATCAGAATCCCTGTTGTTGTTGGGGAGACACATGCCAGACTTTCCTGAATGGTGAGACTGATTACACTTTAAAATCACCAGAATCGAGGGGAGAGCAGGGCAGGGGCAGCGGCAGCAATTTCTATCACTAGATTGGGCAGCAGTAAGGTCCAAGCCCTTTCCCCTGCTCCTGAGTTTGAGTCTGAATTTGAAATTCACCACTAATAGAGAGAAGTCATGTTCTGATAACAACTCTCCTCTCCCACCACAGCCTCCAACTACCCTGCCGTGCCTTCAGACCTCGAAAAAAATCCCAGTAAAAATCCTTTTCTTGGATATTGCACAGTTTTCCTGATTCTTGATTTTGCAGGGCTTTCCCTGCATTTAAATTCATGACAATCGTTTTAAAAGCCCACAAACCCCAGGAATTTGCACTCCCAGACTGTCCCCAGCACCAGTGACTGACTGACCCCATCCCAGGGGTGCAGCCACTCCAGGAACACATTCAGGGCAAGAGGAGGACTCAGGTGTCCTCATTCATGACCACCAGCCCCAGCACCATCCTACTGTTCTCCTTGAGAAGCAAGACCCCCTGGCTCTGCTCTCTGTTGGCAATACTTGCCTGCCCAGCAGTCAAAGCTGAGGTTCTGCTCTATAAGTCACAGCCACATCACATTTTTGTGCCTCCAGCACGTGCCAGCTCCTGCCTCCTGTGCACAGTGCCCTTCCTGGGCAGTGCAGGTGCAAATCAGCACCTATCCAGCTCTGAAGAAGAGGAACAAATCTACATTTGCCTCCTAACCAGTAGTGTTTCCATTGAATTTCCCAGCTCCTTGTAATCACTCTCTACACCATTTCAGTCCCATCACATCCATCAATCTGCCCAGCCCAAAGCACAACAGTAACACTCAGCTGTGTGCCCCAAACGTGGTCTGGAATTGCAAATTGCAGCAGGCATCACTCACTTGTCCCTTGATAGCCTCCCCATCCAGATGTGCCTTGCTGTGTGAATTTATCCCTGGGGCAGCTCTCCTCTGACAGGTAAAGCTGTCACATGAATCCTCATGTGGAGGTAGGCTGTAAAAGGAGAGAATTCTCCACTTTTAAATACAGGGAGCTGCCAAGAGGAGAAGTCTTATCTCCAGTTGCCCCCCTGATTCCCCAGTGCATGCCTGGCCTGGTGCTGCCTCTTCACCCCTGAACCACAAACATTTTGACAGAACCACAGTTTGACAGGCAAGGCAGCACACCCACATCCCTGTGAAGATCAAGGCAGGTCACTTTTACCCCAGCCTGCTTCAGGTGGTTCCAGATGCCAGTTAAGGGTTAGGAAAACCTCACTTTTGTCTTCTGCAAGTTCCTGCAGTGCCTCAGCTATCTCAGGTCTTTTCTTTGGGCCCAAATACAAACTCTCTGCAGCAGATGTACAGCCTGTGGTCTCTCCAAGGAGGTACTTGGTGCTCTCAGTGCTTGTTCAGCATTCAAGACAGTAAAAAAAAAATTATCAGTGCTGTTGAGTCAGACCAGAAATATCATCTTGGACAGTTCCCTGGAAGAGACAGGGAATCCAGAGGGTCTGATTCATATCTGAGTGTCAGCTTCATGGAACACACCTTCACCTGGGGATACAAGTGCCTGCCACACTGGGTCCTGAGGGCAGATTTAGTTGGGTAGTAAGAATAAATCCTTCCCTGTGGGGAGGGCAGGCCCTGGCACAGGGTGCCCAGAGCAGCTGGGGCTGCCCCTGGATCCCTGGCAGTGCCCAAGGCCAGGCTGGATGGGGCTGGGAGCAGCCTGGGACAGTGGAAGGTGTCCCTGCCATGGCAGGGGTGGGATGAGATGGGCTTTAGGGTCCCTTCCAACCCAGAGCAGTCTGGGATTCTGGGATTCCTGAGGGATGGCTTTCCTTGGCACTCTGCTGAGCCTCCTGCCATGGTTTTGCCCCTCTGAGAAACACCTCCACAACCTGTTAGGGCAGGAGAGTTCTCTCACTGCACTTCTAAAGCAATAGGAGAGAAATCAGCTCACTCAACAACTTCCACACCCTCAGGCCTGGACAGCCCCTCCTGCCACCAGTGTGTTCAGCACTGACCCAGAGCAGACCTGGCTCTGCAGAGCACTGCAGCCTGCTGCCAGCAACAGGGTGTTGTGCTGCACACAAGTAATGAGAAAACTGGGAATAGTGTGGAAGAGAAGAGATTATTAGATAATAAATTATCAATGCACCAAAAACTGCTCTGTACATATTTTTCCCCCCCTTAGAGCTTCCCTAATATCCTGGGAAAGTGACAATTACACAATTTAAGGAGGTTAACTTTATTAAATCCCCTTTTTTATTGCTTTGCTTTTAATAGATGGTTGAGATAAAGCATCTGATTAGAGGAAGGTCACAAAATGAAATATTTAATACTCATGGAAAGAACAATTCATCCTCCCCTCTGCATGCAGCACAGCACAGAGGCAGAGGGTCCTGGTGGCAGCTCTCTGCAGAGACCACGAGTGAGAGACTAGAAAAGGCCAAAGATTTTCAAAACTAAGGTAGAAATGAGGGGGTGAGACTCACTTTTGCCAATATCAAATAATGGGTACCAAGAGGTGCTTTTTCCACAGGTTACACTCGCTCCTGAGCTCTGACTTAAACATTACAGGCTGGAAAACATCCTCCAGTTCCTCAGGAACATCACATCCCCTCAGCTGGGTGGGTGCTGCAGTCTGCGCCACTCTGGCCACCAGCAGCACTCCAAATCTGCAGGGAGCACCATGACAGCAGAACTGCAGCACCCCTCAGCCTCTGCAGCCCCCAGCGACCTCCTGCCTATGCAAAGCCCTGTCTAGAGGCTGATTTTCCATGGAGAACCTATTCCAAACTTAGCTCACCTCTTGCAAGGCACTGAGCTGTGTTGAGCTGCCAGGGACAGGACCCTGGGGTCACTTGCAGTGACACACATCCTCGCTGCACACATCAGCTAAAATCTCCTCTGTGGAACTGATTCTCCACAACCTTTGGCACAAACTGACTCCCTTGGCTCTTCCAAGCCAGGATTTCCTTGGACAGAACAAGCCCAAGAAACTTCAGAGTGAAGATGGATGGCGAGCAATGTGTGCTTTTATGAGACAGAGTGTTCTTGCATGTCCAGAGGCCAGTGCCCTGCACAGTGTCACTGTCGAGCCTCAAGGATTAATAATAATGCTTTCCAAATGCTCCTGTGTGGCAGAGAGGAACTCTTTTCCATATACAACTTGCAGTGTGCTGTGAAGCAAGGAAAACAAAGTATATGGATTGCTAACTACACTGCAGGTGAGAAATAACAGCTGCCAGCTCTCAAAGCCACTACTTAATTACTCCTTGTTAACAGTCCTAGGAGCCCAGCATGTACTTTTATTGCCCAAAGCCAAAAAAAGAAAATAAATTTAAAAATCTTCGTGCAAGGCTTCATTAGAAGTTAGGTCAAGGCTTGGCCTCAAATCCAGGAGGACACTTACCTTTCTCATGTGCAGCATCCAACCCATGCCTGGGTGGCCAAAAGCACAGCTGGATGAGTGTTCACAGAGTGAATTTCTGAGGGTTTGTACTCAACATTTCGAAGCCTTGCACTGTTTCCTGTTCCTGGGGAAAGGGCTGTGGCTGTCCCTGTGTGTGTGTTACTGGGAGCACTGGGTGATCAACCAGTTTGAGCCAAAAGCATGGCTGATTCACACAGCAAATGGCTGAGAGGAAATAAAGTTCCTTTTTTAGCAATGGCTCAGCTTGATAAAATCAGCAGGCTGGAGATGGATGATGCTGGGAATCACTTCTGAGCTACAAATGTACCACAATGACAGAAATTAATAGAGTCCTCAGACTCGAAACACCAGGGCATGTGTTTTAATTTAGAAGGACTGAAAGTAAAAAATCATCTCACTGCCACATCTCCAGGTCAGCATTTGACTTATTAACTTCAGCTTTGGGCACAGGTAGAGGAGCTAAGCCCTGCTCCATTCAGCAGCTGCCAGAGCTGCACAGGGTCTCTGGTTTTTAATGTGTTCATTACAGCACGTTCCAGTGTGTCTGGAAGGGGCATCAAAAAAAACTAACTTCACTTAATAGTCAGGCTTAACCTCTTTAAGTTTTGTTGAAGTCACTTTCCCAGGCCTTAGGCAAAAATCAGTCTTAAAAGCACTGAGAAGCTGTACCCTGGTAGTTAGATAATTTATTATTCCATAACTCTGGGTCCTAATCTAATTAGAGATTGTAAATAGGATTCGCTTCAACATCTATTTATTTTTCTATTTTTACTTGAAAACATCCACAAAGAACTTAAGTTGTAAGTGGGGAGATGGGGCATATCCTGCATCATTCCTGCTGGACCCCCAAGTTTAATCTGCACTACACATTTCATCACTAAGAAACAATAGAAACAAGACCCAGATTAACAAATCACTTGAAGAACTTTGGAAATTTTAGTGAAAAAACCTCACACCTAGAGAGAAAACCCAGAGAAAATGTATCCAAAGCCAAATTTGTCCTTCCCAGCCAAGTCCAGCATCCCAATCTTCCCTTCTCCCACCCAGAAAGGGAGTGCATCAGCTTTGACAGGTCATTTGCCCTGGCTTGTGGCAGGGGGGCTGTGCTGTCCCCCAGGGCTGCAGGAATCCATCACTGCAGCATTTGGAAATGGTGCCTTGCTTGCTCCTCACCCCGGGGTGATCCTACAGACAAGACATGATTTATTTGTTTAAAATAACTAGAGGTGCTTCTCAGAGCCTGTCAGGGACCTGAAATAAATACCTGAGGTGCAATAAAGTACAAATAGAGAAAAAAAAGAAAAGAATCTCATGGCATATATTAGCAGAGAATTGTTAAGGCAGCATGGGTATAAACCAAGCCCCTTTATTTGCTCCATAGAGAGCCCATAAACATTTATATTCTTTGTCTGCAAGCAGAAATAATGGCTTGTTTTGGAAAGATTTTGCCCAAATTTTTCATAGCATCAACCTTTTCTCTGAGAATGTGTAAGAGATTGAGTTGGCAGTTCTGAAAAATAATAATTCCAGCTTCTTCTGCCTTATATTTTCCAAAAGGAAAGTTCCAGTGTAATGCAAAAACACTCAATGACTTCAGCATCAGCACACGTGAGGGAAAGCTGGACTCCTTTCGTGGCCATGCAGTCCTGAACGCCTTTCTACTCAATGCATTGCCACATTTTAAAGAAAAATAAGTCTTAAAAAAGACACAGGAGGACAGCTGCTTCACTGACCACCACATCCCTCAGTGCATTCATTCACTGCTTCCCCCCTTGGAAAGGAATTGCATTTTTAGCAAGCCTCCAGTGCACTTCTCCTGCAGGCCTTGGAAGGAGTTCTTGGGTTCTTGGGACAATAAACCTTTTCCTTCATCCACTTTCTTCTGCTCTCTCCACTCTCTCAGGAAGGTCATGGAGGGTGCCAAAAAACTTCTGGCTTTTACAGTGAGTCCAGAGGAGGCTCCAGGGGGATCAGAGGGCTGGAGCAGCTCTGCTGGGAGGAAAGGCTGGGAGAGCTGGGGGGTTCACCTGGACAAGGAAAGGCTTTGGGGTGACCTCACTGTCACCTTCCAGTCCCTGAAGGAGCTACAGGAAACATGGAGAGAAACTGCTTACAAGGGCCTGGAGTGGCAGGACACAGGAGAATGGCTTCAAAATGACAGAGGGGAGGGTTAGATTGGATATTTGGAAGAAATTGTTCCCTGTGATGGTGGGCAGGCCCTGGCACAGGGTGCCCAGAGCAGCTGGGGCTGCCCCTGGATCCCTGGCAGTGCCCAAGGCCAGGCTGGACAGGGCTGGGAGCAGCCTGGGACAGTGGGAGGGGTCCCTGCCATGGAATGAGATGAGCTTTCAGGTCCCTTCCAACCCAAACTATTTGTGATTTTATGGTTCTAATTCCACAGCATGCTCCCCGTGGGACACAGGGAGCATGATGGCCAAACCCAAACCCCTGAACCCTTGAATTTCCTCTCACACAGCATCCTGAGCAAGGAAGAATCAGGCTCTGGAAGGAGGTGGTGGCAGCACCTTCCAGAAGAGAGCAGGTAACTTGTGTCTCCTTGGATAGCCATTGGAAATCCTCCCTTGTGCCTTTGCTCCTGCTGCAAAGCACAGCCCCAGGAGGATCTGCTGCCTCCATGAGTTTGCCTGGCTGCCCATGTGCTCCTCTTTCCCCAGTCTCCATGGAGGAGGACACATCCCATTTTCTGTGTTAGCTGTCAGCACGGTGCTGTCTACCTGAGTAACCATGAAAAATGAGGCAGAAACTCCTCTGCTGTGTGCCAGGGCCTCTGGGCTCCCTCGCTCCTGCTGCTGAATTTCAGCCTGCTGGAACACCCAGGAGCTCTGGGTTCTGGCAGCCCTGATCCCCCTGGATTGAGAGTCACCCAAACTATACCCATGGTGTTTACAAGCTGGCATAAATTAGAAACTGGGGGCAGAAATCTTCAAGGAAGGTCCCTGGCTCTGTTGTCCCACCATCTCTGACCATGTGCCCTATTTTCCTCTTGCTGGGCACTGCATAAATGCACTCCTAGCATCTTACACGTTTCTTTTTAAAGAAATAGCTAAATCTGCCCTTTCACAGGTCAGAAGTGTCCTTTTCCATGAACACATTTAGGTGTCTTTTCCTAACTATTGATACACAACTGTGCACTTTAAATTAACCATGAGTTTAACTGGGACTCTGCAACCAGATTTCTTCAGCAAAGCTTCACCCTATAGATGGGACAGGCCCAGGAAAGAGTGGCATCTTGGGCTGGTACAGGACTGAAACAATGAGAAATTCTCTGAAGATCTGCTGTGAGAGTTCAGCTGACTTATAACTAATCACTGCCTTTCACTTTGCCATGGGAGTCACATTAATTATCACAAAATCAGAAAGGGCTTCATCCACCTCTCCTCTGAGTCACCAGGAAAAAAAATTAAACCTTATTATCTTCTATATTCTTCACTGGCTTTCTTCAAAATCTCATAACAGCCAGAAATCCAGATTAAAAAATACAACACTTTCCAATTTCCCTTGATTTAATTTCCTCAAGCTGACTAATTTAATTGCAATATTTGCCTGGTACCTTAAATTCTGCTTTCTCACTCTCTTCCCATTGCTGAAACCTGTTCCCTGGTCCTGCTCCCTTAGCTTAAACCTACACAGATGTTTCCAAATTTGTATTTGTTAGAGATTAATTACCATCACTCCCCAGTGGATCATTCCATAGGGATCAGATATGCCATTTACCACCAGAGAAGGAACACACACACACATCGTGGTTATCTAAGAGAGCCTGTGCAAGGCTCAGGTATCAGGTAATCAGGTATCTCAAAAAGAATAAATTGTTTAAGTGAGACAGATTAAAAGTGAAGTCTGGATTTATTTTTTCATTTTTTTAAGCTTCCATGTGATATGAGCCTGGAAGATCAAGTTGGCAAGCAAAGCTACTGGAGCATAATTAGAATTCAGCTTCAACACCAAGAACCCAAACAACAGCAAGGTGAGGCAGTATTTTAAATGTCCACAGATGGCTTTCAGACTTTAACTTTTCCCTTTTTTACTTTTGTGTTTAGAAAAAAAAATTAAAAATATCTTCAGCAGTAAAACTATAACTCAAAATTAAGTCAAAATAGGCAAGGGAGATATGTTTTAATTTTTGTGGGTATCCATTCCTCTCTCTCTCTGCTGTGGGTCGAGCTCCTTTCAGCAAGCCAAAGGCCTGGGAATCTCAGCAGCACATCACCCTGTGCCCTGCTGCAGCCCCTGCACCCCTGCACCTCCCAGAAGGGGCAACCCCAGCAAAGATTTTTCCTTCCCTGAGCTTTATTTATAGCAAATTTTTGGATGAATGCTGCAGATCTTACTAATTTTCAAGCTGGAGGTGAGTCCTCCTGTGTGCCAAGCTCTCTGTATGTGCACATATTTCATATTTCAGGGCTTTACAGCAGACTTTCAAAGGTAAGAGTCACGGATCTTAAATATCTTTGGAGATTTATAGCAAAAAAAAACCAAACCCTTTAGATACAGGATGCACTCCTGACAAGTAGCAGTCACCAAAGATCCTGCAGTAATTTTCTCAAGGCCAAAAGGATTTAATGTCTTTATGTGCAGGAATGGCAACAGAGAAAGAAAGGTATAAAGTGCAAATCTGCCTCACAGCATTTCAGTATCCCCCAGCCACATCTCAAACGTGCCCAGGCATGGTTTGTTCAGAGAATTGCAGCCCCCACTTCAGATGCTATGAGCCCTGACCTCCTGGCAGGGCACTCAGGGCTTCCCCTCTGCCCTCTCAGAGGAGACAATTCTCCTGCTGGCTAATAAGAGCTGTAAATCCTAAGAGAATTTATTAGAAATCCTGGGTGCTGCCCCAGAGGGCCCAGCTGAGCCCCTGTCCCCTCTGATGCCAGGGTTTGCTCCTAAGTGCAGGTCATCACCCCCACATGCCTGAGCCCCATCCAGAGCACAGGGCATCTCCGTGGGGGCACATCTCACACAAAACCTGGGCTGAGGGAACACTCAGTGGAGAGGGTGACATGGACGGGGTGACATGGAGGGGGTGGCATGCAGGGGGTGACATGGACGGGGTGACATGGACGGGGTGACATGGAGGGGGTGGCATGCAGGGGGTGACATGGACAGGGTGACATGGACGGGGTGACATGGAGGGGGTGGCATGCAGGGGGTGACATGGACGGGGTGACATGGACGGGGTGACATGGAGAGGGTGACATGGAGGGGGTGACATGGAGGGGGTGGCATGCAGGGGGTGACATGGACGGGGTGACATGGAGAGGGTGACATGGACGGGGTGACATGGACGGGGTGACATGGAGAGGGTGACATGGAGGGGGTGACATGGAGAGGGTGACATGGATGAGGGTGACATGGAGAGGGTGACATGGATGAGGGTGACATGGACAGGGTGACATGGAGGGGTGACATGGAGAGGGTGACATGGAGGGGGTGACATGGAGAGGGTGACATGGACGGGGTGACATGGACGGGGTGACATGGAGAGGGTGACATGGGAGGGTGACATGGAGAGGGTGACATGGACGGGGTGACATGGAGAGGGTGACATGGAGGGGGTGACATGGAGAGGGTGACATGGACGGGGTGACATGGACGGGGTGACATGGAGAGGGTGACATGGAGAGGGTGACATGGAGGGGGTGACATGGAGAGGGTGACATGGAGAGGGTGGCATGCAGGGGTGACATGCAGGGGGTGACATGGAGGGGGTGACATGGAGAGGGTGACATGGAGAGGGTGGATGCAGGGGGTGACATGGATGAGGGTGACATGGAGGGGGTGACATGGAGAGTGACTGGAGGGGGTGACATGGAGAGGGTGACATGGATGAGGGTGACATGGAGAGGGTGACATGATGAGGGTGACATGGACAGGGTGACATGGAGGGGGTGACATGGATGAGGGTGACATGGAGAGGGTGACAAGGATGAGGGTCACAGGGAGGGGGTGACATGGATGAGGGTGACATGGATGAGGGTGACATGGAGAGGGTGACATGGATGAGGGTGACATGGATGAGGGTGACATGGAGAGGGTGACATGGAGAGGGTGGCATGGAGAGGGTGGCATGGAGGGGGTGACATGGAGAGGGTGACATGGAGAGGGTGACATGGATGAGGGTGACATGGAGGGGGTGACATGGATGAGGGTGACATGGAGAGGGTGACATGGAGAGGGTGACATGGAGAGGGTGGCATGGAGAGGGTGACATGGACAGTAGGGTGACATGGATGAGGGTGACATGGATGAGGGTGACATGGATGAGGGTCACATGGAGAGGGTGACATGGATGAGGGTGACATGGAGAGGGTGACATGGAGAGGGTGCATGGAGAGGTGGCATGGAGGGGGTGACATGGGGGTGACATGGATGGGTCACATGGATGAGGGTCACATGGATGAGGGTCACATGGATGAGGGTGCCATCTCCCAGTGTGTCCTGTGTGCTGACAGGGGAAGCCTCGTGCCACCAGGTCCATCAGGATTAACAGGAGGGCTCTGCCCATCGCAGGTGAGAGCACAGAGCAGGGGAGGAAACATTTCAAATGAATGGAAAACCCTGTGCTGTTTACCCAGTTCCAAACAGGACATCCTTGTGCCAAGGAAATTAGGATCCTTTAGTTATTCCAGTTGGCTTCTGAGTACGGGCAAGTTGGAAATTACATATAATTGCATTCATTATTATTTTGCTTACAGAGCCAGCCAGTCTGTCAGCTCAGAGACCCACCAGTGCTTAGACCCAAACCCTTCCAATCCTGCCTAGCTGGAGCAGGGCACAGCTCTGGCAGCTTGCTGCTGGCTCTGGAGACAGCAGCTCATGCCCACAGTCCCCACTGTGTTTTCTCTGGTGCCCAGCTCTGGGAGCTGCAGGTCCCCCAGGAGCAGCACAGCAGCCCCAGCAGGACCCAGAGCTGAGCTCTCAGCTACATCCATGGGGGCAGCACAGCTCTCACTCTGCCCTGAGGACTTCTGAATAAACACTGGCTGTGATGGAATCCAGGCTGAGTGGGATGGGATGGGATGGGATGGGATGGGATGGGATGGGATGGGATGGGATGGGATGGGATGGGATGGGATGGGATGGGATGTGGATGGGATGGAAGGTTTCACCTGCAGAAATGAGTTTTTCCTTCCCAGCTGCAGCTCTTTCACACTTGGTAGACACTTGGCAAAGGACTGGCCACAGAATCTCGACCTTTTCTTTGCCTTGAATAGAAATGTAACATTTTTATTAGTATGTCTTTTCCCTTTGTTAAATTACTAAATAGCTTTCCAAAGAAAAGAAAAAAAATCTCATCAACTACTGTTTATCTCCAGTTTTGCCTTCTGATTTCTTCTCCTTCTGCCTTTTCTGTATTTTGAATTAAAACATTATTTCAAACTAAAAACATCAAAACCTGTCATTTGAATCCCATCAATTCCCAAAATGCTGCCTTTTTTCCCCCTGAAAAGTTAAACTGTCAAATCAATACCAGTTCTCTATGCTGCACATGCAAAAACACAGTATCTTCAAATAACCATTTTCCAACGTAAATCTTTTGGAAAGAAACACTCAGATGAGATCCAGGCGGGGGCAGGGACAGGACAGGGTCCAGTGGGCTTCTACAAAGAACAAGAGCTGCAAATGAGGTAAAGAATTGCTTTGTGGTCCTTCTCCTTTTAGCCAGTCTTGTAGGAACACAGTGATACAGTGCTAATTGGTTATTTGATCATCATCCTTGGCCATGGAATGGTTTGGGTAGGAAAAACTCTAAAATCCATCCAGTTCCAGCTCCTGCCATGGGCAGGGACATGTCCCACTAGACCAGGTTGCTGAAGTACCACAAAAGCTCCTACACAAGGAAAAGGCCCCTCCTGCAAGAAGAAGGAATGAATAATGGGAAGAGAGATTTTCCAACATGATCCAATGTTTAGCACCCACGTAGGGGTCACTTATGCATCTCAGAGTGGGGGCCAGAACCTCTTGTTTGGTTGGGTTTTGTTCCCAAATGTCCTTCAGTTCAAACAATTCCATTTCTTTGAAACCGAAGTTATTTGAAAAATGCTCCTCTCTGTCAATCACCAGTAAGAAATTATGAAATTGCAAGCTCTTCTCTCAAACTTTCCATTAAAGATTTATTTTCAGAAATGAGAAATTTTAATTTCAGTTCTGTTGTTCATCTTTGGTGGGATTTTTTTCCCCCAGTTTATGACAATTCTATTGTAACTTATAACACATTACTGTGACTGACAAGTTCTACCATGATGGAATGAATGAATCAAAACACTCCTGACTTTTTATTTAAAAAATATCAGGGACAACAGACACCAAATACTTGTTCTGTAGAACAAAACATCTCCTGTTTGTTCCAATAAAGAGAGTTGACACACAGATCAAAGTGTTGCCTACTTGAAAACTGTCAAACCATCTCATTGTAAACTAGATGGGAAGTACTTTGAAACACAGGGAGAAAACCTGCTGTTTGATTCAGCAAGCCAAATCCCAGCCATCCCTAAGAAAAACGTCAGTGTGATTTGCTAGGCAGGTTGTCATAGTGCACCATTATCAGTTAAATCTGCTCATCCCTATTCACACGGTGTCACAAAAAGGTGGAAAAACGAGACAAAGACAAAAGTAAATTGAAAGTGTCATGGTTCCAAAGTGAAAATTCTCCTGGTCTGCTTCAAAGGCAAGGAAAGTTAGGAAAATTGAGAACAACAACATTTGCTGCCCTGGCTCTGCCCCCAGGCACTGGGGATGGTAACCCAGGATACCCAGCCCAGGTGCTGGAGCCTGGCAGGGCACAGCAGAGGTGGTGAGGCACTTCAGGGGATTTCTACACACTCAGCATAAAATCTTCTCACCTTCAGACCTACCTGACTTGGAACATTCAAAAAAATGTCCCATATGTGCATTTCCATATACTAAATCAAAAAAGTGTATTTCTATATACTAAATAAACTATGGAAAATCATCTAGGGATGCTGGACCACAGGCAGGTCAGTTGTAGAAAGACTGTATAAATGAGTAGGAAATACACCTGGGAGATAAAATTAAAAATAGATTAATCTGTGTACTGCTGTAGAACTTGTAAGGAACCTAAATTATAACACTAAACCCCAAAAACTTAAGTCAAATTAATAATAATTTTATGACCAGGAGAAGAGCTCCTCCATCATTCAGCAGAGCTGTTCCCAGCTGTCACAGCAGGGGAATGCTTCCCAATAAAAATGATGGATTCATTTGTAGAGACATTTCAATGGTTACTTGTTACAAAAAGGTAAGAATTCATACTGCAAGGGGAAAGCAATAGTCCAGAAGCTATTTATATAAATTACATATTTTCAAATCAGCTGGGGCTGCTGAGATTCACTGCCAGGTACTTGCAAGTGGTGCAGACAATCTGAGGGCTGTTAGCACTTATTTTTGAAAACTCAGGGACTGTGACGAGTCCCAGAAGAGCAGAGAACAGCAAACATAGCAGGGAATTACAGGCCAGGCAGCTTAACTTCAATTCCCAGAAAAAAAATATTGCAACAAATCATCAAACACTTTCTAAGCACCAAAAAGATAACAAGGCAGTGAGGGACAGCCAGTGTGGATTTGTCAAGAGCAAATATCAAGCTGATCTCATATTTTTCCCTGGCAAGGCAGCAGGACTCAGGGAGAGGCAGTCACTGTTGTGCACCAGGGCCATGGCAAGGCCTTTGGCATCATTTTACATGACACTGCTCTAAGAGAGCCACAGACTGGTGATAGGTGACAGTGCCAAGGTGCACGAGGTGGGAAATGCTCACAGGGCTCTCAGTGCTGCGTGGCCACACTGCAGGAACACAGGAACATTCATCCTGGGCCACTGGGAGCACCAGCTGAGCAGGACAAAACACTGGGAAAATAAAGATGGACTGGGAAACTGTGAGGAAAGACAAAGGAGCTGGGATTCGGTTTAAAGAGGAGAAGTTGTAGAGGTCCATTAGGGTAAATCCTCATGTTGGGAGCACTGCAGCCTCAGACAGGGAGATGGACAGATCATCCCCCCCTCCTGCCAGGGTAAAGTGAGGATGAAGGTGTGTGAACTGCAGCAATGCACACTGAGGGCCAGAGACAAAAGGAACTTGAATTTGAGGGGAGCAGAGTGCCAGAAGTGGCTGTCCAGAAAGCACAACGAACACCCATCGCTGAGGTTCTGGGCAAAGAGACAAGGGGGTGGTACCAGGTAGAACACTTCCTCAGCAGGGCAAGCAGAGGGGCAGGCACTGATCTCTGCACTCTGGTTACCAGGGAAAGGACCCAGGGAAGGGATGGAGCTGTGCCAGGGAGGATTAGGGTGGGGATCAGGGCAAAGCTCTCCCCCAGAGGGTGCTGGCACTGCCCAGGCTGCCCAGGGAATGGTCCAGAGCTCCAGGAGCCTTTGGACAGCACTGCCAGGGATGGACAGGGTGGGGTTGGTGGGGGGTCTGTGCAGGGCCAGGGGGATCCTGGGGGTCCCTCCCAGCTCAAGAGATTCCATGATCCTATGAAAATGCCTCCCCTCCTGAATTTGTCTCCCCTGCACCCAGCACTGCCTGCTCAGAAAGGTGTTCCCCATACACTGCATGCCAGGAGGATGCTCTTTGTCCCCTTTTTCTTTTATTCTTTATCAGTTTTTATTATTCTTCAAGGAAAAGGAACCATCTTGTAGAGAAGCCCCACACTCATCACTATTAGTGACCCCATGAACAGGATGATAAATTCTTTGTTATGTGCTCTGCTATGTAGAGAGATCCATCCTGGTGTACAGTGAAGATGGTACTAAACAGAAAGTAAAATACACTCCCAGAACAGCCACAACAATGAGTCCATTTACAAAGAAAAAGAGCACACTGGTGTTTTCCAAAAACAACAACCTCTCCCCTAAAAAATTCTTTGGGCCAATAATGAGGAATTTGTCATTTCACACAGAGTCAAAGCTGACAGTTTTCCCTTCACATTGATTTCTCTAAAATATCATCTGCAGCTCTTGCCTTCAGAGGAATAGAAGGGGAATTGATACAGCAGAGGAGCCAGGAGCACTCCCACAGCTGGGTTGGACAGGGGATAGAGGCAGGAGTCACCCCTTGGTAGAAAATTAAAACAGCAGAGAAAGGAAAGGGAATTGGGATCCCCCAGCTTCTCTGGACAGCAGCAATCCAGACCCAAACACACAAAATTCTGCAGTTTTCTTAATGGCACAGTGCTGTAAATCTCAGGATAAAAGACATGACCCCATCACCCACTTGTGCCAGGCCAGGAATAAATTCAGCCCCTGAGAAAATATTAATCAGCTGGCCAGGTACACTGAGTGCTGTACTGAGACACAGCCTCCAAAAACAGCATGTCCAGGAACAGCACACCAAACTAAAGTGAATTAATGTGCTTTTTTTTATTTCCCCCACTGCTCAATCTGTTCACTTTTACAAACAAAGTGCAATTCCCAGCATGGAACATTTTCCTGCATTCTGGGACTTCATGATGCATCTCTCCCTCACCCCACACTGCACATCAACTCCATTTCCTTAAAATAAGCTTTTTCCTCAGCCAGGACTCCTAGAGAGATGCTGGTAAGGAAAAGACAATGCTCCCTATTCATTTCACTCCTTTGTCCCAAAACAAAGACACGACCACAGCAGTAGGGCAGAGTCTGGAGCAAACACAAAAAAAGGATCTATTTATTTCAGCCCTGTGTATGGGTGTGAAAAATACTGGGGCTTTGTCAAACCTCTACCTTCTGCTGCTATCCCTCAGGGAGCTGCAGTCCCTGAGAAACATGGCCATGCCTTTATATTACACTGCCCAAGGACCCCACATTTCTGGCCTGCACCAGCAGAACTCCATTCATGTCCTTGGGACAGGTATTGCCCTGAAAACAAAATTTTTGCTGAGCAGCTGCTAATACAGAGTGAGAAGTTGGGGTGGCTCCAGCTTTCCACCAGCAGAGTGCTCTGTCTGACCCAAGGTCCATGGTCTTGGCCCTTATCTCTGCTTTCCCCTATTTATTTTAGACTTCTCTTCCCAACCTGTTCACCCATCTGAGCTCCCCCAGCTTTGCACTCCGTGAATCACTAATTCCAGGCACCTGGGGGTTGGTTTTCTCCTCCCCTGCTAAACCCACTCTGGTTTCTGCTCTCAGCAGCCCCAAACCCCTGCCCTGAGCTGCCTGCTGGGATGCTGAGGCTGCACTCTGGGCTGGGAAGGCAGAGCAGGGGTCAGATCAGCCTGAGGGCAAGGCAGGGAGGAACTGAGCCCCGGTGAGAATGGCTCCAGTGGAGCCAGGCAGAGGAGACCCAGCCCAGAGGAAGGGATTACCCTGCTGGGGTTTATCTCCACTCCCCCACAGCCCACCCAGCTCCCCTCAGAGTGATTGCCTAGAGCCTGTGCTGGGAAGAATTTATGCTGTTGGTTGCATTGCATATTAATAATTTAAATAGATAGGACAGTATATCAGATATATTGAAAAATCTTGCCATACTTTTTATGGTATTTTAAAATTGATGGCCTCTGGTTTAAATGCAAGGACTCTGAAATAGAGTTAATACCTACAATATTTTGCCATTACATCTATTTTTAAGTAGCAGGAACACCAGGCAAAGTTTACGATATATTTAACAGAGTTGTATGTTTTGTCACAAGTACCTAAATTATTGATGTGCCACACATTTTATTAAGCATAGCATTTCATGAGAACAATAGTTTAGGGATATAATTCTACTAGAGCTAAATTGTTAAGGCAGAGGAAGGAGCCTCCAGAAGCAATTCCTGAAGAGGGGGATGAGAGCAAGATCAGTTCTTCACTTGGTGTTTTGGGGAGTGAAGAGCAAAATATCCCAGCTCCTTTTGTGCAGGAAGGACAGGAGATGGGAAGGCAGACACCCTGGTATTTACCTTGCTACTGAAGAGATGCCTCCAAAAGGGCTGTCAGTGCTTCCTCTAAGTGAGACAGGGACTGAGGGAGGGATTTCCCAACTTTCAGAGCCCTGTGAGTGCACCTAGAGCAGGCAGAGCTCCACACCTTGGGGAGCACTGCCAAGGCTGCCACATCCCCTCCACCCTCTGTCCTCCCAGCCCCACAGCAGGACTGGGCACTGCTACACCAACTTGAGACATGGGAAGCCTCAGAGGATGCAAGGAGACAGAAACAGCAGAAAAATCAGTGAGAGCACCCCTGAAGGAACCAGGGAGTGCTAGACCAGCTCTCAGCTCCCTCTCCCTCCAGTTCTGTGCCTGCACAGAATCTCCAGCCAAACATCACCCGAAGGGCACGGACAGGAGGGGCACAAGGAAGGAGGACCAAGCCAGGCAGGGTCAGTGAGGCTCAGCCCCAGCTGGGCAGCCCTGTCTCAGTGACTGGGGGCACTTCGGCACAACTCCCTTGGCAAAAGCCACACGAGGCACCAAGGCTGTTCTCCCTCACTGGCTTTTCCCCCTTATTGTTTTTTATTACTGAATAGACTGGCTCTGCTGGCCACAGTTATTTTTCCTCCACAGCCAAAGTTTGACGAAGCTGCCCTGGGGAGTGATTTTGGAAGCAGCTGCAATGTTTATTATCAGTGTGGGCAGGTTTTTATCCCTTTAACAGCCATCTATCACACCCCATTTGATTAGCTGCTATTTCTCACTGTTTGTCCTCAGAAAGACTGGAAACTTTTCTGTCCTGGAATGGGAGAAAAGATGGCAGAGCCAGCTCTGGATACCAGGGAGCACAGCAGCTCCACCCAGCACCAGGACTGCTGCAGTCAGTGGTTTGTACCAATGCTGGGGAAGTCTCTTCCTCCCCTCCCTATCAGGGTTGGCTTGATTTACATAGAAGTGTTTCAAATCAGCAAAAATCCCTGGTCTCCATCCCATTTCTGTTTGTACTTTCGAGTGGCTGCTGAGCAGAAAGTTTTAGTCTTATCAGTGGGAAACCATTAAAACATGAACTGCAATTAAATTTAGCCTTTACTTTCAATTCACTCCCTCATCTGTATGCATTTAGGCAAATACAGATGCCTGCATCCATTCACAGTCTGGTTTTTCCAATTTTTTGCCATGTTAAACAATGTTAAGTGATCCCTTTACTATTTACTAAATGATAGTTCATTTTCCACTTGTGTCAAACTGTACTTGGACAACTGGAACTGAATAAGAATGCACAAATCAGCATTTCAAACAGCTTTCTAACAATTACAAGTTCTTCATGTATGCTAGGCAATGAAAATATTTTTATTAAAACATGCTTTGCATTTCAATCTGATTTACAACACAAAAGAAGAACTACATGTGATCAATAAAATCGAATTGTTTGTTTCCAGTAACTGGGGCCAAAACCTCGGAGATGTTAGAGCTAATTGAATTGAAAATCAGGGGCAAGAAGATAATATCTGAGGAAGCAGAAAAAAACACACTTTCCTGAACTGCTTCTGGGTTTTGTTCTCACCAAATTTGAATTAATTAATTTTTAAACTTTATTACTGGATGAAACTGCTTTAAACAAAGTATTCTTTCTACAATTCCTGGAAACACCAGCTTTTAAAGTAGAGACCGTCCTTCAGCAAGGTCAATGCCAGTGTTTAGGCAGGTTTCATCCATCCTTTCAGTGCGTTGAAGAATCAGAAAACCTCAGCAGTAAATGTCTTGCTTGAGCATTTTCATTTATTTTAAGTCTTTTGAATACGTTAAATTAAGATCTTAATATAGATGGTGAGAATTCCACACTTAATTTTCTAGTTTAAAATATCTGATTACTTTCAAGTCACCCATTTTTATTGGCCACACCTCCAATAAAGGATTCTTTGCAGGCAGAACATAAATCAGCTCCCAGGGCCAGAAAATTATCACCCACAGGTGGGCACAGGGAGTGTTCATCCAGCCAAAAGAGGGCACACAGGTGCAAATGTTCCTGCTAATTTAATATATGAGAACTAAGGATTCAACACTGCCCTGATCTCTGCACACCTTGGCTCTTCTGCGTCCCACAGGATGAGAGGATTGTGGCTGCCCCTGGATCCCTGGCAGTGCCCCAGGCCAGGCTGGGCAGGGCTTGGAGCAGCCTGGGACTGTGGGAGGGGTCCCTGCCATGGCAGGGGTGGAACCAGATGAGCTTTAAGGTTCCTTTCCACCCAAACCATTCTGATTCCATGGAGCTGGATGGATACTGAGGACCAGGCAGCCCCTTACCCCTCATCCAGCAGCCACTTTGGATGGTGACCCAGCTTTTTGCCCTTTAAAGGTGACAGAAACTCTCATCTCTTTCCAAGCTGTGCATGGAGGTTGGAGAAATTTCAGTGTTGTTACTTTTACTTAAAGTGTTGAATTCAGATTGCCTTTTTACCACATCACCCTGATCTACCAGAAGAATAATTTGCACCCACATCAAGGTATTTGAAGTGCTACAAAAATTAGGAAACAAGTTCCACTGAAGGCAGAGCCTTCCTTCAGACTGTGTTCCAGAAGTCACTGACAGTCTGTGCACAGTACTGGGGATGGGAAGGGTGACTTCAGGAATCAATGCTGATATTGGCTCCAAAGAGAAAATGGAGCCGACAGGGCAGCAAATTGATTTGGGCATGAGTAATTACTTAAGTTATTAGTGTCCTTGTCTGTAGCACCACCTAAAGCAGAGCTGACAGGGAGCTCAGGAGGAGTCTGTGAGCAGGACAGCCAGAGCATGCACATCCCAGCACCCCCTGACTGCCAAAGGACCCTTCCAACTTAGACTTTGTGATGGTCCTGTCTGTGCACAGCCCTCTTTGCAAGTGAACCCAGCGCCCTCATGCCTGGGTTGCAGAGCAGGCTGTGGCCAGCAGCATGTATTCCATCCCCAGCTCCTGGAACCAGGCTGGGCTGATCCTCTGTCCATGGGGCAGCTGTTCAAAACCAGCTGGGGCAGTTCTCTTGAGCTCTGCCAGGAGCCATCCTCAGCCAGGGAGATCTTCTGCCCAGGGCCCCGCAGTGTCCCTGCAGGGCTGAGAAACTGCCCCCATCCCTGGCAGAGGCTGCAGCCAGGCCAGGAGCCCGGCATTGCTGCCTGCAGACAATGGCAGCTTTGGCACCCCAGGGCAGCCTTGCCACTGCATGCCCAGAGGCAGAGCAGCCCAGCCCCAGCTGCACGGGCCCTGCCCAGGGAATCTGCCCCTTCCTGCAGGATCCCTGCCCCAGCAGAGCCCCCTGTGCCCCTGCAGGAGCTGCACCCCCAGGGGATGGCTCTGCTGGAACCCCGACCCACGGGGGGCAGGGGGGATTCTGCCTCTGGCACTGGGGTGGGGTTTGGATCACTGCATCTTTATTGTAATTCTCCTAATAAAGAACTGGGATTCCTATCCCCATCTCTTTGCCTGAGAGCCCCTTAATCTCAAAATTATAATAATTCAGAGGGAGGGGGGCTGCATTCTCCATTCCAAGGGAGGCTCCTGCCCTCCTGAGCAGACACCTGCCCTTCAAACCAAGACACTGAGTTGTGTAGAGGAGCAATTCCTTGCAAAGGGAAAAACGGGATATGCTGGGAAAATCATGAAGGATGTGAGATGCAGAATGGAGGGGACAGACTTTGAGAGTCACAGCAGAGGATGTGACTCAAAGTCTGGAGCAGGGAGATGGAGGCAATAGGTGCAAAATGCACAGCTGCAGGGGAGCAGCCTCTGAGCCAGGGCTTGCTCTTTTTGTATGATTATATTCATAGAAAGCCCACACACCCCAAAACCCCACTGCTCTGCTGCCCCTGTGGGGCTGCACCACTGCCAAAACCACACAGCCTGGGAACCACTGTTGCCTAGACATAGAAATTAATTGATGATGGGTTTAGTGCCCCCTCCCCACATTTATCCAGCCCCTGTGGCAGCAAGAGGAATCCTCTGGGCTCTGTGCCCAAAGCTCCACCAGCACAGCCAGCACAGTGTGCCCTCAGCAGAGCTCAGAAGTGCTGAACCCTCTCCTGCAGAGCAGGTTCCACTGACTTTGGGGACACTGAGGTGCTGCTGAGGTGGCCACATTCCAGACACATCACTGCCAGCACAGAGCATCCATCCCCAGCTCCACTCAAAGGAATGTTACATGGTGCAGGGAGAATGAGATCATCCAACTGCATCCATGCAGACAGAAGAGGAACAACAGGAAAACAACTCCAAACACAGGGTACATCTTCAAAACATTGGCCACGAGGCATTTGGTGGGAAATGTAGGCCAGCTCCCACATGAGGGGCATGCATTTTTCATGACCATCCCCGTCCTTGATATTCCTAACCTTCAAACATAAGGAAAGAGGGGTTTCCCCTGCTCTCCTCCCACCAGCTGCAGCTGGCCCTGCTGTAGGCAGGAGCAGCTCACTGTGGGTGGAGAAGGAAAGGAGTCACCAAGGAGTCCCTCGCTCTCTTAAATGCTCAGCTTGATCCTAGAAGAAAAAAAGCAGGAAGAATCTGAGTCCTCCTTGAAGTGGAAAAACAGAGATAATACACCCCACAAAGTAATAAAACACTGTTTAGAAATGAACAAGTGAGCAACAAGGGGAGGAATTTATCTTAAAAGATGCTTTCCTATTCGAATCCATCAAAAAGGAAGCTCACCTCCTGCCCTAGCCTCAGAGCCCACCTGTCTTGGGCAGACAATGCAGGAAACATCAATGAGTGGCTGCTCCTGGCTGCTTGGGTTTCATCTCTGCATTCACCACCCCCTTCTGAGCAGAGGAGAAGGGAGATGCAGGAAGCCTCAGGACAAAGAAATGCAAAAAATGAACTCCCCAGTCCTGGTGGAAAACAGCCAAGTTTATTTTTTTATGAGGATTACACCAGAGGAGGAAACCAACTAACAACAGCCCGTGAGCTAATCCGGGAAGAGCCAGGTCACACACACTCCTCTCCCTGCCCTGTGTCACAGCTCTGACGCCTCTCAGGGTGCTGTCTCACCAGCTCAGCCCCAGGGAGCACCTCTGGAAGGGCTGCAGTCCCCTCCTGAGGGGCATCCAGCGATGCCCATTGTCACCTCTGGCTGGTGCTGCTGGCTGCCCTGGCACAGCCCCTCCTCCCCAGAGCCAGCAGGGTGGCTGAGGAAAGAGCTCAAGCCCCAGGGGCTGGCACCAGGGTTCACTCAGGGACCCAGCTTCAAAGCAAAAGAGCAGCTCATAAAAAGCACATGGGGTTTCTTCTCCCCTCCAAAGAGTAAATAATGGATGGGGAAGCAATTTCTGTCTTCAGAACTCGCCCACATCCACTGCCTTCAGAACAAGGACAGCATCCCCAGGGGTCCCACACCAGCAGCACAGGTTGTGACCTCTCAGCAGAGGATGAGCTGCACCTGAGTCCCCACCACAAAAACACCCCCAGAGCCTGCTCATGACACCCCAACACCCCCAGAGCCTGCTCCAGGACACACCAACACCCCCAGAGCCTGCTCATGACACACCAACAGCCCCAGAGCCTGCTCCAGGACACCCCAACACCCTCAGAGCCTGCTCCAGGAGACCCCAACACCCCCAGAGCCTGCTCATGACACACCAACAGCCCCAGAGCCTGCTCCAGGACACCCCAACACCCTCAGAGCCTGCTCCAGGACACCCCAACACCCCCAGAGCCTGCTCATGACACACCAACACCCCCAGAGCCTGCTCCAGGACACCCCAACACCCTCAGAGCCTGCTCCAGGACACCCCAACACGCCCAGAGCCTGCCCTGAGCCACACCAACACCCCCAGAGCCTGCTCCAGGACTCACCAACACCCCCAGAGCCTGCCCTGAGCCACACCAACACGCCCAGAGCCTGCCCTGAGCCACACCAACACCCCCAGAGCCTGCTCTAGGACACACCAACACCCCCAGAGCCTGCCCTGAGCCACACCAACACGTCCAGAGCCTGCCCTGAGCCACACCAACACCCCCAGAGCCTGCCCTGAGCCACACCAACACGCCCAGAGCCTGCTCATGACACCCCAACACCCCCAGAGCCTGCTCCAGGACTCACCAACACACCCCCAGAGCCTGCCCTGAGCCACACCAACAGCCCCAGAGCCTGCTCCAGGACACCCCAACTCCCCCAGAGCCTGCCCCAGTACACACCAACACACACCCAAAAGTCCCAGCCTGAGCCCCATCGAGGAAAAGTCTCACACAGGTCTCGAGTCTGTCTCACACACGATAACTGATCAGGATAACTGATCCCCATTTCTGGCAGGACAGGGAGATCTCCCCTGTGCCTGAGTGCCAAATAAAGGTCGTGATCACTGCCCTCTAAGGAGAGGCCTCCCATTTACAAACCTTATTTTAACTGCAGTTAATTCCAGCACAGCAGTCCCCCGGCACCTGAACACAAGGCTCTCCAAGCAGAATCATTTCAGCACTGCTTCCCAGAGCTCTAACTCACAGATCCATTTCCCCACTCCCACGCACACCCCTGATGATGTGCATGAGCAGCACACAACTCCTTTGGCACAAACAGGTATTTATGTTTGCCTCCTCCATCTGGGCCACGTGCAAATGCCCTGCACATGCCCAGGAGAGCTGCAGGGGTGTTTTGTTCTCTGCTCCTGGCCCCATTCATGCAGCAATGGGAATTACAGTGTAAGGCAGCTCTCCTGGGGCCTCTTAAGCACATACAAGAAGAAATTTCAACCTGATATCAAAGGGCCAAGGATAGTGCTGCCGTGCCTGGCTGCCAGCTGGGGGTTAAAGACTCTAATTTGATGCTGGAGAGACTTTTGTGTGAAGATGTGGGCTAAGTCCTGACTTCATTGCAGCACATGGCTGGGGCCAGCCCAGGCACAACTTATCCCAATCCCCTCCAGCTTCCCAGGGCAGGCACAGCTCCCCCCTCCCTCACAAAAGCTGTCAGGCAGGTGGGATTCCTGTTCATTTTGCAGGTGTTTTTCTTTTGTAAACCACAAAAACCTAGTGAGTGACAAGGAGTAGGTGATACAGAAAAGCTTAAATCAGTAACGCCAACAAATGCTTCATATCAGCCAATATGCTGAGTGACAGCAGCCCTTTCACAGATCCTGACGTCTTAATTGCAGCTGCTCTGTGCCAGCAGCATTCAAACTTCCTCTCTGCCGTGCCCAGGAGCCAGCATTGAGGCACCAAAGGAAATTTGCTATGAAAGATCTACAGGAAACCACACCAGGGTCACGACAGACACAGGAATTGCAGCCGGGGAAGACACAGAGCCAGAATTCCAAGTGCCTGAGCACCCTGCTCAGTGAGGCCTTCACCAGGCTACAGGGCATTATACAGGAAAAATATGACTCTTATTTGCTGTATAAACAGACTGCAGTTGTGTTCATTACCCCGGCTTGCATCTCTGTTCAGCCGTGGCATGTTAAATGCAAATAAAAGAGAAAGCTCAGTTGCATTTAGCCACACATTGTGGGCAGCCTGTGCTGCTGAGGGGCTCACAGAGGCACTTCCCAGCAAGGGAGCCAGAGCTCCCTGAGAGCCCTCCGTGCAAATTGCTAACTGCCCCTGCAAGGCTCGCAGGGCTTTGCCTCCTCTCCCTTTGTTTTTGGAGCTATGAACAAAAGGCACGTGAATAACTGCTTCCCACATTAGCAAACAAGCCACAGAGCCAGTGCTGGCCACTGTGGTTTATGTTTTCTTATTTACAGCTGAAAAATTAAACAAGCATATTAGCTATTAGCAGTAGCCTTTACAACATGCTGAACAAAGCTATTTTACAATGTTTCCAGCAGCAGAGGAACGTGAGATTTTAAGAACCCAATACCTGAAAGGCAGCAAAGTAATGCCCAGAGGTAGTGCAGCAGACCTGGAGGAAGAGGGTCTGAGTTATGGATGAATCTCTGCCACAATGGCCAAAAAACGTATGTTGGGGCATGCATAGTGACTGTGAACCCAGTGGTCCTCAGCACCTTTAACAAAAAGGCAAAAAATCTGGGCAGTCTGAGGCACTTCCAGCCTTTGCTGCTCTCCATCCCAGGTCTTAGTAAGGCTGGGGGGTGTTCTGGGCTGATAATGATGGAGGCAGAAGCTGGACACTCCTGATGTGACAGCTATAGAGTGTCACCTGTACATCCTGTATAAATAGCTCCAAATTGGCAGAGCAGGGGTTAGATGGGATATTGGGAAGACATTGATCCCAGTGAGGGTGGGCAGTGCCCAGAGAAGCTGTGGCTGCCCCTGGATCCCTGGCAGTGCCCAAGGCCAGGGTGTCCAGCAGGACTTGAAAACAGAACAGAAAGACATGCAAGAGCTTCTGCATCTTTCCTCTGTATCCTGTGCTCCTTCTATCCTGCAGTTATTTTTAATTATAACTCAGTCCAAAAATCACTTCCAAGACCCTCCTCTGCTGCCCCCACTGCCCAGCCCGTGCCCTGCTGGCCCTGGGCAGCCTGCCTGGCTCTCTGCAGGATCACACACCCACCCACCACGCTGCCCAGGCTTCATTTAAACACAGCCTCTCAAAGGAAGCTTTGGCTTCGCAGCAAAGCTCGCTGAGGCTCAGAGGCAGCAGAAGGATCCAGCAGCAGAGGGCGTGCGTTATTCCTCCTTATTTCATTTGTGGTTCAAGCATCTGCATATTTGTCAGAAGCCTTTCCCCTGCCCTCTCCTCCTGCCAGCTCTTTGATGTCCAGCCCATAACCCCTCCTGCCGATGCAGAGCTGAGCTGGGATCCATCCCCAGGGCCAGCAGGGAGGGGTTCAAAGCCACCCTGGCAGATGGCACCTCCCCACACTCCAGGGGAGAGCCCACCCCATCCCCAAGCAGCAGGAAAGGAAAACCTCCCATGGTTTGCTAGCAGGGCACCCAGGAACAAACCTGCCCAGCCACGGGGACAGGGACGGGGTGGCCAAGGCTCCTGCTTGCCTCTCAAGGGCTCTGCCTGAGACCAAAGAGAGAATTCAGATTAAAATTCTAAATATCCAGATTTTTAGATTCAGGAGCACCCTCCACTATTAGATTTAGGCTTCTCAGCTCTGAGGAAATAAGAACACTGTGGTGCTCCATAATTTTATTTTAAATATTAATTTCCCAGATTATTATGGAATCAGGAAGATTTGCTTTCAAATGCTAATTTTCCTTTCCTTTATTTTCCTGAAAGCACAATCCTCTGAGCTGGCTGACTCTGACTGTTTGAAGGCTTTGTTTTAAAATTAAACTTCCCTTCACAGAAATTTCAACAGCTACAATATTTCCATAGCATAGGTGAGCCAAGAGCAAAGATGACCTTAAAGACCTGCAGCAACCCAGCTAAGCTGGGCTTTGCTTTGTGCCCCCAAAAAGGCAAGAAACAGCCTGGAACTAAACTCAGGGAATGGAAAGCAGGATGGTTGTGTCTGGCAGTGCTAAAAAATGCAAAGGCACCAGGAGGGCAGCTCCTGCATAACTCATCTGCCTTCGAGCAGCAGCTCAGCAAGAGGAGCTGCACAGAGCTGGGGCCAGAAGAGAAGCCAGCTCACTGAAGCAGCCCAAGAAAAAATCAGGCTGGGCAGAAAAAAAAAAAAAAGTATTTGAGTAGACTCAAGTATCCCAACATATTTTCCTATGTTACTGAATAACAAAGGGAAAATCTGGATGAGTGGCCAAGGTGTTTTCTACATGGCAGCTCTCCCAGCACATGATTCACACAGCCAGCAATATTTTCAGATTTCATTTTGCCCTCAGGCTGTTTAGCCCCTTGCAGAGACACCTGTAGGTTCTGGGATAAACATCTGCTCTTCCCAAAGGACGATGGTGGAAAAACTAAAATTGCACCAGCTGCTCTAGAGGGAGGGTGGTCCACGGGCAGGAGCTGAGTCCCAGCTGTGCTGCAGGTTGTGTGTGTGCAACCTTCACCAAATCATTTCATTTTTCTTTAGCCCATCCACTGTCTGTAAAGGGTAGGTAGTCACATTTACCCACCATGCTCTTTGTGAGCTCAAAGACACAAAAGCAGCCAAGAGATCACGTTCAGGCATTCAGAGATACCTCAGAGCCACAGATTCTACTGAACAGTTTTTAAAAAGCCAAGCTGTGCTGTGACCTCCCCTCAGCAAAAAGACTGGGCTCAGCAGAGACCAACCCCAACTCCCAGGCAAACACACAGAGCCACTGTTTGGTGTTTAAGAAATGCTGAGAGCATTTGTCAGTGAGCTTCCAAAAAACCCCAGAGTGCTTGGGATCGTTTTAGTATTGCTTACTCAGACACACAAACAACTTAAAGAACAAGCTGTACAAGGCCCATAAGCCACACTTCTGCCCTTCTTTTGCTGCTCTTCACAAAATGAACTCAAAAAGCCTCCTCTCTGCTTGCCCTTGGCTCAGATATATTTTACTGCCCAGTAAAGTGCAGCAAGTCCTTTTTTTACTGGGTTTGCACTGAGTGGGCACCCAGAATAAACAAACACCATTTTATTTATGTTTTTAATACTGGCCCGTAACTCCAAGGAGCTGGATGGTACTGCAGGGAAATCCCACAGAACATCCATTTTTACTCCAGGGTCTGATGGAGCCTTTTCCTCTCGAGGCCCCCCTGCAACCCTGACCCAGAGCAGGCTGCAGCATGAGCCTGGCCCAGCAGCTGTGCCAATAATTGGGGATTTCTGGCCCCATTTCCAGGAGGATGAGCACCAGAGGGGGATTTGGGGGTTCCCATACCTTGTGCATCCCCTCCTGCTGCCAGGCAGAGGAAGGGAAAGGCATTTATTCGCTGTTTGTGTCCCACAGATCATAAATAAGCAAATAATAAACAAGCAAATGTGGATCCTAGCACTGACAACTTGGCAGCTTACACCAGCACATAGTGTCTGGCATGGGAAAGAAGAAATAATTTATATTTAAAAAGAAATAAGTTCTCTGCTGCTGTCGGTTCAGTAGAAATCCATTGTACAGAGCCCATAATTACAAGTATGGGGCCATCATAAATCAATTTATTTCCATTTTCCTCCTTCCCAGTGGAGCTTTAAGGGAGGGCATATTTCTCTAAAGAACCCAGTGCATTTCAGTGACATTTGCCCCATTACATGAAATAAAGCACACCCCCTCACTTTCTACAGCCCTGCATGGAGCCCAAAGCCTGCACTACAGTCAGTTCACAGATCAGGGATCACTCCTAATGGAGACAGCATGACGAAATTCATTTAATATTCTCCTTGGATTCAAAATAATAATATTGTCAACTAAATAAAAGTCAAGCATTCATTTGTATGTAAAACAGTTGGTTATATCAGGCCTATTTATGTCTGCTCTGCCTTCCAGCTACAAAGATTTATGACTGAACACCCAAGGGACCTTTATATATCTATCCAAATTCATGCATTTTTTTCATTAACCTATGTACAGGCATCTTGTACAACTTGGCGTGAAACAATAATATCAATTTTTTTCCTTTATATTTAGGCACAGGAAGAAAAGGTTCCTGCCAATAACAGCAATAATGAATGAACTCTCTCTGGGCTGGTTTGTCACATGTAAATGCAGGTATGTATTTGAATGTACACAGATATGGTGAGTAAATGTACACAGGCACTGTGGACACAGGTGTCTGTGCACACACACAGGGGGGTTCTGCTCCTCCCTCTGCCTGTTCTCTCCCATCTCCCATTTCAATTCTACCCCAGCCTTCCCACCTTCTTGCAATGCCAGACTTGTTCTTTCAGTATCTCCCTAGTGACAGGGCAGAAACAGCTGCAATAAATTACTCAGTGTGCTCTTTTTTTTTTTTTTTTTTTTTCCATTAAATATATTTTTAAAAGTGAAAGTTTGAAAGACAGGAGTGTGTTTGTATAGAGGCAGAACAACCACCTTTCTAACCCCTGGAAAATTACTGCTGGGTGAAGGAGGTGAAGATCAGGAGGATATGGAAAAAAAAAATCAGCTGCTGTTCAGGCTAATGATCCCAAAGTTTCTTAGTTTGACCATTTTGGGGGGTTCTTTTTTGGGGGGGATTATTTTGGGGATTTTTTTTTCTTTGTGTGTGGGGGGGGCTTGGTTTTGGGTTTTTTTTGGTCAGGCTGGCTATAGCATTTCCTTTGTTTAAGTTTTCAGCCCACCAAAGAGAGACTTCACATCTCTGGCAGCTGCCTGAGCCCTGAGGAAGAGAATGGCCCCAGTCCTGTTTTGTATTTTGGTGATGGGCAGAGCAAGGCCCAGGTGCAGGAGGGGCTGAGCCATCAGGAATCTCTGCAAGGGAGGAGGATGGGGGCAGAATGAATCCTCTGCTCCCAACACCACCAAGCCACTGCAATTCCACCTCTAGGAAATGCCACTCTTCTGGCAAAGCTTCTTTTTGAGGTGCCAGCAGAGCAACCAGGATCAGCACAGCAGCAAACACCTCCTGCCCCATCCCAAACCTGCCCATCACAGCCACCACTGCCACCTGCCCCATCCCTTGCTGGCACCTCACAGACACATCTGAAGTGCTGCAGGGAAAATTCGACTCCATTTGGGATTTTTTGTGATGGAAACTGAGCATTCTATCTTCCCTGGCAAGAGGTTGGGAGAACAGTCAACATTTTGAAGGCATTGAGGAACAGAAATCCAGAAGACATCTGTAACTCAGATACTCGTGTATATTGAATTCTGGTAAAGTTCAACTTTTCTACTTACAAAAAAAAAAAAAAAAAAGCAACCAAAAAAACACACAAAAAAATTACACCCAATCCCCTCCAGGAGAGTCTTACTCTTCTTTCCTTTCCACTGAGAAGCGTTAATGTTTGTTCTTTGAGGCTTGGCAGGGAGGCAGGCAGGAGAGGCTGAGGTTTTTCTGGAGCAGCAGCATATCCAAGGAATATTTGTATCCTCAGAGCTGGACTTCCACCTCCCAAACACACTGAGGGCTCTGCTGCTGAGGTAGCATTGCCCAATTACTGTCGCCCAGCCCAGCCAGGAGGCATTCCCCTGCCTGAAGCCCTTGGCAGGGAGGTCTCAGCCTCCTTCCCCACCCTCTGCCTCCTCCAGGGCATGACTGAGCCCCTTAAGAAAGCAGTAAAACAAATACAGGAGCCAGGTGGAAAAGCTTTCCAGGTACACTGAAAACAGTGGTTTTCATGGCTAAATGGATGGAAGAGTTGCAGAACATGATGTCAGCTTGCTAGGAACCTCATCCCAGAGTTACACACATAATTATTCTCACTACAAAAAAAATCAAAGGTGATCCATCAATTACTGTCTTTGTACCCTACCTACTTTTCTATTATTTTGTATTTTTAAAGTGTTATATGTATTAACTAAACAGAATTTGCAGCACACACATTGATTTTCCATTAATCTTGCTTTAGCTGAGTCTGAAAAAAGTCAAACTATTTCTTTTCTGCCACGAGCCAAGCACATGCGATCACTTGCAGCACAACTGAGCTCTTTGTAGCACACTTGCTGGCCACCAGTGGCTCCCAAACTTATAGGAAAAGACGAATTTAGTATTTGATATCCAACAAGGCCAGGTTGGATGGAGCCCTGAGCAACCTGATGTGGTGAAAGGATCCCAGCTCATGGCAAAGGGGTTGGAACAAGATGATATTTAAGGTCCCTTCAAACCCAAACCATTCTCTGACATGTAGCTGTAACCACAGAAAAAACTGGAAATGCATATTACAAACCAGATTGCTCAAATGCAGGTGTTACTGTGACGCAGATAGAAACACACAGTAACACACACAACAGGAGTTCAGGTAGAGAAGAAGAAAGGAAGAAGATTCTAGTTTATTGTTGACTTTGTATATATAAGTTTCTGGACAGTGATCAGAGATTGGACAGAGAAGTTCCCACCTCTCCATCTTCACTGGTCACTGGAGAAGTCCATCAGGTGATCTCTTTTACAAAGGAATGTAAATATGATTTTTGTTTATCTTACAATTCGTGAGAACTGACTCTACTATACTAAAACACATTAGAAGGTTTATTTTCAGGGACAACATGCAGGCACATAAGCACTGTCATCTCTGTGCACCCTTTCAAGGGAGAGCAACCTCCTGGGTGGGCAGTAAAAGGCAGTATCCCAAGGCAGGGACGACGAGGAGGGGGCTGGCTTTGTCTCAGGCAGTTGTAGCAATGCAGAGCCAGGCTCTCACACACACCCAGGGCAAAATGGGCTCACCAGCCCCGTGGGAAGAGGCCAGGGCCACCCTGGGGTGTGGGACAGGCACCCACAGCAATGCCCTGCACCTCCCACAGCATCACAAACCATCCCCTCCCCTCAGCAACCACGTGGAGGTTCCCAGATGAAAAGCCATTAATGCAGGTTAATGCATAATTAAACTCATGATTTGCACACACAAGCAACTCAGCCTATGTGGCACTAAATATTTTTAAATGGCCAGAGACAAATGTGACAGAGACGACACAAAAACCTGCTGCTCTCAGAGAAGCTTCCCAAAGCTCCCTGCTTTGTGCCCAGTGCCAGCAGACAGCCTGGGACACCCCAGGCAGGAGATGCCATGACTTGGGGACATTCAGCACCAGAGGCTGGGGGCAGGCTGGACACGCTCTCAGCCACCTCCCAAGCACTGCATGTGCCAGCCAGGCACTGTGCTGGGCTTGTCTGGGGTTATTTTCCTTACAGGAGCTGCTGTGGGCCTGTTTGGGTGACACAGGGGTGTTTTGGGCACTGCTGAGCAGCACTGGCACAGACTTTCTGCCCCTCATCACACCCAGCAGTGAGGCAGATCAGGGTGCACAAGGGGACCCCTTGGCACCAAAGGGACATCCCATATCCTGTGGCATCCTGCTCAGCATGTAAAGCTGGGGAGAAGGAAAGGGGAGCACTTGGAGTGATGGCATTTGTCCTGCCAAGTCAACATCACATGTGGCAGAGCCTGCTGCCCTGGGTGTGGCTGAGCACCTGCCTGCTCCTGGAAAGGGGCGTGGGGAATTCATTCCTGGTTGGTTTTGTTTGTGTGCACAGCTTTCCCCTTCCCTGTTATGCTGTCTTTATCTCATCCCAGGAGTTTTTTTTCACTTTTGCCCTCCTGATTCTTCTCTCCCCTATCCCACCAGAACAAAGCTGAGGGGGAGCTGAGCTTCTCACTGGGGTTTGGTCACAACAGTGATTTAATAGCGAGTGAGGCTAAAAAAGAATTGCATCAGCCACCAAACACTTTTCCTTTTTAATTTTTTTTTTTTTTAAAGCTGCAATTTTCCTGCCCGTTGGTTTCCTGCTGTGCAATGTGCAGCCCCAGGTGAAGCCTGCACTGAGCCTGCAATGCTCCCTCACCCAGCCCCACCCCAGCTGAGACATCCCAGAAGGAACCAGGGAGGCTGCAGTGCCAGCCATCCCTGCCCACACTGACCAGCCCCACAGCAGTCGGTCCAGTGATCATCCTGCCCTGCAGAGAGCTGCAAGCACGCCCTCAGGATGGCACAGGAGGATATTAAATGCTCTGTCTTGCACTCCTACTGTTCCACACCATCATTAGGACGAATGGGGGACTGGGAGAAAGTCAGGGAAGGTTGTGTCTTTTCACTCCCCTGTGTGCTGAAGATTAATTTAGAACACATTAATTACATTTGGATGTGCCTGAAAGCCAGCAGAGCACTGAGCAAGAGTCCTGGAGGTAATTGAGTACTGCAAGAAGAAAGTTATTTTGGCAGGATTTTCTTTGCAGAGCAGGGCAAAGCAGGAGATGGGAAAAGGGGCAGAGCCTGGAGCATCCCTCCTGGACACTGCAGCACTGGCAGCTCCTCCCCGTGGGGATCAGGGACCAGCCCAGAGCTGAGCTGCCCCCGAAGGGCTGGCAGGAGTCAACTCAGGGTGTCCAAGGCTCAAGCAGGTGAAAATCCTCCCTGGTGCTCAGATCTCTACCCAAACACATCCCTCATTCAACTGCTCTCCTTATGCCCTTATTCCTGCTTCCTCCTCTCCTTCAAAGGATTCTGACATCAAGGAATCCTGGTGAAAAATTCTCTCAAAGCCAGAAGGGGCTAGAACTGGGACTAGGTCAAGTCTGTGTCCCATTTCAAAGCACTTCACCTTCCCACTCATCTTTATCCATCTCCCATCCCTTCACACATATACCCAGCCCTCAAACACTTGTCTTGGAGCAGAGACATTTGACAGGACAATGAACTACATTTTGTATCTGTATCACCCGGGTGTTTTTCCCCTCACACACCTCCAGCTGTCATCTCACAGGCCTGGTGCTCCTCTTCTCACCACATCCAGAGAATCAACAAAACTGGAGGTTTAGACCAGAGGAAATGCCCTTTGCACCACTGCACCAGCTCCAGAAGTGGGGTGGAAACTTGGGGTTGAGGTATTTTGTGTAAATATTCCAAAGCAGGGAATATTTTGGAGGAAAAAAAAATTTCCTGCACCCTACCCACCATGGGAGGAATCTGCTCTTCAGACAGAAACACTCTGTGCTCAGCACCTACTTAGTCTCTTCCTGAGCTGCTCCAGTTTTCCCAAAATTCTCTTAAATTTCGTACAAAAGAAAAAGTGCGAACTCTCTCCCCCATTTTTTGACCTACATTCATTTATCAAATTGTGGCTAAAAATAGCACAAACTATGCAGAAATGTTTTAAACTTTTTTTTTTTTTTTTGTGCACTTTCGCTCTTTTACCATCTATTTTAAGGCTGTTCTAGCACTTTTCAAAATACAACAAATGAGGGGAAGTGGTGGGTGGAAGGGAACGTTGCCATCCCAGCAGTGGGGCCACAGATGCTCCTGCAGCTCAGAGGCAGAACCCCAGAGGGAGTTGGATCCCTTCTGTCCACAGCCCTGAGGTTGGTGTGTGGGGTCCACCTGCAGTTTGGAAGGGCTCAGGTTTGGTGCAGGGGTGGTCCTGCCCCACTCCAGGCTCAGCCTGGGCAGAACCAGCCCGTGGCCACCTTGGAGCTCACTCTGGAGGCCCTGGGCAAGCAGCAGCTCTCTCTTGCTGTCTGAGAGCACAGAGATGCTGTGGGCAGTGATGGGAGGCAGGAATGTCACAGGGCAAAGCTGCCCTCAGCCCCAAAAACTTCATCAGCCTGCCCACCTCCCAGGATCTCATGGTGAAACACCTTTCCCAGCATGGAAAGGAGTGCAAACAGCTTCTCCACACTCAGTGTACTTAAAGGTGAAGCCTTTGGGAGCATTTGCCCGGATTTTAGATGAAGGAGGAACCTTTTCTGGTGGCTGCCCAGCTGCTGGAGGCTAAGCCCACAGCACATTTGCAACCTGGGAATGACACAGCCTGCCAACCATTTCCTGACTGCCTCAGAAAGAAACCTCTATTATTTCCACACAGGAAATTAGCATTCTAGGAAAAGCATAAGCAGGAGGATTGCCACCTGCCCTTGCCCAGGGAAGAAAAACCAGTGAGTACTTGGCTACAGACTGGAGACAAACTATTGAAAAAGCGGGTTAAAAACAAGTACTTTGCATGGAAATAATCACAGGCAGATGCACTTCTGGGGAAGGCAGCTGCTGAGCTGAGGCTGAGGGCTCTGGTTAGCCCATCACTGGTCTCCCAGCTCCTCTCAGCCCTTACTCATGCAGTTGTTTTTGCAGCTGGTGGCAGCAGGGCACAGGAGGAGCAGAGAGGGCTGGAACCATCTCACACTTGTAGTGCAGCACAGTGCTGAGTGTTCCTGCTATCACAGCTCTGCAGAGGGCACTTGTAACCTTCCCCTTTTGTTCCAGTCTCCTGGCCACTGCTCCAGCTCTCCATCTTCCCCAAGAGCTGTGAGCTGGTGCAGAGGCTCAGAGGGAACCTGCCAGGGAGGAAGAAACCTGCCCTGGCATTGAGCACAGCCCTCCAGGCTGCTTACAAGCTCAGTGCAGCCATAAAAACCCACAGCAGTGTCAGCATCCCAGTGGGGAGCACCAGCACCTCCCCTGAAGTCCCAAACCCTCCTTACACAGTGGTTTTAGTCTTGCTGCACACTGGATTTGGTCACAAACACCACAGCTCAGTCCTGCCCATCAAATCGTCATTTCCCTCCTTCTCTCCAAGCCCACTCCTTCTCCAGGCTAGCCAGAGCAGCAGGAAGCCACAGTGGCTACAGATTTGGTAACTGATCATCAGGCCAGCATAGGAGAGGGGAAATTAAAGTGGATTTCAGAGTCAGCTTTAAACTGATAACAGCAGCTGTGCGTGCCCTTCAGAGCAACCAGGGAGAACCATGCCTGGGAGCAGAAGAGAGGGACCAGGGACCTGCCCAGCCCTTCCTTCCCACCCAGCCTGGCCAAGAGCTGTCCCAGCAGCCTGCCTGAACCTCCTCTGGGTCCCAGCTCACCTCCACAAGAGCAGGCAGGCCCAGCACTCCCAGCCATTCCCCCACAGCCTGAGCCTCTTGCTCTCACCCTGGAGCTCAAATAAAGTGCTGTCAGGTGCCAGGGGAGAACTGGGGGGGACTGGAGCACCCTGCCAGAGCAGTCTCCTGCATATTATTATAATATTTATTTAAGGAAACCAACCCTTTCACTTCTCAGCAGGCAGCATCTCATTAAATGTGTTGGGTTACTGGCTGCACCAAGCAGCTGCTGAAGTGTTAGAGCTTCTTGTCACCTTATTACCATCCTCTGCCAGCTGCTTCCAGCACTCCTGCCCTCCCCTCCACTCAGTCTTATTTTTGCTCTCCATGCTTCCTCAGTTCTTGCCTCCCCCCTCCTTGCCCCACCAGTAGCTGTGCTGCAGAATGTGCCACAGACAGCCTCTGCTGCTTTAAAACCCTGCCAGCAACTGGGAGCACAGGGGGATCTCACTCTGAGACCTGAAAATCAACTCTAAATCCTGCTGCAGCCTGGCACAACCAAGCCCTCAGCCTTCAGGGGGGTGGGAACAGCAGAAAGAAGATATGGTGGGGAGGAAAGCAAGTGAAAGCATTTCTTTACTCTGGACAACTTCCAGCTCCCACAGAGGTGGTCTGCACAGCAACAGCAAGTTTTGCTCACCTGGAAATGGTCCTGGCAGCTTCCAGTGTTGTGGCATTAGCACATGGACCTTGCCACAACCCCGTCCCCCTGCATAAACCCCCAACATTCTCCCCCCAAGTTCTGCACTGACATTTCACTGCTCACCTGTCCATGCTGCAAACAAGACAAATTCAGGGAGAAATGAGTTCAGCCCTTCCATTAATGAAGAGCGTTAAGCACAAATAAAATGAAAAAAAGATGACCTACCTGCAGATAAAGTGTCAAGAATCAGCAAGAAGAGGCTGCTCTGCCAAGGAAGATGAGCCAGGACCTCAGTCCCAGAGCAGGGAGAGCCAGCTTTGGGGAGCAGCCCTGATGTCAGAACCAAGGAGCAAAGCCAGGGACAGCCCATCCAAGAGAAAGGAGAAAACTGAGCTTAAATACAGCACCTGACTAAGGGCTGAAGGTGAGTGGCTCACCTGGCCCCAGGTGGGGCTGGGCAGGGTGTTAGAGCTTGGAAGGGTGTGCAGACCTCTGGGAAAGTTCTCCTTTACAGTCCTGGGGCTTGGCCAGGGTGCCAGAGCCACCACCATGGGAAGCTCCAGGACCACACTAAGCTCCTCTTGCACTCTGACATTTCCTGTGCTTGATCCCTGGGGTCTGTTGCACCCTACTCCCACTAATTACACCTCAAAGCCCCAGACTCAGTAATTAGCAGTGCATTCCCTGAAGGAGCTGTCCCCAGAGTCCTGCCTGGGTAGGAGCACCTCACTCTGCTGCTCCTCAGCCACTGCTGTCAACCCAGAGCCACCAGTGTGTCCCAGTGTGACCAGTGCTGCTGGTCCAGCATGGGGGCACAGTGAAGACCCCATGCACCCTTCACCATGGCCATAAATCCTGACTGAGACCTCTTTTCAACTGAAACCACAGTGCTAAATCTCTCTCCTCTGGTTCTGTCTCCTCCAGCAGGTTTGTCCTCATGCTGATCATTCCCACTTGTGCCAAATTTCATTCCTTTTTATTTCTCCTCTCCTTCACTTTCTGGGTTCCATGAAACTAATCCATAATAAGAAGCTGATGTTTTTCAGGTTGTACATTTGCAACAAAAACAACCCAAACTCTTCCTCCTCTTCTAACAGAAAATGAATAAATAGAAGTAAAAAAATAAGAAACAGGAATGGGAATGGCAAATCTCAGGCAGAGCCAGATAAACCACCCCAGTTTCTCTGGGCTGGGAAATGGGTCAGGAGGGGGATAGGGCTGGGGCTCCCATACTTGCACCAACCATCCTCACAACGATTCTGCAGCTTTTAAAGATGGAGTGAGAACGTGAGGATTTGTGCTTGGAGAATTGTTTCTGTTAAAACCCTTTGGGTGCTTTTAAGGGCTCTAATTCATTAACCTTTCTTTGGCTGAGACTGGCTAATGGATATCCAGAAATGCAAAAAGCAATTAGACAAATTCATGGGGAAAAATGTCTATCAACATTATTAAGCACAGCCCCTCAAGAAAGTGCCTGAGCTGCAGGCAGGGAGAGCTGCTGTGGGCTGGGGAGCTGCAGCTGCTATTTCCCCTGAATTCTACCCATTCCCTTGGCTGCTTTTGGAGATGAGGTGCTGGGGCAGACAGGCCTTTCCTCTGACAGGTAATCACTGTCCCCAGATTAAGCTTTATTGATGGCAAACCCCAAGGATGGCCGACCTTTTAGAGCTCTCACTCTATACAGAAAATATTCAAGTTTCTATTTGACTAATAGACAGCTCCTGTGGAGAGTGAGACTTGTCAGAGAAGGTCACTTTTGGGGTGGCTGGTGCAGCTCCTGCAGCAGCTTAGCAAAGCACAGCCTCACCTGGGCACCACGTGTGCTCAGCCAGACACATGGGACAGACACTTTCACCCTGGGACTGACACCTTCACCCTGGGACTGACACCTTCACCCTGGGACAGACACCTTCACCTTCACCCTGGGGCTGACACCATCACCCTGGGCCAGACACCATCACCTTCACCCTGAGACAGACACCTTCCCCTTCACCCTGGGACAGACACCTTCACCTTCACCCTGGGACAGACACCATCACCCTGGGCCAGACACCATCACCTTCACCCTGAGACAGACACCTTCACCTTCACCCTGGGACAGACACCTTCACCCTGGGACAGACACCATCACCCTGGGACTGACACCTTCACACAGGGACTGACACCATCACCCTGGGACTGACACCTTCACACAGGGACTGACACCATCACCCTGGGACTGACACCTTCACACAGGGACAGACACCTTCACCCTGGGACTGACACCTTCACCCTGGGCCAGACACCTTCACCCTGGGACAGACATCATCACACAGGGACTGACACCATCACCCTGGGACTGACACCTTCACACAGGGACTGACACCTTCACCCTGGGACAGACACCTTCACCCTGGGACAGACATCATCACACAGGGACTGACACCTTCACCCTGGGACTGACACCTTCACCCTGGGACAGACACCTTCACCCTGGGGCAGACACCTTCACCCTGGGACAGACACCTTCACCCTGGGACTGACACCTTCACACAGGGACTGACACCATCACCCTGGGACTGACACCTTCACACAGGGACTGACACCTTCACCCTGAGACAGACACCTTCACCTTCACCCTGGGACAGACACCTTCACCCTGGGACAGACATCATCACACAGGGACTGACACCTTCACACAGGGACTGACACCTTCACCCTGGGACTGACACCTTCACCCTGGGACAGACACCTTCACCCTGGGACTGACACCTTCGCCCTGGGACTGACACCTTCACCCTGGGACAGACACCTTCACCTTCACCCTGGGGCTGACACCATCACCCTGGGCCAGACACCATCACCTTCACCCTGAGACAGACACCTTCACCTTCACCCTGGGACAGACACCTTCACCCTGGGACAGACACCATCACCCTGGGACTGACACCTTCACACAGGGACAGACACCTTCACACAGGGACTGACACCTTCACACAGGGACAGACACCTTCACCCTGGGACAGACACCTTCACACAGGGACAGACACCTTCACCCTGGGACTGACACCTTCACACAGGGACAGACACCTTCACACAGGGACTGACACCTTCACACAGGGACAGACACCTTCACCCTGGGACAGACACCTTCACACAGGGACAGACACCTTCACCCTGGGACTGACACCTTCACACAGGGACTGACACCTTCACCCTGGGACAGACACCTTCACCCTGGGACTGACACCTTCACCCTGGGACAGACACCATCACCCTGGGACTGACACCTTCGCCCTGGGCCTCCTTCTCGTCCCCAGAGCAATTCACATGCTCAGGGGCACAGCAGCACAGGAGTGGGCTGAGTGGAAGCTCTGGGATGATGCAGGTGGTGGTGACAGCACTGATCCTGTCTGAGTGAGCCCTCTCTAAGACACGGCACCTCTCCAAAAGGCACTTCATCCATGGAAATGGGAACAAATGAGAGATGATGGATGTGAACACGAGCCCTCAGCCCTGACCCAGGGAATGAGAGAGGATTAGGTCTGGATGAATCCTCTGTTTTTCTAGGAATGAAGGAAACACCTGCAAATGCACAGCCTGCTCTGCCTGGGAACTGGGGTATGCCAAGGTGGAAAATTAGGAGGATTTCTAGGGTCCTTTTTGAGCCTTTTTCTGAAGCTTGTCTGCATGTGATGACCTCCAGGGAGACAGAGTTATTATTAAACTAGAGTGTGGCCCCCTTCTTTCAGGATGCCCACACTGGCTCCAGCTGGTTTTGTAGAGCTGCATGGATGTGGGTTCCACCCCCAGCCAGCAGGGAACCAGCTCCCTGAGTCCCCTGAGTCCCCAGTGCCCCCAGCTCCCAGCAGGGACAACCAGAGCAAACCTAAAAGGAGACACAAAGTAGAAGTAACAGGTCTCAGCAGCCTTTAACAAATAGCTCAGGGCTGCAGAGGGTTGTGTTTTCCTGGATTTAAAGTGCTGTGAGCCTTCTCCTCTGGCAGTCAGAGCAGTGTGGAGGGTTTGGCAATCAAACCTGGGAGCCATGGAAGCTCCACCTTTAGCCAGTGAGAGTTGGAGAGCCCAGTTAAAGTTTCTGGCTGGCACCTACCAATTTGTCTGTTCCCTCATACAGCTGGGACAGATTCCTGCCAGCCAGGGCTACCTGATCCAGCTTCCCTGAGGAGGAACTGGCTGTATCCTTCCTGAGACCTCCTTCACCCCATGTTTCTGTACATCCCCTAGCAGTTTTCAGGTGGCAATAGCAGTATTCAGCTGTTTGAGCCAGACCTCCACGCAGAAGGTGAACAGAAGAGCAGACAATTCTGGATGTGCATGAGAAACCACATGCTGGCTGCCCCAGGGGCCAATCTGCAGATTGCTGAAAGCTTGTCAAGAGATGGGGACCTCTGCCAAAGGGTTTCTGGGGCAACCACAATGATTTCCAAGAACTGGCCAAGTCCTTCAGAGAGTCACATCCCTGCAATGCCTGAGGGAGACCTGTGTAACCCTGCCAGGGAGGCTGAAGGCCACCAAGGCTGGGGCTGCAGGAGGTGTCTTCTGGTTGTGTGTGACAGGACAAGAACTGGAGAAGTCCAGGAGACCTGTGGGATCATGGGGGGAGGGCTGTAAGGAAGGAGCTGCCCCTGACAGTGCTGTGGTGGAGGAGTGGGATGGGGGAGATGCTGAGCTGCAGCAGGTCCCTGGAGTCTGTGTCCCCAGGAGCTGGACAGAGGCTTTCACTCAGCAGCTCTGCCCCAGCTGCCTGGATCTGCTGGAGCACAAGGAGGGAAATGTTCACTTTCTCCTCCTGGCTGCTGCCTGGGCAGGGTTTGCAGGGACCAAAGAGGAAGAGCAGGAGGGCTGATTACAGTCCAAAAACAAATTAGAGTGCACTGAAAGGCATTTTCTACAAGTGCTCTTGTCATTATTTAGCAGATGCAGAAGAAATTATATCAAAGAGACTGAAAGCTCAAATTAAAACAGACTTTGATGTTGAAATGGATTTGTTAAAGTTGCAACAACAAGGCTCTTGGGAAAGGGCTCCATGGCAGTGTCAGGCTCTGCTGGCCCTTCCCTGGGCAGGACCCGTGCCCCGAGCTGCACTCCTGCTCTCATCCTGCCCACTCAGCAAGGCAGGGACAGGGTCACAGTGCTGCTGCTGCAGAGGGCTCCAGCTCTGCTCAGAGCTCACTGCCAAAGCTCTTCACATGGCGGCTCAGCTCTGCTGCATCTTCATTCTTGTTTTCCCCTCTTCCTTCCCACTTCCCCACCTTACATCTCATCATATATCATATCATATTACATCATACCATATTATATCATTCTTTTCCCTGTTTCTTACAAAAATGCTACAGTCTCATTTCCCTCAGATGCCTCCTGTATCACCTCAGCATTTCTCACCAGGCATTCAGCACCATGGGTGCCCAGGTCTGCTCTGGGGCTGACTGACCTCCCTTGGTGTTCCCAGCAGCTGCTCTGTCCAGCTGCCTGTTTCCCAGTCAGGCACTCTCAGGGCAGGCTGGTGTTCTGGCTGTTGTGTTGTTGGAATTTTTAATCACAGTTTATGAAACATCTGCTGTTTATAAATTATTTCTTTTGAATGTCATAATCTTTTCAGTGGTGTGAGCCAGCAGGCACCTCTGCTGCCAGCTCTTGGAATTGGCACCTATTCCAAACACTGTTCTGGAATCAGGTGAGCAGAGTCTTGACCCCAAACACCTAGAGGGCTGTGAGACCCTGGCACAGGGTGCCCAGAGAAGCTGTGAATGCCTCATCCCTGGAAATGTTCGAGGCCAGGGTGGACAGGGCTTGGAGCACCCTGGGATGGTGGTGGCATCCTTGCTTAGGGCAGGGGGTAGAAGGAGATGAATTTTGAAATCCCTTCCAACCCAAACCATTCTCTGATTCTATGTGCACACACAGCCCTTCTCTGTGCCAGCGGTAACTCTTCAGAGTCACCTCCAGGCCACAAAAAGCCTCAGAGACAGCCACAACACGGGCACAAACTCAGCCTCCATCAACCCTGACACCCAAGCCAGGCATGGACACACAGGGTGAGCCAACACACAAACACACTCATGCATTTTGGGAACTCCTCAAAAGGCAGATATGACCTTATCAGACAGGCTTTTCCCAGAGGAATGATCCCCAAAAGCCTCTGACACAACACCCAGCCAAGCACCAAACCCACCTGTGCCCAGCCCAGCTCGTGCTCCTCTGTGCAGGGCTGGAAATGCTGAGGGACTGTGGAGGAGCAATGCCTGGTACTGAAAATCTGCTTAAGAAAAGTCAGGGAAGTACAGGAAAATTCTGAGGAAAAGAACCAAACCATGTAACTGCTGCATTTGAACATCAAAGAGCTCTCAGACAGCTCTACCCCATTATTTATGGTTTACTCATGGGTTTAATTTTTCTGCTTTGTTTTTTTTTGTTCATTTGTTGTTATTTCCTCAAGAGAACATGAGAACCCTCTGGGGGATCAGAAGATTTTCTCATTCTGCTTAGTGAAAATTCTCTAATGATTGTAAAAACAAGGCAAAAATCAATAGAGGATTATTATCTGCAGGGATTCAGCTGCTCTCTGCCTGAGTGACAGCAGAGCTTTGCCAGACTGTCCCCCTGACACTGCTCTAGTACCAAAGTGGAAAAGAAAGGGCAAGCCCTCCTTTTTCACCAAGGAGGTATATTTTAATTTATTTTTACTTTGGACACATCCAAGGGTGTTTCAACCTCAATTACATCAGCTCCCTGCACATCTCTGCAGGCTGGAAAAACCAAGTGGAGTTGCACCAGCTGGTAAGATCTAACTGGAACTGACTGGTTGGAGCTTACACCAGCTGGGGAAGCCTCAACAATTTGTCCCCTTCTTTAAAAGATCATCTAAGTCCTTCTGCAAAGGCAGATGGAAAAGGGGAAAGAGAATCCATTTCTGCATTTGCAAACCTCACAAAAAGCCACAAAAAGCTCTAGGGGTGATTTTTTTTTTTTTTTTTTTTTTTTTTTTTTTTTTTTTTTTTTTTTTTTTTTTTTGTTTAGGGCTTTTTTGGGGGTGACAAGTGTGTGCCCTATGAACAAAGACCAAGGTGTTGACACAACCACTTCCCAGAGTCAGGAGCAGGTGGTTTTTTTGAGGCAAGGACAAACTCAAACAGCTAAATACCCGTTGATGGCGCAAATCACACTTCTGCCCCAACCCTGAAACTCCTCTCATGGAGTTCTCTCACAGAGCAGCCTCTCTAGTCACGTCCATTCTGTGGTGTGCCGTTGTCTCAGAATGGTGAGACAAGGTGAACACCGGGACAAAATTGGATTAGGGGCCTCTCATGCAGGCACAGGGGAGATGATCCACCAGAAATACCAAACCTGACAGCCCTTTCTGCCAGGAAAGGTTTGGATCAGGAAGGACTTTTCAGAAAGGAAATACATTAAAAAAATAAAACCACAAAGTGAACCTCTTGAATGCCTACAAATAAGAGGCTAATGATACTTAACAAATAAAACAATCAAACAATGAATGAGGAGCGGGAGGAGAGACAATATAACGAATAATTAGACAATTAGGTTAATCCTCAGGAAATGAGCTAATTCCCAGGTAGATAACAGCCGGGGACTGATTAATTGTTATGCCCCAGGTGGTGCCATGCAGGGCACACGCGTCCAGCTTTGGATCTTCAGCAAATGAGCTGGCAGAAGTTCATCCTGGGGGCTTCTCCAGGTGGGCTCTGGGTCCTGCTCAGCCCTCTCTCCACGGGGATGAAGGAGGGGACAGTGCTGCAGGAGGTCAGCACGCACCTCCAGAGCCAACAGGAGCAGGGCAGGAGCAGGAACTGGGATTCAACGAGTGCTCCATGCAGCTGGGCTCAGCCGAGCCTTGCCTGAGCGCAGGGGAAGTTGTAGGGACAGGCAGCACACGTGCCCAGCAGGGCTGAGGCAGTGCTTCCCATGGGCTAAGAGCCAGGAGAAAATGCAAGAGCACCCTTGTGCCTACAGACATTATTTTTTCTCTTCAAGATTAAGATGAAATTTTATAATCATATTTATCTTGCTCCAGTGGAGATATATTAGGGATATAATAAAAGTGGAGTCTGACATTCAAATATGAATTTACCTCGTCAGATCTGTGTTACATTTTCCTTTATCAGCTTCTTGTATGACATTATTAAATAACATTATTTTAGTCCTTTACCCTTATTTTAGTCTTTTATCCTGAACATCCTTGCTGGCATAGATTCGTTGAGCTCTGGTAGGTTTTTTCCAGTCAGTTTCTGAGGGCAAACACAGGCACACAGGATAGGCTGCCCTTGTCACTGGGAAGCCAGGTCTTTTTCTCCATTAGTGCAATTATGAGCTCACTGATTAAGGCCCCAGCCCACTCAGTTACTCCTTTTGGATAAGCAAAGGGGTGGGCAAGCAACTAAAGCAATTTCTGCTGGAGCTGGCAGGCCTCCCTCCACTCCCAAATGGAAGCACCAAAGCACAAGAGGAAGCAGCAAAATGCGGGATGCCAGCACCAAGGTGAGGGTTTGTGTCCCTTCAGGCAACCAACAGCTGCCACTGATGTGGTCCCTCATTAAATCCTCATTAACACACCAGGTCTGGGCACTGCTCGGGCTGGGGCCATGGCAGCCCCTGGTCCTGCTCCAGTGAGACCACCCATCTCTGCACACCTGCACAGCAATTCTTCACCTTTTCTAACTTGCCCATCACCATCTTTCCCAGTGGATGGAGTAGCAAATTGAAGCTCCTGCCAGTGGTTGTACTTTGCTGCAGCTCTCAGCACACCCGGGTCAGAGAAGGAGCTCCAAAGGGGCCCCAGAGCCGTGGGGATGGTTTGCAGGGATGCTGGATGTCACCAGAGCCCCACATCAGCACACACAGCCAAAAGCTTGGCCCAGGCTGGCCAGGCAGCTGCAGCAAACAAACCCCAGAGTGAGGAGATGTCCTCATAGCAAACCCATCCCCTGCAGCAGCTGCCCACGCTCCAGCCTTTTGTGGATGCACAGGAGAGAGGGATTATATTTCTTTGCCCCACTGCAAGGCTGAGGACTACTCCTAACACTGACATAAAAAACCTGCAAATTGGCATTTGGAGGAGACAAAGGGGTGAGGCCAAGGATGGATTTTCTCACTGCATCTGCTTTGGGTGCTTGGCCATGGGCACAAGCACCCCAGAGTGAGCTCTTGTGTTTGATCCACTGGTAATGGTTTGGGAGGTAATGAACACATCTCTGCCAGGACATGGGCTCCTACATATTTGATAGTGATGCTGTAACATTGCTTATTCTCCATTTTTCCTCTCTCCCATCTCAATAGCTTTCCCTTGCACAGCTGCAGAAAGAAACCCTGGAAATTTTTGTGCCTTGGAAATCGGATGTTGTGTGTTGAGAGGCAGGACAAAAATGTGTTTGAGCTCACACCCAGCAAAGCCACCAACACCAACGTCATGTCAGTGGGGTGGGTGTTGCATTTACATTCATTTGCACAATGCTGAGCATGGTGGTGGTGTGGTTACCCAACAAGCATGGCAGCAGCCAGCTGGAAGCCCCCAAAATCCAGGAAGGGCACTGGGGATTGTCTGGGAGGGGCATGAGGCCAGAACATCTCCCTGTGCCTGCCCTGCAGGGTCACACACCCTGAACCCCTCTCTGGTGGCTGCTGAGGGTGCAGAGATGAGGCAGGGAGGGTTTTCACAGACTCAGGCAGCTTTGAGAAGGAGCCAGGATGGAGGGATGCCGGGAGAAGGGTCTGGAATTCTGACATGATGGCTGGTGGCACTTTCACTGCAGGCAGGCCTGCCACTTTGCATTCAAGTCCAGAAATTGTCTTTGCTGAGTCTTTTCTGCCTCAAACTACATCCAGGCTCACAACACAAGCAAGGCCTTTCCCAGCCCTTCAGCTGGATCCAGGGACCCCCCAAACTCGCCTGTGCATGGTCTCAGCTTGGCAAGAGCCAACACAGCTCTAGGAGGGGAGCACCAGCCCCTTCTTCAGATCTGCAAAGACAGCAGCACACGCTTTGCAGCAGCACCAGCTGTACTACTCGGGGCAATTACAGATAATGGTTTGATTAAGAATTTATACATGTGTTTCACCTTGTCTCGATGGCTGCTGGCAGCAGCAGCCCTCAGCTGAGAGCTAAAACCTCACCACAGAGAATGCAGGGTTTAGCTGAAGGTAAACTCACTTTTCTTGGAAATGCCTCTGAGACCAAGCTTCTGGATTTCCAAGGGGAAGTGAGGCCCTTGGTGTAGGCTATGGGGACACCTTTGTCCCCTACATTCCTGTGGGAGACAGCAAAGCCACTCGCTGGGGACTTGTCTGGGTGTCCCAGGTGGGCAGCAGGATGGAATGACAGTCTCCAAAGGTCATGGGGGATCCCAGAGGCCAAAGCCTCCCTGGCTCATTCCCCAGGCAGGGGAAAACCCAGCCCTAACCTCTGCCTGGATACAACAAGGATGCGACTTGAGAATCAAGAAGCCAAACGGGAGGTTTGACAGCATACTCTATCTTGCCAAAATGAAAAACAAAAAATTCCCAACAAACCCAGACACATACAAAAGAAAATTCAATAATTTTTTTTCCCCTAATGAATGCCGGTGGGGTTGCTCTTTTTTTGGTACTTTGGGCATTTACATATAAATTGCTCTGTAATGGCTCTGCCCTCCTTCTCTTCGGCGTGTTGTTAATGAGCTGTACAAAAGGTCAGGGGCTGAGCGAATGCTGCTGCGGGCAGTGGTGTGATCCTGTCCTCCTTTCCCTGCCACACTCCCCGCTGCCCACCCAGGCTGCCAGGCACCCAAAAAAGCAATCGGTCACCTCAGCCATGCCAGAGGAGTCCTCTCCCAGCAGCAATGAATTTTGCCTCCCGTTCCCAGTGAGGTTTTGTCCATCACGTAGATGTGCTACAGTGGCACAGCTGGCAAAGGCTCTGCTGGCACCAGTGACAGGAGGATTAATTGAATTTCCCAGAGCCTCCTCCAGCCCATGAAGCCCGTGCTGCCAGCGCTGCAGAGGCCAGCATGACCCTGAACGAGGACATTTGTCCTGAGACCCCTTGGGGCACCCTGAGACCAAAAGGGACAGAGCTGGGACAGAGCAGGGGCAGCAAGGGGAGGCTGGTGAGCTGGGGACAACCTGAGGAGGGCTGGGGAGCTCCAGGTGCCTCCAAGCAGAGCCCCTGGTCCCCAAAGGCAGGAGGGTGGCTGGAGCCCCCAGGGCAGGGCAGGAGGGGGGACAGAGCTGCCCTCATTCCTGCATCCCCCCGGGAATGCTGAGGCTCCCTTTGGTCAGAGCAGGCTTGTGCTCCAGCCAGATTTTGTGCACACAGAACAGCAGATGTGGGAGGGAGAGGAGGGGCCCCACAGTGCTGGAGAGCAGAGCTGCAGGGCAATGCCACCGTGGGTGAAACACCTGGAAGTGACAGAGCCACAAGGCCTGTGACAACGGCACAAAGTGCCTCCAGACAGGGGCAAAGAGAAATAAAGGGAAATAAAAGAAAGAGCAGCTTCATCCTGGAGTCTAAGCAGGGGAGAGGCTGCATCTGCAGGAGTAGGACCCCCCCATTCAGCAGCAGCATCTCAAGGAAGAGGAGCTGGTGCCCACAGCACACGGAGAGTGTCTGTCACATGTACACAGCTCTTCAGTCCCTCCAGGGATGGGCACTCCACCACTTCCCTGGGCAGCCTGTTCCTGACAATCCCTTTGTTGAAGGGATTTTAGCTCATCTCCAATCCAAATCACACTTGGCACAATTTGAGGCTGTTTCCTCTCATCCTACTCCTTGTTACCTGAGAAGACAGCCTGACCTGACCTGGCTGTGCCTGCCTGGCAGGGAGTTGGAGAGAGCAGTGTGGTTTCCCTGAGCCTCCTCTTCTCCAGGCTGAGCCCCCCAATTCCCTCAGTCACTCCTCATCTGATGAGTGCTCCGGAACATTCCCCAGCTCTGTTACTTTCCACTAAACAAAATTTTTAGTTATCTTTAACCATTTTTTTAACATTTTACCCAGCATGTCCATGAAATAAGTCAACCAGAGGAATGGTTTGAAAGTCTGAAAGAAATCATTGCTGCAGCATTTAAATGGAGTGGCACCAGGATGATCTCAGAGAAGAGCACTTCATGCAGGGCTCTGGTAACTCCATCACGGGCAATTTATGAGCATAGAAAACCAGAACAAGCTGGTAACAGAAAGATAACCTGGGACAGAGACCTGCTCCTTCTTCCTTGCAAGTAAACTGCAGATGCCAGAGGCAGAAGTTCCCCCAGGGATCGATCTAAAGGCACTAGGGAGCAACAAAGGGACAGTGGAGATCAGGTCCCAGGAACCCCCTCGGGGTTGTGGCTCCGGGGTCACCCTGGTTCCACAGAGCTGAGCATCCCCAAAATAAATGTCTGTAAAGAGCAAATTGCTATTGTGTGAAGCAAAAAAATGCTATAAATTACCACCAATTTAGTATAATATAAAGGACAGCCTTGTCTGAGGAGACAATTAACCATTTCTCAGGACAAAAAGGGAGGTAAACAGGCTGAACAATAGATTTCTAAAGCCGGAGAGAGTGTGAAATCCCTCTTTTTATTAGTACTATCATAGTACTGCAATTAAAATTGTTGCCTGGAGGAAGGAAAGGGAAGCTTTAACCCAGCCTGTTTCATGATTGCACCTCAGCACCGGCAGGACATGGTTCCACTGCTAATACAGACCCCCAAAAAGCCATTGAGGGACACAAGTGGTGGTGATTTCCACAGTGGCCACAGGCAACCGGGCCAGGGTGGGCACAGCATAGCCAGGAAAAGCAGCCTGTGATGGCCATGGACACCTTCAGGGGCAGCTGGGGCCCGTGGATATGGAACAGCATGAGCAAAGGGCTGCTCTGGGTTCCTGAGGACCTTCTGGCTATGGGCTGGTGAGAGAAGCTCATGTCCCACTCATTACAATTCCCTGGAGCCCTCCCATGTGAGATGATGAGCAAAAAGCTCGTTTAGATGATCAGGGCTTCTCCCTCCCTCTCCTGTCACCCTCCAGGAAGCAAACCCTGTTTGCCATAATTGATGGACACAATTCCCTGCAATTAGTATTTCAGCAGCAGGTAGTTAACCCTCGGGGCAGAGCTGGATGTCTCTATTTGGCTTGCTCTGCCTGGCCGTGAATTCAGAGCAAGCTCTTCAGATTCCTGTTTGTTTGCTGACCCATCAGAGCAGGCAGCAACTGCTCCTCCACCCAAAAAAAGCTCACTGCTCAGGGCAGCACCGTGCTCCCTCAATCCCCCTTGGATACAGGACCCATCCCCAAAACCCCTGGGCCATGACAGCTTCCGGCTCCAGGAACAAGGCTGAGGTCCTTTCCCTGCCAGTGTGAATGCAGAGTCATGCAAAGCACCCTAATGACCCCAGAACCCAGGCTGATATTTAGACAAAAAGAGATTTGTTTATCCTCTAAATTCCCAATAATCTGCATTTATTTTAATTGGCACTCATGGCAAGAGCATTTACAGGCAGCAGCTGGGAAGGTGTAATTATGTTACTGTCTGAGGCACAGGCACAGCCTACGGGGATTCTGCTCACAGAATAAAAAGGCAAAAAAAAACCCAAAACCAAAGACAAGGGACAGCCATGGAGCCATGGAACATGTTGTCCAGGGAGGTTGTGGACTCCTCATCCCTGGAAGTGTTCAAGGCCAGGCCCTCAGCAACTTGGTCTGGTGGAAGGTGTCCCTGCCCACAACAAGGGGCTGGAATGAGATCATTTTTCAGAATTTAAACCCTTCAAACCCAAACCATTCTGTAATTCTATGACTTCTCTTGATCTGGACCAGACCCAGGCCAGCATGGAAGGCTTTGAACATCCCAGACAGCAGAGCCAGTGCTGTACAGAGGCTGTGCCTGCTGGGATTTCAAGGGCAGTGAGGGCAGTGCCACCCACAACGCTCTGCAAGGGAGGCAGAAATGTGGCAGAGAACCTTGCAGGGGTTCCCCTGCTCCTAGAACTCCCCTGGAGGTATAAAATATCATATAATCTCAAAATAGCATGTCTTGGAAGGGACCTTAAAGGCCACTTGGTTTCAAGCCCCTGCCATGGCAGGGACCCCTCCCACTGTCCCAGGCTGCTCCCAGCCCTGTCCAGCCTGACCTTGGGCACTGCCAGGGATCCAGGGGCAGCCCAGCTGCTCTGGGCACCCTGTGCCAGGGCCTGCCCACCATCACAGGGAACAATTTATTCTTCCTAACATCTCATCTAAGCCTATTCTCTGTCAAATCTTCAATTTTTCCAACCTCTCTTTTCTAGGCGTCCTGCACTGGGTGGTGCTTGAAGGCATGGAAGCACATTATGGTATTTCAGCGATCCACTCTTCATCAGCTGAGTTCTCCTGCTCCAAAGAAAAGGTGGAATGTGTTGACTTTACACTCAAAGGCAATTTAAGCCAAGACCTTGGGTTTGCAGTTGGGTTGATCCAGTAGCATGCACAGAGGCCATGGCAGCTCAACACCACCACTGGCAGCTCATGGAGATGCTGTTCCTCAAACTACAGCTAATTGTGTTCATACCTCCCATTTCTAATTAAAGCTTGGGTTTTTTTTCCTCCTCACAAAACAAATGGCCAGTCTTTAACCAGCTGAACCCTGTCCTAGAAAACTTTTTGCCTGTGAGCAATAATTTCTTTTCAGATAATTTTTAACAATACCACAACATGCCTCAACCTCTGTCTTAAATCCTCCCTGTCCTGGATATATTAACAAATCAGCTGAGAGCCAGCCTGGTCAGAATATCTAAAACTCAAATGGAAAAACCTCCTGGGTTAACCACTAGTAAAATAACAAACAATATACTACCACTTGCCCAAATAAACCAAGAAGGAAATGCCAGAACACAAATGGGGGAGTTTACCTTCACAAATTTCCTCAGCCCCAGTGTAACAGGGCAGAGGCATCCCTGAGGCTTGGGGCTGTCATGGGGCTGCACCAAAAACTGGAGGATCAGAGACAATGCCCCCACTCCCAGCCTGTCCCCTCCCCAGCACCTCTGTGTCACCATCACACTGTCAGGCAGACTCAGAGGAGCCAGCTCCTAAAGTGTAATTTGTTATTCTGTTACGGTCATTTTCTATATTAATTTTATGCGGCATCAAAAGCCCTTTCATATGTTAAACTCTAATTCATATGCTAATACCCAATTTATGGCAAGTTAATTATTTTTGTCCAATTTATTACTCGGTGTTCGTTGAGGAAGGGAGAGGTGGCAGCGGGGGGATTTTGGCACCCGGCTGCGGGGGTGGGCAGGGCTGAGCCGAACCCGTCCCACTTCCCACTGGGATCCACGGGCACATCCCTAAAACCGGGCTGGCCCAGCCATCCCAGCGCCCTCCAGTTGTTTCCTTGCTGGTGCCATCTCTGGCAGAGAGGCTGGGAAGGGCTGCTCCAAAGCTGAGAACCTCAAACTGCCAGAGCTGCTCCACTCAGGTCTTGGGTTTGTCCCAGTGCTCCAGAGCATGTGCCAGGAAAGCAGGGATAGGGGATTCCCGAAAAAGAATGGGATTTTCAAATGATTAATGGGATGATCCAGGCAGAAATCAGAGCAAAATGGAACAGGCACCCTCCTGTGCTCACCACAGCTGCATGCCATCCCCATTCCATGGGGTTTGCCCCATCCTGCTCTGTACCGTAACGTGCAGCAGGGGCTGCAGCTTCCCAGACAGGCTCTGGGCTGCCCAGGGCAGGCAGGAGGGGATGAGGACAGCAGGGGTGCCCCGGGCCCTGACCTGAGGGCACAGCCCACATGCAGCTCATTATTCCACCCTCCCTCCATCCCGGGAAGATTTTGCATATCAGGAAGAGCCCCCACAGCTCTGCCACGAGCAGAGTGTGACCAGAACTGTGACCAGAGGGACACACAGGAGCTCAGAGCAGTCCCTTGGCCCCTGCCACCACCACGGTGGCACTGATCATCCAGCACCACACCAGAGCCAACCAGAAAAACACACGGAGGGGGCACAGAGCAGGGATGGAGAGCATATGCTAAACATAAAAAAACCCACCATAGCAGTTTAGCCTTCACCATTTTTTTTAACAGTCTATTTTCTGCTTGAGGAAGCAGGTGCATTTCCTATCCTCACAGCATCAGCAGCAGACAGGCTGTCAGAGGTGTGATGGCTCCAGGACAGTTGCACTGCCTGGGATTTCACATTCCTGACACATCCGATAATTATGCCAAATGAGCTCACCTCATCTTCAGCCTTGTGAGCTGCACAGATTAAATTAAGTGAAAGCTGTTAGTGTCACAGGCAAGGAAGGCAGGAGGGGAGAGGCACCGAACCCTGCTGGGCAGTGGGGATGAGCAGAGGATCCTCTGGAAGAGCGAGGGTCCCCCCCTGCCTCCTCCCAGCCCAGCACTGCCCTGGGACAGACAGACACCACCACTCTCCCCTTCCCAGAGCCAGGCGTCACTTCTCCCATCTCCACAGCTCTCTTTTCAATTAACCCTTTTTCTCAGATCCCACGTGTAACATCCCAGCCCATCCAGGGGATTTTTAGCATATATATATTTTTTGATTTTCTGTCTTACAATTTTAGCATGGAAACCTCTACGATGTATTCCAATGATATGAAGGAGCTTCCACTAGGCAAAATGAAGCTGTAACTCCCTCAAGCTAAACTCCAAATTCATTTCATAATCCTTAGATAAAAGCTTAGAAGCCAGAATATTCATTACCAACTCGGGCTCCACGAGCAGCCGGGGTAGTAATGGAATGGAGCAGATTTGACACAGGGGATGTTGCTACAGAAATTAGCTTGTCATAAGATTACAGGGACTAAGTGTTATTGGGTGATAAGGTGTGATGTGTTAATATTAAATTATCTCACCAGTTTAAAAAAATTAAAAAAAAAAAAAAAGGCACTGATGAAACTCACATTTATTAAAAGCTCTGAGTATGATATTAGAAGATCTAAGATAAACCAGTTTATTTCTGTGCTGGAGACCAAATTGAAAGAATTCTCCAGGAGGGATTCCTTTGAATGGAGCATTACAACAATAAAACAACAACAAAAAAATAGCCTTTAATAAATGTTGGGACTAAAGAAGCCTTAAATATTCCAGACTAATCTCTCTTGGGAGAGTTCATTAACCCTTCATTCCTTTCCTTGTTGCATCAAAACAGGGATTAACTAGAGAGCATTTCCATAAAGCTCTGTACATCCCAAATTCTCAGTCCACAGCAAGAGGAGAACAACAATCACACTGCCCTGTGTGTGAGACAAGGCTGGGACAGGTTGCTAACAAAGGTTTCTGTTAAAAAAAAACAAAAACAAACAACAAAAAAAAGCACAAAGCTTAAGTGATTTGTCCAAGTCACCAGGACCGGCAAGATAACAACAGGGCCATTGAGTATCTGGAGTTTGCTTAAAAATGTGATTTGTTGCCATCAGACAGCAACAAATAGCAGTGGGAGCTGATGTGCATTTGTTCTGAGCTGCGTGGTCACATCCATCACAGCCACTCCCTGCTCACCAGCTCAGGGCACCACGGAGAAGCCCAGGGTGGGTTCATGGCTGGGCTTGTGGGACACTGGGACAGGGAGGGATTTCTGAGGCAGGCAGAGCAGCCAGGCCACAGCAAAGGGATGGAGGCTCCAGGGAGCATAGCCATGACCCACATAATCCCTACAGTGAGAGCTGGGGGACTCTGGGTGACCCTGCCCTGCAGATCATGCACAGAGCTCCCGTGGGTTCCGTGGGGCTCCAGCCTTGCATTGCCTGGGGGATTCACCTGGAGTTACACCTAGGTCAGAAATTCGAAGAGGTTCTCTAATCTCTTGGAGCTCTAGAGCAAGAAATATAATTAGCTTTAAAAGGCTGTTAAGTTCATTAAAATAAAACACAAGCCACTACCTTCAAGTAGGACAGACAGGATCCACCAGCCCACAGTCCCCACAGGCATTTCCCTGTCTCTCTCACCCACAACAAATTGTCACCCCCGGGCACTGAAGCATCAGTGGGAGGGGACTATAAATGTGGTCTACAGTCCTAAACCCCCTGGATCCCAAAAGGAACCTCTAGGAAGTGGTCTATAAACTCCTAAAAAAACCCACTTGTGGTGTTTTCTCAAATCCCAGCTGGCTTTCCTTTTCCCCTGGAATAAACGCAGTGCTGTTTCCCCGGATGGTTGAGGAGGAAGGTGATGGGTGCACCTGAGGGGTGCAGGGAGCAGCACCTTGCCTGAGGAGGGCGAGGGTGGGCAGGCAGAGTGCAGCCCCTCCCTGCCCACCCACAGCTGCCTCTCAGAGGGTCCAAACTATTGCATGCTCAGGAGCTGCAGGGTATGCAATGATTTGGACCCTCTGAGAAGCAGCTGTGGGTGGGCAGGGAGGGGCTGCACTCTGCCTGCCCACCTTTGTGCTGTTGCACAAAGTCAAGGCACAGCCCCCTCTCTCCTGAGAGATAAATCCGCTTCTCCCCTGCCCACACCCCCTGCAAGCTGCCAGTGAGGACCAGGCAGCTCCAGGAAAGCCCAGGGCCCTCCCCACCCTCTGCCCTGGGATGAATGGCAGCTCTCGGGCTCCAGAGACGCCACAAGTGGCATGTTCTGCCCATGACCCAGCCGACTGAATAATTCAAATCTCTTCAAATCCGGCTGCATTGCCTCTCACTGCTCTTTGCTCCGGTGCGCTCGGCACCGCTGTGGCTCCACGTGAGGCAGAGAGGCTGCAGCAGTGAACCTGCACTACCCCCACTCCGACTTCTGACCCGCAGATTATTCCATCCCCAGCTGCCTGAGAGCTGCCCTGAAATCAAACCACGAGGAAAAAGAAGATAAATTTTTCTCCCCAGTTACAGCAAATTCTACAGAGGCTGGATGCTTCTGTTCTCTCCGCACAAAGGATTACATTTTTCAAAATATTCTTTCTTTGAAATCATTTGTGACCCTTGAGCAGCATAAAAACGCAACTCGGGGACGCCGAGCAAGGCTGGAGCTCCACCGGGGGACTCGGAAGCGAGCACAGTGTCGGCACTTAACAAATAATAAATAACCAGCATTAATTATTGATCACAACCCCAGCTAATCAAGCTTCATCCCTGTGGTTACCACGCTCTCAAATCCCCCTTTGACAGAGCCCATGAACGGCCTTGCTGTGTGTACCAACCCAGGAGCCTGGCGGATGCTGAGCAGGGATTCGGGAAGATGAGACACACACAGAGCCCAGCCAGCTCCAGGCTCCCCGAGGATGTCTGCACACCCAGAGTGTGTTGGGTTTCCAGGGAAGCAGGGACAGGCTCACCCAGGGAAGCAGGGCTGGGCACATCCAGACTGTGTCTAGTTTCCAGGGAAGCAGGGCTGGGCACACCTGGACCATGCCCAGTTCCCAGGGAAGCAGGGCTGGGCACACCTGGACCATGCCCAGTTCCCAGGGAAGCAGGGCTGGGCACACCTGGACCATGCCCAGTTCCCAGGGAAGCAGGGACAGGCACACCCAGAGTGTGTCCAGTTTCCAGGGAAGCAGGGACAGGCACACCCAGACCATGCCCAGTTCCCAGGGAAGCAGGGCTGTGGTAGCCTCCCGGGGTGCAGCTGGGCTGGAATGAGGTGGCACTTTCTGGAATTACAGTGGAGCACAGAGCTCTGGTTTTGGCTGCACAGGGGGGTTTCTGTTGTCCAGCCTGGGAATGGGTCCAAGAGAATCCCCAGGAGAGCTTCCCCATGCAGGGAGGCACAACCCAGACCCAGCCAGGTTCTGCCTCTTGGCCAGACCCTTGCAGGGAGCCCCAGCACCAGTCCCACTGGTGTGTGGGCCAGGGCAATCCCCACAGGGACTGGGCCCCCACAGCCCCCCACAGTCACCTCTTGCCCTCCACCCACCCATGGCAGTGGCTCCTGCTCTGGCCAGGAGGCGGGAAGAGCTAACACCTCTTTCTGCCACTGCCTGCCCAATTTCACAAGAGATTTGTGAAAGGGGAGTACAAGGGACCTCTGTCTGGTGGTCCTGACAGGAGCTGCCTGCCTGCTCCCTTTGTGGGGATGTTAAATCTTGTTATTAAATGCAAGCCATTATCAAGATGTCACTGTTGCCTCCTGATGAAGCTCTGCACCTGTGCAGCCCCCAGTAGTTTATTTACTATTAATTATGAATGCTCCACATTGATTTGCCTCATCCTAATCTCTCTGTGGGTCAAGGATTTGTTTTCCCTGTGTGGATTCAGGGTCCTGGAACACACGCCCTCCTTCCCAGAGATGTGTAGGAAACCCCACAGTCATCCTGCCTCAAAACCTGCACAATCTGAGTAGAAGAAAAAAGAAAGTAAGAGGGATTTGTTCATCATGTCCATGAGTTTTTCTTCAGGGAGGACAAAAACCAGAGCTGGAAGTCAGGAGAGCAAACAGGATCTTACCAGGACCAGAAGAGGGACATGAGTTTCATATTCCTTGCAACAGGAGATGCAACAAGCCCACCCCTCCCCTCTGAGCTTCCCAAACAAGCCAACTACTTAGCAAATAAGAATAAAAGCCAAAAAGATTTGCTGAAGGAAGAGTTAAATACACACTGCAAGTCCTAAAAGCAACATTTCTGGAAGCTTTGATAACTCTGCAAACACAAGATTGTGCAAATGTTTTACCCACATTCATATTTCCCAGTAGATGCACCCTTCCCACAGACAATTTATGAGCCTTCATCCAAACCAAACATCCATCTTTCTTTCAAAGACATTATGACCCTTTCCAAAATCTCCTTGAAAACATCCGTTTCAGTGATTCTTTCTTGCTGGAAGCAATAAGGCCCATTCCAAGAGCTAAAAAAAATTAAAAATCAGACCTTCCCAAAGTGTGTGAGATGAGATTAAAAATCAGGAGGCGTTCATGTAACTTGCACAGGTTTTTCATTTCAGGACACCATGGGACTGGCAGCCACCCATTCCCAAGAGAGGATTTACTTTCCAGGGCAATTCTGGCTGCAGATACCCACCAGAGAGATGGGAATGTGCTGGATCCCATCCTTCCCTCCTACAGGAAAGGGCAAAGACATCTCACAAGCCACGTGTAGTTTTAACCCTCCTGCTGATATTTGAGCACCCACGACTTCTCACTGTGGGGAGTCCTCCCCACACAACACCAGCCAAGAGCATGGCCAAAAGTTGGAATTTGCTCTTTGCCAGGTGTGTTGGGAAAGCTGCTGCAGGGACACATCCCAGCCAGGGACCCAGGCACAGTGACACAGACATCTCTGAGAAATCAGGGCAGCGAGAGCAGCAGTCCCTGGGAGGAGAGCTGCCTCCTGCCTTAGACAACTTTCCTGATCACATCGTGCTCCCTCCTGCTCAGGCAACGTGCATTAGCTAATTTGTGCTGGAAAGGAGGGAATTCAGTATTCCCCTCCCTCACTGCGTGGGGAATAGCCCAAATTTTTCCAGAAATCTCTCCTGACTTGTCCTTTAAATAAAGCTTAAATAATGCCATACTGTCCTTTAGGCAGCTTATGTTAGATATATTAAGAAATACAAATATATATTAATATACAGATAAATATATACACAATACCCTCTTTCAAGCTGCCCAGCAAGTACAGCAGGAGAACACACCAATTTTCAAATACCTACAGATGAATATCGTGGGTCAGGCCATTAACCCTTCCTTATCCCCACAGGATCCCTGACAGACACTTTGGAGAGCTGCTCCATTGCAAGGCACTGGCCCTGAGCAGCCCCATCCCTGCTCTCCCTCTCTCATCATTACCCAAGGGGTCAGGCAAAGCACGGTGGAAAATGTTGTGATTATTTCCTGAGAGGGAGCAAGAGGAGCCTTTCAGCCTGGCTGGTGCTGGAAGCTTTTTTTTCCATCAGATGAGGAATCAGTCCTGGCTGGAGCCATGGTCAGTGCCACGGGGAAGGGGGGCAGAGGGGCTGAGACCCTCCTGCTCCATGGACCGACCTGACCCATGCCACCAGCTCTGGTCATTGCAGCCATGACTCTCCTTTCTGGTGGCCACCAGCTGCTAGAGGTCCCCGGAGCCCCCCATAATCTGGGTCTGTTTTTAGAATATCCTCGGTGTTTAACCCGTGGTGGGAAATGCACGTTCCCATCCCTGCAGGGGAGGAGGGTGCTGGGGACACAGATGTGACGAGCAGACAGGATGGGGCTGCTCAGGGACCAAACACTGTTTGCACCCCATTCCCACCCAAGCTGGAGCTTTATATCCTCCACAGGATAAACAGGGCTGGGAATTCTCCCTCTCCTCTTGTCATGCCTTTGGTCCACGGAGCATCCTAGAGCTTCACAGATCCTATGTTGCTCCAGGGTTTAAGGCAGATTCTCGCTGCCTGACTCAAGGGATGTGGAAATCAGCAGAAAATGTGATTTGGAGAGCAAAGCTGTTACCAGGGATAACCGCGAGCAGCACAGGGGATGTCTGTCGGAGCCGGGACCCTGCCCGGCTGCGGGCTGTGCTGCTGCCTGCCCACACCCGTGGGACGAGCATTCAGGGAAGGAAGAGGCATCCAGGAAAGCAATTCTCCTTGCCCCTGGGGCTGAGCATCCCGTCTGTCCCGGTGTCCCTGCTCAGCTCTCCCCGGAGCCACAGGCACCGGATCCCCGGCTCCTGCCGGAGCAGAGCAGGGAAGGACCTGGCACGGACAGGCTCTTTTCTCTCAATGGCATCGATTATTTCTGTAATCAGCACCTCGTTGCCGAAACTGAACATCCATTATTACAGGATTCTAAAACAAAAATAACCCAAGGGAGGGGAAAAGATGTAATTCAGACGCCGCTCCTAAGCCGTGCGCGTTGGGTCAGTGCCATCTAGAGGCAGCAAACCAGACCAAAAGGCCCCCAAACCACCACATGCCAGGGCTCTCCCGGTGTTTGGAGACCTTGTGGCCCCGGAATGTTGGGAAGGCAGCTCGGAGGCATGCTCTGTCCCGTCCCGGTGATACAGAGCCGCAGGTTCTGCTGTCCTGCGGGCACCGAGGCGGGAGCCACACCGCAGCCAGGCAGCGAGCGAGCAGCGCGGCATCCGCGGCACGGCATCCCCGAGCCCAGCAGGACATCCCAGAGCCCGGCAGGACATCCCAGAGCCCGGGATGGCACCGGGGCAGCCTCACTCCCCGGGATGGAGGCCCAGCCGAAGGCGCCGGCCGCCGGCAGGCAGCCGCTATTAATATGCGTGGAGCTGTATTAATAGCGCTGCTAAACACCGCCGCGGGCCACAGGAACAGTTCAGCGCTTCGTTTTCATCCCAAATTAGACTGGAACAGCCAAACAGGAACCTTTTTCTTTTTTTTTTTTTCCCCGCTGATGGAAAGTTCAGGAAAAAAAAAAAAAAACCGGCTGAGAAAATGAGGGATGAGCAAGTGCCACATCATTACTGTCGGTGGGATCCAGGCTGGGGGTGTATCTGCCTCGTGCTCACACACCTTATTTCAGTGTGAAAAACCTGCCCACAGCACCCAGCTGCCCCCAGCCTGGCATCCCCAGAAATGGCTGCGGACACCCCTGGGCTTTATAGCTGCTCTGCAGATAAGGCCAGGATAAAGCTTGTACCAGCTCCCTAACTGGGGCTAGCTAAATCCTTGCCGTCGTCCAGCCCAAAGAAGCCTTTGGCACAACCCAGGTGGTCCCTGCTCCCATCCCTCCAGGAGCAGCGAGGGTCTCCAAAAGCATCTCCCCTGTACAAACATTTCCAGTCACTTCTGGTCACTGCTTGTTTTCCCCCAAAATATAAAAAATTCTCCTCAACATATTTAAGAGCAAGGAGCCTGCATAATAAAAGAATAAAATTGCCTCCTGTCCCTGGGAACGCTGTCCTATTTTGCAATGATTAACTCGCTGTATTTGCATACTGCCCATTCCTGGCTAAAGACTCCGGGGGACAGTTCCCAAACACTTTCTAATCTCACACGGAGCCTGCACGCAGTGTTGTCATTTCCTGACAACCCCCAGCGTGCCTGCATCTGGCAAGCTCCACTTTTGCTCCCTTGTATTGATATTATTTCATATTTCCGCTGCTGGCTTGCCCACAGCCAGGGCCCTGCCATGCTGGGTGCTGCACTAATGAGAAGGATGATGCTTTCCTCACCATGGAACACTGCTGCATAAATCAAGTGGTGCTCACATGAGAAATGGGCTATTAAGACCCATCACGAGGGCATCATGGGTTTTGCAGAGTTTTCATTCCCATGCTCCCTGTTGGGGTATCAGGAATTGCTGTTCCTTTTCTCCCCTGAGTTTTGCAGTGAAGGTTTCCTGGGACAGAATCTCCCCAAATCACCTAAACATCCCAAGGTGGTACCTATCTACTGGTACCTATGGATGAAAAGCAATGGGTCAGCCCATGCAACCCCAAATTATGCATTATACACCCCAGGCTCTCAGTGGACGTGTAGGAACACCGCTGCCTTTGGGGCTGGGAAAGCAATTGGAAATCAAAAGGGTTGGGCACTCTCTAATCACTATAGCGGGTTTTGTTAAGCAGATTATTAGTGAGCAAGTAAATAAAGCAGCAGGAATCAAAGTGGTAATCAATAGGATGGTTTGATCCAGGGCAGCCTGGGCATGGCCTCGTGCAGACCCCACAGAGCTGCCAAAGCCAGTGCCACAGCCAGCTTGAGGGGGACACCCCAGTGCACAGTGCTTGAGGGGGAGCCAAGTGGGAATTAATAAAATAAACCCAAAAAAAGACCTAGGCTCAGTCTGGGATAGGAGTGTCTCAGGGGTCTCCACACCCTTTCACATCCCATTTGCACGCTGGCCCCACTGCAGCCTTTCCCAATGGATATCCCCCATGGGGAGGCAGCAGCCTAGGGCAGCACATGCCCCATATATTGCCCTTTTTCTGCTCCCAAAAGCACCAGCAGCCCCCATTAGCTGTGATCTGCTGCAGCCCCCTTCAGCACAGGGCTGCCCCCTCCCAGCAGAGAGGGAAAGACCCTCTCTGGGAGTCCCTAATCTCCCATGAAAGCTCTTTCCCCTCTGAGCAGGAGCCAGCACAGAGCACCTGGAAAGCCTCCTGAGCAGCCAAGGCAAAGCTCTCCATCTCCACACTGAGCCTGCCCTGTTTGCCATGCCAAACTGGAGAGCAGCAGCCTTTGTGCCAGGCTGTGGGCTGGGGTTGGGCACGGTGCTCCCCTCCCTGAGTGGCTGCCCACCAGCACAGAGCATCCCACAGTCCCAGCACAACCCCTCTGCCCTGCACAGCACCAGCACAGCTCCCCTTGGCCTGTGTTTGTGGGGCTGGAGGTGGTCAGACCCTGGATATTTGCTAATAAAGCACAGCAGAAGTGAGAGATGCCCGGGTGCCCTGGCAGGGATAAATCCCAGGCCCAGAGGGAGCAGTGATGGATGTGCTGGGTGTGCTCAGGCTGCATCACTCACCAGGGCCAGCACAGCAGCATGGCCAAGAGTGGGCACATGATTTACTGGCTTGGGAGGGTTGTTTGTGACTGACCCATGCCCACGGGGGGCAGCCCTGGATGGGGATTTTGTCACAGCAGGGGAATGTGAGCTGGCTGTGGACGTGCTCACCCTCACAGCCACGTGCCCAGAGAGAGCAGCACATTCGTGCTTTCCTCCTCCCTTTGTTCATTCTTATCTCCCTTCTCCCCAGCCAGGATCTCAGAGGGAAAGGGTCACTATTTGTCCCTCTCCCTGCAAAGAGGGAGGAGAGCCCTCCCTCCCAATATGCACAGACAGCCCTGCACTGCTTGATGCTCCTGGGAAGTGACAGTGTCCAATAGGTCCTGAATTTCCTGCTGCACCAGCTGTAATCAGCTTTGGATTACCATAGTCTCCTAAAGTACCAGACTCTGATAACATCCCCTCTGTTACTGACTCTCTAAATCTCCCCAGTCACGCAGATGGTTTCCCCCCAGCAACCCAACACCAATTACTAGGAAAGGAAAAGAACCCCAAAATAGAAAAAAAAAAAAAAAAAAAAAAAAAAAAAAAGAAGTTAATAATGAGGGGAAAGCCAGATGCTGTTGCAGAGAGCCACTGGGAGCTGTTTTTTTGCAGCAGCACAAAGCCAAGAGGATATGAAGTGAAATCATAGAGCAGTGAATTTAAAACTGACCACTTCCCACAACATGTCATTAACCTCCAGAAGATGCTGCCACAAATTATTCCCAAGGTCTCAGTGGTGCAGGGCTCAGGCTGATCAGAGGCTCAGATTGATGGTGAGGGGAGCCACGGCCACCTGAAGAACAAGAGAAAAAATGCCATGCAGGTTACAGGGGTTTATCCTTCAGGACACAGTCCCAGGGTTGTCTGAGCACATAAAGAATTTCCCTTTTCTCAACCATCACCATTGTTTCCCATCCTTTTCTTGTAGCAGCAAGAGCATTCTCTGCAGCAGCTGGTCCTGTCCCAGTGCTTTGAGCAGCCTGGCGTGTACTTCTCATCTCTGATTTCCCAGCAATTCCCAGAGGCCCCCTTACCTGAGCTCCTTGTACATGGGGATGCCCTTTGGTCTCCAGCTTCCCTGAAGGTGCTGATTGCCAGCAGGAATGGTGAGGAGCTGCACCCACACCAGCCTAGCCCATGCACTGCAGGGTCACAGCACACCAGGGCCAGCTCCTCTCCCCATCATGGATTGGAAAGTGGAGATCCTGAAAATCAATGGCTGCTGCTTCCAACACTTCTCCTCATTCACTTAATTCTGGGTTTAAACAACCTGCAAGAGGGATTTTTGATCAATCTGGTTGCCTCAGTGGTAAAACTCAGGTCATGTGGGAAAGAGATGGGACCCAAAAATAACGACAGCAGACAGAAAACAGATAGAGGTTATTAATATATTTTTTTTTTAAGTCTCTGTCTTTTGTGGTTTTTGGAGCACCACCCACACACACCACAGCTGGGGGCATGGGGCAGCTCTCTGAGTGTCAAGAATCAGCAAGAAGAGGCTGCTCTGCCAAGGAAGAAGAGCCAGTCCCAGAGCAGGAAGAGCCAGCTGCAAGGACCTGGATTGTAGAGCAGGAGGGGATATGAGGTGTGAGGAGCAGAGCACCTGGACGGTTTTTTCTTAATGGAGCTGGGTTTGTCTTTGCTCACATCGAGTCATGCTTAGATCTGACTGACATTCTCCTTCTTCTCATGGCTACAGTGTTCATCTGAAGGCACAGATTTTTATTTTCTGCGCTCTGTAAATGCTTTTCCTGCTCTTACAGAACAAGCAGGAAACACAGTGCAGATGTTATGAATTACAGGGGAGCTGGGGCTCTGCCAGCTCCCAGATCTGATGGCTTTTTCTCCTGGTGGCTGAGGAGCTCCCATTCAATGCCAGGCAAGCACTCCTTCCCTCAGAGAGCTTACAGAACGATCTCTGCACCAGGGCAGCTCTCCAGGAGGAGAACTGGACACAAAAGAATGGGGTTTGGCATCAAACAAATGTGGCACAAGGACTTGGTGTCCCCACATCCCTCCCAGCCCGGGCAGAGCCTCTCTCCTCTGCCCCACACAGCACACACTGCACCGCCCCAGCAGCCAAAAGGCTTCAGCCTGCAGGATTTCCACCCCAAAGCAACAACTACGATGAAAAGAACATTCTGACTTATTAATGCTGTCCTTTTATTTCAACAGAAACACCTTGTCACCTCAAATGCTGACATCTGGCAGGACAGTCCCAATATCTGCTCCTGCCCGCCTCTGCATGCAGCGGGTCGAATGGGGCCAGGGGCTGGAGGGGGCGGCGGCGGCGACTGTGCGGGTCGCTGCCCGAGCTCTGTGCCCCTGCTGCGGGGGTCGCTGCCCGGCTCTGTGCCCCTGCTGCGGGGGCCGCTGCCCGGCTCTGCTGCCCTCTCTGCTGCGGGGGCCGCTGCCCGGCTCTTGTGCCCCTGCTGCGGGGGTCGCTGCCCGGCTCTGTGCCCCTGCTGCGGGGGCCGCTGCCCGGCTCTGTGCCCCTGCTGCGGGGTCGCTGCCCGGCTCTGTGCCTCTGCTGCGGGGTCGCTGCCGAGCTCTGTGCCCTGCTGCGGGGTCGCTGCCCGGCTCTGTGCCCCTGCTGCGGGGGTCGCTGCCCGGCTCTGTGCCCCTGCTGCGGGGGCCGCTGCCCGGCTCTGTGCCCCTGCTGCGGGGGCCGCTGCCCGGCTCTGTGCCCCTGCTGCGGGGGCCGCTGCCCGGCTCTGTGCCCCTGCTGCGGGGGTCGCTGCCCGGCTCTCTGCCTCTGCTGCGGGGGCCGCTGCCCGGCTCTGTGCCTCTGCTGCGGGGTCCGCTGCCCGGCTCTGTGCCCCTGCTGCGGGGTCGCTGCCCGAGCTCTGTGACCCTGCTGCGGGGGCTCGCTGCCCGGCTCTGTGCCCCTGCTGCGGGGTCGCTGCCCGGCTCTGTGCCTCTGCTACGGGGTCGCTGCCGAGCTCTGTGACCCTGCTGCGGGGTCGCTGCCGAGCTCTGTGCCCCTGCTGCGGGGTCGCTGCCGAGCTCTGTGACCCTGCTACGGGGTCGCTGCCGAGCTCTGTGACCCTGCTGCGGGGTCGCTGCCGAGCTCTGTGCCCCTGCTGCGGGGTCGCTGCCGAGCTCTGTGCCCCTGCTGCGGGGGTCGCTGCCCAGCTCTGTGTCCCCTGCTTCGGGGGCCGCTGCCCGGCTCTGTGCCTCTGCTGCGGGGCCGCTGCCCGGCTCTGTGCCCCTGCTGCGGGGTCCGCTGCTGCCGGCCCGGAGCCCGTGTCCCGGTGCTGGTGCTGCTGTGTCCCCTGCTGCCGGCCGCGGGGCCGGATCGCCGCCGCCAGCCTGCTCAGGAGGGCCCGGGCGCGGCGGCGCAGCGAGCGCAGCAGAGTCCGGCCGCGGGCCGCGGGGCCGTGCGGGGACGCTGGCCTGCTCTCTGCCGCTGCCTCGACCGCCTCTTGTGGCCAGGCAGCGGCACGCACAGGGTTCTCCGTGTCCTCGGGAGCTCCAGCCAGGGCAGCAGCTGCTGGTTGGGTGTCCCTGGGGGCGGCCGGGGCACGGGATGTGCCGGGCAGTTCGGCATCTGCCTCTTCTACCAGCAGCGAGTAGGGGTCCCCCAGGAGCTGCGCGTATCTGGGATTCACCCAGATGGTGCGGATAGTGATGATAGTGCACTTCTCTGATGACTCTTCAGTGCTCCCCTCTTTCCCTTTGGCAGCTGGTCGATCTTCATTTTGGGGAGAAAGCTCTAAGTGTCCTGTGCCTTTGCAAGGCTCCAGGTGTCCCGATTGATAATCAGAGGACTCGTAGTTGCTCTCTTCCCCACTACTGATGTCACTGACATCCTCTGAGGTGTCCCCCTCCTCGCTCGGCAGCCCTGTCAGGAATACATTCGCTGCTGTAATTGCCCACTGCCTGCAAGCTTCCACCAGGCTTGGTGAGGGGCTGGGGGCTAAGTCATCCCGAATTGTGTTGGAAGCTGCATCTTCTGCCGAGCTGTGAAAGGCTCCGCTGGGCAGAGATGAGGCCCGGCCTGAGGCTGAGCACGAGGGAAGGTTCCCGTGCTCTACCCAGGTCTCACGTGGCCTCACAGAGGGCCTCACTTCTCCACTTCTGCAGCTCTGCTCTGGGTCGTGTTCCCCCTGGGACAGCTCTTTGGGGCTCAAAACCTTCTCCTTACCATCCGATCCTGGCGAGGCTTCCCCCAGTGCTGCTCCTGTCCCGTGCCCACCGAGCGCTTCCATCAGGCCGGGCAAGGGGCTGGGGGTGCAGCAGGGGTTGTGTGGGGCATCTGCCTGGCTCTCTGCTGCTGCTGCTGCTGCCCGCGTCCCAGGGGCAGCACAGGAGTCACGGTGCTCCTCAGCCTCCTGCAGGGCCGCCCATGCCTCAGAGCTGGACATCTGTATGGATTACCAGAAGGATGAGGATGAGGTGGCCCCCTGGGGTGGAAACAGCCCCCCTGGCACAGCAGCTCCCTCCCTGATGGCAAGCCCTGGTCTCAAAGCAGCTGCGTGCTGCCCCATCCCTCACCTCCTGCCTCCTGCCAGGCATTGGCCACCTCCTCTTGGGCTGCACGTCATTGCTCCTCTCCTTGTCTGTGGACATGTTGGAGTCGCTCTGACGCTGCTATCCCCTGGGACAATGCTGTCTCCTGAAGGGATGGCTCTCCTAGGAGTGGGCACCCCCGGGCTCGTTGCCCCCTTTTGTACTCTCCTGGCCAGGGCACAGCCCTGAGGTCACAATGGGGTATGGGCAAACGCAAGCCCCACCTCACAACGTTGGAACGTTGCTATGGACGGGGTCCCAGGTGTCCTAAAGATCTCTGGGCACAGTCCATCATTTCCCACTGTATAACACAGAGGAAGACACAGGAGAACTCACATGGTTTTGAGGCCAAAGGAAAAAAATTACAGAGGTCAGCTGTTGGAATAGAAATTTGAAAAAAAGGAGACCTAATACCCATGATGGCCTGGAATACTTCAGTGTCTCTTTGCCTTTAGTTGAATTGAGAATGTTTCCTTTCTAAAGTGTTTGGGAGTAAAATACTGAACACCCTTTCAAGTGTGCCATTTCCTTGTAGTTTCTTCTGACTAAAAATACCAGAATTGCTTTTTCTCATCAAAGGTACCATCTTAAAGATGGTCCAGAGCACACCACCACTCATCTCACCAGATGGATTCCTGACATAGCTGTTGCCATCCCAGTCCCTGCTTCCCAGGTGCTCGTTCCCTCTGGATTTCCCTCTCTTGGAAAACTTGCCTGCAGTAAATTAGAGACCCTGTCTTGGAAGCAGCTTTAGATGCAGTAACTTGTAGGAACCAATGCTGTGATGCTCACAGGAAACCAGAGACATGCAAATCCATTTCCCTCTGAAGCTGGAGCCAACTGGGCCAAAGAGGTCACTGGTGAGTGACAGCAGACATGAGCACCCATGAGGCTGCTCCAGCAGGGCACTGCTGCTCTCCAAGGAGCTGAAACGATTATTTATTGCCTGGATGTGATAAAAAAAAAATGGGTCCCTGTTCACAGTAGCTTGGAATCCTATTGCCAATACTTTTATAACCTCCTGTTGCACTGGAGCCAACCACACCACACTAAAAACTGTTTGCTGGGTCTTGACAGCATCACTGCAAAGCAGAGTGGGGTGGGGAATAATAGAACAGAGGAGATTTTTGATGGGATATTAGGAAAAATGTCTTCACCCCAAGGCTTGTCAAGCACTGGAACAGGCTTGACATGTCCCTCCTGGAAGTGACAGAGTCACCATCCCTGGAGGGGTTTAGAATATGTGTAGCTGTGGCACTTGGGGACGTGGTTTAGTGATGGGCACTGGGTTAGTGGTTGGACTGGATGGTCTTGAAGGGAATTTCCAACCTTAACAATTCCATGGTTCTATGATTCTATTACTTGAAGCCATGAGGAAGCTGTCACTGAACACAAAATGTGGGTGGTTTAAAAATCAGAGAAGAGAAAGCCATGGGAAGGGATTTGCAGGGCACAAAGACAGGTTCATCCCAGGGAGCAGCTGAGGTCTGCTCACAAGCTATAAAGAGAGCAGGGAGGAGGGCTGGAATTCCTTTTCTAGCACAGGCCACCCAAAGCAGCTCCAGGCTGGTGTGGTGCCAGGGGATCCTGACATTGCTGATCCCCCTCCAGCCATGCTGGGTGTTTTGGCTATCTGTGGGCTGGTCCCTCCCCATGACCAGCTCTTTTCCAAAAAAGTAAAAAATGCTGAAGAAGAAAAAGGGTAATTGTGATGATTATCGTTCTACCCTTCAGCCTCTTGAAACAGGGGGGAAATACAGCAAAGTATCCTCCCTGATTGTCTGTGAGGAACATTTTCTTCTGGGCTGATTCTACCCACAGCAGAGCTCTGGGCTGAGCCCAGAGCCAAGGAAAAGCCTTATGGGATGCTGTACACTAAGAAAGCAGAAAGTTGTATGGCTTGGGTGAGAAAAAGATGATTTTTAGAAGAAGGAGATATTACAAAATCTATAGCGTGTAGGGAAGTGGGTTTTTCGTTTTGGTGTTTCTGTTGGTTTTTGTTTTTTTTTTTTTTTTCTTCTTTTAGTTTTATTTTTCCTTGTGAAGTTCCTTTTCCCTTGCAGTCTCTGGACTGCTCTGAGAGCTGCCTGGTATTTTCCCTGGTTACCAGTGTTAGGTTACGGGATAAACACTACGTTGCCTGCCCACAGAGAAGCAACAGTGGGAGGAAATCCGAATCATGCCCTGTCCAAGCTTCGCCCAGGCCCATTGCAGGGGTTGTCAGAGACACAAAGGCACATGGGGGACCAAATTACAGGCTCAGAGCAGGAGAAATCCTGGGTGGACTTCCCTTGGGCTGTCAGGAGACCCCCCCCAGCCCCACGGGTCATTAGGAGAAGGCAGCTGGAGCATCTCTGTGGGAGACCAGGAAATCCTTCTGATTGTCCTGGGAAGATTTATAAGTCACAAGAATTTGGATAGCATGATAATTAGTATGTCACACGGTGAAAAAGTAGAATTTGTGGATTTTAGATGAGAGATCAGGGGGCAAAGATGGAGGCAATGGGGTGTGTCCCTGGGCTTCTTCTTCTTCCTCTTGTTCTCCATCTGCTGTGGCGGTGTGGCACATTTGGATTGGTTTGGAACAAAAGTACACTATACAACATAGTGGATAGATCTTGGAGAATTGTTATAAATAAAGTACACGTAATTTTCAGTATAAAAGATAGTGCCCTCCCAAGGGCATGCAGATGAAGGAAGGACAGACGATGGGGGGAGAGAACACTGGCCTGCAGAGAAGCTGTGGCAGGCCAGGGAACGAATATGAGATAAGCAAAGAATAAACAAATTCCTGAACACGAGAAAACAGACGACTCAACCTCTTCTTCAGATGCAAGGCTGGGGGAAAACAGAAAGCCAAAACAGAGACAACAGAAACACCAGAAAGGCCCAGACAAAAGAAAAAACATATATATATTTTAGCAAACGTAGTTGGGACCCTAACAGGAACAGCCCAGCCTCTCTGCAGGGACGCAGCACCAGCCCTCTCTGTGGCACACAGGCCTCAGCATTGCCAGGCACAGGATTTTCCACTGGGTAGGGCACCCGGGGGCTTTAAATTCTTTAATATTTTCAAAAGACTGATAAGGTAAATCCTCCAGCTATGTTGGGAAGGCAGCTCGGAGGCATGCTCTGTCCCGTCCCGGTGATACAGAGCCGCAGGTTCTGCTGTCCTGCGGGCACCGAGGCGGGAGCCACACCGCAGCCAGGCAGCGAGCGAGCAGCGCGGCATCCGCGGCACGGCATCCCCGAGCCCAGCAGGACATCCCAGAGCCCGGCAGGACATCCCAGAGCCCGGGATGGCACCGGGGCAGCCTCACTCCCCGGGATGGAGGCCCAGCCGAAGGCGCCGGCCGCCGGCAGGCAGCCGCTATTAATATGCGTGGAGCTGTATTAATAGCGCTGCTAAACACCGCCGCGGGCCACAGGAACAGTTCAGCGCTTCGTTTTCATCCCAAATTAGACTGGAACAGCCAAACAGGAACCTTTTTCTTTTTTTTTTTTTCCCCGCTGATGGAAAGTTCAGGAAAAAAAAAAAAAACCGGCTGAGAAAATGAGGGATGAGCAAGTGCCACATCATTACTGTCGGTGGGATCCAGGCTGGGGGTGTATCTGCCTCGTGCTCACACACCTTATTTCAGTGTGAAAAACCTGCCCACAGCACCCAGCTGCCCCCAGCCTGGCATCCCCAGAAATGGCTGCGGACACCCCTGGGCTTTATAGCTGCTCTGCAGATAAGGCCAGGATAAAGCTTGTACCAGCTCCCTAACTGGGGCTAGCTAAATCCTTGCCGTCGTCCAGCCCAAAGAAGCCTTTGGCACAACCCAGGTGGTCCCTGCTCCCATCCCTCCAGGAGCAGCGAGGGTCTCCAAAAGCATCTCCCCTGTACAAACATTTCCAGTCACTTCTGGTCACTGCTTGTTTTCCCCCAAAATATAAAAAATTCTCCTCAACATATTTAAGAGCAAGGAGCCTGCATAATAAAAGAATAAAATTGCCTCCTGTCCCTGGGAACGCTGTCCTATTTTGCAATGATTAACTCGCTGTATTTGCATACTGCCCATTCCTGGCTAAAGACTCCGGGGGACAGTTCCCAAACACTTTCTAATCTCACACGGAGCCTGCACGCAGTGTTGTCATTTCCTGACAACCCCCAGCGTGCCTGCATCTGGCAAGCTCCACTTTTGCTCCCTTGTATTGATATTATTTCATATTTCCGCTGCTGGCTTGCCCACAGCCAGGGCCCTGCCATGCTGGGTGCTGCACTAATGAGAAGGATGATGCTTTCCTCACCATGGAACACTGCTGCATAAATCAAGTGGTGCTCACATGAGAAATGGGCTATTAAGACCCATCACGAGGGCATCATGGGTTTTGCAGAGTTTTCATTCCCATGCTCCCTGTTGGGGTATCAGGAATTGCTGTTCCTTTTCTCCCCTGAGTTTTGCAGTGAAGGTTTCCTGGGACAGAATCTCCCCAAATCACCTAAACATCCCAAGGTGGTACCTATCTACTGGTACCTATGGATGAAAAGCAATGGGTCAGCCCATGCAACCCCAAATTATGCATTATACACCCCAGGCTCTCAGTGGACGTGTAGGAACACCGCTGCCTTTGGGGCTGGGAAAGCAATTGGAAATCAAAAGGGTTGGGCACTCTCTAATCACTATAGCGGGTTTTGTTAAGCAGATTATTAGTGAGCAAGTAAATAAAGCAGCAGGAATCAAAGTGGTAATCAATAGGATGGTTTGATCCAGGGCAGCCTGGGCATGGCCTCGTGCAGACCCCACAGAGCTGCCAAAGCCAGTGCCACAGCCAGCTTGAGGGGGGACACCCCAGTGCACAGTGCTTGAGGGGGAGCCAAGTGGGAATTAATAAAATAAACCCAAAAAAAGACCTAGGCTCAGTCTGGGATAGGAGTGTCTCAGGGGTCTCCACACCCTTTCACATCCCATTTGCACGCTGGCCCCACTGCAGCCTTTCCCAATGGATATCCCCCATGGGGAGGCAGCAGCCTAGGGCAGCACATGCCCCATATATTGCCCTTTTTCTGCTCCCAAAAGCACCAGCAGCCCCCATTAGCTGTGATCTGCTGCAGCCCCCTTCAGCACAGGGCTGCCCCCTCCCAGCAGAGAGGGAAAGACCCTCTCTGGGAGTCCCTAATCTCCCATGAAAGCTCTTTCCCCTCTGAGCAGGAGCCAGCACAGAGCACCTGGAAAGCCTCCTGAGCAGCCAAGGCAAAGCTCTCCATCTCCACACTGAGCCTGCCCTGTTTGCCATGCCAAACTGGAGAGCAGCAGCCTTTGTGCCAGGCTGTGGGCTGGGGTTGGGCACGGTGCTCCCCTCCCTGAGTGGCTGCCCACCAGCACAGAGCATCCCACAGTCCCAGCACAACCCCTCTGCCCTGCACAGCACCAGCACAGCTCCCCTTGGCCTGTGTTTGTGGGGCTGGAGGTGGTCAGACCCTGGATATTTGCTAATAAAGCACAGCAGAAGTGAGAGATGCCCGGGTGCCCTGGCAGGGATAAATCCAGGCCCAGAGGGAGCAGTGATGGATGTGCTGGGTGTGCTCAGGCTGCATCACTCACCAGGGCCAGCACAGCAGCATGGCCAAGAGTGGGCACATGATTTACTGGCTTGGGAGGGTTGTTTGTGACTGACCCATGCCCACGGGGGGCAGCCCTGGATGGGGATTTTGTCACAGCAGGGGAATGTGAGCTGGCTGTGGACGTGCTCACCCTCACAGCCACGTGCCCAGAGAGAGCAGCACATTCGTGCTTTCCTCCTCCCTTTGTTCATTCTTATCTCCCTTCTCCCCAGCCAGGATCTCAGAGGGAAAGGGTCACTATTTGTCCCTCTCCCTGCAAAGAGGGAGGAGAGCCCTCCCTCCCCAATATGCACAGACAGCCCTGCACTGCTTGATGCTCCTGGGAAGTGACAGTGTCCAATAGGTCCTGAATTTCCTGCTGCACCAGCTGTAATCAGCTTTGGATTACCATAGTCTCCTAAAGTACCAGACTCTGATAACATCCCCTCTGTTACTGACTCTCTAAATCTCCCCAGTCACGCAGATGGTTTCCCCCCAGCAACCCAACACCAATTACTAGGAAAGGAAAAGAACCCCAAAATAGAAAAAAAAAAAAAAAAAAAAAAAAAAAAAAAAAGAAGTTAATAATGAGGGGAAAGCCAGATGCTGTTGCAGAGAGCCACTGGGAGCTGTTTTTTTGCAGCAGCACAAAGCCAAGAGGATATGAAGTGAAATCATAGAGCAGTGAATTTAAAACTGACCACTTCCCACAACATGTCATTAACCTCCAGAAGATGCTGCCACAAATTATTCCCAAGGTCTCAGTGGTGCAGGGCTCAGGCTGATCAGAGGCTCAGATTGATGGTGAGGGGAGCCACGGCCACCTGAAGAACAAGAGAAAAAATGCCATGCAGGTTACAGGGGTTTATCCTTCAGGACACAGTCCCAGGGTTGTCTGAGCACATAAAGAATTTCCCTTTTCTCAACCATCACCATTGTTTCCCATCCTTTTCTTGTAGCAGCAAGAGCATTCTCTGCAGCAGCTGGTCCTGTCCCAGTGCTTTGAGCAGCCTGGCGTGTACTTCTCATCTCTGATTTCCCAGCAATTCCCAGAGGCCCCCTTACCTGAGCTCCTTGTACATGGGGATGCCCTTTGGTCTCCAGCTTCCCTGAAGGTGCTGATTGCCAGCAGGAATGGTGAGGAGCTGCACCCACACCAGCCTAGCCCATGCACTGCAGGGTCACAGCACACCAGGGCCAGCTCCTCTCCCCATCATGGATTGGAAAGTGGAGATCCTGAAAATCAATGGCTGCTGCTTCCAACACTTCTCCTCATTCACTTAATTCTGGGTTTAAACAACCTGCAAGAGGGATTTTTGATCAATCTGGTTGCCTCAGTGGTAAAACTCAGGTCATGTGGGAAAGAGATGGGACCCAAAAATAACGACAGCAGACAGAAAACAGATAGAGGTTATTAATATTTTTTTTTAAGTCTCTGTCTTTTGTGGTTTTTGGAGCACCACCCACACACACCACAGCTGGGGGCATGGGGCAGCTCTCTGAGTGTCAAGAATCAGCAAGAAGAGGCTGCTCTGCCAAGGAAGAAGAGCCAGTCCCAGAGCAGGAAGAGCCAGCTGCAAGGACCTGGATTGTAGAGCAGGAGGGGATATGAGGTGTGAGGAGCAGAGCACCTGGACGGTTTTTTCTTAATGGAGCTGGGTTTGTCTTTGCTCACATCGAGTCATGCTTAGATCTGACTGACATTCTCCTTCTTCTCATGGCTACAGTGTTCATCTGAAGGCACAGATTTTTATTTTCTGCGCTCTGTAAATGCTTTTCCTGCTCTTACAGAACAAGCAGGAAACACAGTGCAGATGTTATGAATTACAGGGGAGCTGGGGCTCTGCCAGCTCCCAGATCTGATGGCTTTTTCTCCTGGTGGCTGAGGAGCTCCCATTCAATGCCAGGCAAGCACTCCTTCCCTCAGAGAGCTTACAGAACGATCTCTGCACCAGGGCAGCTCTCCAGGAGGAGAACTGGACACAAAAGAATGGGGTTTGGCATCAAACAAATGTGGCACAAGGACTTGGTGTCCCCACATCCCTCCCAGCCCGGGCAGAGCCTCTCTCCTCTGCCCCACACAGCACACACTGCACCGCCCCAGCAGCCAAAAGGCTTCAGCCTGCAGGATTTCCACCCCAAAGCAACAACTACGATGAAAAGAACATTCTGACTTATTAATGCTGTCCTTTTATTTCAACAGAAACACCTTGTCACCTCAAATGCTGACATCTGGCAGGACAGTCCCAATATCTGCTCCTGCCCGCCTCTGCATGCAGCGGGTCGAATGGGGCCAGGGGCTGGAGGGGGCGGCGCGGCGACTGTGCGGGGTCGCTGCCGAGCTCTGTGCCCCTGCTGCGGGGGCCGCTGCCCGGCTCTGTGCCCCTGCTGCGGGGGCCGCTGCCCGGCTCTGTGCCCCTGCTGCGGGGGTCCCCTGCCCGGCTCTGTGCCCCTGCTGCGGGGGTCCGCTGCCCGGCTCTGTGCCCCTGCTGCGGGGGCGCTGCCCGGCTCTGTGCCCCTGCTGCGGGGGTCCGCTGCCCGGCTCTGTGCCCCTGCTGCGGGGCGCTGCCCGGCTCTGTGCCCCTGCTGCGGGGGCTGCCGGCTCTTGCCCTGCGCGGCGCTGCGGCTCTGTGCCCTGCTGCGGGGGTCGCTGCCCGGCTCTGTGCCCCTGCTGCGGGGGCCGCTGCCCGGCTCTGTGCCCCTGCTGCGGGGGCCGCTGCCCGGCTCTGTGCCCCTGCTGCGGGGGCCGCTGCCCGGCTCTGTGCCCCTGCTGCGGGGGCCGCTGCCCGGCTCTGTGCCCCTGCTGCGGGGGTCGCTGCCCGGCTCTGTGCCTCTGCTGCGGGGTCGCTGCCCGGCTCTGTGCCTCTGCTGCGGGGTCGCTGCCCGGCTCTGTGCCTCTGCTGCGGGGTCGCTGCCGAGCTCTGTGACCCTGCTGCGGGGTCGCTGCCCGGCTCTGTGCCCTGCTGCGGGGTCGCTGCCGGCTCTGTGCCTCTGCTACGGGGTCGCTGCCGAGCTCTGTGACCCTGCTGCGGGGTCGCTGCCGAGCTCTGTGCCCCTGCTGCGGGGTCGCTGCCGAGCTCTGTGACCCTGCTACGGGGTCGCTGCCGAGCTCTGTGACCCTGCTGCGGGGTCGCTGCCGAGCTCTGTGCCCCTGCTGCGGGGTCGCTGCCGAGCTCTGTGCCCCTGCTGCGGGGGTCGCTGCCCAGCTCTGTGTCCCTGCTTCGGGGGCCGCTGCCCGGCTCTGTGCCTCTGCTGCGGGGGCCGCTGCCCGGCTCTGTGCCCCTGCTGCGGGGTCCGCTGCTGCCGGCCCGGAGCCCGTGTCCCGGTGCTGGTGCTGCTGTGTCCCCTGCTGCCGGCCGCGGGGCCGGATCGCCGCCGCCAGCCTGCTCAGGAGGGCCCGGGCGCGGCGGCGCAGCGAGCGCAGCAGAGTCCGGCCGCGGGCCGCGGGGCCGTGCGGGGACGCTGGCCTGGCTCTCTGCCGCTGCCTCGGCCGCCTCTTGTGGCCAGGCAGCGGCACGCACAGGGTTCTCCGTGTCCTCGGGAGCTCCAGCCAGGGCAGCAGCTGCTGGTTGGGTGTCCCTGGGGGCGGCCGGGGCACGGGATGTGCCGGGCAGTTCGGCATCTGCCTCTTCTACCAGCAGCGAGTAGGGGTCCCCCAGGAGCTGCGCGTATCTGGGATTCACCCAGATGGTGCGGATAGTGATGATAGTGCACTTCTCTGATGACTCTTCAGTGCTCCCCTCTTTCCCTTTGGCAGCTGGTCGATCTTCATTTTGGGGAGAAAGCTCTAAGTGTCCTGTGCCTTTGCAAGGCTCCAGGTGTCCCGATTGATAATCAGAGGACTCGTAGTTGCTCTCTTCCCCACTACTGATGTCACTGACATCCTCTGAGGTGTCCCCCTCCTCGCTCGGCAGCCCTGTCAGGAATACATTCGCTGCTGTAATTGCCCACTGCCTGCAAGCTTCCACCAGGCTTGGTGAGGGGCTGGGGGCTAAGTCATCCCGAATTGTGTTGGAAGCTGCATCTTCTGCCGAGCTGTGAAAGGCTCCGCTGGGCAGAGATGAGGCCCGGCCTGAGGCTGAGCACGAGGGAAGGTTCCCGTGCTCTACCCAGGTCTCACGTGGCCTCACAGAGGGCCTCACTTCTCCACTTCTGCAGCTCTGCTCTGGGTCGTGTTCCCCCTGGGACAGCTCTTTGGGGCTCAAAACCTTCTCCTTACCATCCGATCCTGGCGAGGCTTCCCCCAGTGCTGCTCCTGTCCCGTGCCCACCGAGCGCTTCCATCAGGCCGGGCAAGGGGCTGGGGGTGCAGCAGGGGTTGTGTGGGGCATCTGCCTGGCTCTCTGCTGCTGCTGCTGCTGCCCGCGTCCCAGGGGCAGCACAGGAGTCACGGTGCTCCTCAGCCTCCTGCAGGGCCGCCCATGCCTCAGAGCTGGACATCTGTATGGATTACCAGAAGGATGAGGATGAGGTGGCCCCCTGGGGTGGAAACAGCCCCCCTGGCACAGCAGCTCCCTCCCTGATGGCAAGCCCTGGTCTCAAAGCAGCTGCGTGCTGCCCCATCCCTCACCTCCTGCCTCCTGCCAGGCATTGGCCACCTCCTCTTGGGCTGCACGTCATTGCTCCTCTCCTTGTCTGTGGACATGTTGGAGTCGCTCTGACGCTGCTATCCCCTGGGACAATGCTGTCTCCTGAAGGGATGGCTCTCCTAGGAGTGGGCACCCCCGGGCTCGTTGCCCCCTTTTGTACTCTCCTGGCCAGGGCACAGCCCTGAGGTCACAATGGGGTATGGGCAAACGCAAGCCCCACCTCACAACGTTGGAACGTTGCTATGGACGGGGTCCCAGGTGTCCTAAAGATCTCTGGGCACAGTCCATCATTTCCCACTGTATAACACAGAGGAAGACACAGGAGAACTCACATGGTTTTGAGGCCAAAGGAAAAAAATTACAGAGGTCAGCTGTTGGAATAGAAATTTGAAAAAAAGGAGACCTAATACCCATGATGGCCTGGAATACTTCAGTGTCTCTTTGCCTTTAGTTGAATTGAGAATGTTTCCTTTCTAAAGTGTTTGGGAGTAAAATACTGAACACCCTTTCAAGTGTGCCATTTCCTTGTAGTTTCTTCTGACTAAAAATACCAGAATTGCTTTTTCTCATCAAAGGTACCATCTTAAAGATGGTCCAGAGCACACCACCACTCATCTCACCAGATGGATTCCTGACATAGCTGTTGCCATCCCAGTCCCTGCTTCCCAGGTGCTCGTTCCCTCTGGATTTCCCTCTCTTGGAAAACTTGCCTGCAGTAAATTAGAGACCCTGTCTTGGAAGCAGCTTTAGATGCAGTAACTTGTAGGAACCAATGCTGTGATGCTCACAGGAAACCAGAGACATGCAAATCCATTTCCCTCTGAAGCTGGAGCCAACTGGGCCAAGAGGTCACTGGTGAGTGACAGCAGACATGAGCACCCATGAGGCTGCTCCAGCAGGGCACTGCTGCTCTCCAAGGAGCTGAAACGATTATTTATTGCCTGGATGTGATAAAAAAAAAATGGGTCCCTGTTCACAGTAGCTTGGAATCCTATTGCCAATACTTTTATAACCTCCTGTTGCACTGGAGCCAACCACACCACACTAAAAACTGTTTGCTGGGTCTTGACAGCATCACTGCAAAGCAGAGTGGGGTGGGGAATAATAGAACAGAGGAGATTTTTGATGGGATATTAGGAAAAATGTCTTCACCCCAAGGCTTGTCAAGCACTGGAACAGGCTTGACATGTCCCTCCTGGAAGTGACAGAGTCACCATCCCTGGAGGGGTTTAGAATATGTGTAGCTGTGGCACTTGGGGACGTGGTTTAGTGATGGGCACTGGGTTAGTGGTTGGACTGGATGGTCTTGAAGGGAATTTCCAACCTTAACAATTCCATGGTTCTATGATTCTATTACTTGAAGCCATGAGGAAGCTGTCACTGAACACAAAATGTGGGTGGTTTAAAAATCAGAGAAGAGAAAGCCATGGGAAGGGATTTGCAGGGCACAAAGACAGGTTCATCCCAGGGAGCAGCTGAGGTCTGCTCACAAGCTATAAAGAGAGCAGGGAGGAGGGCTGGAATTCCTTTTCTAGCACAGGCCACCCAAAGCAGCTCCAGGCTGGTGTGGTGCCAGGGGATCCTGACATTGCTGATCCCCCTCCAGCCATGCTGGGTGTTTTGGCTATCTGTGGGCTGGTCCCTCCCCATGACCAGCTCTTTTCCAAAAAAGTAAAAAATGCTGAAGAAGAAAAAGGGTAATTGTGATGATTATCGTTCTACCCTTCAGCCTCTTGAAACAGGGGGAAATACAGCAAAGTATCCTCCCTGATTGTCTGTGAGGAACATTTTCTTCTGGGCTGATTCTACCCACAGCAGAGCTCTGGGCTGAGCCCAGAGCCAAGGAAAAGCCTTATGGGATGCTGTACACTAAGAAAGCAGAAAGTTGTATGGCTTGGGTGAGAAAAAGATGATTTTTAGAAGAAGGAGATATTACAAAATCTATAGCGTGTAGGGAAGTGGGTTTTTCGTTTTGGTGTTTCTGTTGGTTTTTTTTTTTTTTTTTTTTTCTTCTTTTAGTTTTATTTTTCCTTGTGAAGTTCCTTTTCCCTTGCAGTCTCTGGACTGCTCTGAGAGCTGCCTGGTATTTTCCCTGGTTACCAGTGTTAGGTTACGGGATAAACACTACGTTGCCTGCCCACAGAGAAGCAACAGTGGGAGGAAATCCGAATCATGCCCTGTCCAAGCTTCGCCCAGGCCCATTGCAGGGGTTGTCAGAGACACAAAGGCACATGGGGGACCAAATTACAGGCTCAGAGCAGGAGAAATCCTGGGTGGACTTCCCTTGGGCTGTCAGGAGACCCCCCCCAGCCCCACGGGTCATTAGGAGAAGGCAGCTGGAGCATCTCTGTGGGAGACCAGGAAATCCTTCTGATTGTCCTGGGAAGATTTATAAGTCACAAGAATTTGGATAGCATGATAATTAGTATGTCACACGGTGAAAAAGTAGAATTTGTGGATTTTAGATGAGAGATCAGGGGGCAAAGATGGAGGCAATGGGGTGTGTCCCTGGGCTCCTTCTTCTTCCTCTTGTTCTCCATCTTCTGTGGCGGTGTGGCACATTTGGATTGGTTTGGAACAAAAGTACACTATACAACATAGTGGATAGATCTTGGAGAATTGTTATAAATAAAGTACACGTAATTTTCAGTATAAAAGATAGTGCCCTCCCAAGGGCATGCAGATGAAGGAAGGACAGACGATGGGGGGAGAGAACACTGGCCTGCAGAGAAGCTGTGGCAGGCCAGGGAACGAATATGAGATAAGCAAAGAATAAACAAATTCCTGAACACGAGAAAACAGACGACTCAACCTCTTCTTCAGATGCAAGGCTGGGGGAAAACAGAAAGCCAAAACAGAGACAACAGAAACACCAGAAAGGCCCAGACAAAAGAAAAAACATATATATATTTTAGCAAACGTAGTTGGGACCCTAACAGGAACAGCCCAGCCTCTCTGCAGGGACGCAGCACCAGCCCTCTCTGTGGCACACAGGCCTCAGCATTGCCAGGCACAGGATTTTCCACTGGGTAGGGCACCCGGGGGCTTTAAATTCTTTAATATTTTCAAAAGACTGATAAGGTAAATCCTCCAGCTATGTTGGGAAGGCAGCTCGGAGGCATGCTCTGTCCCGTCCCGGTGATACAGAGCCGCAGGTTCTGCTGTCCTGCGGGCACCGAGGCGGGAGCCACACCGCAGCCAGGCAGCGAGCGAGCAGCGCGGCATCCGCGGCACGGCATCCCCGAGCCCAGCAGGACATCCCAGAGCCCGGCAGGACATCCCAGAGCCCGGGATGGCACCGGGGCAGCCTCACTCCCCGGGATGGAGGCCCAGCCGAAGGCGCCGGCCGCCGGCAGGCAGCCGCTATTAATATGCGTGGAGCTGTATTAATAGCGCTGCTAAACACCGCCGCGGGCCACAGGAACAGTTCAGCGCTTCGTTTTCATCCCAAATTAGACTGGAACAGCCAAACAGGAACCTTTTTCTTTTTTTTTTTTTTCCCCGCTGATGGAAAGTTCAGGAAAAAAAAAAAAAAACCGGCTGAGAAAATGAGGGATGAGCAAGTGCCACATCATTACTGTCGGTGGGATCCAGGCTGGGGGTGTATCTGCCTCGTGCTCACACACCTTATTTCAGTGTGAAAAACCTGCCCACAGCACCCAGCTGCCCCCAGCCTGGCATCCCCAGAAATGGCTGCGGACACCCCTGGGCTTTATAGCTGCTCTGCAGATAAGGCCAGGATAAAGCTTGTACCAGCTCCCTAACTGGGGCTAGCTAAATCCTTGCCGTCGTCCAGCCCAAAGAAGCCTTTGGCACAACCCAGGTGGTCCCTGCTCCCATCCCTCCAGGAGCAGCGAGGGTCTCCAAAAGCATCTCCCCTGTACAAACATTTCCAGTCACTTCTGGTCACTGCTTGTTTTCCCCCAAAATATAAAAAATTCTCCTCAACATATTTAAGAGCAAGGAGCCTGCATAATAAAAGAATAAAATTGCCTCCTGTCCCTGGGAACGCTGTCCTATTTTGCAATGATTAACTCGCTGTATTTGCATACTGCCCATTCCTGGCTAAAGACTCCGGGGGACAGTTCCCAAACACTTTCTAATCTCACACGGAGCCTGCACGCAGTGTTGTCATTTCCTGACAACCCCCAGCGTGCCTGCATCTGGCAAGCTCCACTTTTGCTCCCTTGTATTGATATTATTTCATATTTCCGCTGCTGGCTTGCCCACAGCCAGGGCCCTGCCATGCTGGGTGCTGCACTAATGAGAAGGATGATGCTTTCCTCACCATGGAACACTGCTGCATAAATCAAGTGGTGCTCACATGAGAAATGGGCTATTAAGACCCATCACGAGGGCATCATGGGTTTTGCAGAGTTTTCATTCCCATGCTCCCTGTTGGGGTATCAGGAATTGCTGTTCCTTTTCTCCCCTGAGTTTTGCAGTGAAGGTTTCCTGGGACAGAATCTCCCCAAATCACCTAAACATCCCAAGGTGGTACCTATCTACTGGTACCTATGGATGAAAAGCAATGGGTCAGCCCATGCAACCCCAAATTATGCATTATACACCCCAGGCTCTCAGTGGACGTGTAGGAACACCGCTGCCTTTGGGGCTGGGAAAGCAATTGGAAATCAAAAGGGTTGGGCACTCTCTAATCACTATAGCGGGTTTTGTTAAGCAGATTATTAGTGAGCAAGTAAATAAAGCAGCAGGAATCAAAGTGGTAATCAATAGGATGGTTTGATCCAGGGCAGCCTGGGCATGGCCTCGTGCAGACCCCACAGAGCTGCCAAAGCCAGTGCCACAGCCAGCTTGAGGGGGGACACCCCAGTGCACAGTGCTTGAGGGGGAGCCAAGTGGGAATTAATAAAATAAACCCAAAAAAAGACCTAGGCTCAGTCTGGGATAGGAGTGTCTCAGGGGTCTCCACACCCTTTCACATCCCATTTGCACGCTGGCCCCACTGCAGCCTTTCCCAATGGATATCCCCCATGGGGAGGCAGCAGCCTAGGGCAGCACATGCCCCATATATTGCCCTTTTTCTGCTCCCAAAAGCACCAGCAGCCCCCATTAGCTGTGATCTGCTGCAGCCCCCTTCAGCACAGGGCTGCCCCCTCCCAGCAGAGAGGGAAAGACCCTCTCTGGGAGTCCCTAATCTCCCATGAAAGCTCTTTCCCCTCTGAGCAGGAGCCAGCACAGAGCACCTGGAAAGCCTCCTGAGCAGCCAAGGCAAAGCTCTCCATCTCCACACTGAGCCTGCCCTGTTTGCCATGCCAAACTGGAGAGCAGCAGCCTTTGTGCCAGGCTGTGGGCTGGGGTTGGGCACGGTGCTCCCCTCCCTGAGTGGCTGCCCACCAGCACAGAGCATCCCACAGTCCCAGCACAACCCCTCTGCCCTGCACAGCACCAGCACAGCTCCCCTTGGCCTGTGTTTGTGGGGCTGGAGGTGGTCAGACCCTGGATATTTGCTAATAAAGCACAGCAGAAGTGAGAGATGCCCGGGTGCCCTGGCAGGGATAAATCCCAGGCCCAGAGGGAGCAGTGATGGATGTGCTGGGTGTGCTCAGGCTGCATCACTCACCAGGGCCAGCACAGCAGCATGGCCAAGAGTGGGCACATGATTTACTGGCTTGGGAGGGTTGTTTGTGACTGACCCATGCCCACGGGGGGCAGCCCTGGATGGGGATTTTGTCACAGCAGGGAATGTGAGCTGGCTGTGGACGTGCTCACCCTCACAGCCACGTGCCCAGAGAGAGCAGCACATTCGTGCTTTCCTCCTCCCTTTGTTCATTCTTGTCTCCCTTCTCCCCAGCCAGGATCTCAGAGGGAAAGGGTCACTATTTGTCCCTCTCCCTGCAAAGAGGGAGGAGAGCCCTCCCTCCCCAATATGCACAGACAGCCCTGCACTGCTTGATGCTCCTGGGAAGTGACAGTGTCCAATAGGTCCTGAATTTCCTGCTGCACCAGCTGTAATCAGCTTTGGATTACCATAGTCTCCTAAAGTACCAGACTCTGATAACATCCCCTCTGTTACTGACTCTCTAAATCTCCCCAGTCACGCAGATGGTTTCCCCCCAGCAACCCAACACCAATTACTAGGAAAGGAAAAGAACCCCAAAATAGAAAAAAAAAAAAAAAAAAAAAAAAAAAAAAGAAGTTAATAATGAGGGGAAAGCCAGATGCTGTTGCAGAGAGCCACTGGGAGCTGTTTTTTTGCAGCAGCACAAAGCCAAGAGGATATGAAGTGAAATCATAGAGCAGTGAATTTAAAACTGACCACTTCCCACAACATGTCATTAACCTCCAGAAGATGCTGCCACAAATTATTCCCAAGGTCTCAGTGGTGCAGGGCTCAGGCTGATCAGAGGCTCAGATTGATGGTGAGGGGAGCCACGGCCACCTGAAGAACAAGAGAAAAAATGCCATGCAGGTTACAGGGGTTTATCCTTCAGGACACAGTCCCAGGGTTGTCTGAGCACATAAAGAATTTCCCTTTTCTCAACCATCACCATTGTTTCCCATCCTTTTCTTGTAGCAGCAAGAGCATTCTCTGCAGCAGCTGGTCCTGTCCCAGTGCTTTGAGCAGCCTGGCGTGTACTTCTCATCTCTGATTTCCCAGCAATTCCCAGAGGCCCCCTTACCTGAGCTCCTTGTACATGGGGATGCCCTTTGGTCTCCAGCTTCCCTGAAGGTGCTGATTGCCAGCAGGAATGGTGAGGAGCTGCACCCACACCAGCCTAGCCCATGCACTGCAGGGTCACAGCACACCAGGGCCAGCTCCTCTCCCCATCATGGATTGGAAAGTGGAGATCCTGAAAATCAATGGCTGCTGCTTCCAACACTTCTCCTCATTCACTTAATTCTGGGTTTAAACAACCTGCAAGAGGGATTTTTGATCAATCTGGTTGCCTCAGTGGTAAAACTCAGGTCATGTGGGAAAGAGATGGGACCCAAAAATAACGACAGCAGACAGAAAACAGATAGAGGTTATTAATATTTTTTTTTTAAGTCTCTGTCTTTTGTGGTTTTTGGAGCACCACCCACACACACCACAGCTGGGGGCATGGGGCAGCTCTCTGAGTGTCAAGAATCAGCAAGAAGAGGCTGCTCTGCCAAGGAAGAAGAGCCAGTCCCAGAGCAGGAAGAGCCAGCTGCAAGGACCTGGATTGTAGAGCAGGAGGGGATATGAGGTGTGAGGAGCAGAGCACCTGGACGGTTTTTTTTAATGGAGCTGGGTTTGTCTTTGCTCACATCGAGTCATGCTTAGATCTGACTGACATTCTCCTTCTTCTCATGGCTACAGTGTTCATCTGAAGGCACAGATTTTTATTTTCTGCGCTCTGTAAATGCTTTTCCTGCTCTTACAGAACAAGCAGGAAACACAGTGCAGATGTTATGAATTACAGGGGAGCTGGGGCTCTGCCAGCTCCCAGATCTGATGGCTTTTTCTCCTGGTGGCTGAGGAGCTCCCATTCAATGCCAGGCAAGCACTCCTTCCCTCAGAGAGCTTACAGAACGATCTCTGCACCAGGGCAGCTCTCCAGGAGGAGAACTGGACACAAAAGAATGGGGTTTGGCATCAAACAAATGTGGCACAAGGACTTGGTGTCCCCACATCCCTCCCAGCCCGGGCAGAGCCTCTCTCCTCTGCCCCACACAGCACACACTGCACCGCCCCAGCAGCCAAAAGGCTTCAGCCTGCAGGATTTCCACCCCAAAGCAACAACTACGATGAAAAGAACATTCTGACTTATTAATGCTGTCCTTTTATTTCAACAGAAACACCTTGTCACCTCAAATGCTGACATCTGGCAGGACAGTCCCAATATCTGCTCCTGCCCGCCTCTGCATGCAGCGGGTCGAATGGGGCCAGGGGCTGGAGGGGGCGGCGGCGGCGACTGTGCGGGGTCGCTGCCGAGCTCTGTGCCCCTGCTGCGGGGGTCGCTGCCCGGCTCTGTGCCCCTGCTGCGGGGGCCGCTGCCCGGCTCTGTGCCCCTGCTGCGGGGTCGCTGCCCGGCTCTTGCCCTGCTGCGGGGGCCGCTGCCCGGCTCTGTGCCCCTGCTGCGGGGGTCCGCTGCCCGGCTCTGTGCCCCTGCTGCGGGGCGCTGCCCGGCTCTGTGCCCCTGCTGCGGGGTCCGCTGCCCGGCTCTGTGCCTCTGCTGCGGGGTCGCTGCCCGAGCTCTGTGCCCTGCTGCGGGGTCGCTGCCCGGCTCTGTGCCCTGCTGCGGGGTCGCTGCCGGCTCTGTGCCCCTGCTGCGGGTCGCTGCCGCTCGTGCCCGCTGCGGGCGCTGCCGGCTCTGTGCCCCTGCTGCGGGGGCCGCTGCCCGGCTCTGTGCCCCTGCTGCGGGGGCCGCTGCCCGGCTCTGTGCCCCTGCTGCGGGGCGCTGCCCGGCTCTGCCCTGCTGCGGGGGTCGCTGCCCGGCTCTGTGCCTCTGCTGCGGGGTCGCTGCCCGGCTCTGTGCCTCTGCTGCGGGGTCGCTGCCGGCTCTGTGACCCTGCTGCGGGGTCGCTGCCCGGCTCTGTGCCCTGCTGCGGGGTCGCTGCCCGGCTCTGTGCCCTCTGCTGCGGGGTCGCTGCCGAGCTCTGTGCCCTGCTGCGGGGTCGCTGCCGAGCTCTGTGCCCTGCTGCGGGGTCGCTGCCGAGCTCTGTGACCCTGCTACGGGGTCGCTGCCGAGCTCTGTGACCCTGCTCGGGGTCGCTGCCGAGCTCTGTGCCCCTGCTGCGGGGTCGCTGCCGAGGCCCTCTGTGCCCAGCCGTGCCCGCGGGGGTCGCTGCCCAGCTCTGTGTCCCTGCTTCGGGGGCCGCTGCCCGGCTCTGTGCCTCTGCTGCGGGGGCCGCTGCCCGGCTCTGTGCCCCTGCTGCGGGGTCCGCTGCTGCCGGCCCGGAGCCCGTGTCCCGGTGCTGGTGCTGCTGTGTCCCCTGCTGCCGGCCGCGGGGCCGGATCGCCGCCGCCAGCCTGCTCAGGAGGGCCCGGGCGCGGCGGCGCAGCGAGCGCAGCAGAGTCCGGCCGCGGGCCGCGGGGCCGTGCGGGGACGCTGGCCTGCTCTCTGCCGCTGCCTCGGCCGCCTCTTGTGGCCAGGCAGCGGCACGCACAGGGTTTCTCCGTGTCCTCGGGAGCTCCAGCCAGGGCAGCAGCTGCTGGTTGGGTGTCCCTGGGGGCGGCCGGGGCACGGGATGTGCCGGGCAGTTCGGCATCTGCCTCTTCTACCAGCAGCGAGTAGGGGTCCCCCAGGAGCTGCGCGTATCTGGGATTCACCCAGATGGTGCGGATAGTGATGATAGTGCACTTCTCTGATGACTCTTCAGTGCTCCCCTCTTTCCCTTTGGCAGCTGGTCGATCTTCATTTTGGGGAGAAAGCTCTAAGTGTCCTGTGCCTTTGCAAGGCTCCAGGTGTCCCGATTGATAATCAGAGGACTCGTAGTTGCTCTCTTCCCCACTACTGATGTCACTGACATCCTCTGAGGTGTCCCCCTCCTCGCTCGGCAGCCCTGTCAGGAATACATTCGCTGCTGTAATTGCCCACTGCCTGCAAGCTTCCACCAGGCTTGGTGAGGGGCTGGGGGCTAAGTCATCCCGAATTGTGTTGGAAGCTGCATCTTCTGCCGAGCTGTGAAAGGCTCCGCTGGGCAGAGATGAGGCCCGGCCTGAGGCTGAGCACGAGGGAAGGTTCCCGTGCTCTACCCAGGTCTCACGTGGCCTCACAGAGGGCCTCACTTCTCCACTTCTGCAGCTCTGCTCTGGGTCGTGTTCCCCCTGGGACAGCTCTTTGGGGCTCAAAACCTTCTCCTTACCATCCGATCCTGGCGAGGCTTCCCCCAGTGCTGCTCCTGTCCCGTGCCCACCGAGCGCTTCCATCAGGCCGGGCAAGGGGCTGGGGGTGCAGCAGGGGTTGTGTGGGGCATCTGCCTGGCTCTCTGCTGCTGCTGCTGCTGCCCGCGTCCCAGGGGCAGCACAGGAGTCACGGTGCTCCTCAGCCTCCTGCAGGGCCGCCCATGCCTCAGAGCTGGACATCTGTATGGATTACCAGAAGGATGAGGATGAGGTGGCCCCCTGGGGTGGAAACAGCCCCCCTGGCACAGCAGCTCCCTCCCTGATGGCAAGCCCTGGTCTCAAAGCAGCTGCGTGCTGCCCCATCCCTCACCTCCTGCCTCCTGCCAGGCATTGGCCACCTCCTCTTGGGCTGCACGTCATTGCTCCTCTCCTTGTCTGTGGACATGTTGGAGTCGCTCTGACGCTGCTATCCCCTGGGACAATGCTGTCTCCTGAAGGGATGGCTCTCCTAGGAGTGGGCACCCCCGGGCTCGTTGCCCCCTTTTGTACTCTCCTGGCCAGGGCACAGCCCTGAGGTCACAATGGGGTATGGGCAAACGCAAGCCCCACCTCACAACGTTGGAACGTTGCTATGGACGGGGTCCCAGGTGTCCTAAAGATCTCTGGGCACAGTCCATCATTTCCCACTGTATAACACAGAGGAAGACACAGGAGAACTCACATGGTTTTGAGGCCAAAGGAAAAAAATTACAGAGGTCAGCTGTTGGAATAGAAATTTGAAAAAAAGGAGACCTAATACCCATGATGGCCTGGAATACTTCAGTGTCTCTTTGCCTTTAGTTGAATTGAGAATGTTTCCTTTCTAAAGTGTTTGGGAGTAAAATACTGAACACCCTTTCAAGTGTGCCATTTCCTTGTAGTTTCTTCTGACTAAAAATACCAGAATTGCTTTTTCTCATCAAAGGTACCATCTTAAAGATGGTCCAGAGCACACCACCACTCATCTCACCAGATGGATTCCTGACATAGCTGTTGCCATCCCAGTCCCTGCTTCCCAGGTGCTCGTTCCCTCTGGATTTCCCTCTCTTGGAAAACTTGCCTGCAGTAAATTAGAGACCCTGTCTTGGAAGCAGCTTTAGATGCAGTAACTTGTAGGAACCAATGCTGTGATGCTCACAGGAAACCAGAGACATGCAAATCCATTTCCCTCTGAAGCTGGAGCCAACTGGGCCAAGAGGTCACTGGTGAGTGACAGCAGACATGAGCACCCATGAGGCTGCTCCAGCAGGGCACTGCTGCTCTCCAAGGAGCTGAAACGATTATTTATTGCCTGGATGTGATAAAAAAAAAATGGGTCCCTGTTCACAGTAGCTTGGAATCCTATTGCCAATACTTTTATAACCTCCTGTTGCACTGGAGCCAACCACACCACACTAAAAACTGTTTGCTGGGTCTTGACAGCATCACTGCAAAGCAGAGTGGGGTGGGGAATAATAGAACAGAGGAGATTTTTGATGGGATATTAGGAAAAATGTCTTCACCCCAAGGCTTGTCAAGCACTGGAACAGGCTTGACATGTCCCTCCTGGAAGTGACAGAGTCACCATCCCTGGAGGGGTTTAGAATATGTGTAGCTGTGGCACTTGGGGACGTGGTTTAGTGATGGGCACTGGGTTAGTGGTTGGACTGGATGGTCTTGAAGGGAATTTCCAACCTTAACAATTCCATGGTTCTATGATTCTATTACTTGAAGCCATGAGGAAGCTGTCACTGAACACAAAATGTGGGTGGTTTAAAAATCAGAGAAGAGAAAGCCATGGGAAGGGATTTGCAGGGCACAAAGACAGGTTCATCCCAGGGAGCAGCTGAGGTCTGCTCACAAGCTATAAAGAGAGCAGGGAGGAGGGCTGGAATTCCTTTTCTAGCACAGGCCACCCAAAGCAGCTCCAGGCTGGTGTGGTGCCAGGGGATCCTGACATTGCTGATCCCCCTCCAGCCATGCTGGGTGTTTTGGCTATCTGTGGGCTGGTCCCTCCCCATGACCAGCTCTTTTCCAAAAAAGTAAAAAATGCTGAAGAAGAAAAAGGGTAATTGTGATGATTATCGTTCTACCCTTCAGCCTCTTGAAACAGGGGGGAAATACAGCAAAGTATCCTCCCTGATTGTCTGTGAGGAACATTTTCTTCTGGGCTGATTCTACCCACAGCAGAGCTCTGGGCTGAGCCCAGAGCCAAGGAAAAGCCTTATGGGATGCTGTACACTAAGAAAGCAGAAAGTTGTATGGCTTGGGTGAGAAAAAGATGATTTTTAGAAGAAGGAGATATTACAAAATCTATAGCGTGTAGGGAAGTGGGTTTTTCGTTTTGGTGTTTCTGTTGGTTTTTTGTTTTTTTTTTTTTTTCTTCTTTTAGTTTTATTTTTCCTTGTGAAGTTCCTTTTCCCTTGCAGTCTCTGGACTGCTCTGAGAGCTGCCTGGTATTTTCCCTGGTTACCAGTGTTAGGTTACGGGATAAACACTACGTTGCCTGCCCACAGAGAAGCAACAGTGGGAGGAAACCCGAATCATGCCCTGTCCAAGCTTCGCCCAGGCCCATTGCAGGGGTTGTCAGAGACACAAAGGCACATGGGGGACCAAATTACAGGCTCAGAGCAGGAGAAATCCTGGGTGGACTTCCCTTGGGCTGTCAGGAGACCCCCCCCAGCCCCACGGGTCATTAGGAGAAGGCAGCTGGAGCATCTCTGTGGGAGACCAGGAAATCCTTCTGATTGTCCTGGGAAGATTTATAAGTCACAAGAATTTGGATAGCATGATAATTAGTATGTCACACGGTGAAAAAGTAGAATTTGTGGATTTTAGATGAGAGATCAGGGGGCAAAGATGGAGGCAATGGGGTGTGTCCCTGGGCTCCTTCTTCTTCCTCTTGTTCTCCATCTTCTGTGGCGGTGTGGCACATTTGGATTGGTTTGGAACAAAAGTACACTATACAACATAGTGGATAGATCTTGGAGAATTGTTATAAATAAAGTACACGTAATTTTCAGTATAAAAGATAGTGCCCTCCCAAGGGCATGCAGATGAAGGAAGGACAGACGATGGGGGGAGAGAACACTGGCCTGCAGAGAAGCTGTGGCAGGCCAGGGAACGAATATGAGATAAGCAAAGAATAAACAAATTCCTGAACACGAGAAAACAGACGACTCAACCTCTTCTTCAGATGCAAGGCTGGGGGAAAACAGAAAGCCAAAACAGAGACAACAGAAACACCAGAAAGGCCCAGACAAAAGAAAAAACATATATATATTTTAGCAAACGTAGTTGGGACCCTAACAGGAACAGCCCAGCCTCTCTGCAGGGACGCAGCACCAGCCCTCTCTGTGGCACACAGGCCTCAGCATTGCCAGGCACAGGATTTTCCACTGGGTAGGGCACCCGGGGGCTTTAAATTCTTTAATATTTTCAAAAGACTGATAAGGTAAATCCTCCAGCTATGTTGGGAAGGCAGCTCGGAGGCATGCTCTGTCCCGTCCCGGTGATACAGAGCCGCAGGTTCTGCTGTCCTGCGGGCACCGAGGCGGGAGCCACACCGCAGCCAGGCAGCGAGCGAGCAGCGCGGCATCCGCGGCACGGCATCCCCGAGCCCAGCAGGACATCCCAGAGCCCGGCAGGACATCCCAGAGCCCGGGATGGCACCGGGGCAGCCTCACTCCCCGGGATGGAGGCCCAGCCGAAGGCGCCGGCCGCCGGCAGGCAGCCGCTATTAATATGCGTGGAGCTGTATTAATAGCGCTGCTAAACACCGCCGCGGGCCACAGGAACAGTTCAGCGCTTCGTTTTCATCCCAAATTAGACTGGAACAGCCAAACAGGAACCTTTTTCTTTTTTTTTTTTTCCCCGCTGATGGAAAGTTCAGGAAAAAAAAAAAAAAACCGGCTGAGAAAATGAGGGATGAGCAAGTGCCACATCATTACTGTCGGTGGGATCCAGGCTGGGGGTGTATCTGCCTCGTGCTCACACACCTTATTTCAGTGTGAAAAACCTGCCCACAGCACCCAGCTGCCCCCAGCCTGGCATCCCCAGAAATGGCTGCGGACACCCCTGGGCTTTATAGCTGCTCTGCAGATAAGGCCAGGATAAAGCTTGTACCAGCTCCCTAACTGGGGCTAGCTAAATCCTTGCCGTCGTCCAGCCCAAAGAAGCCTTTGGCACAACCCAGGTGGTCCCTGCTCCCATCCCTCCAGGAGCAGCGAGGGTCTCCAAAAGCATCTCCCCTGTACAAACATTTCCAGTCACTTCTGGTCACTGCTTGTTTTCCCCCAAAATATAAAAAATTCTCCTCAACATATTTAAGAGCAAGGAGCCTGCATAATAAAAGAATAAAATTGCCTCCTGTCCCTGGGAACGCTGTCCTATTTTGCAATGATTAACTCGCTGTATTTGCATACTGCCCATTCCTGGCTAAAGACTCCGGGGGACAGTTCCCAAACACTTTCTAATCTCACACGGAGCCTGCACGCAGTGTTGTCATTTCCTGACAACCCCCAGCGTGCCTGCATCTGGCAAGCTCCACTTTTGCTCCCTTGTATTGATATTATTTCATATTTCCGCTGCTGGCTTGCCCACAGCCAGGGCCCTGCCATGCTGGGTGCTGCACTAATGAGAAGGATGATGCTTTCCTCACCATGGAACACTGCTGCATAAATCAAGTGGTGCTCACATGAGAAATGGGCTATTAAGACCCATCACGAGGGCATCATGGGTTTTGCAGAGTTTTCATTCCCATGCTCCCTGTTGGGGTATCAGGAATTGCTGTTCCTTTTCTCCCCTGAGTTTTGCAGTGAAGGTTTCCTGGGACAGAATCTCCCCAAATCACCTAAACATCCCAAGGTGGTACCTATCTACTGGTACCTATGGATGAAAAGCAATGGGTCAGCCCATGCAACCCCAAATTATGCATTATACACCCCAGGCTCTCAGTGGACGTGTAGGAACACCGCTGCCTTTGGGGCTGGGAAAGCAATTGGAAATCAAAAGGGTTGGGCACTCTCTAATCACTATAGCGGGTTTTGTTAAGCAGATTATTAGTGAGCAAGTAAATAAAGCAGCAGGAATCAAAGTGGTAATCAATAGGATGGTTTGATCCAGGGCAGCCTGGGCATGGCCTCGTGCAGACCCCACAGAGCTGCCAAAGCCAGTGCCACAGCCAGCTTGAGGGGGGACACCCAGTGCACAGTGCTTGAGGGGGAGCCAAGTGGGAATTAATAAAATAAACCCAAAAAAAGACCTAGGCTCAGTCTGGGATAGGAGTGTCTCAGGGGTCTCCACACCCTTTCACATCCCATTTGCACGCTGGCCCCACTGCAGCCTTTCCCAATGGATATCCCCCATGGGGAGGCAGCAGCCTAGGGCAGCACATGCCCCATATATTGCCCTTTTTCTGCTCCCAAAAGCACCAGCAGCCCCCATTAGCTGTGATCTGCTGCAGCCCCCTTCAGCACAGGGCTGCCCCTCCCAGCAGAGAGGGAAAGACCCTCTCTGGGAGTCCCTAATCTCCCATGAAAGCTCTTTCCCCTCTGAGCAGGAGCCAGCACAGAGCACCTGGAAAGCCTCCTGAGCAGCCAAGGCAAAGCTCTCCATCTCCACACTGAGCCTGCCCTGTTTGCCATGCCAAACTGGAGAGCAGCAGCCTTTGTGCCAGGCTGTGGGCTGGGGTTGGGCACGGTGCTCCCCTCCCTGAGTGGCTGCCCACCAGCACAGAGCATCCCACAGTCCCAGCACAACCCCTCTGCCCTGCACAGCACCAGCACAGCTCCCCTTGGCCTGTGTTTGTGGGGCTGGAGGTGGTCAGACCCTGGATATTTGCTAATAAAGCACAGCAGAAGTGAGAGATGCCCGGGTGCCCTGGCAGGGATAAATCCCAGGCCCAGAGGGAGCAGTGATGGATGTGCTGGGTGTGCTCAGGCTGCATCACTCACCAGGGCCAGCACAGCAGCATGGCCAAGAGTGGGCACATGATTTACTGGCTTGGGAGGGTTGTTTGTGACTGACCCATGCCCACGGGGGGCAGCCCTGGATGGGGATTTTGTCACAGCAGGGGAATGTGAGCTGGCTGTGGACGTGCTCACCCTCACAGCCACGTGCCCAGAGAGAGCAGCACATTCGTGCTTTCCTCCTCCCTTTGTTCATTCTTATCTCCCTTCTCCCCAGCCAGGATCTCAGAGGGAAAGGGTCACTATTTGTCCCTCTCCCTGCAAAGAGGGAGGAGAGCCCTCCCTCCCCAATATGCACAGACAGCCCTGCACTGCTTGATGCTCCTGGGAAGTGACAGTGTCCAATAGGTCCTGAATTTCCTGCTGCACCAGCTGTAATCAGCTTTGGATTACCATAGTCTCCTAAAGTACCAGACTCTGATAACATCCCCTCTGTTACTGACTCTCTAAATCTCCCCAGTCACGCAGATGGTTTCCCCCAGCAACCCAACACCAATTACTAGGAAAGGAAAAGAACCCCAAAATAGAAAAAAAAAAAAAAAAAAAAAAAAAAAAAAGAAGTTAATAATGAGGGGAAAGCCAGATGCTGTTGCAGAGAGCCACTGGGAGCTGTTTTTTTGCAGCAGCACAAAGCCAAGAGGATATGAAGTGAAATCATAGAGCAGTGAATTTAAAACTGACCACTTCCCACAACATGTCATTAACCTCCAGAAGATGCTGCCACAAATTATTCCCAAGGTCTCAGTGGTGCAGGGCTCAGGCTGATCAGAGGCTCAGATTGATGGTGAGGGGAGCCACGGCCACCTGAAGAACAAGAGAAAAAATGCCATGCAGGTTACAGGGGTTTATCCTTCAGGACACAGTCCCAGGGTTGTCTGAGCACATAAAGAATTTCCCTTTTCTCAACCATCACCATTGTTTCCCATCCTTTTCTTGTAGCAGCAAGAGCATTCTCTGCAGCAGCTGGTCCTGTCCCAGTGCTTTGAGCAGCCTGGCGTGTACTTCTCATCTCTGATTTCCCAGCAATTCCCAGAGGCCCCTTACCTGAGCTCCTTGTACATGGGGATGCCCTTTGGTCTCCAGCTTCCCTGAAGGTGCTGATTGCCAGCAGGAATGGTGAGGAGCTGCACCCACACCAGCCTAGCCCATGCACTGCAGGGTCACAGCACACCAGGGCCAGCTCCTCTCCCCATCATGGATTGGAAAGTGGAGATCCTGAAAATCAATGGCTGCTGCTTCCAACACTTCTCCTCATTCACTTAATTCTGGGTTTAAACAACCTGCAAGAGGGATTTTTGATCAATCTGGTTGCCTCAGTGGTAAAACTCAGGTCATGTGGGAAAGAGATGGGACCCAAAAATAACGACAGCAGACAGAAAACAGATAGAGGTTATTAATATTTTTTTTTTAAGTCTCTGTCTTTTGTGGTTTTTGGAGCACCACCCACACACACCACAGCTGGGGGCATGGGGCAGCTCTCTGAGTGTCAAGAATCAGCAAGAAGAGGCTGCTCTGCCAAGGAAGAAGAGCCAGTCCCAGAGCAGGAAGAGCCAGCTGCAAGGACCTGGATTGTAGAGCAGGAGGGGATATGAGGTGTGAGGAGCAGAGCACCTGGACGGTTTTTTCTTAATGGAGCTGGGTTTGTCTTTGCTCACATCGAGTCATGCTTAGATCTGACTGACATTCTCCTTCTTCTCATGGCTACAGTGTTCATCTGAAGGCACAGATTTTTATTTTCTGCGCTCTGTAAATGCTTTTCCTGCTCTTACAGAACAAGCAGGAAACACAGTGCAGATGTTATGAATTACAGGGGAGCTGGGGCTCTGCCAGCTCCCAGATCTGATGGCTTTTTCTCCTGGTGGCTGAGGAGCTCCCATTCAATGCCAGGCAAGCACTCCTTCCCTCAGAGAGCTTACAGAACGATCTCTGCACCAGGGCAGCTCTCCAGGAGGAGAACTGGACACAAAAGAATGGGGTTTGGCATCAAACAAATGTGGCACAAGGACTTGGTGTCCCCACATCCCTCCCAGCCCGGGCAGAGCCTCTCTCCTCTGCCCCACACAGCACACACTGCACCGCCCCAGCAGCCAAAAGGCTTCAGCCTGCAGGATTTCCACCCCAAAGCAACAACTACGATGAAAAGAACATCTGACTTATTAATGCTGTCCTTTTATTTCAACAGAAACACCTTGTCACCTCAAATGCTGACATCTGCAGACAGTCCCAATATCTGCTCTGCCCGCCTCTGCATGCAGCGGGTCGAATGGGGCCAGGGCTGGAGGGGGCGGCGGCGGCGACTGTGCGGGGTCGCTGCCGAGCCTGTGCCCCTGCTGCGGGGGTCGCTGCCCGGCTCTGTGCCCGCCTGCTGCGGGGGCCGCTGCCCGGCTCTGTGCCCCTGCTGCGGGGGCCGCTGCCCGGCTCTGTGCCCCTGCTGCGGGGGCCGCTGCCCGGCTCTGTGCCCTGCTGCGGGGCCGCTGCCCGGCTCTGTGCCCCTGCTGCGGGGGCGCTGCCCGGCTCTGTGCCCCTGCTGCGGGGGCCGCTGCCCGGCTCTGTGCCCCTGCTGCGGGGTCGCTGCCCGGCTCTGTGCCCCTGCTGCGGGGGTCGCTGCCGGCTCTGTGCCCCTGCTGCGGGGTCGCTGCCCGGCTCTGTGCCCTGCTGCGGGGTCGCTGCCCGGCTCTGTGCCCTGCTGCGGGGGCCGCTGCCCGGCTCTGTGCCCCTGCTGCGGGGGCCGCTGCCCGGCTCTGTGCCCCTGCTGCGGGGGCCGCTGCCGGCTCTGTGCCCCTGCTGCGGGGGCCGCTGCCCGGCTCTCTGCCTCTGCTGCGGGGCGCTGCCGGCTCTTGCCTCTGCTGCGGGTCGCTGCCGGCTCTGTGCCTCTGCTGCGGGGTCGCTGCCGAGCTCTGTGACCCTGCTGCGGGGTCGCTGCCCGGCTCTGTGCCCCTGCTGCGGGGTCGCTGCCCGGCTCTGTGCCTCTGCTACGGGGTCGCTGCCGAGCTCTGTGACCCTGCTGCGGGGTCGCTGCCGAGCTCTGTGCCCTGCTGCGGGGTCGCTGCCGAGCTCTGTGACCCTGCTACGGGGTCGCTGCCGAGCTCTGTGACCCTGCTGCGGGGTCGCTGCCGAGCTCTGTGCCCTGCTGCGGGGTCGCTGCCGAGCTCTGTGCCCCTGCTGCGGGGTCGCTGCCCAGCTCTGTGTCCCTGCTTCGGGGGCCGCTGCCCGGCTCTGTGCCTCTGCTGCGGGGCCGCTGCCCGGCTCTGTGCCCCTGCTGCGGGTCCGCTGCTGCCGGCCCGGAGCCCGTGTCCCGGTGCTGGTGCTGCTGTGTCCCCTGCTGCCGGCCGCGGGGCCGGATCGCCGCCGCCAGCCTGCTCAGGAGGGCCCGGGCGCGGCGGCGCAGCGAGCGCAGCAGAGTCCGGCCGCGGGCCGCGGGGCCGTGCGGGGACGCTGGCCGCTCTCTGCCGCTGCCTCGGCCGCCTCTTGTGGCCAGGCAGCGGCACGCACAGGGTTCTCCGTGTCCTCGGGAGCTCCAGCCAGGGCAGCAGCTGCTGGTTGGGTGTCCCTGGGGGCGGCCGGGGCACGGGATGTGCCGGGCAGTTCGGCATCTGCCTCTTCTACCAGCAGCGAGTAGGGGTCCCCCAGGAGCTGCGCGTATCTGGGATTCACCCAGATGGTGCGGATAGTGATGATAGTGCACTTCTCTGATGACTCTTCAGTGCTCCCCTCTTTCCCTTTGGCAGCTGGTCGATCTTCATTTTGGGGAGAAAGCTCTAAGTGTCCTGTGCCTTTGCAAGGCTCCAGGTGTCCCGATTGATAATCAGAGGACTCGTAGTTGCTCTCTTCCCCACTACTGATGTCACTGACATCCTCTGAGGTGTCCCCCTCCTCGCTCGGCAGCCCTGTCAGGAATACATTCGCTGCTGTAATTGCCCACTGCCTGCAAGCTTCCACCAGGCTTGGTGAGGGGCTGGGGGCTAAGTCATCCCGAATTGTGTTGGAAGCTGCATCTTCTGCCGAGCTGTGAAAGGCTCCGCTGGGCAGAGATGAGGCCCGGCCTGAGGCTGAGCACGAGGGAAGGTTCCCGTGCTCTACCCAGGTCTCACGTGGCCTCACAGAGGGCCTCACTTCTCCACTTCTGCAGCTCTGCTCTGGGTCGTGTTCCCCCTGGGACAGCTCTTTGGGGCTCAAAACCTTCTCCTTACCATCCGATCCTGGCGAGGCTTCCCCAGTGCTGCTCCTGTCCCGTGCCCACCGAGCGCTTCCATCAGGCCGGGCAAGGGGCTGGGGGTGCAGCAGGGGTTGTGTGGGGCATCTGCCTGGCTCTCTGCTGCTGCTGCTGCTGCCCGCGTCCCAGGGGCAGCACAGGAGTCACGGTGCTCCTCAGCCTCCTGCAGGGCCGCCCATGCCTCAGAGCTGGACATCTGTATGGATTACCAGAAGGATGAGGATGAGGTGGCCCCCTGGGGTGGAAACAGCCCCCCTGGCACAGCAGCTCCCTCCCTGATGGCAAGCCCTGGTCTCAAAGCAGCTGCGTGCTGCCCCATCCCTCACCTCCTGCCTCCTGCCAGGCATTGGCCACCTCCTCTTGGGCTGCACGTCATTGCTCCTCTCCTTGTCTGTGGACATGTTGGAGTCGCTCTGACGCTGCTATCCCCTGGGACAATGCTGTCTCCTGAAGGGATGGCTCTCCTAGGAGTGGGCACCCCCGGGCTCGTTGCCCCCTTTTGTACTCTCCTGGCCAGGGCACAGCCCTGAGGTCACAATGGGGTATGGGCAAACGCAAGCCCCACCTCACAACGTTGGAACGTTGCTATGGACGGGGTCCCAGGTGTCCTAAAGATCTCTGGGCACAGTCCATCATTTCCCACTGTATAACACAGAGGAAGACACAGGAGAACTCACATGGTTTTGAGGCCAAAGGAAAAAAATTACAGAGGTCAGCTGTTGGAATAGAAATTTGAAAAAAAGGAGACCTAATACCCATGATGGCCTGGAATACTTCAGTGTCTCTTTGCCTTTAGTTGAATTGAGAATGTTTCCTTTCTAAAGTGTTTGGGAGTAAAATACTGAACACCCTTTCAAGTGTGCCATTTCCTTGTAGTTTCTTCTGACTAAAAATACCAGAATTGCTTTTTCTCATCAAAGGTACCATCTTAAAGATGGTCCAGAGCACACCACCACTCATCTCACCAGATGGATTCCTGACATAGCTGTTGCCATCCCAGTCCCTGCTTCCCAGGTGCTCGTTCCCTCTGGATTTCCCTCTCTTGGAAAACTTGCCTGCAGTAAATTAGAGACCCTGTCTTGGAAGCAGCTTTAGATGCAGTAACTTGTAGGAACCAATGCTGTGATGCTCACAGGAAACCAGAGACATGCAAATCCATTTCCCTCTGAAGCTGGAGCCAACTGGGCCAAGAGGTCACTGGTGAGTGACAGCAGACATGAGCACCCATGAGGCTGCTCCAGCAGGGCACTGCTGCTCTCCAAGGAGCTGAAACGATTATTTATTGCCTGGATGTGATAAAAAAAAAATGGGTCCCTGTTCACAGTAGCTTGGAATCCTATTGCCAATACTTTTATAACCTCCTGTTGCACTGGAGCCAACCACACCACACTAAAAACTGTTTGCTGGGTCTTGACAGCATCACTGCAAAGCAGAGTGGGGTGGGAATAATAGAACAGAGGAGATTTTTGATGGGATATTAGGAAAAATGTCTTCACCCCAAGGCTTGTCAAGCACTGGAACAGGCTTGACATGTCCCTCCTGGAAGTGACAGAGTCACCATCCCTGGAGGGGTTTAGAATATGTGTAGCTGTGGCACTTGGGGACGTGGTTTAGTGATGGGCACTGGGTTAGTGGTTGGACTGGATGGTCTTGAAGGGAATTTCCAACCTTAACAATTCCATGGTTCTATGATTCTATTACTTGAAGCCATGAGGAAGCTGTCACTGAACACAAAATGTGGGTGGTTTAAAAATCAGAGAAGAGAAAGCCATGGGAAGGGATTTGCAGGGCACAAAGACAGGTTCATCCCAGGGAGCAGCTGAGGTCTGCTCACAAGCTATAAAGAGAGCAGGGAGGAGGGCTGGAATTCCTTTTCTAGCACAGGCCACCCAAAGCAGCTCCAGGCTGGTGTGGTGCCAGGGGATCCTGACATTGCTGATCCCCCTCCAGCCATGCTGGGTGTTTTGGCTATCTGTGGGCTGGTCCCTCCCCATGACCAGCTCTTTTCCAAAAAAGTAAAAAATGCTGAAGAAGAAAAAGGGTAATTGTGATGATTATCGTTCTACCCTTCAGCCTCTTGAAACAGGGGGGAAATACAGCAAAGTATCCTCCCTGATTGTCTGTGAGGAACATTTTCTTCTGGGCTGATTCTACCCACAGCAGAGCTCTGGGCTGAGCCCAGAGCCAAGGAAAAGCCTTATGGGATGCTGTACACTAAGAAAGCAGAAAGTTGTATGGCTTGGGTGAGAAAAAGATGATTTTTAGAAGAAGGAGATATTACAAAATCTATAGCGTGTAGGGAAGTGGGTTTTTCGTTTTGGTGTTTCTGTTGGTTTTTGTTTTTTTTTTTTTTTCTTCTTTTAGTTTATTTTTCCTTGTGAAGTTCCTTTTCCCTTGCAGTCTCTGGACTGCTCTGAGAGCTGCCTGGTATTTTCCCTGGTTACCAGTGTTAGGTTACGGGATAAACACTACGTTGCCTGCCCACAGAGAAGCAACAGTGGGAGGAAATCCGAATCATGCCCTGTCCAAGCTTCGCCCAGGCCCATTGCAGGGGTTGTCAGAGACACAAAGGCACATGGGGGACCAAATTACAGGCTCAGAGCAGGAGAAATCCTGGGTGGACTTCCCTTGGGCTGTCAGGAGACCCCCCCCAGCCCCACGGGTCATTAGGAGAAGGCAGCTGGAGCATCTCTGTGGGAGACCAGGAAATCCTTCTGATTGTCCTGGGAAGATTTATAAGTCACAAGAATTTGGATAGCATGATAATTAGTATGTCACACGGTGAAAAAGTAGAATTTGTGGATTTTAGATGAGAGATCAGGGGGCAAAGATGGAGGCAATGGGGTGTGTCCCTGGGCTCCTTCTTCTTCCTCTTGTTCTCCATCTTCTGTGGCGGTGTGGCACATTTGGATTGGTTTGGAACAAAAGTACACTATACAACATAGTGGATAGATCTTGGAGAATTGTTATAAATAAAGTACACGTAATTTTCAGTATAAAAGATAGTGCCCTCCCAAGGGCATGCAGATGAAGGAAGGACAGACGATGGGGGGAGAGAACACTGGCCTGCAGAGAAGCTGTGGCAGGCCAGGGAACGAATATGAGATAAGCAAAGAATAAACAAATTCCTGAACACGAGAAAACAGACGACTCAACCTCTTCTTCAGATGCAAGGCTGGGGGAAAACAGAAAGCCAAAACAGAGACAACAGAAACACCAGAAAGGCCCAGACAAAAGAAAAAACATATATATATTTTAGCAAACGTAGTTGGGACCCTAACAGGAACAGCCCAGCCTCTCTGCAGGGACGCAGCACCAGCCCTCTCTGTGGCACACAGGCCTCAGCATTGCCAGGCACAGGATTTTCCACTGGGTAGGGCACCCGGGGGCTTTAAATTCTTTAATATTTTCAAAAGACTGATAAGGTAAATCCTCCAGGCCCCAAGCAAGGCTCCCACTGGACCCCGCAGGAGTTATGCCTGAATACTGCAGGATTATTATAGCCAGAATATTTCTGTGGATTCTAATCCGAGGCTTTTTGTGCACAGCCTGTAGCTGCAAGTTTTGTCAGTGAATAGTCCCCATAAAGCCTATGTGATTTTCCCCCCGTTTTAATATAATTGCTATTTCTCTCCCTGTTATCCAGGCAACTCCTTTTCTATGCCATTTCACACCAGCACTGAGGATTTACTTTTTTCCTCACGAAACTGAAAAATCAGTTTCTCCACCCTGTAGTCCAAATGTTCCTTTTCCACCTGAACAAGGCCCAGGGAACAGGGACTCCAAAGCTGAGTGGGAAGAGAACAGCAGTCCGAGTCCTATGGCATCACACCCAGCCCAGTAGGATGGGAAACACAGTCAGAAAAACAGGAGGGGTTTTGCAGCAGTGTTAAACTGCTGCCCAGCAGAGCCTGCCCTTGCTGTGGAGGAACAGGGCACACCTGGTGGGTCTGTGAGGTGGGGTCACCCCAGGAGCTGTGGCACTGGGTGGAACACCCATCCCAAGGCTCAGGGACAGGGCAGTGCCAGCACTGGGGACTGCAGGCAGTGGCACACTCTGTCCCAGCTGCTGGGAGGTTTCCAGACACCAGAATTGAGTCTCTCCATTCAGCTGAGTGCCCTGAGCTGCTCAGCAGCTCTGCCAGCTCCTCCTGCAGGGCAAGGGGTGAGGACTGGAGGGAATGCTGCCTGGAAAGAGATGCTGAAACAGCAGCTGGAG